>CM040122.1:308746588-309346588 GCA_022559845.1 Amorphophallus konjac | reverse complement strand
CAGTGGAGGTTTCCACTGGACAGGTAAAGCTGTAATCCTCAGCTGGCGAGACTTGATCTCGGACGGGTTAAGCTGTACTTCCCCAGCTGTTTGCAGAGGTGTATCCTCTGGACAGCAAGCTGTGTTGCTCAACAGATTGTTGGCAAGCTGTGTTGCCCAGCGATTAGTGAAGCCACACTCGGGTTGAGTGTGGGGTGGATGTAGGTCTGGAGGACCGAACCACCTAAAAACTCCTATTGCACTATGGTTTGATTTATCTATTTTTGCTTCCGCTAGATGATTACATAGGGGCGCTCTAAGCGTTTGGCTTCTGTTTGAGCAGAAGAGTTGATTAGTTTTCTTAGAATATTTTAATCTGTCAAGAGAGCGAAATTCCAGTTGAGCTTCAGATTGTCGAATCTGTCTTGTTATTATTCTAGTTTTTAATTGGGTGAAGGTTCTTTAAACGGGTTATATTCATTCACCCCCCCCCTCTGAATACTGCACCGAACCCAACAATTGGTATCAGAGCGGGTCTCTGATCTATCAGATCTAACAATCTGCAGAGGATCCTGCTAGCTTCTGGTGCATTTCAGAGTGGGTCTTTTGAAATCGTGTGTTGCTTCACTGACTTGTGCTTTGCTTTGCTCATTTGTTTTTGGTGTTATTTGAGTTGATTCATTATGCTTGATTAATGTTCTTCCTAGAACTCTTATTCTATCTAAAGCATGGAACTCACTGTTGATCCTCCGAAGTTTGAAGGTTCAGGGTTCTACAATTGGTTTAATCAGTTCAGAGAATATGTGATGCAAACTAATCCAGGTCTGTGGATAGTCATTGCACACAGTTCCTATGAAGTTCCAAAGGATGAATTCTTATGGAAAACTTCAGACATACAAAAATTCTCTGATAATCAGAAGGCCCTGGAGCTAACTCAAAGGGCTATAAACACTGACAAGTTTCCATGTGTAGTTAATTGCTGCAGTGCTTCCGAAGTGGTCGAGATGATAGCAAGCAGCAGAACCCAGGATAAAGAGAATTGTCTCATGGCAATAGAAGAAGACAAAGATTATGAGGAGGGCACTTCATCACAGGTAAACTCTGATACTAATAATTTTTCCCTGAAAAATATGATTGAATTGAATGAGCATTTGTTGAATAAATATGATAGACTGAAATCTGAAAAGAGAAAAATAAGAAAAGAAATGTTGCATGAGGTTAGAAGTCTGAAATCTGAAAATGAAAACTTGAAATCTAACATAAATAAAGAAAAAGATGAGTTGAACAAGTTGAAATCTGAGAATGAAGATCTTAGAAACAAACTCATCAGTGAAGATAATTCTTGTAAATCATGTGCCATTCTCGAAGACATGATTAATGATTTTGATTCTGATAACAGTTTTCAAAAGGAACAAATCAAATCTCTAAAAGAAGAAAATGTCTACTTGAAAGATCAAAATAAAAAGTTGATGGTTCTGAATACTGTCTTCTCTGAGAGATGGCTGACAATTGAAAAAGAAAAATCTGTTTTGAAAAAGTATATCAATTGCAGTGACGAAGAAATTACTAGCTTTGTTATACACACTGCTGATTTGGAAAAAGAACTTTGTCTGTTAAAGGAAAAACTGGCTAGTTATGAGAAGGAGAAAGTTCATTCAGGAAATCTTATAATCTCCTTGGAAAATAAAATCACTGAGCTGAATGGTACTTCATCTAGTTGGCCAAGGATAAAGGCAAAATGAAAATGGTTCTGGAAGATGAAGTGAGTAGTCAAAGTAAAAGGGTGGAAAATAGCTTTGGAGTTAAGAATGGTATTAGAAACCTGCTATACACCACATTTGTGCCGAGTTCTAAAGTAGCTGGTCCCTCAAATAAATCCTTGAAAGAAGCTGCTGCTCATGAAATTCAAAAACGAAATAAAGATCAGAAAACCCCAAATACTCAAAGGAACAATCTGCATGCTAAAAACTCATCTGATAAGTGCCATGTTTTAAAGAAATCTAATGGTTCTTGTTCTTGTCATTATTGTGGTAAGCATGGACACTTTATGAGTGAGTGTTTTGTGATGAAACAAGATGACAGAAAGCATGCTAGAAAAGTTCTGTCTGATCAGAAAAAGGGTAATCTGAATGTTAAAGAATTTCATGCTAGAAATCATGTTTCTAGGAGACATAATCTAAATTGTTTTTATTGTGGGAGGTATGGCCGCACAGTCAAGGACTGTTGGCATGTACAAGGAAGTAGATTTAATTTGAAATCTGTAAAATTTCCTGCTCCCAAGGCTGCTAGTAAGAAACAAAATGTCCATGTAAACAACAGAACATTTCATGCTAAGTTTCATAGGTCTCATGTTGCTGTTGATATGCTTCATAGGACCAGACAATCTGTTGTTTCATGTTATTACTATGGAAATTTTGGACATTCTATGTCTGATTGTTGTCTAATGGAATTTGATGATAATGCTGCAAAAGGGGTGTTTAGAACACCTGTCCGGGTAAATGCAGGACCCAAGGCTGCTTGGGTCCCTGCAGGATCAAATTGATTGACATGCTGCAGGTGTGCCTTGGAAGCTGATGAATAAAAGGGTTTATGATCCAAGGCACTCAACAGAAAACCCCAGGATTCTATATTTCAGGTCAGTTCTGAACTTTGCTTTAAATTCATTAACTGAAATTGTTGAACTGTCTGCTTGATTTATGATGATCTCTTCATGTCTAGCTGATCAGTCTGCATTCCAGACTCAGCTATTGAATTCAATTCTGCATATCTGATGCTCTTCTCTTGCTATATGTTGAACTGAATTTGAATGCTTCTTTAGTGTAATCAGTTGATGCACTATATAGACTTTGTGTAAATGCATGTGTTTTGTGTCAGTGCAATGCATGCTTGTTGTTGAATGCATACTTGGACTGAGTGTGAATGGTTCATTTAGTGTACACAGTCAATGCATGTGTCTTATGTCTGCATACATCATTTGCATGACTGTCATTGATGCTGTTCAATGCATGTAGGACTGCTTTAGGTTGCATTGTCCTTGTTAACCCTGGTATATCATATGGTATGTTACTAAAAGGCAGGGAAATCTGCCCGGAGGTTCCTACCATGTGTGAGATGGTCTTTGAGACCAGGTTCTCCGCCTAGTACCATGGGTCCAGTCTTCATGTAGAACAGTGCATTGCATCATATTTTGAAAAATCTGAAAAAGGATAAAAATGTTCATGACTTGGATGCATAAACCTGAATTGATTGCATACTTGCCTCATGCATCCTTGGTGCATAGTCTGCATGTAGAACAGTGTGTTGCATAGCATAATCCTTGCATCATGGTGTCAGGGGGAGCTGTGAGTTTAGTTCAATTCTTGAATCCTATTTACTCCTCATTGTCCTCATTCAATTGATTCATATCTTTTGACATCAGATGCCATTGGACCATATTGCCAATTGCTATCTTTTCCCTATCATTTTCACTGAACAACAGTCCTGTATCTGGTTTAAGTACGTTGAGTTGTGATTATTTCAATTGTTATTTTATAAGAATCTCTCTCACAAATTGAAAAGAACTAAAGGTTTAACCTTTATAAATTGAAGAGTCAAATGTCTGCCTTCAGAATCTGAGATAAAAGGAAAACTTTTATAGCTCTTAATCTTTGTCTCATAGCTAAAATAGAAAATGTTTTTTGTAATGCCTAAATGTGTTAATCTGGAAATGTCTAGAACAGGTGAACAAGAGTGTGTAATGTTTTTCAAACAATCACTCTAAAAGAATTAAGGGCAGCAGTAAATAAGATCATAAATATAAAGAACTGAACATTGTGACAGAGCAATGGTTAATTGCACTGAGAAACTGTGAACTCCTCCAATGAAGCAGGAAAATTCACATGTCATGAAGTGCCTCATGCTAACTCTGTTCATAGGGTCAAATCTATAGGAGGAGTCCTCATCAAGTAATTGAGAGTACTGGCCTCTAATCAAGGTGTACCCTTAATGTCAAAAGTGAAGACTATTCCTTGTAGGTCTTGATCTGAAATAGATCTAGTAGTTTATGCCTAGTAACTGGGGTACCTGCCTCTGATCAAGGTATACACCTAATGTCAACAGCATAAATGCCACCGGTCTATTCACTTAGTTCAGGTTCAGAAATTAAAAAATGAAAATCAAACTGCTGTAACCCTTCGAAAATCAAAAGTCATTGAGTGAAAATTGTTTTTCTCAATACATGTTCAAGTTGCCTCTCTTGAATTTCCTTGTTTAGACACAAAAGGGTATTATTTCAGACTTATCTATTAATACCATGTGCCCTAGATTCATTGCTATAAATGGAATCTAAAACTCTTTTTCAGGGGTCAGGTGTTTTACTCTAGATTTATCACTGTTAAACCTGAATTTTTAAAAATTATATGTTGATGATTCTTATACTTTAACTATTGTTTATAATCAGGCTTATTCTCTGAACCAATGATTCAGCTGTTGTCTAGTGACCCTCCTACCTTTTCTACCTTGGTTATCTGTTCATATTCCTTCTCAAAGGGGGAGCTTTTATTTAGGGGGAGAAATAATTCAGGGGAGTCTTACATTCAGGGGGAGAATGTTCTAGAGGAATTTGCATGCATATTGCACTTTGCACTCATATTTCTTACTATTTTTCTCTTTTTGATCATGTCAAAAGGGGAGAAAAATTTGTGTGTGACTCACTGTCACAGTGTGTTGCCATCATCAAAAAGGGGGAGAATGTTGTACCCCCTAGGCACAAGCATGTGCTATGCTGATTTGATGATAGCAATGCTATTTTGTTTTGATGATAGCAACACAATGAGTGTTTTGATGACATTGTGCTTTGATGATAGCTTCATGATTGTGATTTGTATATCATCTGGAGAATGCACGTGTATGACTGATATATTGTTTGTGTTAGACTTCTGGTATGTGCATAGTCTATACATTGCATCGTGGGGTTTATGCTCTAAGTCTATTCACTGCATAGCAAGCTCAAAGTCGATACATTGAGCGTCTCATGCATCATTCGTCTAAGTCCATACATTGGACTGTAGTATGCATTTGGCGAAGGCATCGCAAGTCTAGACAGTGGACAGCGTCTTAGGTAAAGTCTGTACAGCGTCAACGCACTTCATTGGAAGTGTGTACAGCGTCAACGCGTGAAGTCTGTACAGTCGGGTCATATGCTCCTAAGTCTATGCATTACTATTCATGCATCAGTCTTCATAAGTCTGTACATTGGACTGTCTCTTTCAGTGTCTCATGACATGAGGTCTGTACACTCAAATTGCCCTTGATCTTGTCAAGTGTGTACACTCATTCACTGTAGCTTTCACATATTCAAGTCTTCACATTGAAAGCCTATACATTGCTGGATGATCAAGTCTATACATCCACAGTGGATCTTCGAAGTCTGTACACTGCTTCAGGAGCTTCAAGTCTGTACATCCACAGTTAAACTTGAAGTCTGCACACTAGTCTTCAAATCCAAGTCTGCACATTGGTCTTCGATTTCTTTAAAGTCTATACATCGGACTGGTCTCCATAGGCTAAGTGTATACATCGTCCAGTACAATCATGCACTATTCATGAAGTTTGTACAGTCTTTTGCATTGGACTTAAAGTCTATACATTACACTGTTCCTTTCGTCTTCATGTCATTCCCTTTATTGTGTCTTCGTGTCATTTACTGTTGTTCCTCGAGTCATTTTCTTTATCTCTGGTTTCACTGCTTCATCACGTGTCGTGATAGCCGTGTCTGTCTTCGTCTTCGTGTTGTTTTCAACTCGTGATGGTTTCTGTTATTTGTCTTTGTGTCGTGGTCAGCCCGTGTCGTTTCACCTCGTGCTGTTCTCACTTACTTCGTGTCGTTTCCGTATTATGTCTTCGTGTTGTTCTTCCTAGACCTCGTGTCGTTCGTATGTTGAAACCACACTTCGTGTTGGTTTCTATTTTATCTCCATGTTGTTCTCGTGCCGTTCTCATTACTGGTTATTATATCATGTCGTTTTTACTTCGTGCTGTAGTCATCGTATATATCTCGTGTCGTTCTACTTTTTACCTCGTGTTGTTTTATAACCTCACTTCGTGTCGTTCTCTTCGTTGTGTCTGTTCTGTTACAGTGTATCTCGTGTCATTCTTTCCTTACTTCGTGCTGTAGTCACCCTGTGTATCTCGTGTCGTTCTCAGTGCATCTAGTATTACTATTACATACCTCATGCAGCTTTAGTTCCTGTGGCCCTTAGTTTTAATGGGTTGTATCTCCTTGCAGGTCCGAGGAAGAACATTTCCACGTGACTGGGCAGCACGTGATCCGAGGCTGAAGGACTGACAGAATGCTGACACGTGGCCAAATATCTGGGCGGGAAATGCGGAGGACACACACGCCCAGTGCTGCCCTCCTGCTGGCTGCTGCTATATATATGAGCCTCCTTCCACAGAAGAAGGTTGATCGAGTTGGCAAGAAGAACAGTCCATACAGAGAGCCACGATCCAGATAGAAAAAGAAAAGAGAAAGAAGAAGAGCAGAAGGAGAAGGAGAAGAAGAGAGGCAGAGAGCTCGAGAAGAGTGTGAAGAGAAGAAGAAGAGAGAGAGAGAGAGAAGGAGTTCGTTCCTCAGATCTTTGGTTCAAAACCAGATCGGAGGTTGCTCATTGTTAGAGCTATAATTTGTGCTTGATTGTTTCAACTTTCCGTTGCTGTCTTGTTCTGTCTTTTGTTTTCCATTTTACATTTCCTTTCAAGCTGCTAGTCAGCGGGTTGCAGAGGTGCTGCCTCTGGTCGGCTAAGCTGTATTGCCCAGCGGTTTGCAGTGGAGGATTCCACTGGACAGCAAGCTGTGTTGCTCAGCGGATGCAGTGGAGGTTTCCACTGGACAGGTAAAGCTGTAATCCTCTGCTGGCGAGACTTGATCTCGGACGGGTTAAGCTGTACTTCCCCTGCGGTTTGCAGAGGTGTATCCTCTGGACAGCAAGCTGTGTTGCTCAGCAGATTGTTGGCAAGCTGTGTTGCCCAGCGATTAGTGAAGCCACACTCGGGTTGAGTGTGGGGTGGATGTAGGTCTGGAGGACCGAACCACCTAAAAACTCCTATTGCACTGTGGTTTGATTTATCTATTTTTGCTTCCGCTAGATGATTGCATAGGGGCGCTCTAAGTGTTTGGCTTCTGTTTGAGCAGAAGAGTTGATTAGTTTTCTTAGAATATTTTAATCTGTCAAGAGAGCGAAATTCCAATTGAGCTTCAGATTGTCGAATCTGTCTTGTTATTATTCTAGTTTTTAATTGGGTGAAGGTTCTTTAAACGGGTTATATTCATTCACCCCCCCTCTGAATACTGCACCGAACCCAACATTATTTACACACTCAAGCACTCAGATTTGCACCTTCGGTTTTATCTGTGCTTTAATTGGGCTTAGCACTTTGACTGCATCCCTTAGGCGGCCTGCTGCACCCTTGCACACAAGCGCCAAGGTGAAAGTATTGCTAAGTGTTTCCCTTGCTTAGACTCGCATGCACCTTTGTTGATCACCACTACATTCACACACATATGCACTTTGAGTGATCAACATAGCACACACACACACACGGTTGTTGCAAGCTATTTCATGCTCTAGTTTTATGCTTTATGATCCCTGCACTACAAGGCTTGTATCTCTCAAAGATCACAAATGTGCTTAAAGAAGAGTTGACGCTTCATCGCTTGTAATCCAAGTCGTTTCATTTGAGCCACTCTACTTAATTCCGATGTACATTGTGTGGTGCGGACACCCGAGCAGTTGAGAGGCGCGATACGCCGAGCCACCGGTACCGCACGCGGAGCACGACTCGAGCCACTTCAGCGTCCATCTAGCTCAGAGACAGCTTGGAGACTCCCCCTTGAGTCCCGACATTTATCATATTTGTTTAGACTTTATTTGTGTGTAATGTGTGTTTGTTTCATTTTATTCGGTTTATAATTTTGATTGTAAGAGGGGTTTATTTGCAAAATGGGACCCCCGGGTCCCACGGGCCCCCCAGACCCCTCCCATTGATCCACCTTAGCCTAGGGACCCATGTGGGGTCAGTCAACATTTCAAATGGAGGCATCTAGAAGGTTGAATGGTAAAAGACACATGGGAGACAATTGGACTTCAAAGTCCAAGGTAGGCCACCTACCAATTCTACCATGTCCCCTTGGTCAATAGGGCGCCCCCCTTGCATTTTTTATTTATTTTTTTTGTTTTGGTCACATCTAATCCCAGCCATCCATTCCCCATCTCTAGATCCAATGGTAGATATGGGATTTGATATGTAACCTATAAAGACTTGTATTTTTCTCATTTTGGATAGAATTAATGCCATTTGAACTTGGAAATTCCTTGGAGCAGCCCTCGGGCGCACCCCTCCTCTCTCCTCCCTCTCCCCCTTGCAGCTGTGAAGGCTGCCTTCTGGAGGTGTGACTCCTCCCCTATCGGTTCCGGTCATCATCGCCGCCGCCACTAGCCGCCACCGCATCGCCATCGCAACCGTTAGAGTTCTGCCATCTACCCGTAGCTGCCACTTCTACGAATTCCTGCCATCATCCACAAGCTCAGATCGATTTGGGATTTTGAGGGGATGTTCTAGATGTGTTCACCACATACTACAAAAATTGGTGGGTCATAAATCCTCCGTTTGCTAATTTCCCATTTTCGTTCAAGTTCCAACTTCAGTTCTGCCAGTTTCAGATCTGATTTTCCAATTTTCCTGAGTTTCGCCTGTTCGGACCCCTTTGTGATTTTTTCTAGGGCTCCCAAGTTTACTGGGAGTTCTTTCCACCCACGCCTCCTTCCACGAATTTTCCTGATTTTTGATCAACCCTCCATATATTTTTCAAAATTCATTTTCTGATCTAGCTACAGTGCTGTCAACCTATTCCCAGATCTGACCTCTGCCCAGTGCAAAAATCTTATCAATTCGTAGCCACCTCCCATCAGTCCACAAAAAATACCATCTTCCTTGTTCAAAGTCCTATAACGTTTGTGAAGAGATCAAGAGCTGAATCGGCCATCAACCTCGCGGTCAACGGTAGTTCTCAGACAACTCACCTACAGATCTGAGAGTTCAGGTACTGTACAACAGAGGCTTCAAAATTCAACAAAGTCTAGATCCAGACAGATCCAGGTCCTTTCTCTAGGCCTAAATTGAAGGATTTCAAGAGAGCTTTCTAATGATAGCTCCTGTGTCCCGATCTAACATCGGGATTGGTTACAGCGGCCGATCTCGCCGGAGCGCGCGCCGGAAAATAGAATTTAAAATCCGTGGACAGCAACTTCAAGAGGTGGGGATCGGAGCCGAACGGCCACCGACCGGAGTTTCCGGCCGACCGCCGTCCAGGGAGGCGCGCCACTAGGGGTCCCCATCACAGTGGGCCCCACCCCAGCAGACCGAGGGGATAGCGCCATCCGTGGGCCCCACGGACCCGTAGGTCGCGCCGACCGCACAGCACGAAATGCGGAGTTCGGCACCGCCGGGCGACATCAAGATGCTGCCTGTCAACCTGATTCACGCGATTTCGGGCCCCACATGTGACCTATTATCTCCCTGCGTGGAGTGGGTCAAATATTTGTACCGCTGTAAAATTGTTTAACCGGGAGTCCGTAAATCGACCGGGGTTGTCTTCGCCACGCCGAGTGCGTGGAGGTAACGGTCTAAACTTCTCGGCGTTACTTTGCTTAGCTAGTATACGGTCTTATGCCACTGCGAGAGTGTAGGATTCTAGCCCGTGTGTCCATGTCGCCGCTGTGAGGGTGAGAGTGACCCATCCCGCGACTCGATCCGAGTCCGGAAGTTGAGTTAGACTACCTTGAACTCTGCCGGTTCCTTAACCGCGCACGATCCACGCTTTCCCTCGCATGGGACGACGAGTGAGTTTGCACTTCTGTTAGCGACGTGTAGCCCATAGGAGCTCTTAGTGTCGAGCCGAGGTCGCTCTAGTAGTCGTGTCGTTGCTGGTCGAGTCGTGTCCGTCTCATATAGCGTCGTCTCCTCAGTCCGTCCCGCATCAGTTTGGTATCAGAGCAGGTTGAGTCTAGGGTAGTCATTGCATAAGTCTTGCATGCATCATGGTCTAAGTCAAGTCTAGGATCATCATTATTTTCAAAACAAAAAAAAAATGGTGTTTTAAAATTGCATTTCATCCCGATAATCTAGTATCTTAAAAGGTGTTGCCCGAACGTTAGGCTATGCCTATCGGGAAGGCCGCACACTTGCGGGAGTGATTTTCTGATCGATTAACTCCGCCACGTACTAGATATTGGTTTAGGTCTAGGTGCATTAGTCGGTGTTTGCATCAGTTTGTGTCTTCTAGTTCGTGTGTAGTCCAATAAGAGTCAGTCGGTCTTGTCCAAGTGTCGGCATGTCCAACATGTAGTTCCCCCAATTTCCCATGGATTCCCAATCACCCGGGCAATATGGCCGTTGGTCTACCCATGGGCTTGGCAACCATCCTCTCCCCTTCCGTAGGCCCGAAGCCTCGGATTTTTATGGCTCTAATGATCCGTGCGACTATCTCAAGTGGGAGGCCGCCATGGATAAATATTTTGAATGTTACACCATGTCTGATGCCATGGAAGTTAGTTTTGCCCAAGAGAGGCTTATCCACAAAGCCGCCTGGAAATGGGAGAGCATTGAGCACATGAGGGAGGTTAGGAGGCAAAGGCCCATCGAGTCGTGGCATGAGATGAAGGGCGAACTTAGGATGGTCTACCTACCCGGTCCAATCACCTCCAACCGACCCCACCCAATCACCTCCAACCAAGCGGGTCATAGTCGGAGGCAAGGAGCCCCACCCATAGTGGAGCCTAGACACAAGGCTAGGCCAGTTGATTACGGGCGAGTCCATCACATTACTCATACTCCAAACCCCACCATTGCCGAACTCTTCCAAATCATTTTGGATAGAGTGGATAGGAAGTGTGATTATATTGAGTCCCTGATTTCCCCTTGCGTACCTCCTAGACAGGATGGAACCAAGCACGAGCCTAAGGAGATAGCAACCGGTAGCCCCAACCCGATGCCATTTAAGGTGCCATCCCAAGGTCCTCTCCCCATCATAGTGGATCCTCTTCCCCCATCCATGAGAGCTCCCATGCTACCACTCTCTACTTCCGAACTCTATTCGGAACCATCTCATTTGGAGCCACCTAAGCCCGAGCCACCCGTATTTCTAACGGGTACACTTTACATAGCCGAGCCACTACTTAGTTGGCTCAAGGATGGCTTAGTCCCACTTCCCTTCCCATCTATGGACCCTATCCTACCTCTGGTGCCAATCAATTCATTTCACACCACTTTCCAGTCTAGTCACTATGTGGATACATTGGATGACCTTCTTAAAGGGTTAGACCGGTAATTGATATTTACGCACTTGTTGGCTCCAGGCTTCGACCGACCCACAGGTCGTAGTTTCACTCATCCCGCTTTAGGGTCCATCACCTCCGTGTACACCGTGGGTCATGTTACCACAGAGGTTCTTCTACTCCTCCCTATGCCGGCCGAGCCCGACTTCATTCCCATTTGCCCAAGGGAGGAATCTTACTTTCTACCTATGACTGCCGTCCCACCTCTCACAATGAATGAATGTGACGATTTACACCTCCAAGATTTCCAAATGTGGGACAGTGAATTGTGGAAGCCTAGTCTGAGGGGTCATACCTTCTTTGATTCATTCGACCCATTCTCTTGTGGACCCCGTGACCCACCTTATTTACTCCACCTTTTTGAGAGAGTCCACCATCATACCCCCACAGTCTCATCTCCCTTCATGGATGAAGGAGATCAAGAACACCTTCTAGACTTCCACACATGGGATCTTGAGATGAGGGAATCCATATCGAGGGGTCACACATTCTTTGATCCCTTCGATCCCTTTCTTAGTGGGCCCCTTGGTCCACAATCACCATTCCACTTCTTTAGGGGAGGTCACCATTATACCCCTCCCCCATGGGCCGGGCCATCGGCACCAACCGAGTCCGTTCACGGGCGAGAGACACCCGACCCTCCTATCCCACCCAAACCTCCCAAGTCCAAAGGACCGTCTTATGGTTGTACCGACATTCGGTCACACTTAGGGTATGCATGGCACACATTCGGATGTCCTGGACCACCTTGCATATGATTGGGTCGGACTAACTGTAGGGTTGTTTAGGGTCATGTGTGCATCCGTGTGTTTTTTTTTTCTTTTGCTAAGCATGTTAGGAGTCTGCATGACGACGTCCGTCGTCACATTGAGGCCAGCAATGCACGGTACAAGGAGTTAGCCGATGCCCACCGACACCACCGAGAGTTCCAAGAGGGCGAATATGTCATGATCAAGGTAAGACCTGAACGGTTTCCCTCTAGAACCGTTAAGAAGTTACAAGCTCGCGGAGCCGGTCCATTTAGAGTGTTGAAACACGTTGGATCCAATGCGTATGTTGTGGACCTGCCCGAGGAATACGGTATAAGCTCTACTTTTAATGTTTCGGATCTAGTTGCATATAGGGACCCAGCGGTGATCCCTAGTGAGCCTTTCGAGCCATCTCCTCCCCTTGAGAGTGACCCCACACCTGAGTGTCCACCTCCAGCCCCCTTATCACGGCAGCGTGAGCATATAGATCATATACTGGATGAGCAGGTGACAGTTACCAGGAGTGGATCTTACCCGTGCTACCTAGTGCGATGGAGAGGACGGCCCGCTACCAAGGACACATGGATCACGCATGGAGAGTTGCAGTGGATTGATCCAGACCTTTTGGAGCGATACCGGAGCGATGCAGACCCTTACTCGACAGGGTTGAGTTTCTCCCACCCGAGGAGAATTGGTGCGGACACCCGAGCAGTTGAGAGGCGCGATATGCCGAGCCACCGGTACCGCACGCGGAGCACGACTTGAGCCACTTCAGCGTCCATCTGGCTCAGAGATAGCCTGGAGACTCCCCCTTGAGTCCCGACATTTATCATATTTGTTTAGACTTTATTTGTGTGTAATGTGTGTTTGTTTCATTTTATTCGGTTTGTAATTTTGATTATAAGAGGGGTTTATTTACAAAATGGGACCCCCGGGTCCCACGGGCCCCCCAGACCCCTCCCATTGATCCACCTCAGCCTAGGGCCCCATGTGGGGTCAGTCAACATTTCAAATGGAGGCATCTAGAAGGTTGAATGGTAAAAGACACATGGGAGACAATTGGACTTCAAAGTCCAAGGTAGGCTACCTACCAATTCTACCATGTCCCCTTGGTCAATAGGGCGCCCCCCCTTGCATTTTTTATTTATTTTTTTTGTGTTGGTCACATCTAATCCCAGCCATCCATTCCCCATCCCTAGATCCAATGGTGGATATGGGATTTGATGTGTAACCTATAAAGACTTGTATTTTGCTCATTTTGGATAGAATTAATGCCATTTGGACTTGGAAATTCCTTGGAGCAGCCCTCGGGCGCACCCCTCATCCCTCCTCCCTCTCCCCCTTACAGCTGTGAAGGCTGCCTTCTTGAGGTGTGACTCCTCCCCTATCGGTTCTGGTCATCATCGCCGCCGCCACGAGCCGCCACCGCACCGCCATCGCAACCATCGGAGTTCTACCATCTGCCCGTAACTTCCACTTCCATAAATTCCTACCATCATCACGAGCTCAGATCGATTTGGATTTTGAGGTGATGTTCTAGAGGTGTTCCCCACGTCCTAAAAAAATTGGTGGGTCATAAATCCTCCGTTTGCTAATTTCCCATTTTCGTTCAAGTTCCAACTTCAGTTCTGCCAGTTTCAGATCTAATTTTTCAATTTTTCTGAGTTTCGCCTGTTCGGACCCCTTTATGATTTTTTCTAGGGCTCCCAATTTTACTGGGAGTTCTGTCCAACCCCTCCTTCCAAGAATTTTCCTGATTTTTGATCAACCCTCCACCTATTTTTCAAAATTCATTTTCAGATATAGCTACAGTGCTATCCACCTATTCTCAGATCCGACCTCTGCCAGTGCAAAAATCTTATCAATTCGTAGACACCTCCAATCAGTCCACAAAAAATATTACCATCTTCCTTGTTCAAACTCCTATAACTTTTGTGAAGAGATCAGGAGTTGAATCGGTCTTCAACCTCGCGGTCAACGGCAGTTCTCAGACAACTCACCTGTAGATCTGAGAGTTCGGGTACTGTACAACAGAGGCTTCAAACTTCAACAAAGTATAGATCCGCGTAGATCCAGTACCTTTCTCTGGGCTTAAATTGAAGGATTTCAAGAGAGCTTTCCAACGATAGCTCCTGTGTCCCGATCCGATATCGGGATTGGTCGCAGCGGCCGATTTCGCCGGAGCGCGCGCTGGAAAACAGAATTCAAAATCCGTGGACAGCAACTTCAAGACGTGGGGATCGGAGCAGAATGGCCACCGACCGGAGTTTCCGGCCGACCGCCGTCCAGGGAGGCGCGCCACCAGGGGTGCCCAACATAGCGGGCCCCACCCCAGCAGATCGGGGGACAGCGCCATCCGTGGGCCCCACAGACCCGTAGATCGCGCCGTCCTGACAGCACGAAAACGCGGAGTTCGGCACCACCGGGCGACATCAAGATGCTGCCTGTCAACCCAATTCACGCGATTCCCGGGCCCCACATGTGACCTATTACCTCCCTGCGTGGAGTGGGTCAAATATTTGTACCGCTGTAAAATTGTTTAACCGGGAGTCCGTAAATCGGCCGGGGTTATCTTCGCCACGCCGGGTGCGTGGAGGTAACGGTCTAAACTTCTCGGCGTTACTTTGCTTAGCTAGTATACGGTCTTATGCCGCTGCGAGAGTGTAGGATTCTAGCCCGTGTGTCCATGTCACCGCTGTGAGTGTGAGAGTGACCCGTCCTGCGACTCGATCCAAGTCCGGAAGTTGAGTCAGACTACCTTGAACTCTGCCGGTTCCTTAACCGCGCACGATCCACGCTTTCCCTCGCATGGGACGACGAGTGAGTTTGCACTTCTGTTAGCGACGTGTAGCCCATAGGAGCTCTTAGTGTCGAGCCGAGGTCACTCTAGTAGTCGTGTCGTTGCTGGTCGAGTCGTGTCCGTCTCATATAGCGTCGTCTCCTCAGTCCGTCCCGCATCATTGTGCCTAAGTGATTCATTCACTTTATAGGAGTGATTCATGCTTTTGATAGCTAAGAGTTTTTAAATAGGCCAAAGCTTTTGATAGGATCTATTCAACCCCCCCTTCTAGATCCGATTACACCTCGCGGGACCCAACAACAATATCCCTAAGCACTTGGTGTGACTGATAGTCATGCCTCATATTGAACAGAGATAACTAGGACATTTCATGACATAGGTTTACTCCATTTCTTAGATGAAGAACCCAGTTTCTCGGTGCAACCTAGTCATTGCTCTGCCATGAACTTTCAAAGATATTTCAACAGAGATAACTGTGGTACTTAATGACATAGTCCTTTGGACATAGTTTCTCAGTAACCAAAGTTATTGCTCTGAATAAATTGACCCTTAGACATTTCAAAAAAAATCAGATGTTTAAAGACAATACTTACTACGTGTCTCAACCAAAGAAGGCCATGATTTCTAGCTTTTTAGAATTCAGAAGATTTTACATGATATAACATGAAGCATCTGGTTGAGGTTTATTAAAAAAAGATTCAGATATTTTCAAGATATTCATATCCAAACATAATGAATACATTAAACTTAAACCAATTTGATTCTTCAGACATTCATAGACCTGTATATAGAAGATTACTTATTGACAAGGTTTTCAAATTTATGATCAAGGTACACGGATTGAAATCTTCTCAATTTTCAGGTCAAAGAAGTTTTAAGAGCATTCAGTTATCAATAGACACATCAACAGGAACATGCATCATGTGTGAGAAAAGTTTTCAGATGTGCAACAGAGATGGCCAAGAGTGCTTCAGTTAGATATGAATTCAAGGGATACAGTAATTGGTTCCTAATCAAGAAGCAGATAGATCAATGATATAGCACTGAAAATCAAGCAGGTAAAGATGGCAATATCCCCCTCAGCAAATATAGGAGCAGTAGACAGTAGATTCCAAACAGATAAGAATGAAAATCAGATGAAGTTTGAATAAAGAATCAATCAAGAATAAAGTGAATTTTACTTCACTTACATCAAGAAACATCAAGGTTTAAAGAGCAATCTGTTGCATCCCTACGGTTTTGATGATGACTCACACTATAAATCAATTTGTTTTCATCTCCAGATCAATTTGTTCTTACGACGCATTTAATTATTTCTAAGCATGGAGGGGGTATGTGCTAATAGCATCATTTAGGTCCGTGCATTACATGTTATTCGCTCTTTTGCTTAATGCATATTGAGTCAGTGCTAGTTCTGCATCTTTCACATAAAGTACTTGCCTCGGTGCAAGTCCTTGGTCATGCACAGGTTTTGCTATTCATATGTTGTCTTTGGCATTTCTCTAGGTCGTGAGCATTAAGGTCCGTGCATACTCTGTCTCTGCATCTCACCTCTTGAGGTCGGTGAAATTCTTGACCAGAATGTAATGGTCAGGCTGGTCATTCCTTCATCTCAGTGCAAATACATCCTGGTGCAAGCCTTATCTTGTACTTCCTTTTGTCATCTTGGTGCAGCTCCTGCTTGGACTGCATATCCCGACTCGGTGCATACTTTTATCTTCTGAATAACATGAAGTCCGTGCATCTTGTGGTTAGTCAAAGGCATTGGAACACCACACGGTGCATGCCTGGCTTAAAACAAATTCATGTTCGGTGCATAGTCAGGCCTATAGACTTCTTTGTAGCAACGAAGTCAGTGCAGTTCCTGTTTCAAGTCTTATTAGACTCGATGCAAGTCCTGTAGACAGCTAACGAAGATTTGGGCATCTTCTGATTCATTCCAAGTCGGTGCTTGTCATGTCCGTCTTAGCCGATGCTTACTCTTTTTGACTCAGTGCAGTTTCTGGTTCTTTACTCTATACACCAATATGAATTGTGCTAAATGTATGAAAAATACTCATTTCTTCTCTGACAATTTGTCTGTGCATTCACCAGAAATATGGCACGTGATCCGAGGTAGATAGACGCCCAAAACATTCTTACACGTACCCCAACATCTTTAGGCGGGAAACGTGGTATCCACACGCCTAAGGTTCTGGATCAGATATATATATATGCTATGGAAAAGGGTTCGATTGAGGATGGAACAGTGAAAAATAAGAGCAATGTGAGAGTAGAGAAAACCAGAGAAAGCCCACTCCATCCAGAGCTGAGAGAAAAAATTTTCTAAGAGAGAGAAGTGTTTGTGATCGTGAAGATCTACTTCTACGGAAGCTATATTGCTTTTGCTTTTTAGAGAAGATTATCGTTCATCGATTGTTTTGTTTTCAAGTTTTTCTTTATCTTCATTCCATATTGTTACCCTCTACTGTTCGGAGGAAGGGAGAGGTTCTCCAATTCCCTCCATTGTCTTGGAGGAAGAGAGGTTCGATCCTCTGGTTGTGTGAGTTGCTTGGGAGTAACTGCACAGGGTTCCCTTTGCTGCGTGCAAAGGAAGGGAGATTGGTTCTCCAGTGTTTTCTTCTGGTTGATCAGAAGACTGAGGAGGCTGTTCCTCAGGGCAAGCTGTTTGGCAGCGGTTGTTGCAGATTGAGTCTGCTGTGTGCAACTCTATATTGCAAGGAAACCTTACTCTCTTGAGTAAGGGGTGGACATAGATTGCAGACAGCATTCGAACCACCTAAAAATTTCCCAGTCTCTTCTGTGGTTTGCCTATTTACGTTGTGTTGCTCTCCATCTACTTGTCACATTGCTTCATTATGGGCGGCTTTCTCGATCTCATTTATTACACCTGTCATCTTTGTTGCATGTCTCCGAAATCCTTTTCACTGCAATTGGAGTGGTTGAGAAATCGTGTCTATGTTGTATTGATTTTGGGAGTGATCTATTCATCCCCCCCCCTTCTATCTCACTTTCCGCTACACGTATCAATTGGTATCAGAGCATGTTTTCATCATGTGGGCCAACGGTCAGGGTAATCCTAATGGTCGTCGAAGCTTCATGGCGGAGGGATAATCTATCAGCCGCCCTCCGTTCTTTGATGGTAACAATTATCTCTTCTGGAAAAATAGGATGGAGGTATTCATCAGGGCGCAGAGCCACAAGCTGTGGAGGGTGATCACTACAGGGCCATATGATCTGCCACCGAACAAGGACGCATGGACAGATGATCATGTCAAGCTATCGTCACTCAACTGGACGGCCCTGAACATCATCCAATGTGCTGTACACCCAGACGAATATGCCCGCATCTCAGCATATAAGACGGCCAAGAAAATGTGGGATGAGCTTGAATTAATCTACGAAGGTACAGCTCAAGTGAAAGCAACGAAGGTAAATCTCGTCACCTCTGAATATGAGATGTTTAAGATGAAATCATAGGAGACCATAACTGAGATGTATGCCAGATTGTCTCTGATCACAAATAGTCTTAAGGGGCTTGGGAAAGAGATGGCTGAGGGAGATATAGTCAAGATGATACTTAGATCTCTAACCCCTACATGGCACACTAAGGCCATCGTGATAGAAGAGTCAAGGGATCTGATGACTATGACAGTCACCGAACTTATAGGATCCCTTATGACGTACGAGATGAATTTTAAAAGGAATGGTGAAGGAAGTGACAGGAAGGGCAAGAATATTGCCCTCAAGGCGTCCCGCAGCAAAGGAAGTAGCAGCAACGAGAGTAGCAGTTGCGAGTCCGACGGATTGACAGATCTCGACCAGGAGGAGCAAGCAATGCTCACTCGATAATTCAGAAAATTCTTAAGGTCTAAGGGAAAGACTTTTAGCAGGAAGAAGTCACACCCTTCTAGTAAGAACTTTGATTCCAGCAATGATAAAGATAGCAGTACTAAGAGAATTACATGTTTTCGTTGCAGGAAATCTGGACACATGAAAGGGGACTGCCCTGATCTTCAGAAGAAGGGTCCCAACTTTCAGAAGAAGACCTCGAAGGTGCAAAAGAAGAAGCCACAGGCAATGGTCTGCACGTGGAGCGATGAGGAAGAAGATCCGGAAGCCAATTTCTCAGAGGAGGATGAAGAAGGAATTTTCCTGATGGCAAACATCGAAGAGGAGGTAACAAATGTCTTTGAGAATTTTTCTATTGATGATTGGGAAGATGCCTATGCTGAACTGTTAGACAAGTTCAGTTCACTCAGTAAAGAGTATAGGGTTCTGAAAAAAAATTCAATACCAATATTGAAGAACTAAAGCAAATCAGTAAGGAAAATCAGACACTAAAGGAAGAATTAGAAGAAATGACTTCTCTGAAAAAGGAAAATGAAAAGCACAAATTAGAAAACCAGAAATTCACACACAGCTCAACGAACTCAAGATCAAAATTGAAGAAAGTCTAAATGAAAATAGTGTGATCACAGAGAAATATGAAGCTGTTAAGAAAGTGAACACTGAACTTTTAAAAAACTCTGAGTCTCTGCAAAGAGAGCTGGAAGACAAACAGAAGGTTTTAGAAAAATTTGTTCAAGGAAAAACAAATCTGGATTCTATACTAGGAACAAGGGTTAATTTCAATAAGGAGGGTTTAGGCTATGACCCAACTAACAAGAGACCCTTTCAGTTCAAGACCATTACCTTCTGCCAAGAGAAGGGAAAAGAGAAGCTGGACACACCATCCAGCTCAAATAGCAGTCAAAGTGTTCAGCATCCAAAAGAAAATTTAACAAACAATGCTGGACGACCATCTAAAAGAGGAATGAATTTTGTGAAGAACTTCACTAAGCCCACTCACCAGAACATAAGTGGTAGCTGGACCAAGCAAATGAATCAGAATAAAAGCTGGAACTACTATAAACGAATGGGTCCGAACAGGAGTTACTGGAGAAACAACACTCACCCTCAAAAACTTGTTAATCAACAAGCGCACAAGAGATATCCCAGGGATGAGAAGCCTAATAACTGGAATAGATTTCATTTCTCCAGACCAGCTGGACATAACTCTGCTCACAACTTCAATAGACCCGAAATTAAGGTGCAAGAGAAAACCAAGTTGAAACAATTCTGGATTCCTAAATATCTGCTTAAAGATTTGAATGATGTCTTTGGACCCAACTCATCTTGGGTTCCAAACCACTTTGCTTGATTTTGTGTGTGTAGGTTTGCCTGGCAGCTGAGAACAACAAATGGTACCTCGACAGTGGCTGCTCCAGGCACATGACAGGAGACCGATCCAAGTTCAGCAAGTTAGAAATGAAGGTAAGGGGTCTGGTCAAATTTGGAGGAAAGAACAGAGGTAAGATCATTGGGGTTGGCACAGTTGGTAAGTCTTCCACAAACTCTATTGAGAAAGTTTTACTTGTGGAAGGTCTTCAACACAATCTGATTAGCATTAGTCAATTATGTGACAAGGGTCACAGGGTTGTGTTTGACAATAACTCATGCAAAATTTTTGAAATAAATTCTGATGTGGTTAAATTTGTAGCCAACAGGACCAATAATGTCTACATGGTAGACTTAGATGTTGAGTCTGAATCTAATCTCTGCTTATCTGCTAATTCTGAAGGTGATGCTTTTGATTGGCATAGACGTTTAGGCCATGCTAGTTTTTCTACTTTGAATAAATTGATCAAGCATGATTTAGTTAGAGGCATGCCTAAAATCAAGTTTAATTCTATTTCAAAAATCTGTGATGCCTGTACTCTAGGCAAACAGACTAGAAAGTCCTTCAAGCTAAGATCTGAGCCATTGTCCTCTAGACCAATGGAACTTCTCCATATGGACCTCTTTGGTCCTACTAGAACTCAAAGTCTTAATGGAAGTAGGTTTGGTTATGTGATCATTGATGACCACTCTAGATTTTCATGGATCTTTTTCTTAGCCAGTAAAAATGATACTTTTCAAAAGTTTAAACAATTTTTCAATAAGGTCAAACAAGAAGGAAAACATAAGATTTGTTCAATTCAATCTGACCATGGAGGTGAATTTGAAAACTCCATGTTTTCTGATCTTTGTGAAAGAGAGGGACTAACACACAAGTTTTCTTCTCCCAGGACACCGGAGCAGAATGGAATTGTGGAGAGAAGAAATAGAACCATTGTTGAGATGGCCCGAACCATGCTGATTGAGAGTCAACTACCAAGAAAGTTTTGGGCAGAGGCAGCCAATACAGGAACTTATACAATCAACAGGGCCATGGTAAGACCAATTCACAAGAAAACCCCCTATGAGCTATTGAAAGGTAAGAAACCAAACTTGGTTCATTTCAGGATTTTTGGAGCTAAATGCTTTATCCATAATAATGACAAGAAAGACTTAGATAAGTTTGATGCTAAAAGCTGTCCTGGAATATTTTTAGGATACTCTAAAGTGTCAAGAGCATATAGGGTCTTTAACATAACTGATCAGAAAGTTGAAGAGTCTCCACACATCATTTTTGGTGAAGCAAAAGGTGCTACTAACATTAAAGATACTGACAGGGATTCCAAGTACGATGGGGAATTCCTAGAAGACAAAGAAGAAGAGAAGGCTCAGCCGAATGAAACATCAAATCCTCCCAACCAGGAAGGGCTAGCTGAAACAGGTGAGTCTTCAATAAATGTTAGATATCTTAAAGATCACCCAATAGATAACATCCTAGGCAACCTTGAAGATCTTGTTAGAACTAGGTCTCACTTTAGGAATGTTAATAACCAAGACCTAATTGCTTTGATCTCACAAATTGAACCCAAATCAGTAGAAGAGGCCTTAGCTGATCAATCTTGGGTTAATGCTATGTGTGAGGAGTTAGGACAGTTCGAAAGAAATAATGTCTGGGAGTTAGTTCCAAGACCAGAAAATTCTAATGTCATAGGAACTAAGTGGGTGTTTAAGAATAAAATGAATGAAGATGGAATCATTTCTAGAAATAAAGCCAGACTTGTAGCTAAGGGCTACTGTTAGGAATTTGGAGTTGATTTCGATGAGTCCTATGCACCTGTTGCTAGGATGGAAGCAATAAGAATATTGTTAGCATTTGCATGTTCCAAGAATATAAAACTCTAACAAATGGATGTGAAAAGTGCCTTTTTAAATGGAGTTATCAAGGAAGAGGTTTTTGTTGAACAACCCCCCGGATTTCAGTTTTCTCCCCAACCTAACCAAGTTTTCAGGTTAAACAAAGCCCTGTATGGTCTAAAGCAGGCTCCTCGAGCATGGTATGAAAGACTGACAGAATTTCTGATCAGCAAGTGCTACCACAAAGGTAAGGTAGATCAAACTTTATTTTCCAAGGGTACAAATAAAGACCTCATCATAGTTCAGGTATATGTAGATGATATTGTGTTTGGGTCAACTAGCTCTGAACTATGTAATGATTTTTCTAAAATGATGTCTGCTAGATTTGAAATGAGTTTGGTAGGTGAACTAAAGTATTTCCTTGGATTGCAGGTGCAACAGTTAGAGGATGGATGCTTCATCAACCAGACCAAGTACACATTGGAACTTCTCAAGAGGTTTGGCATGAACAACTTGAAGCACATTACAACACCAATGGGTACCAATACCTCACTGGATGCAGATGAGACAGGTAAAGAAGTAGATGCCAAGCTCTATCGAGGTATGATTGGATCTCTACTTTATTTGACAGCCTCAAGACCTGATATACAGTTCAGTGTAGGAATGTGTGCAAGGTATCAATGTAGACCCACTGAATCGCATTTAGCTGCAGTGAAAAGAATTTTCAGATATCTGTCTGCTACACACACTCTTGGTTTATGGTTTTCTGCATCACACACACTTGATTTAGTTGCATACACAGATGCAGATTATGCCGGGTGTAAACTAGATAGGAAAAGCACTAGTGGTCACTGTGAATTTCTAGGTGGGTGTTTAGTGTCTTGGGGTTCCAAGAAACAACATTCTGTGGCCCTCTCGACTGCAGAGGCTGAATATGTGGCCGTAGGGAGTTGTGGTACACAAGTCATTTGGATTAAACACCAGCTTCGAGACTATCAAGTAGACCTGGGGTGTACACCTATTTATTGTGATAATACCAATGCCATCAACCTAGCCAAGAATCCTGTTTTGCATTCCCGCACCAAACACATAGAAATAAGGCATCAGTTCATAAGAGATGAGGTTTCTAAGAGCAACTTTGAACTGATTCACATAGGCACTGCTAATCAAATTACTGATATATTCACCAAGCCTCTAGACAATGACAAATTCACCACATTAAGGAGAGAATTAGGCTTATTCAAATTATCTTAATTGCTAATCTCCTGATATTGAATTGTTCTATCTTGGCAAGAGGCTGTATGAGAAGTCTGTCCTTATTGTGAGGGGGAGTTCTGTGTGTCTGCTGGTTAGTTTTCTTTAGTGTTTCGTTTAAGGGGGAGCTGGATAGGTAGTGATATTTACTGATTCAAAAGACTGACCAGATGTGTGTCATTGCTGGTTCTCATGACTGAATGAGTGCGGTTCTCTCTCAGATAGTAGAATCTCACTCATCTTTTAAGTCTATAAGTCTGTGTTACTAAAGTCCAGCTAGAATCTTCCCTCTGGTAGTCCATCAGAGATTTGGATTAAGTGTTCAAAGTATATCTTCCTACATTGTCAATGATTCCGGTTCTGGCTAAAACCTGTATGTCTTGATATCTGTCCAGAACAACTTGAAATCTAGACTTCAAGATTCACTTCAAAGAAACAGTCCTTCTGCTATTGTCTTCAATCATTCCATCTCCACAACATAAGGGATCAACTAAATGAACAAAGGTCTATGGTTTGATCACTGAGAAACTGGGAGCTTCATCAATGAAGTGAAGTTATTCCTATGTCATGAGGTGTCAAATGTTTAATTTTTTTTTTTTTTTACAAAATGACCTTAATATTTCTGATCATCACAGAGCAATGGTGACAAGGTGGTGAGTAACTGGGGACTCTGGCCTCTGATCAAGGTGTTTCCTCATGTCTAAAGCCACAGTTACTAACTCTGTTCTTCAAAAAGGAGAGGTAATGAGGTACTCACATTGAGTAACTGGGGATTTAGGCCTCTGATCAAGGTGTCTCTCTAATGTCAAAAGTGTGATTTACCAACTTACTCATTGGTCTTCTTGAAAATCATCATAAAATCCCTTGTCTTTATGCAATTTACTGGATTGCTTGTCTTCAATACCATGAGAACACCTTCTCTGATTTTGTCTCTTGTCGTCTACTGAGGATTGTTGTTTGTTCAGCAATGTCTTGCCATACTTGCTCATCCCTGCTCTACATCATATACCATGTATGTGGATAAACTTTCCTCTCATTATAATTATCTATTGTCTACCGGAGTTCAAGAATCTTCACTTGAGTTTAGCACCTCACTTATTCTCTTAAGATATGTTCTTGAGTCCTTCTACACTAGGAAGTCACTGTACTTCTTCCTCATGTCTCCAGCAATTTCATATATCTTTCATTTCCTTTTGATGATGTCAAAGGGGGAGAGAGGTCATGCAATATCTGAGAGAAGTCATTAGAGGTCATGCAATATCTGAGAGAGGTCTTGCTTGTGAACAAGTCTTCTGAGAGTGAGTTGTGGGGGAGTGGTTTGGAGAGAGAAGAGTTTCAGAAGTTGTGTTTGGCTTGTCTGGATGATTCGCTTGCTCTTGACTATTTTTAATACCCTAATATTGCTTGATTCATAGTGTTGCCATCATCAAAAAGGGGGAGATTGTTGCATCCCTACGGTTTTGATGATGACTCACACTATAAATCAATTTATTTTTATCTCCAGATCAATTTGTTCTTACGGTGCATTTATTTGTTTCTAAGCATGGAGGGGGTATGTGCTAATAGCATCATTTAGGTCCGTGCATTACATGTTATTCGCTCTTTTGCTTAATGCATATTGAGTCAGTGCTAGTTCTGCATCTTTCACATAAAGTACTTGCCTCGGTGCAAGTCCTTGGTCATGCACATGTTTTGCTATTCATATGTTGTCCTTGGCATTTCTCTAGGTCGTGAGCATTAAGGTCCGTGCATACTCTGTCTCTGCATCTCACCTCTTGAGGTCGGTGAAATTTTTGAGTCGGTGTAATTCTTGACCAGAATGCATTGGTCAGGCTGGTCGTTCCTTCATCTCAGTGCAAATACATCTCGGTGCAAGCCTTGTCTTGTACTTCCGTTTGTCATCTTGGTGCAGCTCCTGCCTGGACTGCATATCCTGACTCGGTGCATACTTTTATCTTCTGAATAACATGAAGTCCGTGCATCTTATGGTTAGTCAAAGGCATTGGAACACCACACGGTGCATGCCTGGCTTAAAACAAATTCATGTTCGGTGCATAGTCAGGCCTATACACTTCTTTGTAGCAACGAAGTCAGTGCAGTTCTTGTTTCAAGTCTTATTAGACTCGGTGCAAGTCCTGTAGATAGCTAACGAAGATTTGGGCATCTTCTGATTCATTCCAAGTCGGTGCTTGTCATGTCCGTCTTAGCCGATGCTTACTCTTTTTGACTCAGTGTAGTTTCTGGCTCTTTACTCTATACACCAATACGAATTGTGCTAAATGTATGACAAATATTCATTTCTTCTCTGACAATTTGTCTGTGCATTCACCAGAAATATGGCACGTGATCCGAGGTAGATAGACGTCCAAAACATTCTCACACGTACCCCAACATCTTTAGGCGGGAAACGTGGTATCCACACGCCTAAGGCTCTGGATCAGATATATATATATGCTGTGGAAAAGGGTTCGATAGAGGATGGAACAGTGAAAAAGAAGAGCAGTGTGAGAGCAGAGAAAACCAGAGAAAGCCCACTCCATCCAGAGCTGAGAGAAAAAATTTTCTAAGAGAGAGAAGTGTTTGTGATTGTGAAGATCTGCTTCTACGAAAGCTATATTGCTTTTGGTTTCTAGAGAAGATTATCGTTCATCGATTGTTTTCTTTTCAAGTTTTTCTTTATCTTCATTCCATATTGTTACTCTCCACTGTTGGGAGGAAGGGAGAGGTTCTCCAGTTCCCTCCATTGTCTTGGAGGAAGAGAGGTTCGATCCTCTGGTTGTGTGAGTTGCTTGGGAGTAACTGCATAGGGTTCCCTTTGCTGCGTGCAAAGGAAGGGAGATTGGTTCTCCAGTGTTTTCTTCTGGTTGATCAGAAGACTGAGGAGGTTGTTCCTCAGGGCAAGCTATTTGGCAGCGGTTGTTGCAGACTGAGTCTGCTGTGTGCGACTCTATATTGCAAGGAAACCTTACTCTCTTGAGTAAGGGGTGGACGTAGATTGCGGATAGCAATCGAACCATCTAAAAATTTCCCGGTCTCTTCTGTGGTTTGCCTGTTTACGTTGTGTTGCTCTCCATCTACTTGTCACATTACTTCATTGTGGGCGGCTTTCTCGATCTCATTTCTTACACCTGTCATCTTTGTTGCCTGTCTCCGAAATCCTTTTCACCTGTAATTGGAGGGGTTGAGAAATCGTGTCTGTGTGGTATTGATTTTGGGAGCGATCTATTCATCCCCCCCCCTTCTATCTCACTTTTCGCTACACGTATCACAATCAAGAGAGATTAAGACTGAATAAGGAACAACTCAATCCAAGGATGTGAACAGCGGTTGACCAAAATGAGTGGTTTGGTCAACCGAAATAGACAGTAATAAAGTAAGAGATAGATCAAACAATTCAGATCAAGACATGAGCTCCCCCTAAAAGTATGCATGACAATTAATCGTTTTGGTATTTTCAATATGAATGATATGCAATCAACACATGTATGCATATGCAATGACTCCCTTTAACTGAATGCATTGAACCATCATATATGACATGAAAAACCATGCTGGGGAATATTTAATCTAACCAAATATGCATGAAGCATAAGAATTATCTTGACAGACTCCTCCTGACTTTATGCATTGAATGTCTGAATTCTGAATGCAACTAACACAATGAGAATTGTGCATGGATTTTAATACATTATGCTCATGAATCGACATATGGTACTAGGTAGAGGACTTGGTCTAAAGACCACCTTATACATAGTAAGAACTTCCAGATAGATTACATCTGCCTTTCGGTAACTCAC
Source organism: Amorphophallus konjac (assembly GCA_022559845.1). NCBI lineage: Eukaryota > Viridiplantae > Streptophyta > Magnoliopsida > Alismatales > Araceae > Amorphophallus > Amorphophallus konjac. Next base: position 309,319,584 of record CM040122.1, on the reverse strand, counting down.
TATTTTTATACCATAGAGGTCATGCAAGAAAATATAGTGCAAATGTAGTTCTATGTACATCTCTAGATTTTAAATGACAATATTTTAAGCACATGTGTATGCAGATATCAACCTTATGCAGTTGAGATCTTTTCAGATTCTGTGCAGGATGTGCATTATGACATACACATGTATTTAAGCAAATGCAATGGACTTATGCAAGTATCAAACTCATGCAAGAATGCAAGGATGTAAACAAGTATGCATGAAATTTTGATTAACACATCAACCATGATATGCATCTATCTAAAAAGAATTATTGAAAGCTCAAATAATCAAACCTGAGGAAAGTAGAACTGGGGTTTTACCATACTCAGGTGCCTTGGTTTATTCTACCCCTTTTTATTCTTCATCCCCAAGGCACTCCTGCAAAATAGATTCTCATTTTACAGATTTGGGTACCCAAGAATTCTTGGGTCCTACAAGGTTCGTAGCACCTTTTATAGGTGCTTTCCACAATCTTTGAGCTTTCACATCATCAAACATCATTAAAGAGCAACTATTCATAGAATGCCCAACCTACCCGTAGTAATGACATGAGACAACATGTTTTGTGTTCTTCTTATGCATGTTAGCATGAACATGGAATTTCTAAGCATAACCAAACCAGTTGTCATAACTATCATGAAAAACTCTTTTTCTTTTCACATGCCAACAGTTCTTGACTGTATGGCCATTCTTTCTACAATGGAAGCACACAGTGTGCTTGCCTCTAGAACTAGATTCATTTCTATCAAAAGCCTTTTTATTGACTGGGAAATTAATAGGCTTTGAGTAAGCATTTCTTCCCTGGCTGTGCCAACAGTGAGCCGCAATGTGGCCTCCCTTGCAACAGTAAAAATATGAAATATAATTTCTTTTATCAACATTCAGCCAGCATTCAATTGCCTTATGGCTTGGTTTTTTACAGTTAAAGCACACAATGTGCTGGCTATATGAAGGAGATTTATTTTCATCAAACACATGCTGGTACACAGGATTTTTAGCATAACTAGCATGAGCATGAAATCTTGTTTGTGCATTAGCAAACCAGCATTGTGCAACTGTGTGTCCTACTTTACCACAGTGAAGGCATTCAATTTTCCCATTTTGAAGTGAAGGATGAAATTTCCTAGCATGCATTGTGCTGGCATTCAAATCATCCTTTTCCATCAATTTACACTCATACACCAATCTTGTGACAGTAATGACATGGCCTTTTCTTTTTGTGTGCATGTGTGTGTGTGAGCTGTGTACTACATGCATAGTGCTAGCATGGGTGTTTCTTGGCTTTTTCTATAAGTGATTGGCCTTTTTCATTTTTTCAGTTTGTTTGTGAGTTTTCTGATTCACAACATCCTTAGGATCCTTTTGAGCTGTGAATTGAAAGACTGGAGGATTTTTGGTGCTGGCTTGTTTAGAGCTGCATACAAATGATGTATGAATTTTGTTTCCAAAGCTCTTTTTGTTTACAGGGTTATAACCCAGCCCTTCTTTCTGAAAAGTTATTTTGACTCTAGCAATTTCTCCAAGTTTTCTTGACCATGAACAAATTTAGACAATGAGTCCTTCAAATCCTGAATTTCGTTATCTAGAGATGCAATGTGTATCTCATAACTAGCAATCTCTTGTTCACTGCAATTAACATATTCATTCAACACTTTGTTTGTAATTTTATAATTTTTAATTTCTTATTCCAGATTACACATTTTTTCATACTCATCTATGCAAACAGGTTTTCCTTTTTCAAGAATCATTAATCTATGAGACAATGTAGTGTTTAGATGTTTCAATTTCTCAACTTCTTCTTAAAGCTTGTCATTTGGAAATAACTCACTTATTAACAATTGATTATCTGAATTGACTTCCTGCTTCTTTCTAGCTTCGAATTCTTTTAGATCATTTTATTGTTTTTCAAAATTTTTTTGTAACTCTGTGTTCACAGACTTGATAGCATCAAATTTTTCAGCAAACACATTCTTATCAACTTCAACTTTCCTGAACTTTTCTTCATTTTATTTAACGATTTTTTTTAGAGATTCATTTTTAGATTTCAGCTTATTTAGTTCTGAGTTAACACATTCAAGATCTTCCAACAATTTATCATTCTGAATTGGATTAGTGATAAGAATTTGATCATTATTAGTTGAGCTAAGTTTTTCTTCTAGTTCAGAAATCTCATTTGCAAGTTCTTGATTTTCATTTTTTAGTAATTCAATTTGTTTCTTATGCATATGGACATCAAATAAGCAGTCATCATAAGATAGCTTCAGCTTCAAATAGTTTTCACATGAATAATTTGAACTATTCAGACCAATTATCTTTTTTAATTTTTTGTATTGTTTTCTTAACTTTTCATGTGTTTCTATCAATGCAGCATTGGCATCCTGCCAATCATCTAGAGAAAAGTTCTCAAAAGGGTTTACCTGATCATCATCTTCCTCTTCATTTTGGTTGCTGCTTTGATCACTTTTATCCGCCATAAAACATTTGTCTTCATTTCCCCTGTTGGTAGTCTTCAGTTTATCCAAGATGTCTTTTAAAGACCTGCACTTATAAAGACATGAATGGAATGCCTTGTTAGTGGCTTCCTTCATTAAATCTAATGCTCTAAGATTTTCAGAATTCCTAGATCTATGTATGTCTGTCCACTTAGACCTGTCCTTGGACAATCTATATGGACCGTGAGTGATTAGTTTCCACAGATTAGGATCAATCAATTTAACATAGCTACACATGCTACTGAACCAGGAATCAAAATTAAAGCCATTGAAAATTGGTAGATGAGCAATGGAAATAAATTCAAACAGAATTCAGGCAATAGACTGAGCACAAACAAAAATGCACCTAAAACTAGCAGGATCCTCTGCAGATCATTGGATCTGGTGAATCAGAACTCGCTCTGATACCAATTGTTAGGTTTCTGGACAGGATCTAGAAGGGGGGATGAATAGATCCTTTAAAAACTATGCTTAACCAAAATTAAAACATAATGAGATGAAACGCAACGGAAACTTAACGCTATAAACAGATCGAACTATAGATGATCAAAACAATGCACAATAGGACATAGCAGACATCACACAGGATAAAGCAATTGGCACAGGACAATGCCTAAGCGCTAACCACTCAACAATCTCACCACACCGTAGACTACCAGAGAACCTTCGCACATATGGCACATAGCTACTTTCAAACACTTATAAGACAACATGACAAACTCATAAAACTAATCTTAGTCATCTGGTGAGCAATACATCTTGTGAAAGGAGAAGGAATAAATGAATAATCGCACAAGTCAAACCACGGCACACCATGATTTTTAGGTGGTTCGACCAGACACCAGTCTGCCTACATCAACCCCACACTCAAACTCGAGTGAGGATTCTGTTGCCAAAGCAAGATGCAGAATCAGTCTGCAACAAATTACTGCCTAACAGCTTGAACTTGAGAGAAACAAATCCCTCAACCTAGTCTTGCTTCCTACAAGACCAGCACCCTAGCTCTGCTACCCACATAACTAGAACCGGAGGACAACCTCCCTTCCTCTGAGACCACAGAGGGAACACCGTGAGTGACACCCCGCCACTCACAATCGGAGACCACAATCTCCCTTCCTCTGAATTCATAGAGGGCAACCGGAGATAAATCTCCCTTCTCCTGAATCCTCAGGAGGAACCCCGATCCCTGAACAGGGAATCAGAAACCACTAAGAAAAATGGAAAAGAACAAACGAAAACTAAAAAGAAAAACAAAAACAGATGTAGCTCCAAGGAGCACAATGACTCTGGATTTGATCCACGAGTCAATATATGAACAGATCTTCAATAATGGCACTGGCTGCACTGGATATGAATCTGTTGAACTGGGTTGCTAGATTTGAGAAGGCGGGCTCTCACTCTTTCTGCTTCCCTCTTTCTCCGTCTCTCTCAAACTCTCACAGTCTCTCTTTTCTTCTTCTTCTTCTTTTCTTTGAACTCTCTCTTTTCCTTTGAACTCTCCTCACTGATATTTCTCTTTGGCTCTCTCTTCTTTTTCTTCTCTTTTCACGATGGCCTCTCTCAATGTCAGTAATGGCAGCAGCTTCAGCCCCCACACTATTCAAAGGATAGGGCGGCTTTATATAGAATAGAGCCTCCGGAAATGGATGAGGCAAATACCTAGTAAAATCTCATTGGTATAGCTAGCTATGGAATATTCTTCCTCTGAAAAATCTCTAAAAAAGCGTGTCAGATCTTCTCGGATCATGTGCCACTTTATCATTAGAGCGAGCTACCCAATCGGGTCCAATTTTAAGTTAATAACCTTGTGTTCAAGACATGTTGATGTGCACCGACCTGAGTTGGTAGTAATGAATCACTGCATCGACCTGATAGTTACTAACAATAGTAGCTGCACCGACTTTTCTTTTCTGAATGGCTTAAGGTGCACCGACCTTGTTACATGAATTGTTCAGCTACATCGACCTTCCTTAATGAATTGCTTAAGGTGCATCGACCTTGTTAGCAGATCAAAAATAGTTGCACCGATCTTTCTTTAGAAATAACTGATGTGCATCGACCTGTGTAGTAATGAAGTGTTCAGATGCATCGACCTTATAGGCATAGCATCTTCAGCTGCTTCGACCTTACAGTAGACTTGAGATAGCTGCACCGACCTTTGTTCTGATCATAACTGAGGTGCATCGACCTCGCTTCTGAAATAATTGAAGTTGTATTGACCTTGCTACTGAAATGCTTTAGTGCACCGACCTGGTGTTCTTGAATTGTTTGAGGTGCACCGACCTTATATTGCTATCGATGACTCACAAGCATCGACCACCTATGATATGCATCGACCTTAATGAAGCAGTTTCTAGCATATAGTTCTAGGTGACATCGACTTATGCATAATGTGCACCGACTTGCCTGATCAAGGAATGCTGATGTGCAACAACCTAAGTGTTTACTAGATGACTGTTGCACCGACCTTCTTGGCTTGATGCATCGAGGTACTGTTCGGGAATCTGACTCTGCGAGCTCCACTGCATCGAGGCATTGGCCAACTACATCGAGGCAGTTTCATTGGGTTTGTTTCTGATGCCTTCTCTGCATCGAGGCATCTCCCGACTGCATCGAGGCAGCCCATTACTGCGTCGAGGCAATCTCTTCATATTTACTTCTATGACCAGCACTGCATCGAGGCAATGCCTAGCTGCATCAACCTGATACTCCTGCCCAGTCAGAGTATGTCAACCTGCTCTTTTAGCTTCACTGATTTCTTCATGACTTTGACTTAACCTTTTGCCTTATTCAATTCTCAGAGCCTATTCTATAGAGAATTCAACACACATCTTCAACCTATAATCAGATCATCTTAAGAGCAATTATGTCAGAAAAAATGCAATGTATCCCATCCATCAATGTTTGGCATCATTAAACCATATTAATATCATGACATCATCAAAACCATATAAATGCAGCATCAACACATATGACATCATGCTTAGATGAGTCAGAGTGTTTGGTATCATCAAAATCACAGGGGTACAACAGCATGGGCTCCACACACTACACGACGTCCTTAGTCGGCTCCCTTGGAAAACACCATTCTTACTTTGACTATGCCCAAGGGGCATGTAGCTCTTTTCTCTTCTCTACTCGATTCAAGTGTAGGGGCATGGAGCAGAATAGGTAAGACGACCAACCTAAGCACTCCCCAAAAGGAGGAAGTCTCAAATAGGGATTTTCTATTAAGACCTTGTTCTCCATTATCAAATTCCAAAGTCAATGTCTTTCAAAGTGCAAAGGACAAGAAGAAAAAACAATGAAAAGTAAAAAAGGCAAAACACAAAAAAAATCAATCAATACTGGCATGGCAAGAGGGTAGTATAGTTCCCTACGGAACGTTATGAGCCAGGTTGTATGCGTGCCTGAAGGAGAACTAAGGTTTGATGATATCGATAAAAAGTCTCGGTGCAACAAACCTAATCCCTAGGGGCAGTGCCATGTGCGGATGTCAAACCTTAAAACCTCTAAACATATACCGAGCTTGTCTTCATATTTTTCTTCCATTTCTCCCTCCAAGGCCAAAGCATTCCTCGGGTATGGCCTTAGTAAGAGCACCGTTGACCAGGGGCAGTCGGCTATAGGACATCACTCTCTAATGCACACCAATGCTTTGGGGTACTTCTTAGTGAAAGGGGAAGGAACAAGGTTCCTTGGCCAGTAGTTTAATTAACCTTGATGTTGTAGCTTGCAAATTTAAACCTAGTGTTATAAAATTTCAAATTTCAAATTTCAAAAAAATAAAAAAATTCAGAGTATTTCAAAACCCACAAAAATCAAGAAATCCAAAAAAAATTAGACATTTCAAAACCCCAAAAAAATCTAAAAAATATAATAACAGAAAAATGTTCTTTCCCAAAAAAGCAAAAACACAAAAAAAATCATATGCATGACTGCATTATGTGTGAGAATGTTTTAGATTCTTGTTTATATGTTGAGTGTTTGCCAGTCGCATTTTCCAGATTTTTCATTGTTTACCTTAGTTAATAAAGTCTTGGCTTCTTGACCCACTATTGAGGACAGGGTTGAGGTAGTCTCTTGCATATGGAGCAAGGGGCCAAGACGGAACAGATAAACTAACTCATTTGCTAAGTCTTCTACAGGGACAGATACCTAAAAAGAAAAGAGCAATCACAAGAGGCACAAGAAGTAAGCAAAATCTATTTCATTTCTACTATGTCTGTCATGCAAAGTGAGGATTGATGTACAAGTGTATCACTCTAACTCTCTCCTCCACCCTCCTCACCGCCCTCTCTGCGTGAACTCTCTACCTCTCCCTGTCCTCCACCTCAAGGAAGAAGCCAAGGCGGACCAATTGATGTCAGTGAGACCGCACTCCTGTCACCCAGTGCTCTCCTCTCAGCCTCTACAATCTTCTAATGCTCAGAGGAGGTGACAAGAAAATCTATTCCAGAATAAGCACTAGGTCATCCCTCTCGCTGGGCACTCTCATGCCCCCTCCGGTAGCCCTCTCCTCTGCGTCCCTCGCACGCTGCTCAAGTACTCCTAGTCTAGTGCCCAGCTATATCGACTCCCTCTCTCTCTCCAACCTCTCTCGCTCCCATCTCTCTCTCTCTCTCTCTCACACGCTCCCTCTCTCTCTCCAATCTCTCTCACTCCCATCTCTCTCTCTCACGCTCCTCCCTCTCTCTCATCCTCTCGCTCCTCTCCACACTAAGTAGAATGCACAGGTCCATCACGTCTCGAGGGAGCTCCTCGACGTCGTGATGCCTCAGCTCCGTCAGCTCTACCTCTACCACCTGTAGCTCCCGCTCCAGCACTCGAAGATTCGGTCAATGCACAATCCTTAATAAAATGTAAAGGACTGGGCTAAGGGAGTAGGTTACTTACTCTCTCAAGGAGCGAGGTCTCAGCTGCCTCAGCACGGGCTTGTGCACCAACAAGCTGACTCTCAAGCTCGGTGCGGTCATAGAAGATCTGGGTAGAGGAAGAGGCGCCGTAGGCAAAGCGAACCCTCTCTAGCTCCTCTCGCTATAAAGAACAAAGGGGTTAGCAATGATTAAAGGATAGGCTTAAAAAATCATAGAGTTATAGGTGAGGATCTTACCAGCTCATCTATGGTGCACTGGAAGTCATCACGTTGTTGGATTGTGGAGTCAAGGAGCCCCTACATCATGTCTATCCTACCCTCTTGATCAAACTACGAGAATAAACCATGTTAAGCATATAATCATATGTATTTGATGTTTGGAGAGTGATAAGTATAGAAAACTCACAGGTTGGCAGGCACCACGGTAGACTCGGGTCCCATACTTTTGTGCATAGGCCTGAAGGTACGCCTCATCAGAATCTGATCCTGTAGGGACTGGTCGTCCACGCCACTCCCAATCAATGATCTGGTTGTTTGCGTGTTGGCGCCAGTCATCCACTCCCTATAGTTCACAGAACCTCCACCCAGGCCGAGGAATGGTCACCCGAGTCGGGAACTCAACTGCCGCCTTGTGGACCCCCAACGTCCTCATGATCAATCTATAATGCAGTGGCTCCACTATGTTGAGGGCGTGCAACCAAATCTCTCTCCCGAAGTAGGGGACGACAGCCACCACCCACGGCATATCCCCGATCTCCCCTCGATCGGGAGTCCAAACCACCTGTAGGAAGAGCTTATTAGTGCCTATGCTAGAATTAATATAATAGAATATGAAATTCAAAATTCTTACCTCTCCATGTGGCAGGGCATCTATCGTATCCTGAATGTGAGTGACTTAGTCTCTCAGAGACTGACTGTCTAGCCACGAGGACCACCGCCACGCCCGGGGAACCAAGTCTATGTGTATCTCCAAACCACTGAAGTCCCGTGATCAATGACACCCAAGAGGGGGGTGAATTGGGTGATTACAAATTTTACAAAAACTTTTGGCCTTTTTGAAATATGTGATAGAATGCTAGTTAAGAGATACAAATCTATGAACACAAATTGGATTTATCAACTTTATATGATGATGATATAGATTATGTAATCAACACGTGGATAAATCCGAACAACCAGTTTACACTAATCACTCAAGTAGAATAGGGGTAGAGGAAATGGACCAAATCACACAATACAAACCACAATGCACAGTGATTTTTAAGGTGGTTCGGATGCAACGATGGCAATCGTACGTCCACCCCTCACCAAACCCGGTGAGGCTTCACTCAGAGATAAATCCCCAAACAGAGACAACGCTCCAACCACACACGCAGGATGACGCCTGCACACACACACGTGGATGCGCCCCAATACACACACACACTGAGACGATGTCTCCAACACGATCCGACAACTGGATCACCAACACACACACACTTGCTGCGACAGATGCAACACTCTCCACACACAAGCACTAAGACCTGGATAAAACCACACACACACGCAGATCTAAGAAGGCCTACGTACACACGAATCAAATACAACACACACACACACACACGACCATGGATCCAACAACGATCCACACACACACACAAGTTTTCATAGTTTATACAAAACATGAATATGAACTTGAAACACAATAAGGCACAGTTTAGAAATCCCCTGATTTGGCTTCCTTTTCAACGTATGATGTTGATCTTGAGTGTTGCCTTCCCTATTGCTTGAATGACTTGAAGTGGATTGTGAAAACCTTGCTCTTTTTACCCTTGAACAACCTTTATCTCAGATCCGTGCTTGCTTGCTTCTTCTTCTATCTTCCTTGGGCAATCTTCCTTTGAATCCTTGCTTCCTTGCTTGCTTATTTTCCTTGGAGGGTGTTGGCTTCAGATCTACCTTCAATGGGTTGAGGATGGATGAAGAACACTTGCTGCACGGAGTACTGTTCACGGCTACAGTACTTCTCCTCTTCCTCCACTTGGATAGCCTCTCCTTTGATCTCCCTTGAAGCCCTCTTGGTTCCTTAGGGTTTATGACTCCAAATGATATGTTTTATAGCCCTTGAATGGTCCATGGACAAGCCCCAGACCAGATCCACAAATCATGGTGTAATTGAGGTCATTGGGATTAAACAAATGGGTGGAAAGACCTCTCCTCGAGCTTGAAACAAAAGTCAACAAAAGGGGGCCTCGGGGCTGGCGGTCGATCGGAATTCATGGGGCGGTCGACCGGAACCCTCTGCAGCTAGAACATTTTGGTTCGGGCAAAACCGGTCGACCGGCCCTATAGTGGCGGTCGATCGAAACCTATAAAAACTGGAGTTTTTCATTTCTGGAAGAACTGGTCGACCGGCCACTACCCACTGGTCGACTAGAGCCAGTAAATTCTGAAGTTCTTCATCTCTGGAAAATCTGGTCGACCGGCCAAGGTGTGTTGGTCGACCGGAAAGACCTATACCTGCAAAAATGAAGTGTTAGCCCAAAGAAACATGTCCATAAGTCAAGGGTTTCATGTCCATATCAAATCCATGCATTTTGAGATTGGATCCCCGCGACCTGACCGCGCAGGTCGATCCACGGGCGAGGGCGCACGATGGCCAGAAGGGTTTCATGTTTAATGTGCATGAATGAGGTGTATTAAGGAGAGGTATATGAGATACACATGGTGAGATCGATGCTAAGACAAGGTAAGAGTCTCACCAATGGTTCTTTGACAATACATGACATATACCACCTGTTTTGGATTGTAGAGGAGCAGGGTGAGTATCCACATGTTTGGTTCACCAGGTGACTGCCATGAGTTTAATCCTGCAAGCAAGATAGTCAGGGTTAATACCATACTTATTTTTTTTTTTGGTAAAACATCTAATGAAAACAAAGGGAGAGTGCACCCCTTTCCAGAGGAAAGGAATGTACCCACTCCACCTTCGTATCAATAGATGCAAATTTTAGTGCTAAAATGAATGTATGAGAGTTCAGGAGGGAAAAACCCCTTAAGTACATGATGAAGGAATATAAAAGAAACTATATAAGTGTTGTGCATCCCTTGGTTTTGATGATGACAATAGGATATGTTTGATTAATCAAGTTCTATCTTGTTTCATAACAAATACAAGTGGTTTGATTGTTCCTTCAAAGTATTGGACTCATTCAATTTACCTCTGATAAGTTAAGTAATTTCAGGTCCACTGAAATCCAAGTGGAATCAACAAATCAGAAGAAGTGTCAAAGGCCGCTTGTCGACCAGGGAAGTGGTTATGGTCGACCAACGAACTCAACCAGAAAAGCATCAGATCATCTGTCTTCTGGAAGCATCTTGGCTGTCGACCAAAGCCCCGCCTCTGGTCGACCACAGAAAAGACAGAAGCAACAGACAGAACTGCTGGCCATCTGGAAACTGCCCCCTGTCGACCAGCGACCAGGCTGTGGTCGACCAACGGGCGACGTGAGTTTCAGCCAGAAGAACCGGCCGTCTGGGGACTGCCCATTGTCGACCAGCGACAGGGTCATGGTCGACCACGGGTTTATATATCGTCCAAAACCGAACTCTAACCGAATTCTGTTTTGGTTCCTTAAAACCTGCAGATGGTTGTTGCAGGTTGTTGGGCTGCTCAGGAGATAAGCTTCCGCACGGGAATCAAGGAAACAATCTTGCTTAGAAGTGGTCAAACTCGTTCTAACGATTGGATTTAAACCGATCCCTGTTTTCTAGCAGATTGGCGCTCGATCTGAAAATTGAGCGGGAAGAACTTTATTCTTGAAAATAAAAAGAGCTATATGAAGAATATAAGGCAACTAATCACGAAGAAGGAAGCGGTGAGAGAGCACGGAATAGAAGCCAAGGAAGATACACACAGAAGAGGAAGAAGGAGCTCTCCACCAATCAAAAATCTGCAGAAAGGTTAAAGGCAATCTCGTTGCTGCAGAAGGAAGACTTAGCTCAAGACTGTGTGATCTCCAGCAGCAGAACAATCGAAGGCAACTGACTGGAAGATCAACAGGGAGTCTAGGCTTCTTCATAAGCGTGATCAAGTCCCAGGCTGAACACCTATTCTTCTACACACGCCAATATTCAGTCCTGTCTTTCATCACCTGTTCTTATCATCTTTTCATTTCTGATTACAATTATTGTCAAGCTGTGAGGCAGCAGAATCAAGCTGTGTGTCAGCAGGTACAAGCTGTGTGTCAGCTGTGTTTTGGTTGAGATCAGAGATTCTCATAGTGAAGCCTTGCTTGAGTTAAGCAAGGGGTGGATGTAAGTCTCAGGAAGAGACTGAACCACCTTAAAAATCCTTTCTTGTGGTGTGCTTGTGTGTGTTTGATTTCCTATACGTATGCTTGCATCTTTACTATCCGCATTAGTTCTATGATTCATTAATTACCAGTAGCTCATCTGGTCGATAGTCAGTAAATTATCAAAAAGGGGGAAAGATCTATTCACCCCCCCTCTAGATCTATTCAGTCCGTATCCAACACGTGGTATCAGAGCAGGTTCTCCAAAAATGTGGTCTAACAACCAGGAGAGACCGGGCGGACTGAACTCTAAAAGCCTCATAGCTGAGGGGCACTCTGTAACTAGACCTCCATATTTTGATGGAACTGATTATTCTTATTGGAAAAATCGTATGCAGGTGTTCTTACGTGCGCAAGACCACGAGATGTGGAGGGTAGTGAGCCGCGGACCTTTTGAGCTACCGGAAGATGAAGAAACCTGGACCAGAGAACAGGTCAGGAAATCAACTGTCAACTGGGGAGCCATGAACGTGATGCAGTGCTCACTACACCCCACAGAATTCTCAAGAGTTTCCCAATGCGCAACAGCCAAAGAAATGTGGGATCGTCTAAAGGTAATCTACGAAGGTACTTCCGAGGTAAGAGAGACAAAAGCAAATATGCTAGTCTCAGAATATGAGATGTTTAGGATGAAAAATGATGAAAGTATTTCTGAGATGTATGCCAGATTAGTACAATTGACTAATGGCTTGAAGAGCTTAGGGAAGACATACAAAGAGCAGGAATTAGTGAGGAAGATTTTAAGGTCTCTCACATCGATGTGGCATACCAAGGCCACAGTCATTGAGGACTCAAAGGATCTCACAACAATGACAGTGGATGAGTTAGTAGGATCCCTGATGGCCTATGAGGTCAATCTGAAGAGAAAGGAAGATGAGGGCAAGAAAAAGAAGCAACTTGCCCTAAAGACTAAGACAAGCACCTCTGAGGTGTCTGACAATGATGACTCATCTAGCTCAGGTGAAGAATCTGGTGAGCTAGCCATGCTTACAAGAAAATTTAAAAAATTCCTGCGGAAGGAAGGTAAAGGATTCAGAAATCCAAAGGGCATGGTAAGGAAGTCATCCCAGTTTAAATCTGATAAACATAAGGCTCCTTCTAACAAACTCATTTGCTACAATTGCAGGCAGCCTGGACATATGAAGGCTGAATGTCCAGAAGCTCCTAAGAAATCAAGCTTCAAGTGGAAAGGCAAGAAACCCAAGGCGATGATTAGCACTTGGAGTGAGGAGGAAGAGAGCAGTGAAGAGGAAACAACTTCCGAGGAAGAAGAAGGAAAGCTCTGTCTGATGGCCAAGGGAGACAACAGTGATCTTGAGGTAAGTTCCCCATTTCAAGACTTCTCTAGTTCGGATTGGGAAGAAGTATATTCAGAATTGCTTGATACTTATGAAAGAATAAGAAAGGAAAATAAACATTTGAAGAAGAAGATCAGTCAACTGAATAAAGACAGCAATTCAATGGAAAACAAAACTGAACTAGAAATGGAAATCAAGTCACTGAAAAACAAGCTGAATCAAATGGACTTAGATGAAGAAAACCACAAGAGAATGTCCGAAGAGAATGAAATGCTAAAAAACGACATTGATGAGTTAAAACTAAAGACTCAAGAATATGAACAGGAAACTAAGTTAAGTCAAGAAAGAAACAATTCACTCAAGGAAGAAAACAACCAACTCCTAAGAGAAATAGAAAGAATTAAGAGTGACCTGAAAAACAAACAGGAGACCTTGGAAAAAATGACTCAAGGTCAAGAAAACTTAAATGCTGTCTTGGGAATAAAAGTAAACTTTCAAAAAGAAGGGTTAGGATACAATCCTACGGCTAAAAAGGAATTCCAAATAAAAACCGTAACTGGGATTGCTGACTCAAAAGGAAAAAGGCCCCTGATTAATCTATACCAAGATAAACAAGAGGATGTAGCTGAATGCTCCTCCAAAAGGAACAATGTCACCAAGGAAGAGAGAAATTTTAAAGAGAAAACAGTCAATCAATATAAGATTCAAAATAATAAACAAGAAACCCAAATTCACAGAAATCACCAAACAAACCAAGGACTAAACCAAGTTAAAAGACATAAATCTGGAAAACAAGATGTCTGGAGACAGGCTGGTCGACAACAGACCCTTCATCTGTCGACCAGAGGATCTGCCAGAACAGGCGCTGGTTACTGGAGAAGCAGTGGTCGACCACAGGTACACCAGATGTCGACCAGAGGTGCTGCCAGAACAGACGCTGAGTTCTGGAGACGCGATGGTCGACCACAGACATACCAAAAGTCGACCATGGCCAGACAAGCAAACAGAAATCACAGGTTTTCTCGGGTAAAACAAAATGAAAACTTGAATACACAAAGGTGGACTCAGATTAAAGAAGCTTTAGAACAAAAGCAACCCAACCTGAACAAGTTCAGAAATAAAAATTTACACTGCTCTAACAGAATCTGGGTTCCCAAAGGATTACTGCAGCAATTTCATAATTTCACAAGCTATCTTGGACCCGGGTACCATTGGGGTCCAAAAGTTTCTGTGTAACTTGTGATGCAGGTGTGTTTGGCAGCTATACACAACAAGTGGTACTTAGATAGTGGCTGCTCAAGACATATGACAGGGGACAAGGCAAAATTCTCCGAGCTAAACTCAAAAGATGGAGGACATGTGACATTTGGAGGAAATAACAAAGGCAAGATCATTGGGAAAGGTAAGGTAGGTAAGACATCTACAAATTGCATTGAAGATGTACTGCTAGTGGATGGCCTGGAATATAATCTTCTAAGCATCAGTCAGCTATGCGACAAAGGCCATCAAGTAGTCTTTGATTCTAAGATCTGTAAAATTCTTGAACCAAATTCGGCTAAAGTTAAGTTTATGGGCAAGAGAGTAAATAATGTCTACATGATAGACTTGGATGATCCAGCCCACTCCAACTTGTGCCTCACCGCCAAGAAGGAGGACCTGACTTGGTTGTGGCACCGAAGGCTAGGGCATGTTAGCTACAGGGTGCTGCACAAATTGGTTAAGAATAAAATGGTTTCTGGTTTACCTGAAATTTCGTTTGCTCAAAATGTCAAAGTATGTGAATCATGTACCCAAGGTAAGCAAACAAGAAAATCATTCAAAGGTAGAACTGAAAGTCAATCTTCTAGACCACTAGAACTTGTGCACATGGACCTTTTTGGCCCAACAAGAACTGCTAGTCTTAGTGGTAAGAGGTACGGTTATGTACTAGTTGATGATTTCTCTAGATTCACATGGGTAATGTTTTTATCACATAAAAACGATGCCTTTCA
Source organism: Amorphophallus konjac (assembly GCA_022559845.1). Classification (NCBI taxonomy): domain Eukaryota; kingdom Viridiplantae; phylum Streptophyta; class Magnoliopsida; order Alismatales; family Araceae; genus Amorphophallus; species Amorphophallus konjac. The sequence continues at coordinate 309,304,566 of CM040122.1, read as the reverse complement.
TGAATTTCAGGATTTTTACAGAAGAATGAAGCAGGATGGTAAGTCCAAAGTGTGTTCAATAATATCTGATCATGGGGGAGAATTTGAAAATTCAGAGTTTGATGAATTCTGCAGGAACAAAGGAATAAATCACAGGTTCTCCTCACCAAGGACGCCAGAGCAAAATGGAGTGGTGGAAAGAAGGAATCGCACACTTGTTGAAATGGCCAGAACCTTGTTAGTTGAAGCCAATCTTCCAAGAAGATTTTGGGCTGAGGCGGTCAATACAGCATGTTATATTGTAAACAGGGCAATGGTAAGACCATCTAGTGCGAAAACTCCATATGAGGTGTTCAAAGGTAAGAAGCCATCTCTAGCTCATTTTAGGATCTTCGGTGTAAGGTGTTTTATTCATAACAATGACAAGAGATCATTGGACAAATTTGAACCAAAGAGTGACCCAGGAATCTTCTTGGGATACTCTGACCGATCAAGAGCCTATAGAGTCTACAACACCAAAGATCAGCTAGTTGAAGAATCCCCACATATCACATTTGATGAAAATAATGACTTTGACAAAACTGGACAGGTAGGCAAAGATGAAGATGGGGAATTTCTGGAAGGCAAAGAGGAACCAATGGAGACTGAAGCAGAACCAAAGCAAGGTGATTCCAATGATCAACCCGAAGGAGAGATCATCCCAGGTAACAATTCTGAAAATCTGAGATTTCTCAGAGATCATCCTCTAGATAACATCATTGGAGGAATTAATGAACCGAGGAAAACTAGATCTCAGCTTAAAACAGTTGATGAATTAGATCAGCTAGCCCTTGTATCTCAAGTTGAGCCTAAAAATGTAGAGGAAGCTTTAAGAGATGAATCTTGGATAAATGCCATGCATGAAGAATTAAATCAATTTGAAAGAAATCAGGTTTGGAAACTTGTTCCCAGACCCTCATCTCATCCTGTTATTGGAACCAAATGGGTTTATAAAAATAAGCTTAATGAAGAAGGAGTTGTTATGAGGAACAAGGCTCGGTTGGTGGCTAAGGGGTATAACCAAGAATTTGGAGTTGATTTTGAAGAATCATATGCTCCAGTTGCAAGGTTAGAAGCCATTAGAATATTGTTAGCATTTGCGGCGTCCCATGGAATTAAATTGCAGCAAATGGATGTAAAAAGTGCCTTTCTAAATGGCTTTGTAAAGGAAGAAGTCTTTGTGGAACAACCCCCTGGTTTTGAAAATGATGATCTTCCTAATCATGTCTTTAAACTGCATAAGGCTTTGTATGGTTTAAAGCAGGCTCCTAGGGCATGGTACGACAGACTGAGTTCATTCCTCACCAAAAAGGGCTACACAAGAGGTAAAATTGATCAAACATTATTCTCCAAGACCCAAGGTAAGAATATACTAATTGTGCAAATCTATGTGGATGATATTGTGTTTGGATCCACTGAAGCTTCATTATGTACTGAATTTGCAAATCTAATGACCAATGAGTTTGAAATGAGTTTAATGGGTGATTTACAGTTCTTTCTTGGATTGCAGATTCTACAATGTAGAGAAGGCTACTTCATAAATCAATCCAAGTACATAAAGGAGATGCTGAAAAAGTTTGGCATGGAGAGCTGCAAACCAATAGAGTCACCCATGGGGACAAATGCAACATTGGAGGCTGATGTAAAAGGTAACATGGTAGATGCCAAGAAATACAGAGGTATGATCGGATCCCTACTATATTTAACTGCCTCTAGGCCAGACATTCAGTTCAGTGTATGCATGTGTGCTAGATATCAATCTAGCCCTAGAGATTCACATTTAGGGGCTGTCAAGCGTATCCTTCGTTACCTTGCCGGTACCCAAGAATTGGGTTTATGGTATCCTACTTATTGCAAACTAGATTTAATTTCATATTCAGATGCTGATTATGCTGGTTGCAAAATTGATAGGAAGAGTACTAGTGGTTATTGTCAAATATTAGGTGGATGTTTAATATCATGGGCTTCTAAAAAACAGCATTCTGTGGCACTCTCCACTGCTGAGGCTGAGTATGTCGCAGTAGGGAGCTGTGGTACACAGGTTTTGTGGATAAAACATCAACTCCAAGACTACAATGTAGATCTTGGATGTGCACCTATTTTCTGTGACAACACTAGTGCTATTAATTTGTCTAAAAACCCCATTCAACACTCTAGGACAAAACACATTGAGATCCGTCATCACTTTCTAAGAGATGAGGTCTCCAAAGGAAATTTCATGCTTCATTTTGTAGAAACTGAAAAACAACTGGCAGACATTTTCACAAAACCCCTTAACAATGACAGATTTTCAACTCTAAGAAGGGAGTTAGGAATTTGTAGAATTTCTCCTGAAAATTCTTGAAATAATCATATTCATGTGTTCACTGCATAGATTCTGTCATTTCTGTCTAAGTTATGTCAACTAGGTCTCTAGTACTGGTCAAGTTTTTGAGTTTGGAAAGTCTTGTGTCGGGTGCTACTTCAGCAAGTTCTACAGAATACTGGTTCTCTACGGCTCATCTCTTGTGGTCGACCACAGACAAGGCGCTGGTCGACCAAGGCATCAGGACAGGAAATAGTTAGCTCTGGGAATTCGCAGCTGTCGACCACAGGCGATCCAATGGTCGACAACAGGTTTGTCAGAACGCAGTCTTCTCAACAGGCAGGTTCTGTGTCAGCACAAAGGTCGACCACAGGCCACTCCATGGTCGACAAAGGACCTGAAAAAGGGAAATTGGATCTAATCAAGCTGCTGGCTTTGGTGGGAAATCTTCTGAACTTTTTGGACTCTGAGCTCAGTTTTGCTTTACTCACTCATCCTTGTTCACACTTCCTATTCCTTGTGTCTCTATATCTCTTTGTGGCCAACTTATTGTTTTCTATCTTCAGCAAGGACTCACAAATTGAGGGGGAGTAAAAAGTGTAAACTCATTCCTTAATAAATCATTGAACAACCTAACCATATCTTACAAGAAAATCACCAAAGTCATCAATGAGAGTAAAGGTTAAGTGTAGTAATGAGAATTTGACCTGTACTACTGCAATAAATTCAAACCATAACTATGACTCTGACTCAAGACTATTGAGAACTTATGTTTTTAGTAATGAGACTGTTTCTCTACCTGTGTCTGTGTTGGACAGTGAAAATAAACGCTGCTATAGCATGAATGTATATGGAATACGCCATAATTCTGCCTTCTTGGTAGAGCAATGGACTGAGTTCTGAGAAACTACTGTTCTCTATCACAAAGCAAAATTGGCTGAAAAATTAAGTGGGAGACATGTATGTCATGAAGACTCAATCTACCTCTGCCACTCTCAAAATTATTAATTGGGCATCCTGAGTAACTGGGGATATTGGCGTCTGATAAACGTATATCCTCACGGATAAAAAGTGTGTCCCAGTTAAAAATGGAATGGTTAGGCATGCTAAGTAGCCGGGGTTTCTGGCGTGTAAAAAGCGTGTCTCCTCGTGTGGAAAAGCATGTGATAAACCTGACCACAGCTCTTAAATATTTCAAAACGAAAAGGCAACAAAAATGGTTGACCTAATGCACTATATGCAAATAGAGGCATAAAACACTGTTCAGCTTGTTCAGCTAGTAAAATTATCTCATGAACAATATTATAAGTTTAAGGAGCCGTGAGTAAGAAAGTGGATATGGGGAGTCAATTTATTGGGGCAATACTTTCAAATTCTTTGAACCACAAGACCCACTCGAATTTGTCACAAGGTGGTCTTTGAGAAAGGGAGGAAAGGTTACTTAATTGTCTTATTAAAGAAAGGGGGTACACTTCAATAATTTCCCAAAATATGAGTTATGCTGATTAATCGTGACCGCTCGTTCTTTGCATCGCGATGGTTCACTGCCCTAACAATTAAGGGCCAGCCTTAATGCCCTACCCTATAAATTGTCTCGGCTGGGTCCCTGAAATTTTCCCATCCGCAGCCCTAGCCCTCTCCCAACTTCATCTTCTCCAGATTTCTTTTCTCGCCTCTCTCTCGCCTCTATCTCGCTTCCCTTCACAATGTCTCCCAAGCGCGCTCTAAGTTCCTCTAAGCGTAGAAGAGATCAGGCCCCTGCCGCAGCTTCGATGCCGTCCAAGCGATCCAAGTCGCGGGCCGCACAGGGTTCGCCATCGGCCCCTCACAGGTCGACCACGGCTGATGCACCTGGTCCAGGCAGACAATCAGCAGCTTCAGAGGAACCCGCAGTGCATCCCGTTTCTGGAGCTCTCAAGCCACGGACAGTTCTGCAACCAAGGATCGTCGATTTCTCCGATGACAAGCTGATGGAGATGTTCCCAGATCTACTGCCAATTTTTGAAGCTCAAGAGTGGACTACGTTCGTTTCAGTGCACAATTCGTACTCGCCCCAGCTTGTGCAAGAATTCTACCACAACCTGCAAGTCGTGGACAGTCAGCTCTACACCGTAGTTCAAGGGAAAGTCATCAGACTCGACGTCAAGCTTCTCCACATGACGCTGAAGACTCCCAGACTTGGAGCTGTTTTCAACCATGAGGACTTCGACCTCCGAGAAGCACATGCAGTGGTCACTGGCAAGCCAGCCCCTGAGGTCCTTCCCAAGTACCTCAATGCTAATACCTTCCCTCCTCTTCATCGTTTGCTTCACCACATCATCACCACCATCATACAACCTCGAGGAGGCGCCAGAGATCAAGTGAGTCGCCTCCATCTGTTTATACTCCATGGCCTCATCACTCGCCAGCCTATTCGCCTAACCACACTCCTTTTGAATTCCCTCAGAAGCATCCTACATTATCCCCTGAATTCTCTTCCTTTTGCTGCCCATATCACTTCCATTCTGAAAGCAGCCAACATACCTTCTCCTCACAGCCCAAGCATTGTCATTCCCAAATGGCACGTCTACAATTTTCACTTCGTGACCACATTCTTGGGATTTAAGAAGGTCGGAGACCATGTTCAGCGCACTCTCCCTTCCAAGGGCAAAGCAAAGGATCCAGTGCCACCCTCTTCTCCACCTCATTCACCTATACAGGTTAGCCCTGCTGTCACACCGTCACCAATGGTGCCTCAAGCTACACCTACTACCACCACTGCTGCCCATCCACCATCGTCCCTTTCACTAGTGCTCTGGCAGCCAGGCACTGCTGCCCCTCCAGCTCAATCCCCATCTGCTCAAACTACCCAAGCTCCATCACATTCTGCTCAACCCACACCAGTACCACCTACCTCCACTCCCTCTACTTCTGCTCCACCACCAGCATTTATCTCCCACCCTGAATCTCATGGCGTGCTCCTCCAGATGGCATCTCAGTTATCTTCTCTCACCACCCAACTCCAATCATTTCAAGAGAATGTCAATGCTGCCACTGGACGCTTGGAGCAGAAAGTCCAACGGCTGGAACAACAGATGGAGGCCAGGTTCATCAAGCAGAAGGAACACTCTGACCAGGCTAGTTCTCGGTTCAACAGACTAGTAAGGACCCTCGGTGAAGTGTCCGATCAGATGGGAATCCGTATCGAGATCACAACCCAGCAGAATGAGAAGTATCACAAGGATACTATCTCAGAGATCCAGAAGCTCAGGCTCTCCTATGCCCACATTGTTGACAAGCTGGATCGCATGGCAGAGAACGTGAAGCCAGAGACCTCCTCATCCTCCTCAGAGGGATTGTTCAAATGATCTTCTTTTTGCTGTTGACAAAGGGGGAGATAGGACTTTATGTGTCATTGTGTGTCTAGTTGTGTGTCTAGATGTGAGTCTAGATTGTCAAATTTACTTTGTCTACGTGTCCTCAGTGTCTTTATCCTTTTTTGAGTCTCTCATGTAATTAGTGCTATTGTTTTTGAAAGACACATCAAACGAATTGACTGAATGAAATCTGTGCTATGATAGCCTTGCATGCAATATCAAATGAATTTTATAATCTGTTGTTTGTCACAATGACTCATGGTTGTCATCATCAAAAAGGGGGAGAATGTTGTGCATCCCTTGGTTTTGATGATGACAATAGGATATGTTTGATTAATCAAGTTCTATCTTGTTTCATAACAAATACAAGTGGTTTGATTGTTCCTTCAAAGTATTGGACTCATTCAATTTACCTCTGATAAGTTAAGTAATTTCAGGTCCACTGAAATCCAAGTGGAATCAACAAATCAGAAGAAGTGTCAAAGGCCGCTTGTCGACCAGGGAAGTGGTTATGGTCGACCAACGAACTCAACCAGAAAAGCATCAGATCATCTGTCTTCTGGAAGCATCTTGGCTGTCGACCAAAGCCCCGCCTCTGGTCGACCACAGAAAAGACAGAAGCAACAGACAGAACTGCTGGCCATCTGGAAACTGCCCCCTGTCGACCAGCGACCAGGCTGTGGTCGACCAACGGGCGACGTGAGTTTCAGCCAGAAGAACCGGCCGTCTGGGGACTGCCCATTGTCGACCAGCGACAGGGTCATGGTCGACCACGGGTTTATATATCGTCCAAAACCGAACTCTAACCGAATTCTGTTTTGGTTCCTTAAAACCTGCAGATGGTTGTTGCAGGTTGTTGGGCTGCTCAGGAGATAAGCTTCCGCACGGGAATCAAGGAAACAATCTTGCTTAGAAGTGGTCAAACTCGTTCTAACGATTGGATTTAAACCGATCCCTGTTTTCTAGCAGATTGGCGCTCGATCTGAAAATTGAGCGGGAAGAACTTTATTCTTGAAAATAAAAAGAGCTATATGAAGAATATAAGGCAACTAATCACGAAGAAGGAAGCGGTGAGAGAGCACGGAATAGAAGCCAAGGAAGATACACACAGAAGAGGAAGAAGGAGCTCTCCACCAATCAAAAATCTGCAGAAAGGTTAAAGGCAATCTCGTTGCTGCAGAAGGAAGACTTAGCTCAAGACTGTGTGATCTCCAGCAGCAGAACAATCGAAGGCAACTGACTGGAAGATCAACAGGGAGTCTAGGCTTCTTCATAAGCGTGATCAAGTCCCAGGCTGAACACCTATTCTTCTACACACGCCAATATTCAGTCCTGTCTTTCATCACCTGTTCTTATCATCTTTTCATTTCTGATTACAATTATTGTCAAGCTGTGAGGCAGCAGAATCAAGCTGTGTGTCAGCAGGTACAAGCTGTGTGTCAGCTGTGTTTTGGTTGAGATCAGAGATTCTCATAGTGAAGCCTTGCTTGAGTTAAGCAAGGGGTGGATGTAAGTCTCAGGAAGAGACTGAACCACCTTAAAAATCCTTTCTTGTGGTGTGCTTGTGTGTGTTTGATTTCCTATACGTATGCTTGCATCTTTACTATCCGCATTAGTTCTATGATTCATTAATTACCAGTAGCTCATCTGGTCGATAGTCTGTAAATTATCAAAAAGGGGGAAAGATCTATTCACCCCCCCTCTAGATCTATTCAGTCCGTATCCAACAATATGTACAATGTCAATTGTATAAAGGAAGGAAAATCGATGACTTTATGTGTCGAGTGCGAATATTGGGGATGCAAGAGGCATCGACTGTAATGTAACCTCTCGCCATGAGTGGGAGCTCCCTTGCCGATGTGAATTCAGTGTTGCGGCCCATAAAGACTGCATAGTTGGCCAGAGCGTCCGCAACCTGATTAGTCTCTCTGTAAGTGTGAATAATAGAGCATTGCAAAGTGCTTGTTCACATTAAAGAGGTTATAAAACCTCTTGCCTCTTGTAAAACCAACATATGCAAACCAAGGATCAAGACCGTGTAACCGTTGCCATTTGCCATCTCAACCATACATAGATAACAAGAGCATGAGCAATCAACCACAAGTTTAGTTATCATCGCTTAATCATATATTAAGTTTAGTTATCATCAAAACCATAACTTAACAATCATAATAATCATCAAAATCATAACTCAACAACCACATCCAAGGGTGGGAAGATGCAAATATCTCCAAACCTAAAAAGCATGATGCATTTTAGTAATATAAGAATATAAGTGCAATATCCATAAGTTTAAGGGAGTCAGAATTTAGCTAGAGTAGAGGGTAGAAGCCATCAAGAGAAGTCTTGCAGGTTGAGATGCCTAAGCTGTCAAATAGGTGGGCCAGCAACGCCACACCCCAGGCGTACTGTCCAACCCTCTCTAAATCCTAGAGCAGGGGGGGGAACCGACAACTCACCGCGTCACCTAGTGATCCCAGTAACAGTCTCCCAATCAAAAGGATAAGGAATCAACGTAGCTCCCTATCGGCCTGCGGTCAGGCCACCAAGGAAAAGCTCCCCTCGGCCTCGCTCACCAACCTCCTAAAGTAGTCAGCTGTAGTCTCCCTTAACTTCCTCTATGTATGGTACAGGCCTAGGCTCTCCTATAAAACTATCCTAGGGACTAGGGAGGTCCAACCTATCCCCTCCAACTCTAACCCTAGCAGCCTTCGTGCCATCTCTCGATAGCAAGGGTACGTACAACCACTCACTGCCACCCCGTGAACTCGCGATCCAGTGATGCGAGCAACATCTTCCAAAGTTGGGATCATATGACGCCAGGGGAAGATGAAGGCCCTACACTCTTGATCCCACCTAGCCTTCAAGGCCTAAACTAAGCCTACATCCATTCTTAGCACCTCAATCTATAGAAACTCACTGAAGCCCATATGATGGAGGGGAGCCTGCTAGAACTCCGATAGCACGAGGAAGACGGCCCAAACTAGGGTCCACAAGATCCGGGTGCGCGTCGTGCCCTGCAATTAATAATAGGTTAGTACTGGGTATCATTTATTCAAAAAAAAGGCAAACTCTTTTTTGAACACAGTTGGTCACGGCACCACGTTCAGAATGTGGTGTCTGCAACCACCGCATTCATCCCTTCTCTATCGACCGGGCTTCTCTCCACTCCAGGGGCGTTTTCTCACGGGCACTTTGCCCTCTTCAATGTGCCAAGGGCACGACTTCACCCATTCCCCTCATCCATAACATTTTATAGAAGAAAAAAAGGAGAACAAAATTCAAAACTTAAATCGAACTTACCTCCCTCACGCCATGTTCCACCGCGGCTCCGGCGAGTTCCTTCATGCCTCCGGCTTCCTCGAATGCACCGGTGGCCTCTTCCATGTTCATAGCCTCTTCCCCAGCACCTCCGGTCACCCTGGCCACTGACGACTCTCCCATTTCGCAGCTATCTGAGGCTCCAACCATGGGAGGGGCTTCTTCTTCCTCTTCCGCCCGAGAGCTAGGCCGTGCACAGAACACCATCCTCTTCGACTACGGGTGACCCTCATTGTGGGAGGCCATGAGATAGGGGCATAGTGAAAATTTTTGAGTGATTTGAATGTGAGAATGGGGGGAAGTGAGAATGAGGGGGGAAGAAGAGAGGGACTCAGTTTTGTGAGTTCAATGTCTTGAACGCGGCCCCCAAAGTGACTACAATCAGATTGCGGTCCTGTGGGAGACTGCGTTAAAGCCTGTTATTTAAAAACAACAACAAAACAAAAAAATGGTCCATTTATCCATTCTAAATAATATGTCCCATGACCCCTTGATTCATCTTGACTCTATGAACTCTATTTGAGCTCCTTGCCTAGCCAGTCCTTCTTCATCGCTGATTATATCTCCCTCATTGTATGATTCGATGAGAAGGCTCTCTTATGTGCATGAACCTAGTAGTTCTTTACTAAGATTATTGGTTGATTGATTATCTTCATTTTATCTTTGCTCATCTATTTTGTTTACTATTCACACTGTCCTACCGTGTTTTTTACCTATCCCACCACCAAGTTTTTAGTTGTCCCACTATGTCGCATTTTTGCATGTCCGCTCTGCCCCACCGTGCAATTTGTTTATTGTGTTTATTCTTTCCAACGTGTGCTTGTTTTCATGTCTTACTGTGCTTTTGTGTTGTTGTCTGCTTTGTTTACTATCCTACTATACCTCTATGCATTTGTTCTGATGTTACCATGCGTTAGTAATGTTTATTTAATGTTATTCACCTTTTTTTCTTATCTATGAAGAATTTAAAACAAAACAAAAAAAATCAACATTCCATACCATCAGGTAAGTATCTCTATCCTTGCTCTCTATTGCATTACTATATGCTACTTTACGCTATTATATCATCTCAAGGACCGGCTGGTTCTCTGTATGTTCTGGGATTTGAGTTCCCCTCTACAAAAAATAGTGATGATCTAGGGGCACATAGTTAATCGCCAAAGAGACTGTTAGGTTAGATAAATTTGGGGAAGATAGACTCTATCTCACACGTTGTTGTTATGGAAAGACTATTGACCTTTATTTGTTTGATCTAGCAATACTATCCTTGAGTACATTATATTTTAAACTTTCTTTGCATTTGTTTTGATGATTTCCTTTAATTTAGCCATGCATGCATCATGTCATCTTTGAGCATTCATGATTCACAATTAGCCTCAGTTTCCTTTAATTAGTGATCAATTGTGCCTGAACTCTTTGAATAAGAAATTTCATTTCACTCCGAAATTGAAAGGCTACTTTATGTTGATTGCCTGATCTTGTTGGTCAATGTGACCCCTATTTATAATTTTTCTATCTTCATTCAATATAATTTATTTCAGTTATCCCTCCCTTTCATCCACTCATTAGTTGTGAACCGCATGATGGCGTCGATAGATCCGTCGGGCTCGCGTCCATTCCCCTAATTGAGTGAAATGCACAATTTCTACACACTGGGGTGCCTCTTTTATGCAAGAGGTTGATCATCTTCCCTTTATTTTTCTTTGTCTGTCGTTCTAGATAGGACTCGTCCATGCCAGCTTGACCTTGTGGTTGGCTCAGGGTTTTCCGAATAATTCTTATCACTTGTCGGTTATGACAGGTGTCTTCTTACCTTCATGTTCACTTGTCAGTCCCCTTCACTACATCTCGGCTTTGCCAACACTTTGTGTTACCTCCACTTCACCTCCGCTTGCACCCCTGCAAAGCAGACATCAAGGAGGGGCATCTGTAGACACTCATTTTTAGCCCACTAGTTGAGCCATTTTCTTATTCTCCCTACTAACGCCCCAATTGGTCATTAATTGGTTGATTCTCTGGCCTTTTGTGAGCCCTTTCAACTCATCTTCAGTCCCCATGCTCATTTTCTAGACGCTGGACATTAGACCAGCATTTTGGTCAGCTCCCCTGAACGTGGCCTAGGTAATGACCGCATTATTTAGATCGCAGTCATTCCCCAGACTGCGTTCATATTTTCTCCTAAATTCATGTCTTCACCTTGGACGCCAATTCTTAATCGACGACCTTTCATAGAGGCGCCATTTCTAGCCCTTTTATTTTCAAAATTCAAAATTTTTAATCTGCGTCAAATGCTTGGAGGCTATTTGAAAATAGCACCCTTCTACAAGAGCGTTATTTTTTCAAATGATTGAGTCTGTCATGAGCACGGCCTAGCCATTGACTGTGTTCAGATCATGGTCAGAGCCATGATCGCATTTAGGAGATCCCTCTTAAACCTTTTTGACAGGTCAACCCAAATCACGGTCAATCATAAGACCGTGTTCTCTCTAATCGCAGTCTCCTTCATGACCGCATTCTTAGTCGGAAATCCTATCCGACAAAAACTCATTCTTTCTGATTTTTGATCCCTCTAGAGCCCATTTTGGGTAGGTTTCAGAGCTTGAATCAGTTTAGGAAAGTTCTTAATCTTTCTAGGAACTTTTCCCCCTCAATTATCGATATGATTAACCAATTTTAAGCTCTGATCTTTCCCAAAATCCGACCTAGGGCTCATGGGTTCCCACTTCTCTATAAATTAAACCCTTGGCCATCGGTTTTAGGGGATGCAACCCAGGGATACGACCACGAGGAGGAGGGTGAGGCGGTGCTGCACTGAGGACTCTTAATCCCTAGTCCTCCAATTGACCTGGGAGTTAGAATTAGGGATTTTTATCCTTCATTTTATTTCTTCTTCTTCATAGTTATATCTTATTTCCCACTTATTCTTCATCAATCTTTACATATCCTTTGCATACATTGCATATTGATTTTAAAATCACGTTTAATAATCACACACACATCACCAAACCTAGTTTTGCCCTCCCACAGGGGTTTAAAACCACCAAAACCCCTAGGTGATCTAGCCCTCCTTTTACATATTTTTATTGAACATAGGGATAAATTCTATATTTAATCAAGATCAAATGGGCTTTCTTTTGGTTTAGTTCACTATTTTGCAGGCATGGGCAGAAGAGAACGTGACGCCCTTGCTCCTTGGCCGGCCTTAGAGCAAGGAAGGAATGAATCTAAGCATCCCGTGACTAGTTTCTGAACACGGCTGGGCCCATGACCGCATTCATAAGAACGCGGCCCTCAAGGTGACCACGTTCATCATCAGCCTCTTCGGCCTTCCTTCTATTTTCGAGGTAAGTAGCATGCCCCCCTTTTGTTAGCCCTATTATTTTGCACGTTATAAACTTTGGTGGTGATCACGGATCTATTTTTTATCTTACATCACATGCACCCCACCCCTTTATCTTCACTTATATACATCTTCATGCCTTCCTTATTATTATCATCATCATTATCATTTTAATATATTAGTGGGTTGGGTGTTACTTTTTACAATCTACAGTAACAAATTCGGCCTTTTTAGCACCCTTACAGAAGGGTCCTATTTATAAAGAAGAAATTCAGAGTAGAAAATCTAAGGAAATTAGGAAATCAAGTTTTGGTTGGATTTGGATCTTGAAAACCTTCCATAAGGTGTTATGGTAGCACTAGGAAGGCACAGGAACACTTTCCCAAATCAAAATCATGATCTAAATGAGGAAAAGAGGAGTCTATTTCTGGAAGGGAACAAGAAGAAAATGACATCCACTGCAGATGGCGCCATTTAAAATGAAGTCTGGGCCCAAAGACACTGATTAGAATCAAATTATGGAAAGTGGAAAGTTACCAAGATTCATAAGAAAATGGCGTCACACTTGAAGATGCCAATTCAAGAGAAATTAGAATTTTGGTTGGAATTGAATGCTCAAAATATGGAAATTGAAATGGCGTCAGCCAGGCTGACGCTATTTAGAAAATGGTGCCTCTCCAAGGAGGCGCTAATTAAAAAATAAATTTTTTAAATTAAAAACATGATTTAAAATCACGTCAGGGGGGCTGACTCTATTTAAATGGCACCTCTCTAGAGAGACTTCAATTTGAAAAGGCTGAAAAAATTGGTTTCAAGGGGACTGACTTTATTTAAATGGTGCCCTTCCCGTGAGACTATTTTGAGAAGGCCTAGAAAAATTGGCATCAAGGAGGTCTCACTTTATTTAAATGGCGCCCTTCTGGAGAGGCTCTATTTCGACCGGAGAGGCTCTATTTCGAAAAGGCCCGTAAAAATTAGAGAAAAAATTGAAAAATTGGAAAAAGAAGGATAATAAAAAGAAATAGGGAAAATCACTAAAATAGACAATTTTGAGGGTCATTTGGGTCATTATAATGTAATATGAGATTTGCTCAATGTGGAGTCAATTTTAGCGTGTCTATAAGAATGCGAGGTAGCACGGGATCCACACACTAAGCCTCCATCACCTAGCGATGAATATCTAGCATGACAGTCAAACTAGAAAGAATGGCGGACCCCTAGTCTTGTGGGATCTTAAGCCTGAAGGTCACCGCCAACACCTTCTCCCATAGCCTCCATTTCCTCAACATCATATGGCTGACACCACATTCCTACTCAAAGCATCTACCACTATATTCATCCTACCTAGCTGATATAACAAGCTGAAATCATAGTCATTCATGTATTCCATCCATCTTCTCTGCATGTGGTTAAAATCCTTTTGAGTGAACACATACCTTAAACTCTGATGGTCAGTGAAAATCTCAAACTTCTCCCCATACAAATAGTGCCTCCAGATCTTCAAGGCAAAGATCATTGTTGCTAGCTCAAGATCATGAGTAGGGTAGTTTTCTTTGTGCAGTTTTAATTGGCGGGATGCATACACTACAACTCTGCCATTCTACATTAGTACTGTACCCAAACCTACCCTGGAAATATATGTACATACCACAAAACCTCCTGATCCTGAAGGCAATACAAGCACTAGAGCGATAGTAAGCAATCTCTTCAACTCCATGAAGCTCTACTCACACTTATCAGTTGAGACAAAAGGCATATCCTTCCGTGTCAGCCTAGTCATCGGCACTGCAATGCGAGCAAAATCTTGAATGAACATCCTACAGTAGCCAGCAAACTCAAAAACCTTCTGATCTTAGACACTATCCTTGGCCTCGACCACTAAACCACTACTTCTACCTTGGTTGGACCAATAAAAATGCCATCACCAGAGATCACGTGCCCTAGAAAATGCACCTCCCATAGCCAAAATTCACATTTGCTAAACCTGGCATATAGTTGGCGGCCCCGCAATGTGTAACAACCCAGACTCCAGATACTGGGTAAACCGAATACCACTTGGAACCTGTGAGGCCTCCCAAGAGTGGAAAAGCTCCGAAGGGATAGAACGGTATGTGATAGTACATTGAACTTCCAGATAAAGTAGTAAGCAACTAAATTTCAATGATCAGGATTGCCAAACTAGCAGAAATAAAATTACATTTTTTATAACAAAGTAAAACTAACAGAGTCCAGTCCGACAAAAAGATAAGTACAGTCCAACAAGAAAGAGAACGTACTCTCAAGTCGGGGGAAGCCCGACACTGGCAACGCTGGCACTAAGAACCACGTAGCAGGAACCTCCCAGCACGAGGAAGAACAGCTACACTTGAAAAGTAAGGGGTGAGCCTTCTATCACTGGCTCAGTAGGATCCCGCAGAACCTTATCACAAAACAACGCAGTAACAGTAGTGCTACACTAAAGCAAAGCAGTAACAATAGGAGCAGGGACAACAAAAGTAAAGAGGAAAGCTGTAACATGGAAACATGGCAACCGAAGGAACCTCAGCCCTCTAAACTACTTCAGACAGCAACAGAAAGGCAAACCCCGATCTCACAAAGTCGAGCGTTACCGATCCCTTGACAAATCACGAAACCCTATCGTGAAAACCCTACAAGAATAGGCAAGAGCCTACCAAAGCCTACACACAAAAGGCGCAAGACATACACGAACTCACCATCGTGTACGCTACCAAACCCGTAACCTTGAGTGAAGCCAAGCACAGGCTACTCGGACAAGTCACGAAAACACAAGTCATCGTGTCAAGTGACAGAAGCACCTCCTCATTAGAAGAACAGCCAGATGTGTCCACTGACGTCTTACACTGCGTCTCAAGTGTCTCCCACTCACCTCGAACGCGGTAATTGAGACACGAACTAAGTACAAGGAACAACAATAACAAGTGACTAGTCAGGGTCACACCCGTCGGCACTCGTCCAACCGCCCCTAACCACGTGTGCACACACAAGCCCAATGCCTTGAGCCAGGCCTCTAGCTAGTTTTCCCCCCGAGTAGGATGCTACCGCAAAGCAAGGGGGCCCATGGAAACTAGCCTAAAAACTATCTATCGGGAACTGCCCCGCCACCGCTCCCAGGTGGGCCGATACACAGAAGTGTCGTCAGGCTACGACTAGTAGAGGATCACTAGACACAGAGACTCAAAACAGTGAATACTGTAGTATAGACAATGTAAACACACACCTATCGCACGTACTATGGAGCATAATGTAGTATACAAATGCTACCAGACTCAGGAGAGTCAGCTAGACCTGCTAACAATGATCCTTGCGTCACAAGACTCGGGTCAAGATCGTCGCACATCACAGCAACATGCTGTTAATCAGCCTAGTCCCTAAGCCAAAATCCACGAGAAACACATTATGGAAGACGGCACAGAATAGCCGGATCCATAACAGCAATAATAACAATGATGAGTCCTCGACCTCCGAGCCGCACAATGGACTCACAATTCTGTATAACACGAAACACAGAACATGAGGGATTACCAAAAGCCCTCAAACCACATGGCATGCAAATCATGGTAAGACACTACTGTAGACACCTAATTTCAGACATCCCGTGGATCCCCAATGGGCCCTCGTGTGAATGATGCTTGATTGTTGGACTCTTTTTTACCGATGTTTGAGCTTTTCAGTCCAACCCATAGCCCCTCGGCTATTGGGCCTCGTCCATATAAGGGGCCCAAAACCATGGGACTGGGCGGCCAGGACCAGTCCTGGGTGACCAGGGTGATGGTCGCCCTCCCCAGGAAGGTGGCCAGAGTCCTGGCTGCCCTCCTCTGCAAGGTGGCCAACGATTTGGCTGCTTTCCCCTGTTTACTTGGTCAGAGAACGTGGCCCAGCTCGTGCCCACATTCTCTCTCTCATTCCGCATGATCTCTACCCATGATTTGCAACTCCCGAGAGATGGAACCAAAAGGCTGCCACCTCCGGAGAGGTGGGGTGGGTTTTTTTGGTTTTTTTTTGGAGAGTTGGGAGAGGAATCGAGGGGAGTTCGACGGGGGAGAGAGTTGGAAGAGGTCTGGAGGAGAACGGGAGTTCACAAAACTTCATCCTGGAGGCTTCTTCTTCTTCCTTCCATCTGGTTTGAACTTCTTCACTTCTGATTCCCTGCTTCTTGTGTGTATCTTGACTTCCAGGTAAGTATGACATTGCATATAGCATCCTCCTAGCCTCCAATCCTAAGAGGTTTTCTTAAAAAAAACAAAGGGGAGGTGGGTGGTCGAAAGTCTCAACCATCCTTCCTTCCCACCCCCCCAAGGACTTGACCACCATTTTTTGTTTGGATTCCATTTTGTTAGATCATATATTGCACTACAAGTTCACTAATGGTCTTTTTTTGTATGTTTTCTTGAGCTACGTTGCAGGACTTCGGCACAAAGGACGAGCAGGGCTCCTTGCCCTTGGCCGGCCAAGGACAAGGAAGAAGAAACCCACTTCTCCCCATCTTGAACATCTCCCCGCGATCATCATCCAGCGAGGTTCAGGTAAAACAACCTCTGGCAATCACATTCTAATCTCTTTTATTCCTCTGTAGGTACCCTCGCACGGAGACTTGCCATCTACACACATTCCATTCCATCCCATTCCAACCCATTCGTGGCAGACCAATCCGGGTGCCTACAAGCGAAGTGGCTATCACGGTGGGACCCTCTAGTGCCTACTGTAAGTCCTTTATGCTCGAAGTCAAACATTGGTACAACTATGTTGGTACATTAGCTTTCATTCCGTAGCTCTGTTTGTTTTATTTTCTGTAACTCGAACAGAAGGAGGCCAGACTCCTGGCCGCCTAGGTCCCTGGGCGACCAGCCCAGTGGCCGCCCAGGCCCCCATCTGGACGACCAGTACTCTGGCCGCCCAGACCTCCAGGCGACCACTACTCTGGCCGCCCTCATCCCTGGTAGGAGGCCAACACCCTGGCTACCCTCTCCTCTGGGCGATAGTCGACCTGGCAGCCCAGCCCTGTGGGCGACCATCACCCTGGCCGCCCTCTGCCTACTCCATACCTCTTCTCCGTTCTAGTGTTGTATGTGTTCCAAATATGTTTCGTCTCTCTTAACTTTGCTCGTATGTGCATTGCGTGATTAATTTCTATAGGTTAATCTACGGGTGTGGGTTTTAGGAAGAGCCGGCATCACCCCTTTTAGGAAACCCTCCCATTGGCATTGAACCCTTCACTCGGGGATTCCCACTCGGGTGTAATTGGTTCAGTCCAATCGGGAACCTCCATGAGTCCTCGCGAACCGTGGATTCCCACACGGTCGCCAGGCAGGTTGTACCTTGGAAGTCCTGATAGTCACCTTGGGTTGAGTGAAGATTCTATTAGGCTCCCGGAGTTCATTCTACAACACCCTTAGTTTCTCCTTCTCTTCTCCGAGTGAAGATTAGACAATCCAAAAGAAATTGTTGTTGGGCATTGCTTGTGTTCACATTTGGTTGTGTTCGAAAAACATCAATTTCCTCTCCCCATTTTCCAAATCTTTCATCATCTTCATTCTAAACCAACTAACAATTGGTTTAGGATGGAGAGAGTTTATTCAAACTCGGGATATGAGGAGAAATTTCCGCCTCAATTCGATTCTGGAATTAGGGGCAATCCCCTATTTCAGATAGAAGATAATGGTTTGGATGCCTTCATAGGCATGTTTTCGGCCTCACCAAATGAGGCCACCCACGCCGATTCGGTTTCATCTTCCCCGAGCGACCACGGCCGTGGTAGCCCGCGGGCTCCTACATTATCTCCGCACGACGATTAGGAGCTGATTAGCGTGCTGTCTTGATATTCCCCAGCGGATTTAGCCACGATGGCCTCCCCTGGGAAGGCTCTGGCTATCCCACACCTACCTCCACATGCTACGCCTTCCCGAGTCCATGTTCCTTTCCAAGGGTCCATTAGTGATGTGACACCACCTTGGGGTGATGACCACAAGACAATATGACCCTTGGACCTAAGGTTGCAAGCAAGCAAATTGGCGATGATACCACTCGAGCGGCTCACTCGCTTGGTGCACACTTGTGCCCATGGGCAACTAAACGATAATGGAGAGGGTCCGGGGTGGGACAATGATGCTCCGGTGCTTGGCAAGCTTAGGGAGAACCCCAATTGGGCCAAGGATGCCCACTCACGGGCGGCCGTCACACCATGGGTGTGGGTTGAAATGGCTCGCTCACAACTCGCCCGCGATGGACACTCACGTGTTCGGCAATTTGGGCCGGGCCCTCGCTCTCCGTCCGACGCAGCAAAGCAAGAATACTAAGCTAAGCAAGTGATATTGACCAGCAAGGAAAGGGGGACCGAGGCTCACCTAGCCGGCGTGAAGACGCCAACTCCGGCCGAAGACGGGGGCGAGCGGGGAGGCAAGGGTTTGCGCCCGCAAGCCGCGTCGGTGTCGCTTCAAATCTGCGAAAATATTATTACATGAACTACACCT
Organism: Amorphophallus konjac; assembly: GCA_022559845.1. NCBI lineage: Eukaryota > Viridiplantae > Streptophyta > Magnoliopsida > Alismatales > Araceae > Amorphophallus > Amorphophallus konjac. The sequence goes on along the minus strand of CM040122.1, from coordinate 309,285,738 downwards.
CTCGCAGGAGGGGGGCTCTTGTGGTGGGGGTTAGACTTATTACAACCAAGATTATCTCCACGCTGGGAGGGGCCTTCAGTCGGCCAGGCGGGGTGGGGAAATTATGAAGAGAACGCCGACTCTCCAAGCTTCGCCGGTTCTGCCACTCTTCAGTTTTGCTGAACAGGTTGTCGATGAAGATGCTGCCACGGACTCAACCGAGCTCCAAATTTGATGAAACTGGTGCCAAAAGTTCCCCAGCTGGCCGAGGATGATGCTTGAATTTTTTGGGAAGCTCTGGAACTTGGGGCTGATCGGACCGGCGACTGGAGCAGGACAGCAACACTCTACCTCTGACTGACCTTCAACCAGCATAACATCATCAATGCAGCAGGTGGAACACTTACCTACCTTACCTGATCCAATGATCCTACCCTGTGTGTTGCTTCCAAAGGTGACAAGGCCTCCTAGCTTTTCAGTTAGCATACAAAACTTGGCCTTACCTCCTGTCATATGCCTGGAGCAGCCACTGTCCAAGTACCACAAGTTGCTCTTGGCTGTCAGGCATACCTGCACACACAATTAGGGCAAAGAGTTTGGAACCCAAGTCTGATTGGGCTCCAATGCAAATGAAGTGCAAGTAAAAAAAGAGAGCATGGTTTTGGGAATCCACATTCGTTTGAAGTAGTTCTGTTCAGTGGATTTTCCAGATTTCTTTTTGTTTTACTTTTTCTTGTTGACTTTCTTCTTATATGCACCAACAGAGTTATTCACAGAATTGTTGTTATTGTGCCAATGCTTTGGCCAGGTTGCATTCATAAAGTTTTGGCCATAGTAGTTCCTGGGCTGGCTGTGGAAATGTTGGTAATTCCTAGGCATCCGACTACCATACCCATTTTCCCAATTTCTGACATAGGGTATGTAAAAGTGTGTAGGTTGATGAACATACCCTGTATACATCCCTTGAGTTCTAGTCCACCCACGCCCATTAGGATAGGTTGACTGTGTGGGGTAGTAGGACTGAACTCTAGGTGGATTGAATTTGTTGGGCTGACTTCTGAAAATATTTTGTCTTCCCTGCACCCTTGACCCTGCTGACCTATTCATAGGTTTTGGTTGGGTCCTTTTCTGTGATGATGGTGGTGAAGACTTTTTGGCATTGACATGGGTTTTGTTTACCTGAGCAGGCTGACCCCTAACCTTGGGTTGAGCACTAGTGCTAGGTTTGGAAGTCCCAATTCTACTAGGCTCACCTACTTTCTGTTTGCCCTTCTCCTCTGCATTTAGCCTTTTCAGATTCAAATTTGTCTTTACAACATTATTAGAATTCATGTTGATCAGAGGTCCTTTCTCCTTTTGTGCAACAAAGGAAATAGTTTTCATTCCAAAGCTTTTAGTTGCACTAGAGTTGAATCCTAGGCCCTCTCTTCTGAAATTTACCTTTGACCCCAATAATGCATCTAAATTTTCAGATCCTTGGGTCATTTTCTCAATTGTTTTTAGCTTATCCTCATTATCTTTCTGAACTTCATTAATAGATTTTTTCAACTCATTATTCACATTGAGGACAGCTTCATATTTTTCAGAAATAATTTTTATCTCATTTTCATAATTCTTAATTTTCAGTTTCCATGCATCAATTTCATTGTCTAATCTCATATTTTCTTACTTAGAAATTTTCAGTTCTTTATTGATTTCTTCAAATTCAGAACATGTGAGTTTCAGCTTACTGTTTTCAGTTTCTAAGCAGGTAATTTTATCAGACAATGAAGTATCATTTTGCATGATTTTAATTTTTCTTCGTAGATGCCTGTTTTCTTTTCTGACCTCATCTACTCTATCAGTAAGTTCATCATAAGCAACCATCCAATCAGTAATAGTAAAATCTTCACAGCGAGAGGATACCTCATCAGATTCTTCCTCTCTATCTTCTGAGCTGGTTGCCATGAGACAGATTGGCTTCTCAGCTTCAACTTCAGTGTCCGAAGTGACGCTCAAGGATCCCTCGTCCTCATCACTCCAGGTACTCACCATAGCTTTCCCTTTTGTGTTCTTCTTCTTGGACTTATCCTTGAGGTTCTGATTTGTCAGACATTCAGCTTTAAAGTGACCAGCCTTCCTGCATTGATAGCAAACATTAGTTTCAGCTTTCTTTACAGGGTTTGATTTATACCTTGTGTCTCGGCGGCCACTGTTGGGATTTCTTCGGCTGAATCTTCTTCCTTCCTTCTTGAGAAATCTCCGGAATTCCCTAGTAATCATGGCAATATCAGCATTTGCCACTTCTTCTTCAGACAAGCTCTCTTCAGTTGATGATCCGTTGGGGCTGGATCGACTGGATCTGCTAGCACCAGCCTTCAGAGCTATAGGCTTCCTCTTTCTATCAGCCTCCTCTATCTTCGGCATATTCATCTCATAAGATGACGTTCCTCCGGACAACTCCGAACTCGGATGCAAGCAGGAGTACCACCGTTGGAAAGAAGACTTGTAGACGATTCCAGTAATATAAGATATGCCACCGGAAGCCTTCAGGGGAAGTCGTGGCTGCTACTGCAAATCACTGCTTTTCTGAAACCTGCAACAGTGACAGAATAGGTGGAGGAGAGGGTGTGGGGAAGGGCATGAACAAGGGGTTATTTGGTGGATGGGGAAGGGGGGGTGCGACCTTGGGTGGTTAGGGAGGTGGGGAGATGAAAGGGCACAGCCCAAGGGAGAGGGAAATTCGAAATTTGGCCTAGGGAAGGGCTCTTTCAGTCTTGGGGAGAGGGAGGGTTGCTTGGGAGAGTGGAAAGGTGCCTAGGAGAAGGGGTTTCCACCTAGGGGTTGGAGGGGGAATTGAATGAGTGCATGGGGAAGGGGAAGGGGCCTTAATGAGGGGTGAATGGGGAGGAGAGAGAATGAATTTTGAAATTGGGGTGGGGAGGAGAGAGAGGGGGGGGCACAACCCACTTAGAGAGAGTGATAGTAAGAGAGAGAGAGAGGGAGATATTGAGAGGGAACTAGAAGGTGTGGAAATTTTCTGGATTCAATATTCAAGCATAATTGTTACAAATGAGAGAGGGGTGGGGCTATTTATAGACCCCACACTTTTCCTAAGACCAAACTGACCCTGACAAACTAACTAATGACCAAACAGTCCAAGGGAGAGGCACCCCTGGGCCTAGCCCAATGAATTGGGCCCATTAACCTATCAAACCAACATAATGACTTCAAGACTTAGGAAAATGACTTTCTAACCTAGGTACATGACTCAATAAAGGGAAAATTACATGTTTAAGACTCAAATAAAAATAAGAAAATTACATGACTCGACTCACAAACACATGAGGAACATAATGGCGTACACCGACGATCAATCCGAGCTTCAGAAAATGTGGAGGGGCAAGGGATGTCCCCATCAATTAGCCAACCCATCCCTGACACTCCGATCCAATTCAGCTATCCAATACCTCCACGAAGGGTTCCTTCACCTCCAACCTCACCAGTTTTGGGTGTCCCTTTGAAAGGGATGGACCCCTCACTCCGGCAGAAGATCCAAAGCTACATTCGGCAAGCGGTGGCCGAGAGTATGCCCAATTCACGTCCCCACTCGTTAGCCCAGTATTGCAAGCTTCCAAATGCTTACTTCTCACCCGGATTCAAGGCTCCCAAATATAGGAGGTATGATGGCACTACCGACCCTCATCATCATCTTTCGGGTTTCCTTATGGACTCCCACCAATGGCTACACGATAGGGTCTTACTAGTCCATCTATTCCAAAAATCCCTTGAGGGCGAGGCCCTACGTTGGTTTGCATCCTTGCCAGCCATTGACCTCATCAACTTTGATATAGTCTCCGAGCGATTCCTCGCTCACTTTGGTCACATGTCATCTATTTCCCCCACGTTGTTTGACCTAGTCACGGAGAAGATGAAGCCCAACGAGGACTTCATTAGTTTTGCATACCGATGGAGGATTATGGCTGCTAGGACGGATGTTCCTATCCCCGAATCCCAGGCCGTCACCATGTTGGTAAACAATGCCACTCCACAGCTTAGGGCCATCCTAATGCTTAGTGAACTCCACACTTTTCACCAACTCTACAACCGAGCTCGGATAGTTCAAGCTCAGGTGAGGGACTCTACCTTACCTCCTTTCTTCGAGCCTCGCACCAAAGGTAGAAAGGCCCCAGCTGTCCCTACCACTGAAGGTGTCACCATAAACGAACAAGTCAATGCAGTTGGCCAATCCTTCAAGACCAACAATCGCCAGGTCTCCCATCCCACTCAGGCTACCGCTAGCCAGGGGCAAGGTAACCCCAAGCCCTATTCCAATGTTCCTCCACCTCAAAGCTATGGCCCCCCTAGGCCAAAAAGGGCTTCTTATCTTCCGTTGCCTGAAACTTTAGGCGACATCTTTTTGCCCTCATGTCCTCAGATTCCATTCAGCTTCCCCCTCAGCGGGAGCGGGTCCCTCCCAACGCCGACACCTCCCGATATTGCCCATATCACCGAACTCCGGCCATGATATATTCAACTACTTCCAGTTTCAGGATTGGGTATATGATATGAATGATGAGGGAAGAATCAATTGGGCCGATGTGAAGCTAGCCATTGCCAATCTCAAAAAGCCTAATAGAGACCTGGGCATTGTTCATAACCCCTTGCCAGCTCATAAACCAGCAAAAGATCCATCTACTTCAAAACAACACGAGCGGGTGAACACGGTGATCGGAATGGAACCACGAGTCCTCAAAAGAACTCAGATGTGGGGCGTGGAAGGATTCCCATGATGGTACAGGAAGATGGAAGTAGAAGCTCACGAATCATGGGCGAACATCAACATGTTCTCTCAATCCCGGAACTTGATCTTACCACCTAGCCAATCTCCAAGTGCTACCCAAAGCCCACTCACCCTAATCAACCCTCCTCAAATACCATACCAAGAGCCCTACATTCCTCCACAAGCTCAGTTAGTGCAGGAGTGCCCGTTGGTGCTCTTGAGACCACCTCAGCCAAAATCGGTCTCTCCTCCTTCCCCCACAGAATCTGGAGATGATTCAGCTTCCCTCTCATATATCTTTGGTTCTCCAGATCCCCTACAACTCATTCGCCCAAAATCTTTGGAACAGGATGACCCGAAAGAAGCTTCGGTCAATGTCACTCTCCGGAATCGCATCATTCCCCCATCCCAAAGGCAATCCCAGCCAGAGGAAGGGGTTAGCTCTCAAAGCCCTCCCGTGGAGTATGACATTTTCCAGCATCTGGATAGGACCCCAGCTAAGGTTTCTATCCTGGAGCTCCTTAGGAAATCTCCGTCACATCAAGCCACTCTATTCCAATTCCTTCATAAAATCATGGTTAATGAGGATCTCCCAGCAAGTGGCGTGACTGAGGCCATCATGGCCCTTACATGTGGACCATCCATCTCATTTTCCGATAAGGACCTTGCTTTGCCAGAAAGTAGGTCACTCCCATTGTGCCTTACTGTCACTCTCAATGGGGTTAAAGTTGACTCCGCCCTCATAGACACGGGAGCATCCATCAATGTGTGTCCCATGAAGACCATAAAGAAAGATTGGCCTCCAGGAAGAAAATCTAGAAGAGGTATGCACCACCATCTTAGCTTACGACAATTCTAAAAGGTGCGTGAAAGGGAAGGTGACCCTCCAACTTGGTTTAGGACCGATGGTAATGACATCGGATTTCTTCGTTCTCGATGCCGACCCTGTATATAAGGCCATCCTAGGGCGGCCTTGGATTGAACAAACCCTTGGGATCCCATCAACAGCCCATCAATGCTTTAAATTCCCTTACAATGGTAGGGTAATCAAGATCAGGAGTATCCCGCTAGTGGAAACTCTTAATGCCATCACCTCTGAACAGATTCCCTTCATGACTATTCCAGATAAGGGCAAGAAACCCGTTCTCTCCATAGAGGGCGCGGTGGGGCCGTCTGCTTTAGGTCCGCCCGATTTCCCTTTCCTTCCTCGCCGATTGCACATCACAACATCCCTCCTGGTAAAGGATGGAGATCATGGCCAGGATGGGCTTCACCATGGGTAAAGGCCTAGGTCAGCTTGAACAAGGGCCCACGCATAGAAGAAAACTCCGGTTGCTAAGGGTCGCGCAGGTTTGGGCTATTCTCCAGGAGAGCCACCCAAGGCATCTTTAGGCAAAGATTTGGTGTACGGTCGCTTCGTCATAGGGCCGATTCAGCCTGGAACCCGGCAAGAGCCGAGTCACGAAGTGGAAGTTCCGCAGAGCAATGGAACTCCACCCGATTCATCACTCGAGGAAGACTTCGGTCTTCTCTCCCTCTTCCATCTGGATAAACCTCCCGACAAGGTTCCTTCCTTGGGTATCTTCCTTGCCAGGGATAGGCCCGCGCCTGTTCTCTTCATTCCCTTTCTATTTCATCCACCATTTCCTCTGCTCCTCACTTACCCGGTCATGGGGTAACCCACACACCAGGTTTGCACTTTCACTCATGACCACCAAAAAAAATGCCGATCCTCAAATGTGGGCTTGCGAGTTCACTATCGAGGAAACGGCCTCCTTGGAAAATGGTTCCCTCGGCCAAGGGCCGACTCTTTCCACCTTGAACTCCCTTCCGCAAAATTCCCTTGTACATAGTAGGGTAGAATCTAGGTTAGGTTCAGATTTGTATATAGCATCTTTCCCTTCCAAAAGGTCTAGTGTTCGTCAGGTTCCCGCGCGTTATATCAGCTAGCTTGCCGGTAAATGCGCGCAACTTTGTGAGGTCCTGAATTCACCTCCACTCCCATTTCCCTAGGGGCAATTGAACTAGACAGATCTCCAGCAGATGACAGTCTAGGGGTGTATGTTTTGGAAGAGGAGGATGACGTAGAAGAAGGAAAAGAGCCATTAGAAGAGGGTAGTGATCCGATAGCTTCTTTCATCGATGGAACCAAGAGATTTGATGAGCCTAATGTATCCATTGACGAATCCACCAAGGAAATCAACCTCGGCACCAAGGATAACCTGAAGATTGTATTGATAAGTGCCAACTTAACTGATAAAGAGAAAGCTGCGCTTGTGGTGGTTCTCAGGGATTTCCCCGATGCTTTCGCTTGGTCCTATGAGGACATGTCGGGTCTGGACCCGTCCCTAGTTGAACATCATCTGGTCCTAAAACCCGACGCTCGAGCTGTCAAACAGAAGTTAAGGCGACTTCATCCGAAGCTCGCACTCAAGGTCAAAGAAGAGGTGGACAAGCTCCACAAGGCCAAGTTCATCAGGGTAGTATTGTATCCTCAATGGGTAGCTAACATCGTCCCGGTGATGAAGAAGGACGGTAGGGTCCGCATCTGTCTAGATTTCCGTGATCTTAATCGTGCTTGCCCAAAGGAGGATTTTCCTCTCCCACACATAGATGTCCTGGTGGACAACACCACCGGCTATGAGATGCTCTCCTTCATGGATGGCTTCTCGGGGTATAACCATATCCGCCTAGCAGAGGAAGACCAGGAGAAGACTTCTTTCACTACTCAGTGGGGGATCTACTGCTATGTCGTCATGCCCTTCGGTCTTAAGAACGCAGGAGCGACCTATCAACGGGCAATGATGGCTATCTTCCATGACATGATGCACACTTATATGGAAGTTTATGTGGATGACATTCTGGTCAAGTCCAAAACTAGGAGTAGCCATGCAGAGGTCCTCCGTGCAGTTCTCCAACGGTCGCGGGAGCACCAACTTAAGATGAACCCCAAGAAATGTGTATTCGGGGTCTCTTCAGGCAAGCTGCTAGGGTTCATTGTCAGCAAGAGAGGAATTGAGATTGACCCTAACAAAGCTAAGGCCATTGCCGAGATGCCTCCTCCCAAGAGCATTAAAGAAGTCTGTGGTTTGATCGGGTGATTGCAATTTATCAGGAGATTTATATCTCACCATTCTCAGCGATGCAAGCCCTTCTACGACATGTTGAAAGGAGAGGCTAGATTTGATTGGAACGACAAGTGTCAAAAGGCCTTTGATGACCTGAAGAGTTATCTGTTAAATCCTCCCGTCCTGGCACCCCCGGTCCCGGGTCAGCCTTTATTGCTCTACGTTTCTACCACTCATGAATCTGTTGGAGCAGTATTGGCCCAATATGACGATGCTAAAGAGAACGCGCAGTCTACTATCTGTCCAAACTGTTCAATGAGCCGAACAGAGGTACACTCCTATGGAGAGGACTTGCGCAGCTGTCGTCTGGGTCACCCAAAAGCTAAAGCACTATTTTCTTGCACATGAAGTCAAGCTCTTGGCGCGAATGGATCCCATCAAGTACTTGCTGGAAAAGCCTGCCCTAACCGAGCGTTTGGTGAGATGGCAGAGTTTTCTTAATCAATTCGATATCACCTACGTCAATCAGAAGGCGGTCAAGGGGCACGCCATTGCCGAACACCTTGCCCACCATCCACTCCCTACATTCTCCCCTGTCGACGAGAGTTTCCCGGACGAAGAGTTAGGAGCCAATATAGACGGTGAACCTTCGTGGATTCTCTACTTCGATGGTGCATTCAATTCCAAGGGCTGTGGAGTCGGAGTCGTACTCCAGTCCCCGGAAGGTATCATTAGTCCTCTTGCTTGTCAGTTAACCTTCCCGGCCACAAACAATGTGGCTGAGTATGAGGCACTCCTCATGGGCATAAAGGTTGCGCTGGCACTCGGAGTTAAAGAGCTCCGGATCATTGGAGATTCTCAGCTTATACTCTGGCAATCCCTCAGCAAGTACCAAACTCGGGACCCGAAACTGAAGCCCTACCAAGACCTGGTTGGCAATGTAGTCTGGCGGTTTAGGAAGCTCAGCCTAGTGCACACCCCTAGAGCTCAGAACATCCTAGCCGATGCTCTGGCATCTCTAGCATATTCTCTTCTAATCCCTTGCGAAAAGCCGTCATCCTCGATCATCGTGTAGAGAATACACACCCCTTCACATTCTGATCCCTGGTTCCAGTAATTCTCTGAGCCCTCTTCTCCGATCCACGTCATCTCACATGAGCCTAAGATCAACCTAGAAGATGGCAACCCCTGGTTCTTTGATATTGAAAACTATCTCAAGGATCGTTCCTTCCCCGATTATGCCACTGTTGTCGATCGACGTGCCATTCGCCGAGCTACAGAGCATTTCGCCGTTATAGGTGGTCTCTTATATTGCAAGTCTCTCAATGGAGTTTACCTATGCTGCCTCGACAAGACCGAATCTCGGACTGTTGTCGAAGCCGCACATTCCAGCGAATGCGGTGGCCATGTGAATGGTCGCATGCTCGCTCAGAAACTCCTCTGTCAATACTATTGGCCTATCATGAACGAGGGCTGTGCCCACTTTGTCCGCCATTGCGCTAAATGTCAACTTCACGAGGACAAGGTCCACGCTCCTTCATCCTCATTTCATCCTCTCATAGCTCTCTGGCCTTTCACCATGTGGGCATTTGACGTAGTGGGTCCCTTGGAGGATAGAACTAGAGAAATTCGAAGGAAGTCCTTCATCCTCACCGCTATGGAGTACTTCACGAAATGGGCAGAAGCTGAGGCGTTTACGGAAGTCAAAGTAGCAACGGTGGTCAAGTTCATCAAACGCAACATCCTTGCAAGGTTCGGCGTTCCCCGTGACATCGTCACTGACAACGGACCGTAATTCACATCCCAGGAGCGCCGCGACATGTGTGGTAAATATGGCATCAATTTGCATCATTCATTTCCATACTACCCACAAGGAAATGGATAAGCTGAAGCTACAAATAAAACTCTCATTAGAATCATCAAGAAAACTTGCAAGTCTCACCACTATTCAGACTGGCCAGATCACCTCATCGAGGCTCTCTGGGCTTACCGCACTTCCGTCCGAACCCCTACGGGACAAACTCCGTACGCACTTACCTTTGGGACAGATGCGGTACTCCCATATAAAATATATGTTCCTTCACTAAGAGTGCAGCTGGACTCCGAGCTTGATCCTGAGCAACGGCGATAAAACCTATTAGCACAGCTGGAACTATTACATGAGAAACGGATGATCGCGGCCAATCATGCGCAAGTATATCGCAAGAGAATTGCACGTTACTATGCCAAGAAAGTGATAGAGAGAAAATTCGGGGTAGGTGAATTGGTTCTGAAAAGGAAAATCACTAAAACCACCAGTTTAAAGCCCAAATTTCAAGAAAATTAGGAAGGTCCTTTTGTTATCAAAGAAGTCTACTCGGGTAATGCCTACAAATTGGTAGATTCCAAAGGCGTGGAACTAACATATCCATGGAATGGGGTATATCTCAAGAAATTTTATTCATGAGACCTTGTACATAATTATTCAAAAACACACAAAAAAAACTCAAAACAAACAAACAAAAAAGAAGAAAACCAAAAATCAACGCCTGGTGATCACCACGTAGTCTAAACTCATTTGCATCAACCCTTCATGCTAGACAGGGACCGACAAGATGTGGTAGATATCGGGTCTTGCTCAGCCAGAACCGTGGAGATTCCAGTCTAGCCACATCGGCCTATGTTTATAAGAGAAAAAAACAATTTGCACACACTCACATGTTTATCCGAAATGGGTAGCATCACCTTTTGATGGGGCCTCATCCGAAGGACTCCAGCTAAGTAGCACTCTTTTGTTCCTCTTCTCCTCGACCAAATGAGACAGTCGGCGCCCTTAAAATGCTGAGCATGTGTAAGCCGAAGCACAAGATACTTAAGGCAAGAGTAGGATTTATCGCCTCGAGCCCGGGTCAGAGCATGAGAATAGGGCAGTGTCCCCGCAGGCATAAAAAGGGGGATTCAAAAACAAGATGACAATATTTTTCTCCCCGAAAGTAACAAAAAAGAGAAAGAAAAGAAAGGAAAAATTATATGTATGTGACAAAGTCACATGAAAAGCCTAGTCGTGACCGTGCATGACCCTAGTAGATGAAAACCCCTCCTAATCAAAGAATCAAAATCAAAATGTTCATAACAAGGGGCATCTAACGTCATAACGCTCGGAGTATGGTCCGAAATTGCCAAAAGGAGAAAGTCGAGTAGGCCCTCACCTAGCTCGCCGGGTTAACGGCTTTGCCTGGTCCTCTCAGGAGGTTTACCCCCTATTTCTTCCTTCTCCCCCCAAAAGACGTAAAGCTTGATGGAGATCCTGAACGATGAATCCCGCTTGGGTTGCGACCCCTTTTAACAAAATACACTATGGTTGTTCACTTCTAAACAACAGAAGCCATCGCTGCGAAGGGGTCTCTGTGTTTCTGCCTGGTCAAGACCCCTACTTACCACCCTTAATGCTTTCTTATGTTACCTCGGGCTTAGGTCAATGCAAGCGCGTCACCTATAGGTGCGACGGCGTCTGATTCCGGGTCAGCGTAGCGCGGTTGACCATTAGGGTTCCAAGGTGTTCCATCATATACCATCTAGAGTTGTGAAGAGATAGACCCGGGTCGGGGAAATCATTTACCTCAAACGCTTTTTGGGTGTATCCCTGTGGTCAGAAGCAACTGGGAGCCTAAGCTTGGCATGACAGCATTGTCATCAGGATAAGACTTAACCGGCGGGACCATCATTCGAGGAGTCTAGAGGCCCAAATCAACCTAGATGTGCGGTCAGGATACCTGAGAGGTAATTTAGAAAACCCCCGTCTCCACATAGGTCAGGTGCGACATGGGTGGTCACCAGGTGTTTCCAAAAAAATGTATAACTTTAAAACACAAACACAAAAAAATCCAATATATTCAAAACTCCAAAAAAATCTGAAAATACATAACACCAAAAAAATGCACAAAGATTCCAAAACCTGAAAAATATGTTTTGCATCCGCATGACCATTTGCACGATCATATTTCCCTTATGCTTACATTTTGCCTGCTTGCATGCGCATATCACGTTTCCCTTTTTCTTCTAAATCTTGTTAATAAGATTTAGCCCCCTGACCCTGTGTCGAGAAAGGTACTATTGGCGTTTGGCAGGGGGCTAAAAACATACTACACTGACCTTTTCCCTTTAGTGTGGTTGAAACAGGTAGAAGAGAAGACAACATCAGGCCAAATCAAGACAAGTACACTGAACAAAGCTCATTTCACTGCTGAACATGTCTATCACATTCCATTGATACAACATCCTAAGGGCATACCCCTGGTGTACAAAAGGGGCAGCTGCTATTCAGCTGCACATCCATCTCTCCCTATCTCCTCCTAATCTGCACCAGTGTGAGGTCGACTCCGCCGGCTGTCAGCCTCATCTTCGCCTCCGCCTCCTGTGTCTCGCAGTCGTGAGGGCCGCGAAGCTCGCGAACCTGACGCAGCTGGCTGGACTGCTCCCTGTCCCGCAGGAGACTGCATCACGCCCATGAGATCATCCATGGTGATCTTCATCTCTCCCCAAGACATGAGTGACTCAGAAGGAGTCGCAGGCCTAGCTCCTACTCCTGGGGCACCTCTGCCCTGGTACCTCTGTAGTACCCATCGTCGCAAGGCCTCCAGCTGATCGAGAGCCTGCTGCTCCCGAACCGCCATCGCCATCTCTCAAGCACAAGCCTCGGCTTCTCTTTCTTTCGCCTCGGCTAGGCAACCCTCGATCCTCTCGACGGAACTCAACTGTCCTAGTCGTCGGGTCAACTCCTCTATCCGTGCACCTTGCTCTTGCCGGATGGCCAGGCCTGCCGCTATCTCTTTCCTCTGTAGAAAATAAATAGTCATGTAAAGAACAAGCAAAGATGACAAGAAAAGAGAGCTACTTCCAACTTGAGTGTTAGATTCTAACCGCCTCGGCCAACTCGGCCTCTCGCTCTTCGGCTCGCTCAATCGCCCCAGCTAGGCGATCCTCTAGCTCCTCCAAGGCACCGGCTCGAGATGAAGGGCCAGCTTCCCCTCCGGCTCTGACCCGCACGAAGGCCAATTCTCCTCGCTGGCACGGCAAGGGGCAACTGGTTAGTCGAGCTCAATCAATTCTAAACTCCAAATTAATCAATTTATTCTTGGCTTACCATCTCTCGGATCTCATGTCGCAAGTTCACTATCGTCTGATTAAGGACACTTATTTGATCCTTGAGTATCTTCACAGCCTCAGTCTCTGACATTTGCACACCACATTGTCAAGCTTGCTTAGTACCTTTGCTCAAAACCAGGAACATCTCAATTGAAAGCTAAAAGAGCCACTCACCACTCGGGTGTCGAGACGAAGTCATCTAGCATACCGGTCCTGATAATCTGCCAAGTAAGCCTCGCTACTCCTCACGGTCCGGTCATGCTCCAGTGAAGGGCCATCCTGTAGTGCCTCTGCCTCTCTATGGTAGCGGGAAGCCAAGTCATGATCGCTCGCTGAAGTCCGGTGACGTCCTCGGTCCGATTCATGCTCGGATGGAATCGCCACTGGCGGCTGGTCCCATCCTAGGGTCCTCTGCACCAGGCAGAGGAAGAGCGGCTCCCTCAGGTTCACACAGAACAACACTGTATCCCTACGGAACCAAGCTCGCCCCTCCCCCACCCAAGGCTGGGTAGTGATGTCCTCTGTCGTGTAAGGGGTCCAAGTCACCTATCACACATATAAGAAAGAAAAAATGAACATCTTGCTAATAAAGTAACACAACAAATGCCAAAACAAGTCACACAGCTCTATTCAAAACACTCACCCGGTGGGGAGGGTACTCATCTAGTGTTGTCTTGAGGTAGTAAAGTCTAGTGGCCACTAAGCGCCAATCCCGGACCATCTCCCATCTAGCCATCAAGGGAACCACCTGCATTAGGGCTCGCGGGATGTTGCCGTGACCTAGAGGGAATCGAGTGTACCCCCAAATCTGAAATCACAAAAAGAACAGTCAATCACTCAAATTTAGAATCAACATGCCAAGAAAGGGGTAGACTTATACCTATAGGAAGGGCGTGAAACCTCCCAGGTTCCCTGAACCTGGGCGTACTGGGTCCAAGTGGGCGAAGAGGTGTGCCAGCATCGCTCTCCCCCACGCAAGCTGAGGTCCCTGCTCTAGATCCCGCACCAGTAAAAGATACTTCAGATTCACCTTATTTGACGCGGTAGCAAACAGCAGTCTCCCAAAAAAGTACAAGAAGAAAAGTCGCAACTCTTGCTGCTCGCTCCTCCCTTGTGATCCGAGTCTCTACCTCACTCGCCCTAAGTATGCATCCAAGTCCTCTAGCGGCCTGTGTGTCATCTTCGCGGGCGCCATCGCGGCACTGATCTTCCCAGGCAGAAGACTAGTCACTGGTTTCTTCGATCGAGCTAGCTATGGCCCGAGGAAATCCTCTATCTCATCATGGTAATCTCTTAGCTCGCTGCCGAGCACCGGGGCCCCCTCCACTGGCAACCCCATCAAGAAAGCCACATCCTCAAGCGTGGGGATCATGTGACCCCACGGCATCACAAATGCTCTGCAGCTGTCCACCCATCTCTCTCGTATCGCCGTCAAGAAGGTGGCGTCCACCTGTTGGGTTCGGTGCGTTCGATTCAGAGGGGGGTGAATGAATCAGCCCTTAAAATTTTCGCCCAATTAAAAATTCTTTCTAATACAAACAGAAGACTAATGAGCAAATGTGGAATAACAATGTCAAGGGACACTCAATACCACAGTCAAACACCCGGTGTGCAATCAAGCCAAATCGCCCCAATGCATTCATCTAGCGCCAATTAGATAGAGAAATCAAACCACAATGCAAGAGGGGTTTTTAGGTGGTTCGGTCCTCTAGACCTACGTCCACCCCACACTCAACCCGAGTGTGGCTTACTGCTGACTCACAGCTTGAACCGCTGGGCATCACAGCTTGCCTACAAACCGCTGAGCCTCACAGCTTGCTGTCCGAGGAATCCACCTCGCCCGCTGAGCAACACAGCTTGCTATCCAGTGGAATCCACCACTGCAACCGTTGGGGATTACAGTTTGACCCATCCAGAGGCAGCACGTTTGCAAACGCTGACTAACAGCTTGAAGAAAAGGTATAAAAGAAAACAAAAGATGGAAACGATCAGCGACTGAAAGCTGAAAATGAAGCACAAACAATATGGCTCTCAACAGAGCTGACTGGCCTGGATTTGAGCCACGGTCCAGTGAAGACAGATCTTCGAATGAAGCTTCTCTCTGCCCTTCTTCTTCTTCTGATCACTCTGTCTCTCTTTCTTTCTCTTCCTCTTTGATCTGCTCGAGCTCTCTATCTCTCATTTTCTCTTCTTTCTCTTCTGCTCTTCTTCTCTTTCTCTTTTTCTTCTCCTTCTCTTCACACTAGATCGTGCAGGCTATCCTCTGCTTCTGCTTCAATCACGACCAGTCTTCTTCTGAGGAAGAAGGCTTCCTTCTATAGCAGCAGCAGCTAGGGCGTGTGCTCTCCACATTTCTCGCCCAAAGGCCTCAGTCACGTGGCAGCTTCTCAGCCTGTTGCTGTACATGTGTCACGATCCTGGGCACCTCGTCCATCCTTGGATCACGTGACCTTCATAAGCTTCACGAACAGTACCTGTCAGATAGACGAAAGGAATATCAGTTTAAGTCTAACAGCTTGTACAGACTTTGTGAAGGTAATGCAGTGTGTAGACTTTACAATGTGAAGACAAAGCATGTACAGACTTTACGTTGTGAATGCAAAGCTAAAGCATGTATAGACTTGTGAATGCTTGAAGCACAGAATGCAATGGCTAAGGTTATGAGTGTATAGACTCTACATGCGTACTACATCAATGTACCGACTTGCTGACAATGAGTGTGCAGACTCTGCTTTGAGCAACGCACAATGTATAGACTTAGTCATGCGTGCAGCAAAGACAATGTACAGACTATGCCATGCTCACAGTTAATGCATGTACAGACTTGCATGAGGAACAGGCTGTACAGACTTAGACGAATGAACCACAAGCTGCAATGTGAAGACTTCATCTCGTGCAAGCAAAAGCCAATGTATAGACCTGCAGACTTGTGCAGACTAGCCAGCGTATAGACTTGGTGAGCATGCAGCACACAATGTGCAGACTTTGTGCAATGCATGAAGAAGCAATGTATAGACTTAGACAGAGCGTGGAATGTGCAGACTTCATGCAATGCAATGTACAGACTTTAGAGATAATGCATGAACAATCGATGCAATGTACAGACTTGAGAAAGGAATGTGCAGACTTGAAGCATGAAGCACGGCAATGAGGAATGTATAGACTCTCACGATGTATAGACTTGCCAAAGACAACTGGACGATGTACAGACTTGAGCAAAGCAAGGTCTGTACAGACTTGAGAGTTCACAATGTATAGACTTTGGCAAAGCAAGGGCTGTACAGACTTCAACTCAGCTGCAATGTATAGACTCTAAGTGAGACAGAAGAATGTATAGACTTGCTAACATGCATGAACAAGTGTCGATGTATAGACTTGGCTAAAGCAGCGATGTATAGACTTGAACACATGCATTATGCGATGTACTAACTTGGACGCATGCATGCTATGCGATGTGTAGACTTGCCAGCAACAAGTGTATGGACTTACCAGCTATGAATGTGCAGACTTTATCTTGAATGATGCATGTACAGACTTGCTGTCATGATGTACAAACATAGTCCAATGTACAGACTTGCCGAACTGTCGTATGGACATAACACCCATGAATGCTTGGACAGCCTTCAACGAGTGTACACACTTTGTGTGCGTGCAAAGGCAGTGAACGTAGATAAAGCAAGCGATGTATAGACTTGCTAGAGTAATGCACGAACACAGTCAGCAGGTGCGTGCAAGCCATACACTTTATGGACTTCTCGTTATGCATCCAGATGAATGTACAGACTTGAGTTATGCAACTGAACGCTGTATAGACTTGCTATGAAATTGAGACACAACATGAGACTCTCGAATGTACAGACTTGGAGACAATGCATGCTGCATTGTATAGACTTAGCATTAAGCAAGGCAATGTATGGACTTCAAGTCATGAGACGCAAGTTAAGACGATGAATGATGTACAGCCTGCAAGTCCACTTTAGATGCTGAGTGAGACGGACGATGTACAGACTTCAAGTCTACTTGAGACGCTGAGTGAGACGAACCTCACCAGCTGTACAAACTTGAATGCGTGCTTGCAACACGAACTATAGACATTGCCTGTGCGAGTAATACAGTGTGTAGACTTGTGTGTATGTGCAACCGATGTGCATACTTGCTATGGAGGGTTGTGTAGACTTATACATTGACGCTAAGTGAGACAGTGCAATGTATAGACTTCTTAACAGACGCATGCAGCAACTGTTATTGCACTGATGCAGTGTATGCTAAACACAAAGATATTGCACTGATGCAGTGTATGCTAAACACAAAGACTATAGCAATGAATAGATCAGACAAAGCACACTCATGCATTCTCCACAGAACAGATCAGACATAGCACACTCATGCATTCTTATGTGGAGACACAATGTGTTGTTCTTAGCAAAACAATATGGTGACTCATTTATGTTGCTATCATTAAAACACCACATTATCATCAAAGCCCAAGGGGCACAACAATCTCCCCCTTTTTGATGATGACAACATAATGAGTCACACTGACTCGTCAAACTACTCTCCCCCTTTGACATAAGCAAAAAGGAGATGGTTTGAGAGACAAAATTCAGCACATAAATACACAGAATGAAACAAGGTTCACTGAAATGGAGTTTCCCCTGATGATAATAAAACAGCTCTCCCCCTATCAACATGAATGATTGACTACTCTCCCCATAAAAGTAGATGACCCATAACTCCCCCTAAACAGAATGAAACAGGTGGAAAATCCATAGAACTAGAACTGGTTGCAAAACAAGATGGAAGATTCCAACAGTGTGGAGAGGAGTACATCTCAGGAAGCAATCTGAAATCCACCACCATAAGGATTCTAAAGTTCAGAAGGCTGCAAGTGAACAAGGTAATAATGGGAGTGGCACCTCACATTTGTATGGTCAAAAAAAATGCAGATGGAATCAGTCAACTGATAAGAGAGGATTTGTCAATACAGTTACTGTTGATTATGAATGAATCTGATCATGAGGGATTTTAATGCTTACACCACTTCAATAAGTCTTAAGAAGTATAGACTCTTCTATCATAAAGGGTTATGAAGTGACAACTTAACCAATTTGATTTAATTATGATGTATACCAAATTTGTCAAATTAAACTCAATACTCATATCTGAATCCAAGTTTTAATAAAGGTGAACCTATTAGTCAGATAACACTCAAAAATAATCATCTTTATCTTACACATATGATCTCAATAGCACCTTTGAAAATTACATAGATTAGTACTGAGGCTAAACACTTTTCTAAGAATATGAGTTGACAGAAATTTCAAAATATTTTCATTTGAAGCACATTATATTTTTCCTGAGCAATTTAGGTTGATCAACACCTTTTTACATGAGGCACAACACGTCTCAGGTGAAGTGACCCAGTTACTCAGTGTGATAACTGTCATTGCCTCTCAATTTTGAGAACAGAGTTAGCAATATAAGTGTCTTTTTACATGAGAAGACACCTTGATCAGAGGCCAGACTCTCCAGTTACTCAACATAGAAACGCCATTGCTCTGTCAGGTTCTCAATGAATTTTTCATTTTAAGTGACTATGACACTTCATGACTTGGATTCACTCCATTTCTTTGATGGAAAACCCAGTTTCTCAGTGAGTAAAGTCATTTCATTACTCACTGATTTTATTTCATGTCAAAATTTTCAAAGTTAATGTTTAACAACAATACTCACTCTATGTATCTTAACCAAAGTAACCCTGATTTCAAATTTTCAGATATCTGATGAGTGAGTCTAAGGTTTTCAAGATACATGTGGTTAAAGTTTATTAAACCTTATCATTCAGATATTTTCAATTCATTTAATTACAAATCTGAGAATACATTAATCTTATATCAGTCTGATTCAGTGGTAATTCTTAAACCTACATGATAGGAATTTCTACAAAGTTCTCAGAGTGAATTGCATGACATGCATATTAAGTTCCTCAGATCAGATCAATAAATTTAGCTGATCAACTAATCAATAGTAGAACCAAAGCAGTCACACCAGCTAAGAGATATATGAAGGATGAGTATAAGCTGGTGGAAGAGTCAATCAGCAAGAGAGAATAAAAGTTTAAAGCCAATAGTAGAGATTGAATTTCAGACAGACAAAATGAAACTCTCCTTCAACAGATTGAGGATTAGCAGCCAAATTCTCAGATTCAAGAAAGTATGAATTCAAAATAGTCAATTGATGATTTGAAAGAGTGTAGACAGTGAGAATTTCAAACAGTGTCAAAAATATTATAATGCTCCCCCTGTCTATATGGAGTGACACACTTAAGACTCAACAAACTCCCCCTGAACTTATGCAATTTATGCAAGATGGTTATTAAAACATCAGAGCATTCTTTATTCAGAGAGCATCATGCGAGAGCAATCAACTTTTCAAGATAAATCAATTTAGCACATACAGATTATTATGATATGCATTGATCAAAAACAGTTGGACTCCCCCTGACTATATGCACGAAATGTATTGAAAACACATCACATGATATCAAATTTTACATTCAGATATGATTCATGCAAATTAGACAGAAGAGAATTACCATAAACATGATTGTGCAATTCACATTTCAGACAGTTTCAGTTTAACATCAACAAATCAACATGATATGCAATCATTTCAAGTTCACAATTTCATATAATGGAATTTAAGCAAAGTGTTCAGAACTAACATGAAAAGTAGAACCCTGGGGTCTTCCTGTTGAGTGCCTTGATTTATTTACCCCTCTTTTTCATTCCAAGACACACCTGTAACATGTTAATCAATTTGATCCTGCAGGGACCCAAGCAGTCTTGAGTCCTGCGTTAGCCCTGATGGGTGTTCCGAATAATCTTTTAGCAATATTATCATCATGATCCATCAGGTAACAACTATCCATGGAATGACCAAATTTTCCACAGTATCTACATGAAACAATAGATTTTCTGGTCCTATGATGCATATCAACAGCAACATGAGACCTATGAAACTGAGCATGAATTATTCTGTTGAATGCATGAGCAGATTGTTTCTTATTACCAGATGACCAACATTCAGTAAATTTGTGACCTACCTTGCCACAGTTAAAACATGAAATGTTTGCACTTCTTGTTCTGGGGAGTTCAACAGATTTGAAGTTAATATGATTTCCCTGAACATGCCAGCAGTTCTTGACTGCATGACCATATTTCCCACATTCAAAGCATCTAAGATGCTTGCTTCTTGATTCATTGTTACCCCAATGATTTCCTGACCAGCACTCATCTGCCTTATGCCCAGGCTTGTTGCAAGTGAAACAAATAATATGCTGGCCTGAAGTAGATTTGTATCTATATGGGCCATGAGCATGTGAGAGAATTTTAGTATGTAGTTCATTTTCCTCTTTCAAGATAAAACATGCATTCATTAGGTGACCACGCCTACCACAATAATAACATGAGAATTCTTTCTCAGATGCATGCGAGTGAGTGGATGATTTGTGAGTGGCATGTGTTAATCTATCAGACTCCACACAGCTAGCAGAATTCACAGTACATGCAGGGACAATTTTGACTTCGTTCATCTGACCATTCTTTTTCAATTTTTTACCCCCTTTCACAATTTTCGTTTGCTTTTCATTTTTCTGTACTTTGAATTGAAAAATAGATGTTGAAGGTGATTTCTGATTTTCATTTTGTTTTGGGGATTGATTTGAGGTACCAGCTACATCAGAGCTTTGCACAAAAGTGGCATATAGCTGATTTTTAGTGATTTACTTAACATCAGAAGTGCAACTTATCACCTCTCTTGAATTGTCATTTTTATCTTTCATGACAGCTTTCATTCTTCCTTCATTTTTAGCAGACTTGGATGTTAATTTTTGTGGATCCTGAATCTTATTCTCTAAATGTGCTATATGAAGCTCATAATTGGCTATCTCCTGTTCACTGCAATTGACACACTCACTTAGAACTTTTTTTGCAGTTTTATACTTCTCAATTTCTTGTTCCAAGTTGCTCAAGATTTTTGATTCTTCATCACAGACAGTTTTTCCTTTCTTTAACATGAGAAGTTGCTCGGACATACCAGTATTTAACCATTTCAATTTTTCAACTTCAGCTTTCAGTTCAGTATTTTCTTCCTCAAAAATTTTAGCCTGAATTTCATTATCAGCACATCTTTCTCTTCCAGACATCAGCTCCAATTTTTCAATTAGTTCATCTTCTCTTTCTTTCGCTTTAATTTTCTCAGCAAGCAGAATTTTGTGATCTTCTTTAAACACGGCAGTTTGTTTCTTCATCCATTCATTTTCATTAAAAAGATCTTCATTACGTTCTCTTAGAGCCGAGCACATATTGCAGTTTGATTTTAGAGAGGAAACATGCACACCTTCCTTGTTGACTTTCTCTATTTCAGCTTCAAGATTTTTAATTTCAGAATTCAAGGAAGCAATACTCACTTCATACTTAGATAGCTCAGATTCACATGCAATCAGCTGCTGTTGCAACGAATCATTCAGGTTCTTCAGAGTTTCATTTTCTTGTTGAATCATTATTTCATTGTTGTTCTCATTTTCCTTCACACCAGATTTTCCTTTTTCAAATGACAACCATCTTTCAGAGAAGACAACATTAAGAACCATTAGCTTTTTATTTTGATCTTTAAGATACATACTTTTTTCAATCAATTTTTCTCCATTTTTTTCAACCTCAATTTTCTTGGCCAATAATAATTTGTTTTCTTCTTCCAGGGATTTGATTAATTCCTTTTGCGAATTATCATCATGGTCTATATCATTAATCAAATCTTGGAGAATGGCACATGCTTTGCAAGAATTATTTTCACTGATGAGTTTGTTTCTAAGGTTCTCATTTTCAGATTTCAACTTGTTCAACTCATCTTTTTCTTTATTCATGTCAGATTTCAAGTTTTCATTCTCTGCCTTCAAACGAGTGACTTCATGAATCATTTCTTTTCTCATTTTTCTCTTTTCATATTTAAGTCTATCATATTTGTTCAGTAAATGCTCATTCATGGCAACTAAATCATCATAGCTGATATTCTCTATTTCAGAGTTTACCTGAGAGGAAGAATCCTCGGACTGATCTCTGACCATGAAGCACATTTCCTCATCTCTCCATGATCTCTCCAATATTAGGTTGATGATTTCCGTTGCACTCCTGCACTCATCAACAAATGGAAAGCAATGAGAGTCTATTGCCCTTTTTGTTAGATCTAGGGCGTTTTGATTTGCTTCAGATTTCAGTCTATCTGAGGACTTCCATTTGGATTTGTCCTCAGGGACTTCATATGGACTGTGAGCTATGAGTATCCATAAATCAGAATTCATATGGATCACATAGTCTCTAAAACGACTGTACCAGCCATAGACATCTAAACCAGTGAATACAGGAATTTCAACCATAAGTGCAAGATGAAACAGATCAGATCAAGAGCAATGCTAGTAGAGAGCTCAAAATAGATGCAACGAACAGAATCAACTCAGATCGCACCGGAGCCAAATACGGATCGGATCTGCAGGTCGTTGGACCCTCTGTGCAGACACCCGCTCTGATACCAAGTGTTGAGTTCAGTGCGTTCGATTCAGAGTGGGGTGAATGAATCAGCCCTTAAAATTTTCACCCAATTAAAAATTCTTTGTAATACAAACAGAAGACTAATGAGCAAATGCGGAATAACAATGTCAAGGGACACTCAATACCACAGTCAAACACCCGGTGTGCAATCAAGCCAAATCGCCCCTATGCATTCATATAGCGCCAATTAGATAGAGAAATCAAACCACAATGCAAGAGGGGTTTTTAGGTGGTTCGGTCCTCCAGACCTACGTCCACCCCACACTCAACCCGAGTGTGGCTTACTGCTGACTCACAGCTTGAACCACTAGACATCATAGCTTACCTACAAACCGCTGAGCCTCATAGCTTGCTGTCTGAGGAATCCACCTCGCCCGCTGAGCAACACAGCTTGCTGTCCAGTGGAATCCACCATTGCAACCGCTAGGGATTACAGCTTGACCCGTCCAGAGGCAGCACCTCTGCAAACGCTGACTAACAGCTTGAAGAAAGGGTATAAAAGAAAATAAAAGATGCAAACGATCAGCGACTGAAAGCTGAAAATGAAGCACAAACAATATGGCTCTCAACAGAGCTGACTGGCCTAGATTTGATCCACGGTCCAGTGAAGACAGATCTTCGAATGAAGCTTCTCTCTGCCCTTCTTCTTCTTCCGATCACTCTATCTCTCTTTCTTTCTCTTTTTCTTTCTCTTCCTCTTTGATCTGCTCGAGCTCTCTATCTCTCACTTTCTCTTCTTTCTCTTCTGCTCTTCTTCTCTTTCTCTTTTTCTTCTCCTTCTCTTCACACTGGATCGTGCAGGCTATCCTCTGCTTCTGCTTCAATCATGATCAGTCTTCTTCTGAGGAAGAAGGCTTCCTTTTATAGCAGCAGCAGCTAGGGCGTGTGCTCTCCACATTTCCTGCCCAAAGGCCTCAGTCCATGTGGCAGCTTCTCAGCCTGTTACTGTACACGTGTCACGATCCTGGGCACCTCGTCTATCCTTGGATCACGTGCCCTTCATAAGCTTCACGAACAGTACCTGTCAGACAGACGAAAGGAATAACAGTTTAAATCTAATAGCTTGTACAGACTTTGTGAAGGTAATGCAGTGTGTAGACTTTGCAATGCAAAGACAAAGCATGTACAGACTTTACGTTGTGAATGCAAAGCTAAAGCATGTACAGACTTGTGAATACTTGAAGCACAGAATGTAATGGCTAAGGTTATGAGTGTATAGAGTCTGCATGCGTGCTACATCAATGTACAGACTTACTGACAATGAGTGTGTAGACTCTGCTTTGAGCAATGCACAATGTATAGACATAGTCATGCGTGCAGCAAAGATAATGTACAGACTATGCCATGCTCACATTTAATGCATGTATAGACTTGCATGAGGAACAGGCTGTACAGACTTAGACGAATGAACCACACGCTGCAATGTGAAGACTTCATCTCGTGCAAGCAAAAGCCAATGTAAAGACTTGCAGACTTATGCAGACTAGCCAGCGTATAGACTTGGTGAGCATGCAGCACACAATGTGTAGACTTCGTGCAATGCATGAAGAAGCAATGTATAGACTTAGACAGAGCGTGGAATGTGCAGACTTCATGCAATGCAATGTACAGACCTTAGAGATAATGCATGAACAACCGATGCAATGTACAGACTTGAGAAAGGGATGTGCAGACTTGAAGCATGAAGCAAGGCAATGAGGAATGTATAGACTCTCACGATGTATAGACTTGCCAAAGACAACTGGACGATGTACAGACTTGAGCAAAGCAAGGTCTATACAGACTTGAGAGTTCACAATGTATAGACTTTGGCAAAGCAAGGGCTATACAGACTTCAACTCAGCTGCAATGTATAGACTCTAAGTGAGACAGAAGAATGTATAGACTTGCTAACATGCATGAACAAGTGTTGATGTATAGACTTGGCTAAAGCAGCGATGTATAGACTTGAACACATGCATTATGCGATGTACTGACTTGGACGCATGCATGCTATGCGATGTGTAGACTTGCCAGCAGCAAGTGTATGGACTTACCAGCTATGAATGTGCAGACTTTATCTTGAATGATGCATGTACAGACTTGCTGTCATGATGTATAAACATAGTCCAATGTACAGACTTGCTGAACTATCGTATGGACATAACACCCATGAATGCTTGGACAGCCTTCAACGAGTGTACACACTTTGTGTGCGTGCAAAGGTAGTGAACGTAGATAAAGCCAGCGATGTATAGACTTGCTAGAGTAATGCACGGACACAGTCAGCAGGTGCGTGCAAGCCAGACAGTGTATGGACTTCTCGTTATGCATCCAGACGAATGTACAGACTTGAGTTATGCAACTGAAGGCTGTACATACTTGCTATGAAAGTGAGACGCAACATGAGACGCTCGAATGTACTGACTTGGAGACAATGCATGCTGCAGTGTATAGACTTAGCATTAAGTAAGGCAATGTATTGACTTCAAGTCATGAGACGCAAGTTGAGACGATGAATGATGTACAGCCTGCAAGTCCACTTTAGATGCTGAGTGAGACGGACGATGTACAGACTTCAAGTCTACTTGAGACGCTGAGTGAGACGGACCTCACCAGCTGTACAGACTTGAATGCGTGCTTGCAACACGAACTATAGACATTTCTTATTCGAGCAATATAGTGTGTAGACTTGTGTGTGTGTGCAACCGATGTGCATACTTGCTATGGAGGGATGTGTAGACTTATGCATTGACACTAAGTGAGACAGTGCAATGTATAGACTTCTTAACAGACGCATGCAGCAACTGTTATTGCACTGATGCAGTGTATGCTAAACACAAAGATATTGCACTGATGTAGTGTATGCTAAACACAAAGACTATAGCAATGAATAGATCAGACAAAGCACACTCATGCATTCTCCACAGAACAGATCAGACATAGCACACTCATGCATTCTTATGTGGAGACTCAATGTGTTGTTCTTAGCAAAACAATATGGTGACTCATTCATGTTGCTATCATTAAAACACCACATTATCATCAAAGCAAAAGGGGCACAGCACCACCTGGAAGGGTCGGATCCTGAAGAATGGGCCAAATCCCATTCTATCCACCCTCTCTCGCTGCCCAAGAGGAAGGGCATGGTACCAAGCCCATACTGAGTCCCGCGTAACTCGAGCTCATATCCTTCTTAGACCCTGCACACATCAGAAAGAAGAAACATGAACAAATTATTAGATCTTCCAAGCCATTTCATTCTTTTTCTCCACACTTTCTTTACTTCCACAAGCCCTGGGAGCAGGGCGACCAAAGTGTTGGTCGCCTATGCCCCTGGGCGGCCAAACCCCTGGCCGCCCTCACCCCAGCGGTGGGCGACCAGCGACCTGGCTGCCCAGGCTGGTGGGCGACCAAAACCCTAGCTGCCCACTGGTTCACCCCCTCCGAGCCTTCCTCCTACATCCGTCTCTCCATTAAACACATAAACATAAGAAGATCTGATGAATACCAAGCAAGGGTATGACGCCTACCTTCCTAGGCTACCCTCCTTTCTCTTGATCGGCCTCGCCATCATCATCATCTTGATCGTCACCTCCGGCCGCATCCTCGTCGGGGATGGCTTCTTCTCCATCATATTCATCACCTCCATCTTCCTCCAAGTCTACAGAGACCGTGGCCGAAGAAGATGGGCTGCCCGTGGCTTCAATTTCCTCTTCCTCCCCACTTGAAGAAGAGGGATCGGGCATGATTTCATGATGAGCTCTTCTACTCCTTCCCATCACTCAAATTTGAAGATCTAGGGGATTAGAAGCTCACTTAAGCAAGGATACTACACTCCAAGCTCTCTAGCTCTCAAGATGTCCACCACGAGAGTCGCCCAAATGAAGGGGGCGGCCAACTCTTTTTATCCAAACCCTCAAGCAGAGGGCGGCCAAGGTCGTGGCCTCCCAGCCTTTAGTGAAGGCGACCAGTACCCTGGCCGCCCTCCCCCCTATTCAGCCAAAAAAAAATATAAAAATCAAAAAACCAAAAAAATTTATGCAGATCCGATCCCACATCCATTCACACTACTTGACTTCATCCATTTAGTTCCATAACCATTCATTCATTCAATCATTTTCCTAAACAGAAGAAAGATAGAAAAACACAAAAAAAAGTTCATTTGTTTTAACAAAATCTCAATGAAGAAAAATGCTGAACAAAATCTAATCAGGCTCGCCTCCTCATGAAAAACTCATTCACCACGGGCCTGAAGCCTTGAAGGTAGCTCACGTAGCGATTCAAGTCATCTTTGTCCTCTTCCACGTCCACTTTAGCCTTCACGGTGGTGGCATGTTGCCTCCACGCCTTCCCGATCTTGCCTAGTCGCCGTCGATCCGCATCGGTCCTCAGGAGGCGTTTGGCAATCAATCCTACCCTCGAAGCCGCCCACGGGATCCGTCTGGGTAATCCCACCTGGCGATGGCAGCGGTGCCCTTGGTACAACACCAAGTCCTCAGCCCCCACAAGCCATAACTCATGCCCGGATGATCCACAAACTTTGAACTCCTCATGTCGGTACATCATCGGCACGAACACAAAATCATCCTCAGATAGGAAATTCAGATAGTCATGCCAGTCATCTCTGGTCTTCAGTAGTGCTGTCCTGCATATCACCTGATCTTCAGGACCAAAGATGGCCCTCGCGGGGTAGATGGCGCTCTTCTCAAAGATCCGGGAGGTAGTGGTCGCCTCGCTGTCAAAATCGAAACTCAAGTGGACTTCCATCCATAGCTGCAGAAGGTATAAGCTCCCCATGGCACTGCCACCCAGGCTCATCTGAGTCAGCCCGCAATACATATGAGCCAGCACGGCTCGAGAAAGAGAGTGTCCCGTCCACAAGAGAGTCATAGGCCCCACATACTCTCGCCTCAACACGTCACCCGACATAGGAAAGAGTAGCCCGCCGCCTAAGCACAATGTCACACCTCGCATCAGTCGATTGGCACCCACTTCTTTATCCTTTACATGGCTCACAAGCCATCCTGCCAAGCGGTCAACCAAGATTCCTCATTGGTCCGTCATCCGACGAACCTCGTGCTTGTCTCTTACAATCTCCGCCAGGATCTCATCCCAGGGAGGAAGGTCGATCAGCTCACCCGCTTCCATGCCCCCCCACTAGAAGATGAAATCCAATTCTTCCACCAGCACTGAGGCTTCGAACTCAGGGAAAATAAAGGTGTGCGTATCTGGATGCCACAGCTCGATCACGGCAGCCAATGATTCCCAGTTCCACCGCATGATGTTGAAGCGCTTCGCCATGATGACCAACCGGATCAGGTGCCACTAATGCATGAACACCCTCATGGCGGGAGTAATCATATCCATTAAATCTTGGAGCCAGCCGTAGCGACGGGCATGTCTTGCCCCAGGAAAAGTAGGCACATGCTACATCACATAGGAGAAAGAGAAGAAGAGATTAATCAATAAGCGTGCTAAACCCTAGCAAGAAAACTCAAAACAACAAAAATAAGTTTGTTCCCAAACCATACCTTGCCCTGCTTCACGATATGGCTCAAGTGGTCAGGCGCGTCGGAGAGAACATCTAACTTGTAATCTCTTGACGGGGTGGAAGAAGACGTCATTTGTCTTTGGAACCACTCCCTTGCTTCAATCCTTAGATCAACTACGGAGCGAACCATGCCCCCGTATTCCCTTATAGGTTAAGAGTCCCCCCTGGCTCAAACTCCCATGTTTGGGATAAGACTAGGGAGGGCGGGCAAAGCGATGGCCGCCCACCCCAGCCTAGGCGACCACCACCCTGGCCGCCCAGCCCGTGGGTGGTCAACCCACTAGTCATCCCTTTGTCCCCTTCTTTGTGAAGCTATGCTTGATCGATTATATATGGTTTGGTGTGATAGTTCATTAATTATGTTTACTGTTCCATTCTTATCATCATTGATGAACTTTACTGACGTGTGGTAATGTAGCTGCAGGTCTCCACATCCATGGGACCAAAAAGGTGACATGGCCGTGTCACCTCGTATCTTAGGTAGAATGCCGGAGGCTAATAGCTTCGGGTGTATAAACTTCGAGTTCCTCCCTTAAAAAAAAACTTTGAAGAGTTTATACTCCTTAAGCTATTCGATGGCCGCCTGTTGCCTAGCACGGGATGACGGACTTCCCGAATTCTCGACTATGCTTAACTACAAAGTGGAACGATGGACCCCATTCGGATCCGGACCACGTCTGTCGCTGAGCATAGGATGACAGATTTCTTGAACTCTTGACCGATCTATTCGGAGGTAGGCAAATAAATCCTCCGGCTTTGCATTAGTTAGGTTTTTTCACTTTAAACCCAGCATGCATCATATAGGTCTTTTAGCCACATTTGAAAGAAAAATCCAAAAAAGATATATACAAAAAGAAGAAAGCAAAAAAAATGCATACATCTCATCTGGAAGTTGTGATGCAAAAGCAGGGAGGTCGCGTTGAGCTGACCAACCCGTGGTTCTTTGGTTCCCACATCTGTTTCTTTGAGTCCCTCGATTCTTGCCGAATTCTCGCGAGTGAGTCTATGTGATTCCACTCCGATTTAACCAGCAGAAAATGTGTTTTGTGCAAGACCGTTTTGAGTACCTCGCAATTCAACGAGTCATTGTATTCCCTTATCCTGATCTTTAACTTAACTTTGCTTAAGTCTTGTATCTCCTTGAGCATTGGATGCGACCATCCCCTCAAGCCCCGCACAGCGCCATGCTAGGGGGCCCCACGTGGTTGCGGACACAAGTCCTCTCTTGACTGTCCTTCTTTACCTTTGCCAATGGCTTATTTGATTACTTGGTGCTCACGCGACCTTGCGTGAAGCTTGTTTTCCGCTCAAGAATCTCTTTGAGCGTGTTGCCCTCATTAGGCTGGTTTCTTTAACGAAACACCCATTTATCAGTCCGTCGGGCTCCCTTGCAAAACGGGTGTTCCGGAGGGTCATTTGTAGACGCCTAATTTCGGACATCCCACGGATCCCCAATGGGCCCTCGTGTGAATGATGCTTGATTGTTGTACTCTTTTTTACCGATGTTTGAGCTTTTCAGTCCAGCCCATAGCCCCTCGGCTATTGGGCCTCCTCCATATAAGGGGCCCAAAACCATGGGACTAGGCGGCCAAGTACCTGGCCGCCCTCAGTCCTGGGCGACCAGGGCGATGGTCGCCCTCCCCAGGAAGGTGGCCAGAGTCCTGGCCGCCCTCCTCTGCAAGGTGGCCAACGATTTGGCCGCCTTCCCCTGTTTACTTGGTCAGAGAACGTGGCCCAGCTCGTGGCCACATTCTCTCCCTCGTTCCGCACGATCTCTACCCACGATTTGCAACTCCCGAGAGATGGAACCAAAAGGCTGCCACCTCTGGAGAGGAGAGGTGGGTTTTTTTGGTTTTTTTTTGGAGAGTTGGGAGAGGAATCGAGGGGAGTTCGGCGGGGGAGAGAGTTGGAAGAGGCCTGGAGGAGAACATGAGTTCACGGAGCTTCATCCCGGAGGCATCTTCTTCTTCCTTCCATCTAGTTTGAACTTCTTCACTTCTGATTCCATACTTCTCGTGTGTATCTCGACTTCCAGGTAAGTACGACATTGCATATAGCATCCTCCTAGCCCCCAATCCTAAGAGGTTTTCTTAAAAAAAACAAAGGGGAGGTGGGTGGTCGAAAGTCTCGACCATCCTTCCTTCCCACCCCCCCAGGTAATTGACAACATTTTTTGTTTGGATTCCATTTTGTTAGATCATATATTGCACTACAAGTTCACTAATGGTCTTTTTTTTGTGTTTTCTTAAGCTACGTTGTAGGACTTCGACACAAAGGATGAGCAGGGCTCCTTGCCCTTGGCCGACCGAGGACGAGGAAGAGGAAACCCACTTCTCCCCATCTTGAGCATCTCCCCGCGATCATCATCCTACGAGGTTCAGGTAAAACAACCTCTAGCGATCACATTCTAATCTCTTTTGTTCCTCTGTAGGTACCCTCGCACGGAGACTTGCCATCTACACACATTCCATTCCATCCCATTCCAACCCATCCGTGGCAGACCAATCCAGGCGCCTACAACTACCTCCAAGCGCCCAAAACCATCTCTCGATCCTCACAGGATTGACGAGACACTCATGAGGTCACGTGTCAGCCACTAGGTCACAATCGGGTTGACCAGAAACCATAATGACCCTCGGAATAATACAAAGCACCGCTGGGTACAGTGGCCCTCTCAGACACCCTCTAACACTGTCACAGCCCTCATAGGATGTCCAAGACATCCACGGAATAATGGGCTAACCAAGGGGTCAAAGCCACATCAACCAGAAACCAAACCAGCACAAAAGAACACTCTGGGTCGGTGGCGGTCTCACCCTGGCCACTAGACCAACCTGGCGGTCATCCAAAGGGCCGCTACCCTCAAGAAATCCCAGATACAAAATCCATAAAAATAGGAGCCTTGCGGTCTACCTGAGGTCGCTACTTGCACCAGACGATCTCCTCAGGGCCGCAAGCAGGACCTAGCAGTCACAACCTGTCCGCTACGCCCAGTCAACCCCCAAAATAGTTAAACCAACTTAACCAGTCAAAATCTCCTAACGATCTACCTAGGACCGTTTCTCAAAGCCTGGCGGTCACTCCAAGGCCGCCAAGGACACCCATGCAGTCGGATGCTAGACCGCTAGCCCGAACCGACTTAAAATCAATGACCAATTCAAACGTTGCATCGCGGTGGCCCAAGGGCCGCTAAGACTAGCCTTGCGGTCAGTCGCGTGACCGTTAAGCCAAACTGACAAAGGCACTCAGCCTAACAGTCTCCAATGGACCGCCAAGCAAGCCCTTGCGGTCTTTGATAGGACCGCTAAGCCGTTACAGTGGGAAAACTGCAAAACTATCTGAAACCCAATTTTTCCATGCCCCAATCGCGTCTAAATGATGGGGAAACATTCCCAATCACAATACCATCCTTCTACAAGCCAGAAGGGATAAAATCGCTCATAAAAACATAAGAAATGGGCGATTCCCATGAATCGATCCAAAATGACTCACATGGACAGCCGGGCTCACACCAGCTCTGATTCTCAACCAAATGCAGTAAAACTGGCGGGAAATGAATCCCAATGTGCCAAGGGTTCCAATGAAACCATTTAAACTACAAACCGTCGCCTGGAACGATGAACACGGCTCACACCCCCCGAACATGCATTTCACCCAAATAAGGTAAAACCCGCTCAAACTCACACCGTTCAGCTCCGAATCACGAGAGAACGCAGGAAAAGGGTAGGGCATCGGTCCCCCTACCTCCACCGAAGATCTCACAAGCCGAGTAGGCCAAACCACACCGAAAACCATCACACAAACAACCCACATCGGCTTTAAATCCACGAATGGGATCGTGCCAACGCCACGCTCCGATACTCGTGCCATCACGCTCCACGTCAATCCTACGCCGGCACTACCTCACCTAGCTCCGCACCGGTCGCGTGCTCGGGGGAGAGGAGAAGAGAGGAGAGAGAACGGAGGGAGAGAAAGTAAGAGAACATGAGAAAGAGAGAGGAGAGAGAAAGGGTTAAAAGAAAAGGAAAATTATGAAAATTAGTAATTTTCCTAAAGATCCAATTTTCTACACAAAATTCTATAAATTCAAAAAAATATGAAAAAATAGTCTTCACGATCCTCGGAACGAGCACAACGCACATGTAGCATCCTTGAGTCGCAAAACTCAACGGTCAACTCTCCACAGGGTTCCGCAAGTTATATAAGGGAAAAACCCGAGTGGATCATAAAACATGTATCAGGACCCATGAAAGCGATCCGAAACCTCTCTGATTCCGATCCGAAGAATCTAGGATATTATAGTCCTCCCCCCTTTAATGAATTTCATCCTCGAAATTCAAGGAGCTAACAAGTGAATAGGGAAGAACAAATCCAAAACACTGGCCACGCTCTCCAAGCATCAGCCAAACCTCAAACACAAAGCACGATAACACAATTCTCAAAAAACACAATTCAGAGGGACACTGCCATACCACAATCACAGGCACATGCTTCGGATCTCAAGACACATCGATCCACAGAACGAGCATGGCACACAAGTAAACACAAGTCCAACACATCTGAAACAGGGCATCGTCGCTTACGTCTCACTGGGAAAGGAGACACGACCCATGCCACAAAAATAGCTATCGACAAAACAACACTCGGCAGATACAACAAGCATCAGCTTAGATAAGGAAACACAGTCCTCTCTGCGGACTACTCCACATCATCGGCTTTCGCGCCATAACAAAGATTGAAACTGGGACGCAGAGCGCCAATGACAGCACTGGACCACGAGCATAATCAAGTCAGTCCTCACTCAGACATTACATCTGATTCGAGTCACATGCCAACTCTACCATGGTAGAAGAGTGCCGCAACACCAACTGACAAGACCTCGGTCCATACAATGCCAAATTAGACTCACAGAGAACTCCTCCCACGCTGAACACAACCACAAACCAACAACAACAACACCTACAGAATCCAGGCTCCGTTCTCAACACAGAATCACGGGACACAACTACAAGCTTGGTCACATCAAGGCATAATTATATCTGAACACATGACCAAACTATATTGGTCGCTCGCAGCTTACCAACAAGGACCCACAACAGCAATCTCGAAGAACACATCTCAAGGACCATGATCTATCCCGAGAATACAACTCCCAAGAAAAATAGAAGAAGAAAGGGTACTCAACCAGCATATAGACCGACAGATTTCCCCAATCCTCAAACATGCCAGTGCCAACAACCACAAAGGTTCAAGCAACGGCATGACAACCAACAACATCAAGGCACACATAGCCAAGACGATGTCACACCGAGGAAACAAACCTCTCAATCGGTCAGAATCTTCCAACCAAACGACCCTCAACCTATGGGTTATAAGCCCACACGCTTCTGCTGCGCACTCAACACAACACACGCAGGCATCACAAATAACTCAGCATTCGCATCTCAGCACACACCCGGCGCCATCACAATTCATGAAACTACAATACACCGCGTCTCAAGTACCGATCCTGCAAACAGCGGATCACAAGTCGCCAAAGTGCAAACCACGAAGAGCACCAGCTTCAGCACATAGTACAAAGAACGCTAACCTCAACTTATCCTCTCATCCTGAAATGGTCACAGAACCTTTACATCACAATAGCCGCCAAACACGGCACGTCGAACACGGTGCACAATGGCCCTGAATTCCCAAAGACTTGGTCTCAAGCCAAGCCACCGCCAAACAAGAGCTGATCTGGTTCAGAACTAACACAGTGCACACATAAGCAGACACAGGACAAAAGCTTCACCGAGACAGCACTTCCAAAGCTTACTTCGAAAAGATGCCACAACACAAGAAGAGAAGAATCACGCTCAACAAACAATAGCTCCCCAAGAAAGAAAATCCTAGGTTCGCCTGAGCATTCTCTCAAACAAGGCATCCAATCGACCACCCAACACAACCAGAACACCTTAGGGGCTGAACAAACCTCAAGCTGGCATGTGCAAACAACATAAGAATGTGCACGGCCATCACACCAACGACAGTTCCAAACAGCCACCTGAACAAGCCATGGAAAAATCTCGATTACCGCATCACAGATTCACGCCTATCTGCGAACTCTGCCAATTATAGCATAATCAAGACAAACACCATGACAAAAGAAAGGCGCTCAATCAGAATCTGACAAAAGCAAAACCATCTCGCACAGTGCTAACACAGCACGCACAAGACCACATGCAAAAGTAAAGAGATAATCAATCGCAAAAACCTATGCCAGCTGCCGACTGTACTGAACCTTAAGGACTCTGAGCATTGCGATATCTTGAATTCCCATGTACTTCACAAACATAAGCTTAGCTAGCTCCAAAAAATTCCGAACAACTCTGAACTCTGCTCTGATACCAACTGTGACGACCCAGACTCCGGATACCAGGTAAACCCGATACCACTTGGAACCTGCGAGGCCTCCCAAGAGCGGAAAAGCTCCGAAGGGATAGAACGGTATGTGATAGTACATTCAACTTTCAGATAAGGCAGTAAGCAATTAAATTTCAATGATCAGGATTGCTAAAGTAGCAGAATTAAAATTACATTTTCTATAACAAATTCAAACTAATAGAGTTCAGTCCGACAGAAAGATAAGTACAGTTCAATAGGAAAGAGAACGTACTCTCAAGTCAGGGGAATCCTGACACTAGCAACGCTGGCACTAAGAACCACACAGCAAGAACCTCCCAGCACGAGGAAGAATACCTACACCTAAAAAGTCAGGGGTGAGCCTCCTATCATTGGCTCAGTAGGGATCCCGCAGAACCCTACCATAAAACAACGCAGTAACAGCAGTGCTACACTAAAGCAAAGTAGTAACAATAAAAGTAGGGACAATAAAAGTAAAGAGGAAAGCCGTAACATGGAAACACGACAGTCGAAGGAACCTCAGCCCTCTAAACTACTCCAGACAGTAATAGAAAGGCAAACCCTGATCTCACAAAGTCGGGCATTATCGATCCATTGACAATTCACGAAACCCTATCGTGAAAAGCCTACAAGAACAGGCAAGAACCTACCAAAACCTACACACAAAAGGCGCGAGACATACACGAACTCACCATCGTGTACGCTACCAAACCCGTAACCTCGAGTGAAGCCAAGCACATGCTACTCAGATAAGTCACAAAAACACAAGTCATCATGTCAAGTGACAGAAGCACCTCCGCACTAGAAGAATAGTCAGATGCATCCACTGAGGTCTTACATTACGCCTCAAGTGTCTCCCACTCGCCTTGAATGCGGTAACTGAGACACGAACCAAGTACAAGGAACAACAGTAACGAGTGACTAGTCAGGGTCACTCCCGTCGGCGCTCGTCCAACCGCCACTGACCACGTGTGCACACACAAGCCCAATGCCTTGAGCCAGGTCTCTAGCTAATTTTCCCCCCAATAGGATGCTACAACAAAGCAAGGGGGCCCACGGAAACGAGCCTAAAAACCGTCTATCGAGAACTTCCCCGCCACCGCTCCTAGGTGGGCCGACACACAGAAGTGTCATCAGGCTATGACTAGTGGAGGATCACTAGACACAGAGACTCAAAATAGTGAATACCGGAGTACAGAAAATGTTAACACACACTTATCGCACGCACTACGGAGCATAATGCAGTATACAACTGCTACCAGACTCAGGATAGTCAACTAGACCTGCTGACAACGATCCTTGAGTCATAAGACTCGGGTCAAGATCATCACACATCACAGCAACACGCTGTTAATCAGCCTATTCCCTAAGCCAAAATCCACGGGAAACACATTATGGAAGATGGCACAGAACAGCCGGATTCATAACAGCAATAATAACAATGATGAGTCCTCAGCCTCCGAGCCGCACAATGGACTCACAATTCCGTACAACACGAAACACGGAACATGAGGGATTACCTCAAATCACATTGCACATAAATCGAGGTAAGACACTACCACCAAGCGCCCAAAACTATGTCTCGATCCTCATAGGATAGATGAGATACTCACGAGGTCACGTGTCAACCACTGGGTCACAACCGGGTTGTCCAGAAACCATAATGACCCTCGAAATAAGACAAAACACCGCTCGGTACAGTGGCCCTCTCAGACACCCTCTAACACGGTCATAGCCCTCATAGGACGTCCAAGACATCCACGGAACAATGGGCTAACCAAGGGGTCAAAGCCACATCAATCGGAAACCAAACCAACACAAAAGAACACTCTGGGTAGGTGGCGGTCTCACCCTGGCCGCTAGACCAACCTAGCGGTCATCCAAAGGGCCGCTAACCTCAAGAAATCCTAGATACAAAATCCACAAAAATAGGAGCCTTGCGGTCTACCTGAGGCCGCTACTGGCACCAGACAGTCTCCTCAGTGCCGTAAGCAGGACCTAGCGGTCACGACCTGGCCGCTACGCCCAGTCAACTCCCAAAATAGTTAAACCAACTTAACCAGTTAGGATCTCCTAACGGTCTACCTAGGACCGTTTCTCAAAGCCTGGCGATCACTCCAAGGCCGCCATGGACACCCATGCGGTCGGATGCTACACCGCTATCCCGAAGCAACTTCAAACCATTGACCAATTCAAACATTGCACAGCGGTCGCCCAAGGGCCGCTAAGACTATCCTTGCGGTCAGTCACGTGACCGTTAAGCCAAACCGATAAAGGCACTTGATGGTAGCTCGACAGTCGTTGTTAAAATTGCCGTGCCACATAAATTTTAAATATTTATAACTGCACTCACTCACTTATGGACTTGAAAACATGAGTATAATGGTAAGTACGGGTCGATCCCACGGGGAAGGAATTTGGTTATTTTTCTTAGTTGGAAAATATTCTTGTGTTTTGAAAAATCAATTGTTGGAATTTGGAGTGCGATTATGAAAACTTAAATTGGAAAACATAACAGAATTCAAGTGAAAATAGGGGTTGGAAGAAAATGCATAACTTCAAATATAGACAGAATGAGAAGAAGTGTAAAACATGAAAGTTGTAGAGAATTGAAAAAGGAAGAACTTTTATGAAGAACACAGAAACAGAAAATGAAAGGAAGATAAGGAAAAACTTGAAAAACTATGACCTATTGGTTCGGATGAACAGTAATTGACAGAAAACTAGCACCTTGAAAACTTAATTCTAAAGCTCAAAAGAAGAGGAATTTGACAAAGTGTAAGAAGAATAAAACTTATATATACAAGAGAGGAACAACTCTTATGAAGAACTCAAAGTTATTTGAGGACTAGAAAGAGTTCAAAATGAATAAATGGAAGAAGGTATCACCACGGATGAACAGTAAATGCACAGGACAGCACTTAAGAAAACAGACCATAACTCTATGAAATAGGAAGAATTTGAGGACATGATAAACATAGAAGTTGAAGAAGACTTGTAAATAAACAACTTTTGTGAAGAAAGCAAATTGAAATAAAGATTACAACCATGCGAAATAAGGCTAAGAACAGGCTGAATTCAAAAATGAAACTTTTATTGAAATAAGAACAACTTACAACTTTGACTTCAAAAGCTTTGAAAATACAACTTGATGCACTCAACAACTTCAGAAATGTAAAGAACAACTTACATTACAAGTGACCAAAGCTAGCTCTCCCCCTACTCAACCTTGCCATCTTGCTAATTCTACTTGCTAACTAACTTGCTAACTCCTCATTCAAGACCAATGCACCCTTTATATAGGGGTTACAAAAACACTCCAAACAAGTGTACCCAATTTTAACCTAAAATGGTAGGCAGGTAGGTTCTGCCCACTTTGCCATTTTTTTCGGATTTTTCTGAATTTGTTTGGTATTTTTTTTTGGCATTTTCTTCTCTCTTTCTCTCATTTTCTCTCTCTGCCGGCGCGTTGCGCCGACCGGCCGACCGGTTAGGCGGCCGAACCCGTGGGCCCGCCGTGCGCCCGCCCGCTCCGCTGTCGCCACGCCGCTCACGTGTCGCACGGCGGGCGCGTGCGCCGCGTGCCCGCCTGCATCGCCTTCCGCTCACGCGTCGCCACGCGTCGAGCCCCCTTCGTCGCTCCGGCCGCCACGACCCCCCTCCGTCGCCCGAACCGCCTCCACGAACCCCCCTCCCGCCTTCGCCCTCCCGGCATCGTCGCCCGTGCCCGGGCGGCGAAGGCGGGAAGGCGGGGCGGGGGATGTTTGAATATATATATAATTTTTTAATTTTTTTATTATATATAATATATATATATATAGGATATAAATAGTTAGAAAAATCTAAAAAAATATCAAATAATTTTATTTTTTTTCTAATTTTTTTTCTTATCTTTTTGAACAAGTTTCCGGGCTTTTGGCCCAGTTGAATATATATATTGTTATTCTTTTTTTTTCTTGGAGCTTTCCTCGAACCGCGTGCCTGCATAAATACATAAAAATTTATTTAATTTCAGATAATTAAACATTTGATACAAAATCAACAATAAGTGTGAGAAGTGTATATTGATCATAATTTAAGCTCATAAAAATGTGAATAATTATGAATTAACAAGGAAAAATACACACTTATCACACCCCCCAACTTACTCATTGCTAGTCCCTTAGCAATGCACATAATGAAAAAAATTTAGGACTAACAATAGTTTAAAGATATTCAGGCCTCATTTCCAGTTCATCTTTCATAGAGTCAACTAATGATCAGGAATCTGGAGTAATTATCACAGATTAGCCTTATGTCGGAAATTCTGGTACATGATCAAGAATCTAATCAAAATTCAGTAGCACTTGTGCAAGTGGAATACTAAATTCACAGTAGAGACAATTTGATCCTCCAGTTGCTATTCCGAACAAATGCCTTTCAATTCTGCACTTCTTACTTAGAGCGTTCAATGCACACTAGCTTTTTGTATGCCTTATTGATATGTCCCTTTTGGGATCACTATATATTTTTTTTTCTTTTCTTTTTTTTTTCTTTACACACATGATGCTACACTACCCTTCACTGTTTTACACGAACCTCAACACGTCTTAGGTGAAGGAGGCCCGGTTCCACAGATCAAAGTTCCCTTTTCCTTTTGACGCGAACCTCAACACGTCTTAAGTGAAGTAGGCCCGGTTACTCAGAATCGGAGCATTTTTCATGGTGTGTATTTTTTTTCATAATTTTATATGGCAGAAAGCTTATAACGAATCTCTTTTTCAAGAAATGCAGAATATCCGACACACACCCAAAATAGCAGAAGGCTTGTCCTTCTTGTTTCATTAGCGTGCAAAGTGAGTTTCTTGTTTCTAAAGTGCATATGAACTTTAAATAGATTCTTAAATCAGTTTTCCATAGCGAGAGTAAAGAAATTATCCATCATCCTTTTCCCAGTTGTTTCTATTCAGAATCACTTTTCATGCGACATGAATCAAGAAATTCAACTCGGGGAAAACTGTTGGTTAACATGACAATTCAAGAAAGTAAGAAAAAAAAATTGTTGAAATTTTTGAAGTTTGTGAAAATTTTGAACTTTATCTCCCCCCCAACTTAAATGACATTGTCCTCAATGGCATAAACAGTAGAAAAATCAGAGGACAGGTAAAAAGATAATATAGTTGGGATGGAAGGAGACAACCTGATGGGTCGGGCGAAGTGATGAGGGCTTCATTGTGTTGTGGCCTGAGAACTGTAAAAGAAACACACTAAAACAAATCATCAAATCACAAAAATCGTGGGTGGCCTCCCAAGAAGCCATTTATTTGCACACCAAACTGTGAAAACGTTGGGCTGCCTCCCAAAAAGCACTAAATTTAACGTCTTCAGCCAGACGCACTGTAGCTCATTAGCTCATTAACCAACGCGTGGCATTCAGAATGAGCCACCACGTGATCTTGTCTTCCTTCAAATTCCAGCCCTTAATCCATTGGAAGACAAGAGTAGACATGTATGGACCGGAGCTAGAAAGAGGCAGGACTCGCACATGATTGTTTGTAACATTAACCCTGTGTGCGATCCAATTTTCAGCTTTAGAGATCAAAAAATGATCTATGGCCAATAATTTGTCAAGATCAAGGTATAACCCTTGCATAATATCAATCCATCGGTCCCCTTCACCTGTATTGTCCCTCCAGATGACCTCTTTATTGACTACTTCCTCCTTGGGAACTTGGTCATCGAACGGTGGCTTAGGGATAAGAGTGTCATTATTAGCCACAGTCTTCCCAGTAACAGCCTCATGTGTTAGAAGGGTACCAATCAACTTGTCTTCCTGATGGGGAGTTAAATCAAAAGTGAATATTGTTGGTCCATCCCCCTCAGGTCCCAGAATGTCATATGGAAGAGGCTCATCTGGTAGGGGTAGCACGAGCCCAGAATCAAATTGATCCAATGATTCAAACATGAGGGGATCGGGCTCAATGGGTAGATCAAATTTGAAAGTTTCTAATAAAACCCCTTTATCACACTCATCATTTAATAGAAAATTGCGAATCAAATTTCCCAATAATGAAGTGGGAAGATCAAATGTAAATTGTTCCAGCTCGGCCCCTTCATCAAAGGTAAGATCAAATGGGAATTTTTCAAAGACGGAGCTTTCATCATACTCATCACTCACCTGAAGATTCTTAATCAAATTTTCCAACAATGGGGTTGATAGAGGAAATATAAACTTTTCGAACAAGGCCCCATCATCAAGTTCTTCCAAGGGAGGAGAATTAAGTTCCACTAAATCAACATGATTATTAATCATAAAGCAATCCTCCTCGACATGTAGATCCTCAATTAAGTTGTTTGGGCCACTAATTTTCTCAGTGATATTCTCAATCTCAAAACATTCATAGAATGGGGTGATGATATCAATAGGTTCATTTGTGTTCTTTAATTCATCCCCTAATTCCGTCCCTTCCTTCATCATGGTATGGCTTGCGCACTCCCCCTCACTCCCAATAATGATATCTTGAGCCAAAATGTCAGGCATCGGATCATCATCATCATCATTCACGTATCGAGGGGGTTGGTTGAATATTGACGAAGGGTCATGGTAAGTAGACTGAGAGTACACGCTTTGAGCTTCAAAGTAGTGGCCCGGTGAATCACCCTTAGTATTGACATTGAGTCCGAAATCGGGGTGAGATGAGTTGAGATGAAGTTGAGTATACATGGGCTGCTCGTGAATTGCTTGGGGTAGAGGTGTAGACAAATGGGTTTGGATTGTTGAATCCTTCCAAGGCAAATTTGTGTGATTACTCCAGCCAAGATTATCATCATCTGCAACATGCTTGAGCTGAGAGAATGCTAGGGAATTTTGGACCTGTGCTTGGATGACGGGAGAGAGTCGGGCTATAGTAGGGCATTCACTCACATGGTGAGTGACACTGGCACAGAATTCACACACTTCCATAAAAGTATGGATTGGGTTTTCCGCCTGTTTGACATGTCCTACAAGTTGTTGATGAGATGAGATAGAGGCACGATTTATTGAATTTTCACTCAAAATCTCAAATAGATCATATGCCTCATCTTCACTTTTGCTTAAAAATGCCCCTCCACAATATATATCCACCATTTGCCTATCAAAATTGGATAACCCCTCATAAAATGTAAAGATAATTTGCCATCTGGGCAACCCATGATGTGGACATTGACTCACTAGCTCCTTTAATCTCACCCAAGATTCATGAAGCTGCTCTCCCGGACGTTGAGTAAATCCTGTGATCGCCCTTCTCATCATGTTGGTTTGGCCTATGGGGTAAAATTTTTTTAAAAATTCTGACTGCATATCTTCCCAAGTCCTGATAATCTTTCGAAAACTCCTTAACCAACATTTTGCTTTATCTTTTAACGAGAATGGAAATAAAATTAATTTAAGGGCATCATCATTAAAATTCTGAATTTTGATCAGTGAGCAAACTTCTAGAAAATCATCTAGATGCTTATAAGGATTTTCATTGAGATTCCCATAAAAAGATGGGAGCATCTGGATGAGACTAGGGCGAATCTCATATTGATCAACGTGAATATCGGGGAGTTGAATACAGGTGGAGGGCTTGTAAGAAGAAGGATAAAAATGCTCCTTCATAGGCGTGGGTTTCCCTCCAAGATGAATGGCCATAAAATGAATTTTGTTTTTACATTTTTTTTAAGTATTTCAAATTATATATATTTTTTTCAATTTTTCAAAACTTTTTTTATGCAAACACAAACAAGTTAACACAAATTATCCTAATGACCTAGATGCGACTCAGACCTACAAATGTGGTTTCACAAAGTGATTAAAATGAACTTAAATTCACCCTCAGTATGTCCACCGGCCAGGTAAGGGGTGGGGAAGTGGGAGGTTCCCCCTACTTTCGTAGGGACCTTATTATACAAAACCACAATCCCGCTTAAGGCGTTTGCCATCCGACCGTCTTGCCTTAGACACCAGTTTTCATAAGAGGATAAACCTAAATATCACAGGAATCACAGTGTGATCCTAGGGCCAATATCTACTGGCTTTTATTAAGGCCTAGGTAATGCAGAGATGCAAGGAAATTGTGGTTTTCGGGCTAAGGGAGGGTGATGAAATCCCCACCTTATCTTGTTAGGGGTGTTGCCCTTAAAGTATTTTGAAATGAAATGCACACCACAATTTCAAACAAGGGGTTCTTTATGCAAAAATGAATGCCAGACTGGGATCAGTAGAACGTACCTTGCCCCTCGCGATCTTCAAAATGCAATGCAGAAATTAAACAAAGACAAATTCTATGCTAAATGATGCATGACCTAGAGCATGAAAGTGTAGTTTCTACTCTTGCAATGAGGTCTTTTATTTGGTACAAATGAAGATTTTTTTTTTGTTTTTAGTTAATGAACCTAACTAACCAGCATGAAAATTTTTCTTTTGTTTTGATTGTTTAATATTTTTATAGAGTTTTCAAGAAATTTTCAGATTTTTGTAAAAATTTTTCAGAAAGTGGAAAGATAGAACCTGTTTCTTGATTTCAGCCCTTTAGCAATGCTTCCGAGCTATTTAATGACGTTTAATATCCTTGGAATTTCAGATTCGATCTTCCTCTTTCTTTGATTTTCAAATTTTTTTTCGTTTTCCTGCACAAGTAAAGAAAGCAAAAATCAATATACAAATATACAAAGTAAACACAAGAGTATCCAACTATGAAAAGTATCTCCATCCCCGGCAACAGCGCCAAAAATTTGATGCTCGACAGTCGTTGTTAAAATTGCCGTGCCACACAAATTTTAAATATTTATAACCGCACTCACTCACTTATGGATTTGAAAACATGAGTATAATGGTAAGTACGGGTCGATCCCACGGGGAAGGAATTTGGTTATTTTTCTTAGTTGGAAAATATTCTTGTGTTTTGAAAAATCAATTGTTGGAATTTGGAGTGCGTTATGAAAACTTAAATTGGAAAACATAACAGAATTCAAGTGAAAATAGGCGTTGGAAGAAAATGCATAACTTCAAATATAGACAGAATGAGAAGAAGTGTAAAACATGAAAGTTGTAGAGAATTGAAAAAGGAAGAACTTTTATGAAGAACACAGAAACAGAAAATGAAAGGAAGATAAGGAAAAACTTGAAAAACTATGACCTATTGGTTCGGATGAACAGTAATTGACAGAAAACCAGCACCTTGAAAACTTAATTTTAAAGCTCAAAAGAAGAGGAATTTGACAAAGTGCAAGAAGAATAAAACTTAGATATACAAGAGAGGAACAACGCTTATGAAGAACTCAGAGTTATTTGAGGACTAGAAAGAGTTCAAAATGAATAAATGGAAGAAGGTATCACCACGGATGAACAGTAAATGCACAGGATAGCACTTAAGAAAACAGACCATAACTCTATGAAATAGGAAGAATTTGAGGAAATGATAAACATAGAAGTTGAAGAAGACTTGTAAATAAACAACTTTTGTGAAGAAAGCAAATTGAAATAAAGATTACAACCATGCGAAATAAGGCTAAGAACAGGCTGAATTCAAAAATGAAACTTTTATTGAAATAAGAACAACTTACAACTTTGACTTCAAAAGCTTTGAAAATACAACTTGATGCACTCAACAACTTCAGAAATGCAAAGAACAACTTACATTACAAGTGACCAAAGCTAGCTCTCCC
Organism: Amorphophallus konjac; assembly: GCA_022559845.1. Taxonomy (NCBI): domain Eukaryota; kingdom Viridiplantae; phylum Streptophyta; class Magnoliopsida; order Alismatales; family Araceae; genus Amorphophallus; species Amorphophallus konjac. The sequence goes on along the minus strand of CM040122.1, from coordinate 309,241,593 downwards.
CCTACTCAACCTTGCCATCTTGCTAATTCTACTTGCTAACTAACTTGCTAACTCCTCATTCAAGACCAATGCACCCTTTATATAGGGGTTACAAAAACACTCCAAACAAGTGTACCCAATTTTAGCCTAAAATGGTAGGCAGGTAGGTTCTGCCCACTTTGCCATTTTTTTCGGATTTTTCTGAATTTGTTTGGTATTTTTTTTTGGCATTTTCTTCTCTCTTTCTCTCATTTTCTCTCTCTGCCGGCGCGTTGCGCCGACCGGCCGACCGGTTAGGCGGCCGAACCCGTGGGCCCGCCGTGCGCCCGCCCGCTCCGCTGTCGCCACGCCGCTCACGTGTCGCACGGCGGGCGCGTGCGCCGCGTGCCCGCCTGCATCGCCTTCCGCTCACGCGTCGCCACGCGTCGAGCCCCCTTCGCCGCTCCGGCCGCCACGACCCCCCTCCGTCGCCCGAACCGCCTCCACGAACCCCCCTCCCGCCTTCGCCCTCCCGGCATCGTCGCCCGTGCCCGGGCGGCGAAGGCGGGAAGGCGGGGCGGGGGATGTTTGAATATATATATATATATTTTAATTTTTTTTATTATATATAATATATATATATATGATATAAATAGTTAGAAAAATCTAAAAAAATATCAAATAATTTTATTTTTTTTTCTAATTTTTTTTCTTATCTTTTTGAACAAGTTTCCGGGCTTTTGGCCCAGTTGAATATATATATTGTTATTCTTTTTTTTCTTTTTCTTGGAGCTTTTCTCGAACTACGTGCCTGCATAAATACATAAAAATTATCATAAAAATTTATTTAATTTCAGAGAATTAAACATTTGATACAAAATCAACAATAAGTGTGAGAAGTGTATATTGATCATAATTTAAGCTCATAAAAATGTGAATAATTATGAATTAACAAGGAAAAATACACACTTATCAGCACTCAGCCTAGCGGTCTCCAATGGACCGCCAAGCAAGCCCTTGCGGTCTCTGATAGGACCGCTAGGCCGTTACGACGGGAAAATCGCAAAACGTCCCGAAACCTAATTTTTCCACGCCCCAATCACGTCTATACGACGGGGAAACATTCCTAATCACAATACCATCCTTCCACAAGCCGGAAGGGATCAAACAGTCCATAAAAACACAGGAAATGGGCGATTCCCACAAATCGACCCGAAACGACTCACATGGACAGCTGGGCTCACACCAGCTCCGATTCTCAACCAAATGTAGTAAAACTGGCGGGAAATGAATCCCAACGTGCCAGGGGTTCAAATGAAGCATTTAAACTACAAACCGTCACTTGGAACGGCGAACACGGCTCACAACCCCTGAACATGCATTTCACCCAAACAAGGTAAAACTCGCTCAAACTCGCACCGTTCGGCTCCAAATCACGAGAGAATGCAGGAAAAGGGTAGGGCATCTGTCCCCCTACCTCCACCAAAGATCTCACAAGCCGAGAAGGCCAAACCACGCCGAAAACCATCACACGAACTGATAGACCGTAGAGCGTGAACTAGAAGGGGGGAATGAATAGATCACGTCCAATTTAAAACAATTTCAATAATAGGTGATGAAAACTTAGTAGCAGTAAGAAAATCTTCCTAATCAGGCGAAGGAGATGACCAATGAGCAGAAGCCTAGCGAGAAGGAGTTGATATTGAACTATGATAGAACAGCAGACGTGCTTGAACCACAACAAAAGATCAGCGAGACACACCACACAAATGAAGTCAACCAAGCACACAAACACAGAAGAGACAGAGAGTTTTTAAGGTGGTTTGATTGCGATCCGCGATCTACATCCACCACTCACTCCAATGGAGTAAGGCTTCCTTGCACTAAGCAATGAAAACACCGCAGACTTAGTCTGCTGACATCCCCTGCCTTACAGCTTACTACAAGGGAAATAAATCCCTCAACACCGATCCTGCTACCCTCAGGATCTGAACCTGAACTTCCCCCAGCAAGATCAGAACCGGAGGTCCAACCTCCCTTCCTCTAAACCAGAGGGGAACACACAAGTGAAATCCCTACACTCGCAATAAGAGAACCAATCTCCCTTCCTCTAAACCAGAGGAAACTGGAGGACCAACCTCCCTTCCTCTAAACCAGAGGGTAACAAAATAGTATAGAGAAATGAATGAAACAACTCGAAAATGAAATAGTAAAAAGAGACAATCACTCAAAACAGCGATAATGTAGCTTCCAGAGAAGTAGTCTTTCAGGCTCAAAAATAAACTATGATCACTCAAATACTTCCATTTCTAGGCAGGCTCTTCTCTCGAATAGAGAAATTCTCTACACACACAGTGGCTTAAGATGCTCTCTCTTTTTCAATCTTCAGCTGCATCCTTCTCTCAGCCTTCGTTCCTTTCTATATGAAGATAATGGGCGCGTGGATACCACGATTCCCGCCCAATCCTTTCACGCAGATCTGGCCCCTTTTTGATTCCACGTGTCAGAATCATAGTCTTGTAGCAGTCCATGTGGCAGGATCATCTGTTCTGGTCCTTGTCTTGGATCACGAGCCATCGACCTGGTACTTGATATAGCATATGCAGTTTGCCCAGTAGATGCTCGACTGTATGACTGTCCTGGTAAAAATAGATAGTAAGTGTTAGCCATTTGATAATAAGCACTGACCTTTTCGTTAGTTGCAGTTATGCACGGCCCTGAGCGAAAACTGCACCGACATGATAAGCAAATTGAACAAACAATGCACTGACCTTATTACTTGTAGACAAAGATGTGCACAGACTCTTAATAGTGAAGTGAACGAACTTTGTAGGCACAAAAACTGCACCGACCTAAGCATAGAAACGTGCACTGATCTACTATGCAGAGTGAACAGGGATTTGTATAGACCTTAATGTGAGCATGAACACAATATGCACCGAGATCTACAGTGACTTGCACCGAGTTCGTATGTAGACAGACATATACGAACATGCACAGTGTATTGCACCGACTTTCTATATGCACGGACCTTCAGATGCAACAAGAGTGTATTGCACCGAGTTTCTATATGCACGGACCTTCAGATGCAGCAACAGTGTATTGCACCGAGTTTCTATATGCATGGTGCTTCAGATGCTGCAACAGTGTACAGTGTATTGCACCGAGGCAGAAAATACACTGACCTCCTATATGCTTAGACATAGTCAAGCACCGACTCTAAGTCACATGAGACGCAAGGCAAGACGCACACATGCACTGTCTCTAGGCCACATGAGACGCAAGCGTAATATGAGGCGCATACTTGCACTGACCTTATGCATGAGACGGAGGATGAGACGCAAAACATTGCACCGACGTTGATCATGCATGAGAGACACAAATGCTCATGAGACGCAGAATGAGACGCAAAACATTGCACGGATGATATAAACTGAACAAAAAAATGCACCGAGTTAACAGTGAATGCACCAACCTTAAAATGCATATAAGCGAAGTATGCACAGACTTTCATCTCATGAGAGCATTTTCAAAGTGAAACCAGAGAATTCAGTATATGAAGAATGTATGAAGATAGACAATCATGTTTGAATTATAGTGTATGTCATCATCAAAACCGTAGGGATGCAACAGTCTCCCCCTTTTTGATGATGGCAACACTATGAGTCAATCAGTGTCAATGCAAACAATCAGGGGTGATCAAATATGCATGCAACATAACTCACTATCTCCTGCCAAACTACTCTCCCCATTTGACACTCAGACACTTTGCCAAGACTCTCCCCATGACACTCTCTCCCCCTTTGACATCATCAAAAGGATATGATGAGGAAACAAGGGTGAACAGACATGTCAAGAAAGAGCTGGTCAAAACTATACTAGTTAGACTGCAAGAGACTGATTCTCAGAAAAGGTTCTTGAGGTATTGAAGACAAACAGTCCATAAACTAGCAGCAAGAACCAGGGATGTGACTAAAATATGTTTTTCTTTAACGAGCAGAATAGAGACCAATAAGTAAGTTGGTAAATCACATCTTTGACATTAAGGAGCCACCTTGATCAGAGGTCAGACTCCCCAGTTACTCAATGTGAGAACCGTATTACCTCTCTTTTAGAGAACAGAGTTAGTAACGGTGGGTTTTTACGTGAGAAGCCACCTTGATCAGAGGCCAGACTCCCCACTTACTCACCACTTTATTACCATTGCTCTGTCATGATCAAAAAAAAATTTCACTTCTTAATAGAGATAATCTGACACCTCATGACTTAGGAAAATTTTCATTTCTTTTTGATGAAACACCCAGTTTCTCAGTAATCAGACCATTACTCTGAGCATATAATTTTTGATTTGTCCCCTTATATTTTTGATATGAAATGTTTGAAAGCAATACCTACCAGAAGCACTGATTCTTGAAGAATGTGTTCCTTGAAGTCTAAGTTTCAAGTTTTTTAGCAAATTTCATGACATATAAGTTTAGCTTGTTCCATGATCATGAAATATGTTGGGAGATATACTTGAAAACCTTATCCAAGTCTCTGCTAAGTTATTAGATAAAAGATTCTAGCTGAGCTTTAATTGTTCAGACTTAAGGATTTAAGACAAGTATGGGATTCTACTTGCTGTGAATGAGCTGAGTTAAGTCTTTCATGACAAACAGCAACAACATACATCTCTCAAACGCTTTTGAATCAGTCAACCTTCACATACTTACCAGCTCCCCCTCACAAAATGCAAGAATTTTTAAGGCAAACACTTCTTCACAAAGACAACTCCCCCTCACTCAATGAACTGTTATTCTATTATGACACCTGCAGTATATGTAATTGCACAGACCCCCTCAGCTTGACAGCTCGCATATAGACAGAACTCCCCCTCACAATATGACAAGGTATGCAGACATACTCATGCTGAGTGGTTAAGGACACAAAGGAGAGACATGTTATTCATGGAATCAAAACATTTTATTCATGACAGAAACAAAGAAAAATGTCTAGTGTAAAAGCTGAACCCAAAAGCATGGAATCATTTTATTCATGGAAGCAAGAGTTCAAGAGGATTTAAAAATACCTAACTCTCTCCTTAATGATGTGAATGTCTCATTATCCAGTGGCTTAGTGAAAATGTCAGCTATTTGGTTTGCAATGCCAACATGGATCAATTCAAAAGTGTTCTTAAATACCTCATCTCGGATAAAGTGATGCCTGATTTCTATGTGTTTGGTTCATGAATGCAAAACAGGATTCTTTGCAAGGTTAATAGCACTAGTATTACCACAATAAATGGGTGTGCACCCCAGGTCTACTTGATAGTCCTGAAGCTGGTGTTTAATCCAAATGACCTGTGTACCACAACTCCATGCAGCTACGTACTCAGCCTCTGCAGTGGATAGGGCCACAGAGTGTTGTTTCTTGGAGTCCAAAGAGACTAAACACCCACCTAGAAATTCACAATGACCATTAGTGCTTTTTCTATCTAACTTACACCAGGCATAATCTGCATCAGTATATGCAATAAGATCTAAAGTGTGAGATGCAAGAAACCATAAACCTAGTAGCAGATAAGTATTTGAAAATTCTTTTCACAGCTGCTAAGTGCAATTCAGTGGGTCTAGATTGTTACCTAGCACACATTCCTACACTGAACTGTATATCAGGTCTCGAGGCAGTTAAATAGAGCAAGGATCCAATCATACCTCGGTATAGTTTTGCATCAACTTCTTTACCTGATTCGTCTGCATCCAATGAAGTGTTGGTTCCCATTGGTGTTGTGATGTGTTTCAGATTGTTCATGCCAAACCTCTTGAGAATGTCCAATGTGTATTTGGTCTTGTTGTTGAAGCATCCATCCTCCAGCTGTTGTACCTGTAAGCCAAGAAAGTACTTCAATTCACCTACCAAACTCATCTCAAACTCAGCAGACATCAATTTAGAAAATTCATTGCATAGTTCAGTACTTGTTGAACCGAAGACGATGTCATCTACATATACCTGAACTATGATGAGGTCTTTATTTGAACTTTTGGTAAACAGAGTTTGATCAACTTTACCTCTGTGGTAGCCCTTGCTGATCAGAAATTCTGCCAGCCTCTCATACCAGGCTCGAGGGGCCTACTTTAGACCGTACAGGGCTTCATTCAACCTGAAAACTTGGTTAGGTTGAGGAGAGAATTGAAATCCGGGGGGTTGCTCTACAAAAACCTCTTCTTTGATAACACCATTTAAAAAGGCACTTTTAACGTCCATCTATTGAAGTTTTATGTTTTTTGAACAAGCAAAAGCCAATAAAATCCTAATTGCTTCCATCCTAGCAACAGGTGCATAGGATTCATCAAAATCAACTCCTAATTCATGACAGTAGCCCTTGGCCACTAGTCTAGCTTTATTTCTTGAAATAATTCCATCCTCATTCATTTTATTCTTAAAGACCCATTTAGTTCCTATGACATTTGTATTCTCTGGTCTCGAAAGTAGCTCCCAGACATTATTTCTTTCAAACTGACCTAACTCCTCACACATAGCATTAACCCATGAAGCATCATTTAAAGCCTCTTCTACTGATTTGGGTTCAATCTGTGAAACCAAAGCAACTAGGTCTTGATTTTGAACATTTCTAAAGTGAGACCTTGTTCTAAGTGGATCTTCAAGATTGCCTATGATGTTGTCTACTGGGTGATCTTTCAAAAATTTCAGGTTTGTTGAAGACTCACCTGCTTCAGCTAAACTTACTTGTTTGGAGGTACTTGTTACTTCAGGTGGTTCAGCTTCTTCATTCTCTTTGTCCTCTAAGAATTCTCCATCTTCTTTTGAGCACCTGTCATCATTATCTAAGTTAGTGAGATTCTTTGTTTCATCAAATATGACATGACGTGATTCTTCTACTGTCTGATCTGTGTAGTTGAAAACCCTGTATGCCCTAGTTGTTTCAGAGTATCCTAGAAAAATTCCTGGGTTACTCCTTGCATCAAATTTATCCAGGTCCTTTTTATTATTGTTGTGAATGAAACACTTTGAACCAAAAATCTTGAAGTATGAGACATCTGGCTTCTTACCTTTGAGGAGTTCATAGGGAGTTTTCTTATGGACGGGTCTTACCAAGGCTCTGTTGATGGTATAGCACGCGGTGTTAGCTGCCTCTACCCAAAATCTTCTGGGTAGCTGACTCTCCACTAGCATGGTTCTGGCCATCTTAATGATTGTGCGGTTTCTTCTCTCCACTATGCCGTTCTGCTCTGGAGTCCTAGGAGAAGAAAATCTGTGAGTTAGTCATTCTTTATTACAAAATTCAAAAAATATAGCATTCTCAAATTCTCCTCCATGGTCAGATTGAATCATGGAAATTTTGTGAATTCCTTCTTGTTTGACCTTATTAAAGAAATGTTCAAATTTTTGAAAAGCATTACTTTTATTTATAAGAAAGAACAACCATGCAAATCTAGTAAAATCATCTACAATCACGAACCCGAATCTTTTACCATTTAGACTATGAGTCCTGGTTGGACCAAAGAGATCCATATGAAAAAGCTCCATTGGTCTGGATGACAGAGACTCAGATCTGAGTTTCAATGATTTTCGGGTTTGTTTGCCTAGAGCACAGGCATCACATGGTTTTGAAATAGAACTAAATTTGATCTTAGGCATGCCTCTAACTAAATCATGTTTAACCAATTTATTCAAGGAAGAGAAGCTAGCATGACCTAAACGTCTGTGCCACATAAAAGCATTATTCACAATATCAGCAGATAGACAAAGATTTGTTTCAGATTTTTCATTTAGATCAACAATGTATACATTATTGACTCTATGAGCTTCAAACATGACTTTGTCAAAATTTATTTCAAGAATTTTACATGCATTGTTATCAAACAGAATTCTATGACCCTTGTCACATAGTTGACTAATACTGAGCAGGTTGTGTTGAAGACCTTCCACAAGAAGAACTTTTTCAGTGGAGTTTGTGGAAGACTTACTAACTGTTCCAATGCCAACAATTTTACCTCTGTTCTTTCCTCCGAATTTGACCAGACCCCCTAACTTCATTTACAGCTTACTGAATTTGGATCGGTCACCTGTCATGTGCCTGGAGTAGCTACTATCTAGAAACCACTTGTTGTTCTCGGCTGCTAGGCTCACCTGCATAGAGCAAATTAAGCAAGGTGGTTTAGAACCCAAGATAGATTAGGTCCAAAAACATTATTCAATTCTCTAAGCAAACACTTTGGAATCCAGAATTGTCTCAAGGTATTTTTCATTTGCACTCTATTGACAGTTTTATTGAAGTTATAACTAAAGTTCTGTCCACTTGGTTTATTGATGTTGAACCAGTTCCTGTTGGTGGACTATTCATTCCTCGGGTATCTATTGTACCCAAACTATCTAGGGGAGTTAATTTTATTGAATAATTTCTGTGAACATGCAGGACCTCCCCAGTTTGTTTTGTACTAGCCCATTCTTTTATAGAAGTTGGAGTTTCTATTTTGACTCACATGCCTTGACATGTTAGCATTCCTGTTCTGGTGAATGGGCATAGTAGGTTGCTTAGCAAAGTTCTTTCCTGTTTTAAATTGTTGTCTTGCATTGTTTGTTGAATTTTCCTTTAGATGCTGAACATTTTGAACATTGTTGGAGCTGGATGATGTGTCCAGTTTTTCTTTCCCTTTACTTGGACAAAATGTCACAGTTTTGAGCTCAAAAGGTTTCTTGTTTGTTGGGCTATAGCCTAAACCATCTTTATTGAAATTAACCCTAGCACCTAACATGACATCCAAATTAGTTTTTCCTTAAACAAATTTTTCTAGGGTGCTTTGTTTGTCTTCCAGTTCTTTTTGCAATGTTTCACAATCTCCTTGAATCTCAGAATTCACCTTCCTAACAGCTTCATACTTCTCAGTGATTAGACTATTTTCACTTTGGCTTTCCTGAAGTTTTATCTTGAATTCATCAAGTAGTTTTTGAACTTCCTGATTTTCAGACTTAAGGTATTCATTTTCTTTTCTGAGATTATTCACCTTTTCTAATTCTTCTTTGACCTTCTGATTTTCTTGGTTAATTAGAGTCTGTTCTTCAGTAACAACATTCAGTTTTCTCTTTACCATCCTATACTCTTTGCTCAAAGTATTAAATTTATCTAGCAGTTCAGCATATGAATCTTCCCAATCATCAATTGTAAAATTCTCAAAAATATTAGTTACCTCTTCGTGGTTTTTGGCCATGAGGCATATTCCTTCTTCGTCTTGCTCTGAAGAGATGGCCTCTGGGTCTTCCTCCTCGTCACTCCACGTGTAGACCATAGCTTAAGGTTACTTTTTCTGCACCTTGGAGGCCTTCTTCTGGAGCTCAGGACACTCACCTTTTATATGTCCTATCTTCCTGCAATGATAGCATTTGACCTTCTTAGTACTCTTGTTTTTATCATTATTAAAATCAGAATTCTTACCAGAAGGATACGACCCTCTTCTTCTAAATATTTTTCCCTTCGTTCTTAGAAACTTCTGAAACTGACGAGTGAGCATAGCTTGCTCCTCTTGATCAAGGTCTGAGAATCTGTCAGACTCCCCACTCCTACTACCACTGCTACTGCTACTGCTACTGTTACTACGGGACACCTTGACGGTAATGTTCTTGCCCTTCTTCTCACTTCCTTCACCATTCCTTTTGAAGTTCATTTGGTAGGTCATTAGGGATCCTATCAGTTCAGTGACTGTCATTTTTGAAAGATCCCTAGACTCCTCTATCACTCTGGCCTTAGTGTGCCAAGCGGGGGATAGCGACCTAAGAATTTTATTGACAATGTCCCCTTTTGAAATCTGTTTCCCAAGCCCATTAAGACTGTTAGTAATCAATGACAACCTGGCATACATTTTAGTGATAGTCTCCTCAGATTTCATTTTGAACAATTCATATTTGGAGGTCAGCATATTTACCTTAGTGGCCTTCACTTGGGAGGTACATTTGTATATTAGCTCCAATTCATCCCACATCTTCTTGGCTATTTTGCAGGCTACGATCCGAGCGTATTCATCAGGGTGAACCGCGCATTGAATGATGTTCAGGGCCGACCAGTTGATGGTTGAAAGTTTGACGTGATCCTACGTCCATGCGTCTTCATTGGTGGAAGATCATAAGGCCCGGTGGTGATCACTCTCCAGAGCTTGTGGCTCGGTGCTCTCATAAACACCTCCATCCTATTTTTCCAATATAAATAGTTATTACCATCAAAGAAAGGAGGGTGACTAATAGACTGCCCCTCAGCCATGATGCTTCAAGGACCACTAGATCCAGAATTACCCTGGCCGTTAGACCACATGATGGGTAACCTGCTCTGATACCAATTGATAGACCGTAGAGCATGAACTAGAAGGGGGGATGAATAGATCACATCCAATTTAAAACAATTTCAATGATAGGTGATGAAAACTTAGTCGCAGTAAGAAAATCTTCCTAATCAGGCGAAGGAGATGACCAATGAGCAGAAGCCTAGCGAGAAGGAGTTGATATTGAACTATGATCGAACAGCAGACGTGCTTGAACCACAACAAAAGATCAGCGAGACACACCACACAAATGAAGTCAACCAAGCACACAAACACAGAAGAGACAGATAGTTTTTAAGGTGGTTTGATTGCGATCCACAATCTACATCCACCCCTCACTCCAACGGAGTAAGGCTTCCTTGCACTAAGCAATGAAAACACCGCAGACTCAGTCTGCTGACATCCCCTGCCTTACAGCTTGCTACAAGGGAAACAAATCCCTCAACACCGATCCTGCTACCCTCAGGATCTGAACCTGAACTTCCCCCAACAAGATCAGAACCGGAGGACCAACCTCCCTTCCTCTAAACCAGAGGGGAACACACGAGTGAAATCCCTACACTCGCAACAGGAGAACCAATCTCCCTTCCTCTAAACAAGAGGAAACCGGAGGACCAACCTCCCTTCCTCTAAACCAGACGGTAACAAAACAATATAGAGAAATGAATGAAACAACTCGAAAATGAAAGAGTAAAAAGAGACAATCACTCAAAACAGCGATAATGTGGCTTCCAGAGAAGCAGTCTTTCAGGCTCAAAAACAAACTATGATCACTCAGATACTTCCATTTCTAGGCAGGCTCTTCTCTCGAATAGGGAAATTCTCAGCACACACAGTGGCTTTTGATGCTCTCTCTTTTTCAATCTTCAGCTACATCCTTCTCTCAGCCTTTGTTCCTTTTTATATGAAGATAATGGGCGCGTGGATACCACGATTCCCGCCCAATCCTTTCATGTAGATCTGGCCCCTTTTTGATTCCACGTGTCAGAATCGTAGTCCTATAGCAGTCCACGTGGCAGGATCATCTGTTCTGGTCATTGTCTTGGATCACGAGCCATCGACCTGGTACTTGATATAGCATATGCAGTTTCCCCAGTAGATGCTCGACTAAATGACTCTCCTGGTAAAAATAGATTGTAAGTGTTAGCCATTTGAAAATAAGCACTGAGCTTTTCTTTAGTTGCAATTATGCACGGCCCTGAGCGAAAACTGCACCGACATGATAAGCAAATTGAACAAACAATGCACTGACCTTATTACTTGTAGATAGAGATGTGCACATACTCTTAATAGTGAAGTGCATCGACTTTGTAGGCACAAAAATTGCACCGACCTAAGCATAGAAACGTGCACTGATCTACTATGCAGAGTTAATAAGGATTTGTATAGACCTTAATGTGAGCATGAACACAATATGCACCGAGATCTACAGTGACTTGCACCGAGTTCGTATGCAGACAGACATATACGAACATGCACAGTGTATTGCACCGACTTTCTATATGCACGGACCTTCAGATGCAGCAAGAGTGTATTGCACCGAGTTTCTATATGCACAGACCTTTAGATGCAGCAACAGTGTATTGCACCGAGTTTCTATATGCATGGTCCTTCAGATGCAGCAACAGTGTACAGTGTATTGTAGCGAGGCAGAAAATACACTGACCTCCTATATGCTTAGACGTAGTCAAGCACCGACTCTTAGTCACATGAGACGCAAGGCAAGACGCACACATGCACTATCTCTAGGCCACATGAGACACAAGGCAAGAGGCACACATGCACTATCTCTAGGCCACATGAGACGCAAGCATAATATGAGGTGCATACTTGCACTGACCTTATGCATGAGACGGAGGATGAGACGCAAAACATTGCACTGACGTTGATCATGCATGAGAGACACAAATGCTCATGAGACACAGAATGAGACGCAAAACATTGCACGGATGATATAAACTGAACATAAAAAATGCACCGAGTTAACAGTGAATGCACCGACCTTAAAATGCATATAAGCGAAGTATGCACAGACTTTCATCTCATGAGAGCATTTTCAAAGTGAAACCAGAGAATGTGGTATATGAAGAATGTATGCAGAATGTATGCAGATAGACTATCATGTTTGACTTATAGTGTATGTCATCATCAAAATCGTAGGGATGCAACACGAACAACCCACATCGGCTTTGAATCCACGAATGGGATCGCGCCAATGCCACGCTCCGATACCTGCGTCATCACGCTCCATGTCAATCCCACGTCGTCACCACCTTACCCAGCTCCACATCGGTCGTGCGCTCGGGGGAAAGGAGAAGAGAGGAGAGAGAACGGAGGGAGAGAAAGTGAGAGAATGTGAGGGAAGAGAGATGAGAGAGAAAGGGTTAAATGAAAAGAAAAATTAGGAAAATTAGCAATTTTTCTAAAAATCCAATTTTTTGCACGAAAATTTATAAATTCAAAAAAATATGAAAAAATAATCTTCCTGATCCTCGGAACGAGCACAACACACCTGTAGTGTCGTTGAGTCGCAAAACTCAACGGTCAACTCTCCACAGGGTTCCGTAAGTTATACAAGGGAAAAACCCGTGTGGATCGTAAAACACATATCAGGACCCACGAAAGTAATTCGAAAGCTCTCTGATTCTGATCTGAAGAACTCAGGATATTACATAATGTCTACAATATGATCCTCAGATGGTGGGCATGCTCCTCCTCTAACTGCGAATAAACAAAAATGTCATCCACAAATACCACCACAAACATGTCCAAATAAGGATGAAACACCCTATGCATTAGGCCCATGAAAGCTGCAGGAGCATTGGTGAGCCCAAACGGCATTACCAAGAACTCATAGTGCCCACATCTAGTGCTGAAAGCAGTCTTCTCTACATCTGTATCCCTGATCCGCAGCTGATAATAACCAGACCTCAGATCAATCCTTGAGAATGCCTGAGCTGATTGAAGTTGATCAATCAAATCATCAATCTGGGGTAGTGGATACTTGTTCTTAATAGTCATCTGGTTCAACTGTTGGTAATCAATACACAATCTCAAACAACCATCCCTCTTCATCATGAATAGCACAGGTGCACCCCATGGAGAAAAACTAGGGTGAATTTAGCCCTTAGCAAGAAGCTCCTACTACTGAGCCTTCAACTCTCTCAGCTCTGCCGATGCCATGTGATAAGGTGCCTTAGACAAAGGCATAGTGCCTGGCACAATCTCCATGGTGAAGTCAATCTCCCTCTGTAGGGGCAATCTTGGTAAGTCATCAAGGAAAACATCTGGCAACTCGCATACAACTAGAATATCCTCACACCATACTGTTGCTGATCAACCAACACCACAGAAGCAAGAAACCCCTGACATCTAGCATCAAGCAATTTGCAAGCTTTAATAGTTGAAATGAGGAAGCAGGATGAAGAAGACCGAATACCTTGAAAATAGAATATGGGACTACAGACCTATAAGTCTTTGTAATTTCTTCAACAAGATGATATCTACTATTCTCAACAACAGATTGGCTTCTGCACTTCCATCTATTATATCTCCTCAACAGTCTGCATTTGTTAAAGGAAGACAAATTGTGGATAACATAGCTCTTGCACAAGAGATGATTCATGAATTAGGCAAGAAAACAAGAGGGCACAATGTGATGTTCAAATTAGACATGGCAAAGGCCTATGATAGACTTGAATGGGACTTCCTATTTGATGTCATGAAAAGATTTGGCTTTAGCTTGCATTTCATTGAAATTATTGAAATATTGGTAAATAACTACTGGTTTTCTGTTCTATTGAATGGGGAATCTGCTGGTTTCTTCAAATCCTCTAGAGGAGTTAGACAAGGTGATCCATTGGCCCCATCTCTGTTTATTATTGCTGAAGAAGCTCTAAGCAGATCTCTTCATCAGGCTTTCGTTCAAGGCAATGTGGAATGGTTTGCTGGTCCGAGAGGTTGCCCAATCACCTCTCATCTTCTATTTGCTGATGATACTATTATATTCTACAAGGTTTCTACCAAATCTATGAAAAATCTGTTGAGGGTTCTAACAGTGTATGAACATGCTTCTGGACAGCTTATTAACATTGGTAAGAGCGGTTTCTTTCTCCATCCCAAAAGCATTGAAGCTGCTGCCAGTCGGGTTGAAAACTTAACAGGTTACTGCAGACACTCTTTCCCTCATAAATACCTTGGTTTTCCTTTAGTACTTGGTAGGAGGAAAATTGTCCACTTTGTGGGCATCATCTCTGCTATTCAGAAAAGGGTTGATGGATGGAAGGCAAGTCTTCTATCTCAAGGAGCTAAACTGACCTTGATTAAGCATGTTTTATCCTCAATCCCTATATTTGCTTTAACTTCCTCACCTCTTCACTCTGGTGTTCATAAATTGCTTGAGAGAGCTTTTGCAAAAAAAATTTGGGGTTCTTCCAGCTACGGTAATAAAAGACACTTGAAGGCTTGGTCCGATATTTGCAAGCCAATTAATCATGGAGGTCTTGGTATTATCTCCCTCAGATAAATGGACTTTGCTATGCGGGTTAAAATGCTGTGGAGAGCATTGAATTCCAATTCTCTGTGGGCTATTTTTTTCAGATCAAAATATATTAGGGATTGTCACCTGGCTGAAGCTAACTTCAGAAACATGAAGGGTCACATGAGGAAAGGCTGGATTCAAGCAAAAAACTTCCTGCTGCAATACACAAAAGTGATTATAGGCGATGGGAGATTCACAAATTTCTGGTATGACAATTGGTTTGGCAACCTCTATTTAGGTTCTTTGGTCCCTATTGACCTTATTCCTAACAAAAAAGTTACTGTTAGCTATTGCATCTCACATCTGACTTCAGAGGAGTGTGATTTAATCAACAGATTCCTTCCACCTGATGTCCAGCATGCTCTCAGGCATTTTAATTTGACTACTTATCCTGATAAGAAGATTTGGAGTTTGTCCAGCTCAGGTAACTATCTAGTTTCCACTATTTATAAAGCCTCTTGCAGCATGGGCCTACACACTCCTACCCTATCGAGCTGGAACAACATCTGGTCTAAATGGCTGCCAACAAAAATTTCAGTTCACATCTGGAAAACTATCAACTACTGCATTCCTGTTGATACTAAAGTCCAATCAGCGGGTGTCCCACTCTATTCCAAGTGCCAATGTTGCAAAATCCGTAGTGTGGAAGACATCCATCATCTTTTCTTAACAAGTGAGACTGCATCTTACATATGGTCTTTCTTTCAAAAATTTGAATTGCAATTTGAAGGTAACTCGGTTAGATCTACTATTCCGATTCTCACTTCCAACTTGAAGCAAAAGTCTGCATATGATCTATTTTCATTAGCTGTTATTGGCTTTGGGCTTTGGGAATTATGAAAGGCCAGGAGCACATCAAAATTTGATGGGAAAAACATTTCCAAGAAATGTCTTCTTCACAAGATTACTTCACAGGTTAAACAACGCTGTGTTTTATCTGACCTCAAAGAGAAAAACTATAGTATGAGGATTCTACCGGAGGCATTTGGTCTGAAGATTGCTGGTTCTACTAAACCTCATATTAAGATTGTCAAGTGGATCTGTCCACCATGGCCCTTCATTAAACTCAACACTGGCGGATCTTGCAAACTTTCTGGGGACTCAGGTGGCGGTGGGGTTATAAGGGACTCACAAGGAATGGTTTTGCTTGCTTTTTCTCACTTCTATGGCCAGTCAAGTAGCATAATAGCTGAAGCAAGGGCACTTTTGGATGGTATAAAATATGCTCTCACTATCACAAGTGATCTGATCCTTATTGAGTGCGACTCCAAAATTCTTGTATAGAGTGTTGCAAAAATGATCCAATGTCCATGGCTGATCCTTCACTATGTCAGGGAGATTTGGAGCTTTCTCCCATAGAAGTACTCTATTACCCACATCTTTACAGAAGCAAACTCAGTTGCTGATCATTTAGCATCTTTAGCTTGTTCCACTAAGTGTAATTCTTTTTTTCACAACATGAGCTACCTAAAATTGCTAATGGTGCAGCTCGATTGGATAAGCTATGATGGGGACATCTCCGACTACTCCATTTTTCTGAGGGTCCCATTGCTTGCCAGCTATGCTTCATCGTGTTTGCTGCATTTTTCTTAATCATGGCATGTAATTTTTTTATATTTTCTTGAG
Source organism: Amorphophallus konjac (assembly GCA_022559845.1). NCBI lineage: Eukaryota > Viridiplantae > Streptophyta > Magnoliopsida > Alismatales > Araceae > Amorphophallus > Amorphophallus konjac. Next base: position 309,225,159 of record CM040122.1, on the reverse strand, counting down.
TCATAAATTATGTAATTTTCCATTTATTTGAGTCAAGTACCTAGGTTAGTGAGTCATCTATCTAAGTCTAAGTATCATTAGGTGGTCTAGTGGGTTAAAGGGCTCATTTCATTGGGCTTGGCCCATGGGCACCCCCTTCCCCCCTTGGTGATTTGTCATTAGTCCAAATGTCAAGGACTTTTTGTAAATTGTGGGTTCCCTATAAATAGGAGCCCAATCCCTCCTTGGAGAACTAATGAATGAATGAAGACAAATTTGAATTTAGTATTCCACTAAATCTTGTGAGAACCCCCCCTCTCTCTCTCTAAAGGGGGCTAATCCCATTCTCTCTCCTTCCCCACCCCCAATTTCAAAATTCTCTCTCTCTCCTCCCCATTCACCTCTTATTAAGACCCCTCCCCCTTCCCCATACACTCATTCAATTCCCCTTCAACCCCTAGGTGGAATTCCCCTCTCCTAGGCACCTCTCCATCTTCCCAAGCAACCCTTCCTCTTCCCCAAGCAACCAATCCTTTTCCCAAGCCACCCCTTCCCTTCCCCAACACATCTCTCAATCTCCCAACACAGCCCTTCCCCTTCCCAAGACCACCATTGATCACCACCATTAAACCAAATTCAAACACTCCCCCCCCCCTTCCCAAGAGTCACTTGCACCCCCCCTCTCTCTCACCCTCCACCCTTGGCCACACCTCCCTCCCCCTCCACCTGCTAGCTGCGACCCCAACCACCTCCACCCCCATCCTCCTTCCCACAGCCGCCCTCCCCCATCCCCCACAACCAATAGCCCCGCCCCTTGCTGTATTGGCCCCCCTATCCGATTCCATTTACCTTCATCAAGTTGCAGTTCCAGTAGCAGTTTGCAACAGCAGAGATCCCGGAGTTGCAGAGGCTTCCTCTTCATCATCGCGAGTCTCCTGGTGGCATATCCTATATGATTGGAAAGCTCTTCCAGTCATCTTTTCAGGCGAGGTGGTCTCGCATCCGTCTGATCTCCGGGCTGCGCGGGAGAGCGATTCTCCCACGACTGCGCAAAGCTGCTCCACCAGGGAACCAGAAGCCAAGAAAAGAAGCGACCACGGCTTCTCCAAGATGAATTTGGATGTGATTCCTTTGCAGACGTCTTCTCCTACAATCTTCCTAACATAATGAAGAAACGGAGCACCGTTTGAAGCCCGAAGCATAAAGTTACGAATTTTATACCATTGGTGCGCAAGTGAGGTTAGTCAGGATCAGACCAGACCCCCTCCCACTCTTCTGGCCGTTTCTCTCGACCCCGACCTCTTATGGCGCCATTCTTCCTTGCTGGACGAAGAAGACTCGACCACACTCGCGAATGTCCTGGTCCAGCCTCGATTGGATCATGGGAGCGATCGTGGTGTCGTCTCCAACCTGCTGCTACAACCTGGACTCAGCCCGAACCAGAACCAAGCAGCACCGGTCCAGCCTCCCCCTCAGCCGACAACGACACCCCGACATCCCAAGAAAATTTAGGAGTCATCCCTGAACAGTCAGCGATGTTTTGGCACTGGTCTCGTCAGATTGCGAGTTCGGGAGTGTCCGTGGCAGCGCCATCGTCGGCCCCCTATCAGGCAGTCCCAAAAGCGGACAGAACCAACAATGATCGCCGATCTTGCTTCCCCACCCCCGCCTGGCCGGCTTACAGCCCCTCCCTGTGCGGAGGTAGTATTTTTATGTATCCCACAGTCCCCCTCCCTTATGCCAACCCCTCTGTGAGGGCGTAGTGATTGTATTTGTAGGTCATCATCGGAAGCCTCATCGGCGCAGCGTGCGGGTAGCCCACGCTTCCCCGCTCGCCCTCGTCTCCGGCCGGGATCGGTGTCTTCACACCGATAAGGTGAGCTTCGGACCACTCTCCTCTGCTGGTTTTTCTTACCTTTGCTTACCTTAGTATTATCTCTAGTTGCGCCGTCGGTAGTGGGAGAGGGCTCGTTCCAACTTTCCATCTAATCGAGTGCCACCGCGGGTGAGTTGTGAGGGAGACATTACATCCCACGCCCTCGGCGTGCCGACCGCCATTGAAATTGGGCATCCGTGGCCAATTGGGGTCCATCCCTAGCTGGCCATACCCTTGGAACCCCGAGGCCCAACCTCGGACCCTCACCACCATCGCCGGTCCGCCTACGGACCCGGGTGCGCGCGACGCGGGTGAACCCGCTTGTGATATATCGCCGTTCGGCCCTGTTGCTTGCAAATTCAGGTCCAAGGGGTTTGTGTCACATCAAATTGGTATCAGAGCAAGTTCTAGACTTGTCTCTACTAAGTCTTGTCCTAGGGCCATTGCATGCATCACCCTTGTCCTTCATCATGACTACCTCATACTTGGCATATTCGCCACTCTTAGGCCCATTAGAAGCCTTTGTGTTTGATGGAACCCACCCTAGTATATATCCAGAGTGGGAGGACTCCATAGATCGACACTTTGGGAGGTTCACTCTATCAGGGCCTATGCAAGTCAACTATGCCAAGAGTTTGCTCTGGCGCCAAGCTAGGAAAGAATGGGAGAATATTGTAGGTTTGAGAGAAGCCAAAGGGGAAGCACCCATTGAATCTTGGGATGAAATGAGGGCCGATCTTAGAAAGATCTACGCACCACAATCCAAACCTCTTCAACCAACCGATCTTCCACCCCCGACCCCAACTCCAACCCAAGAGCTTCCCCGACCAAGCCCAACCCAAGTCCACCCATGTTCACCACCCCGAGAGTACCATGCACCGACCATTATCACTCCACCCACCATAGACTTTCCTACCCCATTATCCTTGGAAGTTGTGGCCCACACACATACCCAAGTGGAGATGGATGCCGATCCGGATCCACCTCCCACCATAGAGAACATCCTAGACCCCCCACTTCCACCCACCTCTCCTAGTCCGGGTCCTCATGAGCCGCACACTCTCACCATGAATGAGTCCATACTCCAATGGCTCAAGCGAGGCCCCACCATTCCTAGCTTACCACCCTACCTCTCACCTTTGGGGTATCAAACCCAAATTGTGTCCACCCGGTCTTCCCATGCCACACTTCAAACCTCCTACCTTGTGGGAGACTTAGGGGACCTAGTGGACTGCTTACAATGGCAAGTCCACCTGACCGAAATGCTAGCCATAGGACCATCAGAGTCTAGCACCATCTTCCTAGCATACCCCACCACTGGTTCCATCCCCTCCATCTACACTAGTGGCCATTATACGAGTGAAATCCTCCTCTTTCTCCCCAAGGATGAGAAACCCATCTTGGCCCACTCCCCACCCATTGAGGTTCCAATTGATTTGATTGGCCAACCACTAGAGACCTTGACCCAATTATCTTGGAGGAGGATGACTCACCATTTGAGAACCTTTAAGACATAGAGTGTCTCCCTCTAGGAAGACCTTTCCACAACCCCTTTGATCCCTTCCTATGGGAGTCTAGTTCCCTATGTGACCCACCCACCTTACTCACCACCCACCTTACCTTACCCCCACCCATCATGTTGGGCCAAACCCCTCCCTTCCAAGAATCAGATTAGACCATGGGAGCCATGACTTTGGGCAATATACACTTAGGGATCGAGGAAGTGTCCCACTTCATGATATCAACCTTCCTAGACCCCTTTGACCCATTCCAATGGAAGTCCAAAAGCCCACACATAGGAGACATCTTTGGTGCAAAAGTGCATATGTCTTGGCGTACAACACCACTTGGCATGATTCTTACGTCGGGTCCACTCATTCATATCACCCACATGTCAAGTAGGATGCATGATTGGTTCATATTCAGGTGTATCGGTCCTCCCTCATTTAACATTGGTCATACACATGTCAAAAGCATCTACGGATGTTCGAGTCCCCCGATATTTATCACCACTTTGCATGATAGGTACACCTACGGGTGCGCTGGCCCACCTAGGCCGACCAAAGTCTACACGGCATCATTGCATGATAGGTCTACATATGGTTGTCCCGGTCCCCCTTTGCATACCACACACTTCCCACCCACACCACACCGTAGCTCATGGCATACTCATTCAAGCAAGCATCTAGCAACGGGCGGTGAGGTTCACAAAGAGCGGGCAAAGACTCGTGAGCACCACTTGGAATTCCAAATAGGCAACCTATCGATGATGGCATTGGAGTGGCTCTACCCTAGAGTCACCTCCAACTTGAGGGCACGAGGACTTGGACCTTGCCAAGTTCCAAGTGACTTTGGCAACCCGGCTTACGGGTTGGACTTGCTAATGGGTTTTGGGATACATCCCACTTTCCGCGCGGCGGATCTGGCACCCTATATGGGCACCGCGGTGGAACCCAGTGAGCGCCTTGAGCCAACCCCTACCTTTGTGAGTGATACCTTCGGAGAGCCTCCACATATCAGCCTGAGAGTCCGACGTGTGCACACGGAGGCAATACTGGGCAAGCAGGGTACCATCGCCAGTAAGAGGGTGTGCCCAAGCCACCGTGAGAGGATGAAGGCCCCTCCCCTGGTTGCGGATGCAGGGTTGAGTTTGGAGGTTGAGGTTCACCCCGAGCTATTTTAGAGGCCCACTTCCCCGGTGGACCCATACTCAACGGAGTCGAGTTCTCCGCACCTCGGGGGTATGATGGGGACATCTCCGACTACTCCATTTTTCCGAGGGTCCCATTGCTCGCTAGCTATGCTTCATCGTGTTTGCTGCATTTTTCTTAATCATGGCATGTAATTTTTTATATTTTCTTGAGTCATAAATTATGTAATTTACCTTTATTTGAGTCAAGTACCTAGGTTAGTGAGTCATCTATCTAAGTCTAAGTATCATTAGGTGGTCTAGTGGGTTAAAGGGCTCATTTCATTGGGCTTGGCCCATGGGCACCCCCTTCCCCCCTTGGTGATTTGTCATTAGTCCAAATGTCAAGTAATTTTTGTAAATTGTGGGTTCCCTATAAATAGGAGCCCAATCCCTCCTTGGAGAACTAATGAATGAATGAAGAAAATTTTGAATTTAGTATTCCACTAAATCTTGTGAGAACCCCCCCTCTCTCTCTCTCTCTCTCTCTCTAAAGGGGGCGAACCCCATTCTCTCTCCTTCCCCACCCCCAATTTTGAAATTCTCTCTCTCTCCTCCCCATTCACCTCTCATTAAGACCCCTCCCCCTTCCCCATACACTCATTCAATTCCCCTTCAACCACTAGGTGGAATTCCCCTCTCCTAGGCACCTCTCCATTCTCCCAAGCAACCCTTCCTCTTCCCCAAGCAACCAATCCTTTTCCCAAGCCACCCCTTCCCTTCCCCAACACACCTCTCCATCTCCCAACACACCCCTTCCCCTTCCCAAGACCACCATTGATCACCACCATTAAACCAAATTCAAACACTCCCCCCCCTTCCCAAGAGTCACTTGCGCCCCCCTCTCTCTCACCCTCCACCCTTGGCCACACCTCCCTCCCCCTCCACCTGCTAGCTGCGACCCCAACCACCTCCACCCCCATCCTCCTTCCCACAGCCGCCCTCCCCCATCCCCCACAACCAATAGCCCCGCCCCTTGCTGTATTGGCCCCCCTATCCGATTCCATTTACCTTCATCAAGTTGTAGTTCCAGTAGCAGTTTGCAACAGCAGAGATCCCGGAGTTGCAGAGGCTTCCTCTTCATCATTGTGAGTCACCTGGTGGCATATCCTATATGATTGGAAAGCTCTTCCAGTCATCTTTTCAGGCGAGGTGGTCTCGCATCCGTCTGATCTCCGGGCTGCGCGGGAGAGCGATTCTCCCACGATTGCGCAAAGCTGCTCCGCCAGGGAACCAGAAGCCAAGAAAAGAAGCGACCACGGCTTCTCCAGGATGAATTTGGATGTGATTCCTTTGCAGACGTCTTCTCCTACAAGCCCCGCACTAGTTTGCTCTTGAGTCCTCAACAAATCCTCCTCTAAGGATGCCGCCGCCTGATATGCTATCTCCATATCTGCAACATGGGTAGTAATCACAGCATGCCTAAGCTCTGGCCTCAGACCCCTGACAAACTGCTAAGTCTTCAATCCTTTATCTTCTATGATATGAGGTGCATAGTGACCCAACTCGATAAATCTGGACCGGTACTGCATCACTATCATATCCCCCTAGGTCATCTCCATAAACTGATACATCATCTTCGATCTAACATGAGCCGAGCTAAAAGCACGCTTCAAGACCACAATGAACTCCGGCCACAAAATATGTCGAAGGGGATGAGATTGAAACACCGACTCCCACTCTGAGGACCACCAAGACAAGGCTATATCCTACAACTGATAACTGACCAACAACACCTTCTCGTCCTCCGTGCATTCCATGGAATGAAACACCCTCTCCATTGCACCTATCCAAGCTCTTGCTACATATGGATCTGGCTGGCCCTCGAATTAAGGTGGGTGGAATTGCAAGAACCCCTTCAACACTCGCCCACGACCTCCTTGAGATGACGATCCCTCAACAAACTACTCTCATCCCTGCACTCTAGCTGCTGTTGCCGCTCCTGCCATCGAGGGAGGCGATGTCCTACTCTGCTCCTCCTGATCCTTGGCCGACTGCCCCTACAGGGAGCGGGTCCTCCTCTTGGGTGCCATAACCTTCTAGCACAGAAAAGAGAGAAAATAACGGGATCAATGAAACACATGATGCCCTGTGCCAATTGCCAACTATACTAAACACTATGTTAGGTTCCAAGGGGTGCATCCTGATCTAGAAGGGGGGGTTGAATAGATCCTACCAAAAACTTTGGCCTAATTAAAAACTTAGCTACATAAAACACAACCCACTGCTATAATACAAATATAACACTTGGAACAATGCACAGCGGATCTAAAGCAATAGCTCAAATGAGTAAAATAGAACACAATGCACAAACTGCAAAGGCCGACACACTCAAGTGGTGAGGTCGATGCACCTTCAGAGCAGGTTCAGAAGTAAGGGAGATCTTGCTGCACTAGATTGCAAGGGTCTACCAAACTCCAGCAAGATGAATGAACAGGCTAGCTGTATGAGTGAAAACAATGCTAGAGTGGGTGCTGGAAAAACACCTACAGATGCATAAGTCAGTGCGGATAAATTAGTCCAAGTGTAAATCCTTTATGCTGGCTGTCCTGTGAATGGGGGAAAGAAGAAATGGATCAATCACACAAAGCACACCCCATTGCACAAGGAATTTTTAAGGTGGTTCAGTTGCAAACCCGCAACGTACGTCCACCCCTTACCAAATCCGTTGAGGCTTTCGCCACACGAGGACGAAGTCCTCAACCCGCACACGAGGATGAAATCGTCCACACACACAGGGATGAGCCCCACAACACGCACCCACAAAGATGAGATCCATAATACACCCACACAGAGAGAGAGAGAGAAAACAACCAGCTACAAGTGCAACACCCACACTTCCGGTCTTTCACAAGAGCACTAGACGCACACGGTTTACAGATTGAAAATACTTAAGTAAAAACAGAAAGATCAACACAATGAGAAGGCAACGATGGCTTCAGATAGAAGTCTTGAATACTTAGGTCGGATGAATGAGGGGCAGCACTCCTTTCAGCTTCTTCTTCCTTTCTCACCACTGGTTTTACTCGAACCAGGGCTTAGTTGCTCTCAAGGCACCTTTCTTTTCTTTCTCCCAAGTTTCTATTGAAGGCACAGAGAGGACGTGGACTTTTTCTCATAACGCAGCAGCTACAACAGCAGCTTCTCTATTGGAATCTTCACATATATATAGATGATCCTAGTGGAGAGATTTTCCCTCCAAAAGAGCTGCAATCAAAATTGGCTAGAGTTTAAGTTAAAGTAGCTTCTTTTGACCTCTAACCTTTCAGCACTGCTTGCCTTGATCCACCGGATATAAGGAAGCAGTTGGAAAGTCAAATTTCCCTTCAACATTTTTCCTTGGCCATGTAAAAAATATTTTGAGGATATTTGTCTTGAGCTACAGTACTTTTCAGACCAGTCCTAGGATAGGATGGTGGCAGGCAGAAGGTAAAGTATATTTGAAAATCTGTTGGCAGAGGGAATGGCTTGGTCCAGTGTCCACTAGAGGGCAGACCTCTTGGGGTAGTCCCTTCTTAGGACAGAAGAGACAGTCTTCTGGTAGAGAAGACCTTTGTAGATTTTTCCCTGACGTGGTCCTCTATAAAAGGATGTTCTGAGATGTCATAATGAGGTAGCAAACACTATGACCTAGGTAGCTTCTTCCAGACCTCAAAAGGTGTGTTTTTAGATGTTTACGCTTGAGTTTTTTATTCTCTGGATGAGCTTCGGAAACTATGCAGGTCTGACAGATAAAGGCTCGAAGTCTTCTGGTGTGTCGACGCAGCAGGCCATCGCGTCGGTGCAGCTTCATAGTTTCTTTGAGTTGCTGGCGAGCTGGATCTCCATGGGTCGATGCAGCTTCATAGGTGCATTGAGGCATCCTCTGTAGCAACCCTGATAAATAAAGGGTTAAAATAAATTAAAATTTTCCCTAAATGAATCAAAGAATTAGTAAAGATAATGGGAAGAAGCTTAAACGGATAAATTAAAACCCAAAACCAAATAATGCCTCTCAGTAGGGCGTTAATTTTAAAACAAACGCCTCTATATAAGGCGTGCCTAAAGAAAGGACGCCCACACGTGCAGTCGTCAATTCTCACGCGACCAAATTGGGCAAGTAAAAGAAACGCCCCTTTCATGGGCGTGTTTTTAAACACGAAACGCCCTTATACAAGACGCCTTTTAAGAAACGCCCTATGACAAGGCGTCAATTTAAAATGCGACGCCCTGACCTAGGTCGTTAATTACATTCCAGTTCCGTTCGAACCAAGAGCTTATCCTGGGAAGGATTAAGCTAATCTAGTAAGTATCTACTAGGGTAAGGACTCTATATTGGAAGCATTACTTCCACTAGAACACTAACTCTAATAGGACACCCAAAATGCTATAAAAACTCTCGTTCATCCAACTCTAAACCTATTTGATCGTTCGTCTGCTACGATACGTGAAGAACATATGTTCTTCTTATTTCCTTTTGACCACTGGTTTCGGTTGTATGAAGAACTAATGTTTCTTCATCTCTTCTATACAGGTTAAGAAGTCCTGCGTCCTGAAGAACTTGTGTAAGTTCTTACTCCTTCGCCTCCAGCAAGTCATTACAAAGAAGATTGATATCTTTGATATATCTTCTGCAGGTTTCTTCATCCTCATCAACCATCTTCCTGCCCTTTCTTACTGCCAAGTCGTAGAAGTTTTAGAACACCTCACGTCCATCTCCAGATTATTATTAAGGTAGGTTTTCTCAAGCAACGTAGCCCAAACAAGTGATTTAATATATATACCAGCATTACATGCATGTAGTATAGTTTAATGCTGGCTTTAATATATTTTCTATAATATTTTTTGAAAGAGACGCCCGTGTCTAGGGCGCTACTTTTAGAAACGACCTGCACAAGGTCGTCAATTTAAGATTTGACGCCCTGCCCTATAGGCGTTAATTTCATGAAAATCGCATGTAATTAATAATTGATCCTGTTTAAAATTCAATAAATATGAAATATCGATTCTAATATCTTGCATGACTCTACCTGTGAATTCCTGCTAATTTTCCTATCATGACCATGTCTCCTGTCTCTTGAAATTTTATTTCCTGAAATATTGTAAATTCCTTGAATTCACGACCTGGACTAGGCCGTCTCTCACGATGATAACGCCCCCGTGTAGGGCGTGATTTTAAAAATTTACGACCCTTCCTAGGGCGCGTTCATGTTAAATTATAGAAATTGATATCTTTCAAAAATGAAAATTAAGAAATAGACGACCACTGTATATGTCGTCAAATTTATATAAAATGCCCCTGTCCAGGGCGTGTTTTTGATAAAACACAGAATTATGGAAATTTCTACAAAATTGGAAATGCATGTAAACGCCCTTATTTAAGGCGTTATTTACTTAAGTAGTGACTTAATCAAAGTCGTTATTTTCTATAAAAATGTTTTTACCTGTTACTGCTAACCGAGGGTTTTCATTATATTTATATAGATGTATATCGGCACTATATCTCCACTCCGTGAGTATAGTCCCACGTTTTCATGTTGTTCTATCGATCACCCTCAACTCTCATTGACATACAAGCTCTCCATTGGACATTCCGTTCCTTTGGACTGGCGAGTTAGTCATAGAGACCTCCGTAAGACTCCTCGTACCTTGGATTCCCTCAAGGTCGACTGAGCTGGTTGTACCCTAAAAACCCGTTACATAATTTTTGCCATGTCACTCTAAAGAAACATGGTATACCGGCCCTTATGATTATACAAAGTATATATCATGGGAATCTCCCAATGGGATGATGATATAATGCCATATTCCGATGTTCTTGTGGACCTCAATTCTATGATAAGAATGAGGGTATCTTGCCTTTGATGTGCTATTCATGTGGACCACAATTCTATATAAAGAAGGATAGTCCATACTTGTCATAGTACCCGAGTAAGGGAACCTAATTCCACCTAGTTTATCGATCGTCGTGATTCTACCGTGATTATCACCTAGCTATGTCCAATGTCATATTTTTGGACTCTATTCTCTCAAAGTTATCCTACAGGAGCTTGATTATTAAAATTCCATATTGGCTATATATATATACAAGAGTGGATGTCAAAATACATGATAAATGCCTGCGCATATAGGGCCCGATCTGGTCCTGGGAGGAGCACCCGAAAGTACTTGTGCCCATGGGAGTTTTAATGATAAGGTATCTGACATTATACCGAGTGCATGACTAGCTTGATTGGACATTCCACACAAAATCTTGTACTTGAATCATACTTGACTTGACATGACTTGCGTGACCCGAAAAAGGGTAATTACTTGCGTGCTTGATACATGATAGCCAAAGTTCTTGACATGATAAAAGTACTTGCTTGAATATCTTGTTATCCTTTCTTGAGAGTTCATGACTAGTTCAACTTGTTACCTTATTGATATTCTCTCTATCTTGTCGTTTCATGCGAGCATGCCTAGCTATAGTACATTCATGAAAGATGTAATTACTTAAACCCCTTGCTAGTGCTTGAGATATAATTTCCTACTGAGCGTTCGCTCACTCCGTGTGTCCCTTTTACTTTTTCAGGTAAGTCCGATGACGAGACTCAAACGGATGGGGAAAGTCCCGAGTGAAAGAGCTAGAGCTTGTCCAAGTGTCATCTAGTCTTTTTCCTATTTTCTTGAGTCAAACTATGTACTTTTCTTTTTATTAAACAGAGTATTGGATTTGTAATAGCCTATTAATAATAAGGATTGGGTTATCTTTCTATTTGCGCATCTCTGTCTTTGTGTCGAATACACTACTACTCTGATTGGCATGATTAATATAAACTCGTCACGCATATCCGGGTATCTTCCGCGCTCGGGGCGTGATAGTTTTTGTCGTATCAGAGCCTAGGGTATTCAATTCCTAGGAAAAACCCAAGTCCAAGGATAAGTATAAACCTTTTACCAGTGAGATTGGGTAGAACCAAGGGTTAAAGTTAAAAATAGAGTACTGGTTTCTAAATGTAGTCACGTACTAATATGGTTATTGTAATTGTAGGATAATGGCTGCCGAACGTGCTCAATGGCGCAACATGCAGCGTACCCTTCAAGGAATGACTCAAGTGCTACAACAGGTAGCATAGGGCGGTGCTCCACGAGCTGGAAGCTTACACCAAGCCTTTAAGAGCATGAATCTCCCGAAGTTTATGGGATCGATCGATCCGGACGATGCTGAGCATTGGGTTCGGGAGACTGAACGTATATTCCATGTTATGCAATGCACGGATCAGGACAAAGTCTTATTAGCGACTTTCCAGTTAGAAAAGGATGCTAGATACTGGTGGGAGTCTATTGAAGCAACCATCGATCCTAATCAAGTTACATGGGAAGAATTTGTAGAATATTTCAATGCTAAATACTTTTCAGACCGAGTCCAGGAGAAGAAAGCTGCTGAGTTTGCTGCATTAAAGCAACGATCCCTATCAGTAGCTGATTACGAGGCACAGTTCTCGAGATTGTCCAGATATGCCAAACACTTGATTAGCACGGAGAAAATGAAGGCTAAAAGGTTTCTTAATGGGCTCAGGCCCCAGTACATCACTCAGCTGGCGCCTATGGATATCCAAGTTTATTCTGAAATAGTACGTCGAGCTCAGCTACTTGAAGATGCCACGGAACTATCTGATAGGATCCGTGGGAAAGACAAGAAGGAGCAAGTCACAAGTTCGGGTTCTTTCAAACCCAACTTCAAGAAAAGGCCTAGTAATGGAGGTTCTTCCTCTCAAGATCAGAAATTCAAGAAGACCAAGCCCTTCTCTATCACCACTACACCTTCAAACGTAGTAGGCAAGCATTGTGACAAGGCTGGTCACAAGACCGAAGAATGCTGGAGGAAATTAGGAGCATGTCTCCATTGTGGGAGCCGCGAACATCGGATTCCCGACTGTCCGTTACTTAATGACCAAGCCGGAGACGGTAAGCGCCCGGTGACAAAGAACGCTCGACTTCATGCAATAAAGGAGACTGAGCAAGAAGAAGGTGGACTGGTAGAAGGTACATTAATAGTTTGTTCCAAAAGTGCTTATTTATTATTTGATACGGGTGCATCGCATTCCATTATTTCTAAGAAGTTTGCCGACCCGTTACCGTTAGAACCAGAATGGATAAAAATAGTTCTAACTACTCCTCTTGGAAGTGAAAATGATATTACTCATCACTACCAAAACTGTGAGGTAATGGTTCAAGGTAGGAATTTACCTATAGATCTCATATGCCTTGATCTAAAGGAGTATGATGTTATACTGGGAGCGGACTGGTTATCCAAATACCAGACAACGGTTGATTGCCGCAATAGCCAAATTGCTTTCAAAGATTTTCCAGAATTAGTCTTTACTCGCCCCAAGAGTCGGAGCAATTCCTCTCTTATCTCGGCCCTCCGAGCTAGCAAGCTCGTCAGGAAGGGATGTGAAGCTTTCCTTGCATTTGTCACTGTTAAGGAAACAAAGGACACTAAGCTAGAAGACATTCCAGTAGTACAAGAATTCCCAGACGTGTTTCCGAAAGAGTTGCCGGGATTACCCCCTCAAAGGGATGTGGCCTTCACCATTGACTTAGTCCCTAGTGCTGGTCCTGTTTCAAGGGCACCCTATAGGATGTCACCTGCTGAACTCAAAGAGTTGAAGGAACAATTGATGGGACTAATTAGAAAAGGGTTCATTAGACCAAGTACTTCCCCGTGGGGAGCACCTGTACTGTTTGTAAAGAAGAAAGATGGATCCATGAGGCTATGCATCGACTATCGACAGTTGAATCATCTCACTATCAAGAACAAGTATCCACTGCCGAGAATCGATGAATTATTTGATCAAATTTCTGGATCCAAATATTTTTTGAAGATTGACCTCAGATCAGGATATCATCAGTTAAGGATCAAAGATGATGACATTCATAAGACCGCATTCAGAAGCAGGTATGGCCATTATGAATTCGTTGTTATGCCTTTTGGACTAACAAATGCCCCTGCTGCCTTTATGCAGTTAATGAATAGCATATTCAGGCCCTATCTAGATCAATTCGTGGTGGTTTTTATTGATGACATATTGATATATTCCAAGACTAAGGAAGAGCATGAGGAACATTTGAGGATTGCTTTACAAATATTACGGACAAATCAATTATATGCAAAGCTCAGCAAGTGTGAATTCTGGCTTGAAGAAGTGGCTTTTCTAGGACATGTGATTTCAAAAGATGGATTATCAGTAGATCCGTCAAAGGTCGAAGCTATTAGAAACTGGGAAAAACCAACCAATGCTAGCGAGATCATAAGTTTCTTAGGCCTTGCAGGCTATTATCGGCGATTCATCAAAGATTTCTCTAAGATCGCCGTGCCCCTTACAAGGTTAACTCGCAAGGAGATCCGATATGAATGGAGTGAGGAATGTGAAAGAAGTTTCCAAACTCTTAAGGATCATCTCACTACAGCACCGGTCTTAGTTCTACCAATAGAAGGAGAAAAATTCGAGGTTTACACTGATGCTTCTGGCATTGGCCTCGGATGTGTCCTAATGCAACAAGGGAAGGTTATAGCATACTCTTCACGTCAACTAAAGAAACACGAAGAAAACTACCCCGTCCATGACTTAGAACTGGCCGCGGTGGTATTTGCACTGAAGATCTGGAGACACTATCTCTATGGAGTACAGTTTACTGTATACTCCGATCACAAGAGTCTCAGATATCTCTTCTCCCAGAAAGAGCTAAACATGAGACAAAGACGTTGGCTGGAATATCTCAAGGACTTCGACTTAAATATACAATATCATCCCGGAAAGGGTAATTTTGTTGCTGATGCCCTTAGTCGAAAGCCGAGAGTAATGATAGCCAATTGTATGATACAAGATTGGAAGTTACTGGAATAATTCTCAAAGCTTAATATAAACATGGACACAGATTGCAATAGTGTCACCTTATCTCATGTGAGTATACAGTCAGATTTATTATCTGAGATACAGGCACTTCAGGGTGATGACCCAGCATTGGTAGAAATAAAGGACAGATTAGAAGGACAATCCGATTTTCAAATAACTTCTGAAGGAAGATTGTTATTTAGGAACAGAACTTGTATACCGGACTGTCCCGAATTAAAGAAGAAGATCTTAGACGAAGCTCATAGATCAAGGTACACGATTCATCCTGGATCAACCAAAATGTACCAAGATATGAAAAGGAATTTCTGGTGGCCCAACATGAAAAGGGAAATCGCGAGCTACGTATCGCGCTGTCTCACATGCCAACAGGTCAAGGCGGAACACCAAAAGCCTGCTGGAAAGCTACATCCACTAGATATTCCCAAATGGAAGTGGGAGGAGATTGGTATGGATTTCATCATGGGATTATCTAAATCAAAAGGAGGACATGATGGAATCTGGGTTATTATTGACCGATTGACTAAATCGGCTCATTTCTTGCCAATAAAAAGCCGATGGTCAATTGATGTACTAGCTGCATTATACATCAAGGAAATAGTCAGATTACACGGAATTCCTGTCTCAATCGTGTCCGACAGAGACCCTCGCTTTACATCTCATTTTTGGAAGGGATTACAACATTCGTTGGGGACAAGACTAAATTTTAGTACAGCTTTTCATCCTCAAACGGATGGTCAGACCGAGAGAACTAACCAAGTTGTTGAAGATATGCTTAGAGCATGCATCATTGACTTTGGAGGAAGCTGGCACGATCACTTGGCTCTAGTTGAATTTGCATACAATAACAGCTACCAGGCAAGTATTCAAATGGCACCTTTCGAAGCCCTATACGGGAGAAGTTGCCGATCACCCTTATGCTGAAATGAAGTTGGAGAGAAACAACTGTTAGGTCCAGACATGGTAAGGGATACTACCGAGAAGATACAATTGATCAGGGAAAGACTACAAATGGCCCAGACAAGGCAAAAGGCTTATGCTGATACAAGAAGGAGGAATCTTGAATTCCAAGTCGGAGATCATGTATTTCTTAAGATATCACCTGGACGCGGAATACGAAGATTTGGTATTAAGGGCAAGCTTACGCCAAGATTTATCGGACCTTTTGAAGTTCTAGAAAGAGTTGGCAAGGTTGCTTATCGCATCGCATTGCCTCCTCAATTGTCCGAAGTACATAATGTGTTTCACATTTCTATGCTGAAGAAGTATGTGCACGATCCCTCGCATATTATTGAACATGGAGACCTGGTAATACAGAAGGATCTCACATATAAACAGAAGCCTATGAAGATCTTAGAACGTGAAATATGTGCTCTCAGGAATAAGGTTCTTCCCATGCTTAAGGTGCAATGGAATAAGAACGCTGAACACGAAGCAACATGGGAGACCGAGGAGTCCATGAGGAAACGATTTCCCGAATTATTCTAAGTGGTATATACTCTATACTCTCCACATTTTATATATATACAGTCGAATTTGGGGACCAAATTCCTTTTAAGTGGGGGAGGGTGTAGCAACCCTGATAAATAAAGGGTTAAAATAAATTAAAATTTTCCCTAAATGAATCAAAGAATTAGTAAAGATAATGGGAAGAAGCTTAAACGGATAAATTAAAACCCAAAACCAAATAATGCCTCTCAGTAGGGCGTTAATTTTAAAACAAACGCCTCTATATAAGGCGTCCCTAAAGAAAGGACGCCCACACGTGCGGTCGTCAATTCTCACGCGACCAAATTGGGCAAGTAAAAGAAACGCCCCTTTCATGGGCGTGTTTTTAAACACGAAACGCCCTTATACAAGGCGCCTTTTAAGAAACGCCCTATGACAAGGCGTCAATTTAAAATGCGATGCCCTGACCTAGGTCGTTAATTACATTCCGGTTCCGTTCGAACCAAGATCTTATCCTGGGAAGGATTAAGCTAATCTAGTAAGTATCTACTAGGGTAAGGACTCTATATTGGAAGCATTACTTCCACTAGAACACTAACTCTAATAGGACACCCAAAATCCTATAAAAACTCTCGTTCATCCAACTCTAAACCTATTTGATCGTTCGTCCGCTACGGTACGTGAAGAACATCTGTTCTTCTTATTTCCTTTTGACCACTGGTTTCGGTTGTATGAAGAACTAATGTTTCTTCATCTCTTCTATACAGGTTAAGAAGTCCTGCGTCCTGAAGAACTTGTGTAAGTTCTTACTCCTTCGCCTCCAGCAAGTCATTACAAAGAAGATTGATATCTTTGATATATCTTCTGTAGGTTTCTTCATCCTCATCAACCATCTTCCTACCCTTTCTTGCTGCCAAGTCGTAGAAGTTTCAGAACACCTCACGTCCATCTCCAGATTATTATTAAGGTAGGTTTTCTCAAGCAACGTAGCCCAAACAAGTGATTTAATATATATACCAGCATTACATGCATGTAGTATAGTTTTCTACTGGCTTTAATATATTTTCTGTAATATTTTTTGAAAGAGACGCCCGTGTCTAGGGCGCTACTTTTAGAAACGACCTGCACAAGGTCGTTAATTTAAGATTTGATGCCCTGCCCTATAAGCGTTAATTTCATGAAAATCGCATGTAATTAATAATTGATCCTGTTTAAAATTCAATAAGTATGAAATATCGATTCTAATATCTTGCATGACTCTACTTGTGAATTCCTGCTAATTTTTCTGTCATGACCATGTCTCCTGTCTCTTGAAATTTTATTTCCTAAAATATTGTAAATTCCTTGAATTCACGACCTGGACTAGGCCGTCTCTCACGGTGATAACACCCCTGTGTAGGGCGTGATTTTAAAAATTTACGACCCTTCCTAGGGCGCGTTCATGTTAAATTACAGAAATTGATATCTTGCAAAAATGAAAATTAAGAAATAGACGACCACTGTATATGTCGTCAAATTTATATAAAACGCCCCTGTCCAGGGCGTGTTTTTGATAAAACACAGAATTATGGAAATTTCTGCAAAATTGGAAATGCATGTAAACGCCCTTATTTAAGTCGTTATTTACTTAAGTAGTGACTTAATCAAAGTCGTTATTTTCTGTAAAAATGTTTTTACCTGTTACTGCTAACCGAGGGTTTTCATTATATTTATATATATGTATATCGGCACTATATCTCCACTCCGTGAGTATAGTCCCACGTTTTCATGTTGTTCTATCGATCACCCTCAACTCTCATTGACATACAAGCTCTCCATTGGACATTCTGTTCCTTTGGACTAGCGAGTTAGTCATTGAGACCTCCGTAAGACTCCTCGTACCTTGGATTCCCTCAAGGTCGACTGAGCTAGTTGTACCCTAAAAACCTGTTACACAATTTTTGCCATGTCACTCTAAAGAAACATGGTATACCGGCCCTTATGATTATACAAAGTATATATCATGGGAATCTCCCAATGGGATGATGATATCATGCCATATTCCGATGTTCTTGTGGACCTTAATTCTATGATAAGAATGAGGGTATCTTGCCTTTGATGTGCTATTCATGTGGACCATAATTCTATATAAAGAAGGATAGTCCATACTTGTCATGGTACCTGAGTAAGGGAACCTAATTCCACCTAGTTTATCGATCGTCGTGATTCTACCGTGATTATCGCCTAGCTATGTCCAATGTCATATTTTTGGACTCTATTCTCTCAAAGTTATCCTACAGGAGCTTGATTATTGAAATTCCATATTGGCTATATATATATACAAGAGTGGATGTCAAAATACATGATAAATGCCTGCGCATATAGGGCCCGATCTGGTCCTGGGAGGAGCACCCGAAAGTACTTGTGCCCATGGGAGTTTTAATGATAAGGTATCTGGCATTATACCGAGTGCATGACTAGCTTGATTGGACATTCCACACAAAATCTTGTACTTGAATCGTACTTGACTTGACATGACTTGCGTGACCCGAAAAAGGGTAATTACTTGCTTGCTTGATACATGATAGCCAAAGTTCTTGACATGATAAAAGTACTTGCTTGAATATCTTGTTATCCTTTCTTGAGAGTTCATGACTAGTTCAACTTGTTACCTTATTGATATTCTCTCTATCTTGTCGTTTCATGCGAGCATGCCTAGCTATAGTACATTCATGAAAGATGTAATTACTTAAACCCCTTGCTAGTGCTTGAGATATAATTTCCTACTGAGTGTTCGCTCACTCCGTGTGTCCCTTTTACTTTTTCAGGTAAGTCCGATGACGAGACTCAAACGGATGGGGAAAGTCCCGAGTGAAAGATCTATAGCTTGTCCAAGTGTCATCTAGTCTTTTTCCTATTTTCTTGAGTCAAACTATGTACTTTTCTTTTTATTAAACAGAGTATTGGATTTGTAATAGCCTATTAATAATAAGGATTGGGTTATCTTTCTATTTGCGCATCTCTGTCTTTGTGTCGAATACACTACTACTCTGATTGGCATGATTGATATAAACTCGTCGTGCATATCCGGGTATCTTCCGCGCTCGGGGCGTGACATCCTCTGTGATGCTAGACTTACTACTAGAGCTGATCAGGTCGATGCAGCAATGCTGTGAGGTCGGAGCAGCTGTGAAGGTTTATCAGATAAAGCTTGGAAATCTTCAAGTGTGTCGATGCAGCACCACCTGTGTGTCGAAGTAGCAGTTGAACGTGGCCTGTCAGATGGCTTCTATGAAGAGCCTGAGGTCGACCTCCTGTAAGGGTGAGGTCGAAGCAGTGTGGCATGACAGAATGTCCGTGAGAAGGAGTTAACACATGGAGTCAACACTTTTGACTTGAAGGCTTGAAGAGGTTGGAGCATAAACATGGCGAGGTCGATGCAGTAGCATGACCAGAGGTCGGAGCATCAACATGGTGAGGTCGATGCAGCAGCATGACCTAAGGTCGGAGCAGTTAAGCCTAGTCAGAGCAGTGAGGCTGTGAGGTCGATGCAGCATTCTTGAAGTTGCACTTCTGAATTCTACTGTTAGTTTGATTTTCCTTTCTTTTGCCAACCTTTTCTTTGTTTTTGTGCAAACCATCAGTTTTATCATCTACCTTGTTTTTCTGTGCAGTCAGTTGCCTCGATTTCTATGCAACAGTAATATCTTAGCTTCTAGGAGCATATTCCATGCAGTTTGGTCTGCCAAGGTCCTTTCTTCAAATCTCAATTTTTCTTTCTTGAATTCTCTCAATCTTTGCTTGAATATCTCGTGACTCTTGAGTCTTTTGAGCCTTTTCATGATGAGCATAGCTTGGGAGCATCAAAAACATTATCATGCACATTAGAGCATAGTTGAATCAATTCAATAGTATGATAATGAATCATACTCAGACATCATCAAAACATCATTTATCCAACATTATCCCCCTTTTTGATGATGGCAACTATGCGTCATTATTAGTCACCTAAACAAGGGAATCATGAAATAGACGATGACTCATCAAACCACCTTCTCCCCCTTTGCCATCAGCAAATAGGGTTGAAATTGTAGCCAAGCGTAAGGTCAAAGCATGAGCACATGTGATGATAGAATTCAAATGCTTAGACACATGGAAGTGAGCAGATATCCCGAGATGCATGCAACTAGATTGTTAAGTCGAATGCTAGGGCCCCTTGGGATTGTTGGGTCCCTGCGCTTGGTAGAGATAGATATGTAGCAAGAGATTTGAACATAGCAGAAAGATGAAATCATGGAGCAGTTCGACAACCATAGATCTGAATTAGTTTTCAGAATTTTCAGATTTTTAGGTTTTCTATGCATTGCATGGAAATGGGAGATGCAAGCTAACCAAATACAAGAAGAAATTGATACCAATTGTTAAGGTAGATGATGTGTTCAATGCAGCCAGGAGAGTCTCTCATAGATGGTCCAGAGATAGCAATCATCATAGAAGCATGTGCCACCAAGAGGCCAATATGTCTTAAGGACACGGGCCAGGACATCCAGACAGAAATCTAGACACAGGGGGTCGACCCTTGGGGTCTATACTTGGAATTGTAGAGGAGCCAGATTCAAGAAATCTTAGGATGGGAGTACATCAACCTGAAGCCAAGTTCATAAATGCAGAGTTATAGATATTTCTAGAGTCATCAGTCATAGAATTCTAATGATAAAGCCTTTATCTTTAGTATGGTTTAAATCTGATGAAATCTGAGTTTCTCAATAAAAGCAACATTTGAAAATATCTACATTCAAAATTAATAGAAATGTACCAAAATTTCATATTAAACCAGGTTAACCTCCTCTCACCTTACTCATTCAATTCCATTAGCTCCTTTGAGAGTAACTACAAAAAGTATTGAGGTTAAACACCTAGACATTTCTAATTTTATCCATGAGCACTACAAATTCATATTTTTCTTTTGAAACCATTGTTGGATACCAACTGTTATCATTTTTACGAACAGTCAAGTGTAGCATGCACCTTTTGACGTGAGAGTGCATATTGATTAGATGCCAGCACCCCCAGTTACTCAGTGTAGCTCACAATTCTGCTTCACACAGAACAGAGGTAGCAAGGCACTTCATGACCTTGTCCACTCCACTTCATTGTTGAACGGACTCAGTTTCTCGGTGAAACGATTGTCATTGCTCTGCCTAAGAGTTCTGAACTCAGGACACACCTTTTTTCAAAAGGATATACATTTATCAGACGCTAGTATCCCCAGTTACTCAGTGTGACTGACGTTCATTACTTTCATTAAGTGTAGCCCCTTTTTGAAATATAGATATATTGATGTTTAAAAGCAATACTACAATTAAGTTCCTCAATCAAAGATGCCTTTGTATTACAAATAAACTTTTAGATTTAAGAAGGCATAACATGTCAAAACATGAAAAACTGGTTTAGGTCCATTAAGTCTGAATACAGGCACTTCTAAGGCCATTAATCTTTAAAGCTCAAGAACTCATTAAATTTAAGCCAATAGTTTTCGTATTCAGGTAGTACTATAGAACTCTATAAAAGAAGATTCATCTTAAGGATTTACTCTGATAAGTGAACTTAACGACAGATAGAAAATCCTCCAAGGAGTTCAAGTCATTCAAGGAGATAGGAATCAGACAGCTGAGCATACAAAGATGGCAGAGTTTTAGACATCTAGGAAGGTTCAGATTTAAAGAGCATTTCAGACCCAAGATAAAACACAGCATATCAACATTATGATGTAGAGGCCTGATTTATGTAGAGAGTGCAGTTGAGTAGAAAGTGAGAGCGGATAGTGAACTCTCCCCATGAGGATGTGCAGTGAGCTCAGACTAGAATAAGTGAATAGGGCCTGTAGGTGAACAGTAGTTTCGACGCATGCACCTCATGGTGTCGATGCATTGAGCTTAGAAAGAGAGTAGTTTGCAAATAGAAATGAACTACGAGGTCAACCTGAGTAGTTATAGGGTCGACCTGATCAGTAGCAAAGCGGATTTCAACAGATTTTTCTAAGAACAAGTTCCCCATAAGATGATGCAGTCATTCCATATGACAATAAAATGTACAAGGATGCAGATTTGATTTTTTATGTTGACTCCCCCTAAACTTGTGCATGGGTTGACAATGGAGTATGCAACCTATGACTCATGTAACCACATGATGCAATGGAAATGATACCAATTGATGTGTATTGATGTGTCCCTTTAACATGATGTGCATTGGAGTGCATGAGACCACACGATGATGCAAGCACTGGTTATTTGCAATGCATTCTAAACTAAGGTGAAAACTCTTAGACTCCCCCTTTGTCAAATGCTTATAGAGGTTAAGATAGTCAATCAAAATGTTATATGTCCACATGAGTGATGAGTTGAGATATATGTGCAGCCATGCCAGACATCATCAAAAGCAATGAGTGCTAAACAAGAAATTCATATGGCTGCTAAATAGTAGCAAGAAGCAAACAATGACTCATCATATTATCAAGTCCATCAGCATGATAGATTCCTCATGGATTAAGCATCTGAAATTACATATTTCTGGTACAAGGCGGAGGTATTGATCTAAAGACCTAATTCACACATAGTGATAGTTCCAGGCAAGCTTAACCTACCTTTCTGCACATCACCATTTGATATACCAGAAACACAAACCAAGTGTTAATCAAATATATAGTTCAGACATTTAGATGTTCATCTTAAACCATAGAGGATGTTTCACAAGTTCAGGGAGACAATTTCAGCTTGCAGGACTTATTGAAGACAAGATAGACAGATAATGCAATAACTACAAGGCAAGCCTATCATACAAAATAACATAAGTTGAAAATTTTATTCACAAACCTGTGCCTTGAGCTTTTATTTACCTGATCATCCTCTGTTCAGCTCCAAGGCAATCCTGCATTCAAAATGCTCTATTTGAATTTTTAGGTACCCAAGTTCTCTTGGGTCCTTGATGGTTAGCAGCACTATAATCATGGGAGTTTCATTTCTTGGCTGTGTTTATTTCATCAATTATCATCCAATGGCAGTCATCGAACACATGTCCATATTTACCACAATAGAAGCATTGCACAAATGATTTATCATTCTTCCAATGTGCATGTGCATTAAACCTTGGTGGGTGAGGATGGATACTATCATGTTGGCCATGAGAATGAGTCTTACCTTTCAGATGCCAACAGTCTTTGACTATGTGGCCAATCTTTTCACAGTGGAAGTAGCAAGGAGGGATTCTTCTTCCGGCGATCTTAGGATGCATCGACCTGTCTTGAGGGGTGCATCGACGCATCAGGCCATCTCTGGGCTTCTGTTGACATTGAAAATATTCCTCATACTTCCTGACTTCTGCTTCTGCAGGTCGTAAGTTGTGATCGGGTGCTCCTGTGCCGACAGAGAAGAAATGAAAGAAAAGAAGAAAAAGAATGGCGGAAGCCAAACAAAAGATGAGACCAAAGAAAAGAAGAAAAGAAATGATGCTCGGCTTCAATAGACAACCGCTAAAGTAAGACCCAGAAGCTCGGCAGAATATTCGGGACCACCCCCAAAGAAACAAGCAGAAGCCTGGACAACGATGATCAAGTCTCAAAGACGAATGATACGGCCCACTAAAGCACATAAGCCGATGGAAATTGAAACATTGAAGCCTTCTCAAGCTGCCAGAGCCTCAAGTCGCTTGATATGAACACCAGGGACTTCACCTTAGGAGGATCGAGATGAATTCACAACCAACTGGCAGTGCGATCAAGCTTGCCCAATGAACCGGCATCGACCCCGCCGTGCCGCATACACTACACCCATTGTCCGACCAAGGATGATGGTCCACCTGGTGGCCTGCCACCTGAATGAGAGATGCTCCTAAGGAGGAAGAACGCCATCGGTCCTTCATAAAAAGGGACCGGAGGCTCTATCAGCAGAAGACCTCGATCATCCGGCACGAGTGCGGCTTCTCACCGTATTGGGTCCGTTAGTGGCCAAATGAGTGCCCAGTCAAGGCGGAACTATCCCTGGGTGTTGTTCCACCCCGCAAGGAAGCTCTGAGCCTGAGTTAGTCTGAGCCAGCAGCACAAATCACAGTGCCGAAGGTCATGTCAGCGGAAAACCCACATGATCAAGCTGAACACACACGAAGTTCCAACTAAGGCCATACGTCGTATCGAGAGCTTCATCGGCTTCCCATCAAGGTTTTCCAAGAACCGCAGCGAGATAAATGGTCAATGGTGGCTCCCGAAACCATCCCCGGACTCACCAGCTAGCCCGCGGTAAGCAAACAAGGCCAATACGGCGCGCCCATCACCGGCGCACCCCTTAAACCGGCGCTGTCAAATCCGGCGTGCAAAGGAGCTTGGGGACGTCCCTTCCCCAGCGCCATCAAACCCGACGCCACCAATTCCGGCGTGCAAAAGCTTTGTAGAAGCTCCTTCCCCGATGCCACCAACTCCGGCGATCAAAGAGTCCCCTGAAGGCCGCTTCCCCGGCGCGCTTCCACAGCGCCGTATTAACCCGCACCTATATAACAGCACCTAGTTGGACCAAGTGAGAAGAGAGGAGGCAATCAGGGGAAATCACAGAGAGAACAACCGGGTTCGTTCGAGTGAAAGGGTTTCTTGGAGAGGAAGTCCTTCTTCAGAGAGTCCCTTGCCGTCCCCCCCCCCTTGCCCTGCGTGCAATCAACCGGCGCCGGAGAAGAGAGTTTGATACTCTATTTTCGGAGGAAGAGTCCTAGGTGGGCGAGTATGGTTTCTCCCTGATCAATCCCCCTTTTCATTTCTTCTCCGTTGCAATGTAGGTGAAAGGGGGAGGGGCGATGATATGAGCCCGTCTCCCCCTTCGCCATCTCTTCCCCCCTTTCCTGTAATTCCTTCCTATAGCTAATGGAAACGGCGCCGTGCGATGACATCGGCGCCAGACTGTGCTGTCTGTATGCTCATTCCTTGTTCACAGAACAAATGACATGAATATATGCCTTACTAGTTTATGCTAGATGTTGTCTCTCTCTCTTCCTCCTCTCATTCTGTATATTCGTTTCCTCCCTCTGCGCATGTGGTTTTTGGATGTCGGTTATTTGACGCCGAACATGCCCCTGGAACGCCATGGGCTACAGGAATACTCCCCTCCTCGGGGCCTTCGGGTTGATGCAGTGGCCAAGCCCTGCTTGATCCCTTCTGTGAATCTCGTGGTTGGGGGGCATACTCGTGTATGCACTTTGACTCACCCCATTTTAAGATCGTTTTCCTCCTTCCCCCTTTTCTGCATTGTTTCATTGCTCATGAGGGGGCAAGGTTGCTGCCAAAGCACGCATGATTTTTCCATATCAACGAAGCCATCCATGTATCTGGACGGTACCGGCATAGAGGTCCTATGAGTGAATTGTGATTTGTAGGCGCCGGTGCATTAAGCCCTCCCCACTGCTATATCAATCATCCATTTCCCATAAGATCCCTAATTCCTTTAACATGTGGTCATTAGTGTTTTAGCCGGTGATTGACTATCTGCTAACTCTCTGACCCATGTGCGATACTGTCCATCCCTATTTTTATGCCGCCAGTAATCAGGGTCTACGTGCATGCTCGATAGCACTGCTCTATTGAACCGGGGAGGGGGACATCCCCTAATATTCCATTCCAACCACTCGGTTTACGGGGACTCATCTATTGGTGATGAGTTTCCCACAGGCCAATGGGTGAATAACGACAGGGTTAATCCCGACAGATGCAAATCCATGGTCCTTAGTGGACTTTGTGGTGACCAGAGATGTGTGCCCCTCGTAGGCTAGCCCTCGGGGTTTCCTTCCCCACCGGTCATCCCGATTCGGATGTGGTATCGACTACGGGTCACGTGCCCCTCGTAGGCTAGCCCTCGGGGTTTTTGCTCCCTTCATTAGTCAGCCCATCCTTATGTTCTCACCCACGGACATGGTGCCCCTAGTAGGCTAGCCCTCGGGGTTTTCCTATCCGTTTTGGTTTGCCGGCCGCCGTTGTGCCACCCGGCTCTTAGGGGTTTGCTCCACTACGTGAGTACTTCCCCGCTTCTCCCCGACAATCCTCCGGGATGGGGAGATGCTTCCAAAATCTTGGCACGAATAAGTTAATACATCACTCAATAACCTTAATAAATCTGTTCGATTTGGAACGATTGTCGCGCTCGAGTATGAACCTCGCGCGAGCTCGTGACTCAGCTTCTGGAAGGCCCGAGGCCGACCCGATGAATAATTGACTCAATCAACCCTCCAAATCCCTTAAAACATTTCAATAAACCCAAAAATAAACCAAGGAAACCTCAATTTCCATGAAAATTGGCTAATCTGGCGCGGACTCATGACAGGCGCGCCTTAATACGGCGCGCCCTAAAACGACGTGCCCTATTACGGCGCACCCCCATGAAAGCACGCCGTATTAAGCTTCTCCCCTTCACCTACATTCGTGGCGCCGGTTTAACCCTATACATATGCTTTGGCCACGCCGTTTTAGCTCTTTAGCTATGCGTGCCGTGCCAGTTTCAGCCCGATTCGTGTCGTCACGCTGTTTTAACTTTCTCCTCGCCTTCGGGATGATTTCTAGTTCCAATAACAAAACCAAATAAACTCGATCATCGATAAAAATGAATGAAAAGGGTTCGTTTAAGCCTGATCTAGTTATTTTTATGGTTTCATCATCATGCTTTATGCTTAAACATATATGTCATGTTAATGCATGTCCAATTGCACGGACCCCTAGTATATCAAATGGCATTAGTGGAAAGCCGGGTCATGCCAGACGGAAAGCTCCTGCTATGCGTGAGGGTGGTCTTCGGACTTAAGTCCTCCGTCACGTACCAAGGGTTCCGCCCTAATAAATCATGCATGGTAGAATATCTTACATAATCATTCGCATCCTTTGCATTCTATCCCGGCCTCGACGGTCCATTATCTCGGCAATTAATCAAAGGTTTTCCCTCCTCGCGGGGGATGTAAATAATGCCATAGCATTTATGGTATGGCGGACTACTGGTCCCGACCGAATCTCACTCTCGCCTGACACGGGTCAGAATGAGTGCATAATAAACTTGTCACTTATGTGACTGGCATGCTTGGGCGGTCAATCAGTCAGTTAATTACTGGTTAATTAATTGATTGAACGACACGTAAATAAACCAGAATAAATCCCGTTTTTATCCCGGATGAGATCCCGTCGAAACAGTCTGGCACGCCCGGTGGGACTACATAATAATTTAAATAATATCGCAAACAGTCTGACACGTCCGGTGGGACCAGTGTCACCTTGCATCTCTTTGCCTTGATACTTGGGCTTGGAGGCCCTCTCAAAGGTTGCTGAGCGTCGGTTTGTTTGTCTTGGCAGGTGAACGATGACGACAACAACTGGACTGACTGGCGTCGACTTCGGCCCTTCGATCATTACCTGTCATGCGCAAGGGTACCTGGCGGTGCCCACGGTGTTCGGCAACTTCCCTGTTGCTGTTGGCTTCCCCAACTTCTTGGGGTTAGCCTTTGTGGATATGCTGGAAGTGGAACCCTCAGAGCCCATCGAGGGAGCTACGAAGAAGATGGAGCCTCTGAAGGCTCGATGCTGCCATGACTCACTCAAGAGTCCAACCTTGGTCGCTAGCTGCCTGGTGAACCATGCCGTCCCTAGGGCCCTCCCCAATGCTGCTAACAAGTCCGGAGGTCACCAGCGCAAGCAGGTCCGGAGGAGCACTGCTGTGGTTACTGGATCCCTATTTTAGTCCACTAAATCCATGATGGTTGGTGGTGTGCGCGTCTTCCTCAACGGACGCGATGCACGAATAGTCCCGGACCGGGTCGTCCCCGCCGTCCCTGTTCGCAACTTATACCAAGCCCTCGCTGGAAGGAGGGCAGAAAGAGAAGAAGCTGACCGCTATGGCCAAGAGAAGCTGGCCCCAAGGCCAAGAAAGTTCAAGCAGGTGTGGGCCCTCAAGAGGGTCCAACCTGTTCAGCAGGCTCCACCAGTTTGCCGCCATCCTGCACGCGCCGAAGTTGAAGTGAGAAAGGAAAGGGGCCTGGCCCCGAAAGAAGAAGAGGTGGTTGCGGACCCTCTGCGCCACGGAAGCTTCCGGGCCTGGCCCCGCCAAGCCAACGTCCCTACTATGGGATGAAGATTTCAGCAACTTGTCGATTGGGCTCGGCTTGCTTATATTCCTCCTGCGGGAGGTCGACAACTATCCCCCATGATGCATCAAGAATGGGGTCAAGAAGAGATGACCTATATTGTCAAGAATTACTTCCGGGGGCTAGGCAACCCCTCGCTTGGACAACAGCGGTTGATGCAAGCAGCTGTAGCCAATGAAGGCTACTGCTCGTTAATGGCAATTGAAGAAGATGCAGGACAAAAGATGATGGTGTCGTCGGTCAACGACAATGGCTACGACCACGGCTTTGACAGCGAAGCCGATGAAACTACCCCTCGGTGGGAAGAAGAAACAAGAAGAATTTCTGTGTTCAAGAGGTTGACCTTCCCGGATCAGGCAAAAAGGAGGGTCCATCGACAGAAAAGAAGAATGCAAGTTCTCACCTGCAATATGACAGGGGTAATGGGCATACCCAACACCCTGTCAAATGAACAAGAAGAGCCGACCGAGATTGCTGGAAGAAAAGGCCCGATGACAAGACGGGACAAAGCTGAGGCTAAGCTACAGCAAGCCGCAAAGGGCAAGCAGCTTGCTGAAGAAAACATCACTACTGTCACCGCCAGAATAGTGGCATCTGACCAAGAAGGAGCATCTCCGCCTCCTTCGATTGAAGGTCCTTTGGGTAACACACTCGAGGGCATCATTAATAAAATAGCTATGGACCTTGCCGTCCTGATGGCACTACAAAAGTACCAGCAAGAGATAGAACTGCTGAAGAAACAACTAAATGAAAAGGCGGAACATGCTATGGCACCCGAGGAGCAGGGGGCACGAGCTGAGCCGTCACGGAAAGATTCCGACCCCACGGGTGCTCCTTCACCGGCTGTTCTACAATCTGCAGATCAGAGCTGGGCTACTCCCCAGCATTATTCCCAGTGGATCCAGCCAACATGGTCAATGCCCCTTTAGATGCAGCGACAGGCTCCCCTGTTGGAGCCTTTGCCATCCAATGCAATGACTTTGGCTGCATTATCGATGCAGCCCGTTCACCTCTACCCTCAACCAGTAGATCCAGTTGTGATGAACAAGTTGATGGTGGAGTAGGTGATTGAGGCAAGGCTGGCAAAGAGGGGTGGTGATGATTACGCCCCCTTCGACATATATGAAGTGCCATATCCAACATACCATGCTGCCAAAAGACTGCCACCCGACGTCAATAAACTCCCAAAACTTGACAAATACAACGGGCAGGGCTCCCCGAAAGGGCTTGTTGCACAATATATAGCCGTCATGGGTGACTTGGCAGCAGACGAGTCATACATACTGAAGTTCTTTGGGTCTTCACTGATAGGACCTGCCTTCGAATGGTAATCCAACTTATCGGTCGGGTCTATCAAGGACTGGCATGCTATGCATCAGAAATTCATTGAAAGATTCCATGTCATCGAGGCAGAGGTGACCGTGGCTGAACTAGTGGCAGCCAAACAAAGAGATAATGAAATGGTTGCAGAATATATCAAGAGATGGGAGGAGCTCAACATGAGGTGTCGGCGTCCTCCGCATCCAGAAGATGCAATACAAATATGCAAACAAAATCTGAAGAAGGAGATTCTGGAAAAGATGATCAGAATAGACATCTGGTCATTTGACCGATTAAGTGATTGCCACGGAGGTTGAAGATTTCTTCACAAGATTCCCCTCCGTTTCTGCCGACTCAAGTCATCAGGCCAGGCAGATTAACAAACTACTGATGCTGAAAGCGGTCCATGCTGTTAGCCTAGGGGCGAAAAGGCATAAATGGATACACAATCCTCCTCTCAATGAACTTGCTGAATATCGAGATAGTCATCCTCTACAGAACAAAGCAAAGAAGCTCTATGCCTTCCCCCGGGACCAGACCCGAACATTATTCGAGTGGGCTGTCAAATATAGCAAAATCAGGCTTCCGAAGCCAAAGAGGCCTGATGATGTCAGAAGAAGAGATGATCCTCATTTCTGCCCCTACCATCAAATCTTGGGGCATCCTATTGAAGATTGTCAAATATTTAAAGACATCGCCCAAGGCTTAATAAAAAGAGGGGAGCTGCAAATGGGGGAGTACAGTGTCGATCCCCCATGCCCTCATGAAATGTCTACTCTGGGGGTATCAATTAATATGATATCCATATATCGGCAACTGCCCAAGGAAGTGTCAGAGGCTTGCAGCCAGCACACCAATGAAGACTGTGCCCTAGCGCCTGAAGAAAAACAAAGAAATTGACAAGCATTGTCAACAAAGAAAAGAACAAGATCAGCATCCCTTCCAACTCCGAGAGTCCAGGTTAGTGGAGCCATGGACCGACCTACTCTGCCTCTTACAGTCTCTGCCCGCCTTCAAACAGCCTCTCCAATGGCTATCAAAAGGTCAATCAACAGTAAAAAGAAGAAACAAACCCCGTCGCGGGGACCTGAAGAAGCTAGCTCGGCCATGGAGCGGCCACAAGCTATTATAAGTGGGCTTGATAAGCATGAGCAACTCAAGAGTCAACCTATGCAGCTCAAGAAGCATGCCCCTCAAGGACACAATAAGTCTCATGGGCTAACAAAAATAATTAAAGAAAAGGCAAGGGTGTTCAATGCACCGAACGACCCACTGCGGGGGGAAAAGGAAAATGAGAATACAAAAGCTAAAATAAGATATGTTCCTCTCTCTTGCAACATGCTGTCAGCACCGTCCAGTGTGGCTCAAGTTGCTGATGGAGAAGATGAAGAAATTTGCTTCATGCCAAAAGGAGCAAATCAGGCTAAAGCTTCTGCCTCCTACCATGCTGCCAGATCCAGGAGAATACCAAGACACCCACCAGCCAACAAGGGGACACAATACCGTGTTCCTCCTAGGCTCGAAGGCATAAAACCCAGGGAGTTCATCTCAAAGGAACTGGATGCGTCCCGCAGTAATGACAGGATGCAACTCGCCCTAGCCAAACCGGAGGTGAAAGGTAGCACTCCCGGTCCCTCCTAGCAAGGTCCCGCTGTGATGGCACTACTACACCAGAAGCAGCAGGAAATTGAAATGATGTAAAGGCGGCTAAATGAAATGAATCTAAGTCCACTTATGCCGCAACTGGCAGGACATCTACATGAGGCAACACAAGGTAGTGCTAACTCACCTGAACCTTCAGCACGGCCAGCCATGCCCCGAATAGTACATGATGATACGGGGGGCACCCTCCCTCAACCACTCAAACATACAATCCCCCGGACATGTCAGGGGGCAATAAAAGCATCTTCGTCAAGGGTGTAAATAAGGCCGCGCATGCAGGCAGACAAGCCGAGGGTGGAACAAACCATGGCTATGAAGATGGCCGAAGGGGAAGTCACCGAGGCCGAATTACAAGTAGCCAAACAAAAGGACGGCGAGTCTGTCATGGACTACATTAGGAGGTGGAGGAATCTCCATGAAAGGTGCAGACATCCACCGAGCTACGGGGACTCTGTTCAAATCTGCAAAGAAAATTTGAGAATAGAAATTCTATGATGGGTCCTTGACATTGAAGTCACGACCTTTAAGCAACTGGGTGACATTGTAGCCAATGCCGAATCAGTTCTTGCAAGGCTCTGCCCGGCTTCGATAGCCCCAAGCCAAAAGAATAAACCAACCAGCAAACACCTGGCACAAGAAGAACTTTGTGCCTCAAATTTTGAAGCCTTCGAGAAACAGAAGAAGAAAATGAAAGAGGCATCTTCCGCCGAGCCGGCGAAACAAGGGTCCTCATTAAGGGGGAAAATGATGAAATTGTACTCCTTTTCGAAGGACAAGACTAGGGCTCTTTTTGAGTGGGCCCGCGAATATGGCAAAGTGGTGCTTCCAGAGCCGAAGAAACCAGGCGATGCTGAAAGAAAAGATGATCCACGCTTCTGTCCTTATCATAAAATGTTGGGGCATCCCATTGAGGATTGCTATGTATTCAAGGACATTATCGAAGGCCTGATCTGAAAAGGCAAACTGCAGATGGGCAAGGATAAGGTGGATCCACCGTGCCCTCATCAAATACCTGTCCTCAAAAGAGCAGCCCCACTGCCTCAGATGCTCCTCAAAAATCTGGCTGAAGCCGATATCTAGCAGGCCCGCATAGCTTGAATGCGGATGCTTGCCAACAAAAGAAGAATGGCAAATGAAGCCAAAAAAAGAAGAAAGGAAAGGTCCTGCTCTGGGGGCAGGCGTAAAAAAAAGGAAAAGGAAAAAATGGGCAAAAAAGAGGGTGAATGAAATTTGCATGTATAGACATGAGGCTCCGCCTACTGAATCTGAGATGTCATCTCTCAGAAGGTTGGGTCCTTCCAAAAAAAAATGAGATAAAATATAAAATAAAATGAAGGAAGCCTTGATGGTTGCGTCTGCCAAGAGAGATATCACTCCCCTTATATCTTGGCCCGTGCCAAACAAGAAACTACAATTGTGGGGTTGGTATGGTGGAGCGAACCACTCATCCCCTCTCTGAGGGGGTGAGCGCTCTCCTGTGCACCCACCTTGGTCTGTTAAAAAAAATGGTATGGTGAATGTCCAGGGGATAATAAAATGACTACATCATCTACGAAGGTAGGAAGGCCCTGCAATTGCAGCTTCTGAGAACAAGCATCAAGGGGATGACACTTGGCGTAATTACCGGAAGCCCGAGCCAAAGCTGTCCGGAGTGTCTCTTGAAGAAATCAATGACGAAAGAAGATGGCAGTTGATCTGATGCACAGTTGTCACTGAATGCTCCCATGCGGACCATGTAATCAACAATCCCACTAGAATCCATGGTGCTATGTCATCTCCCCATCCTACGGAGGCACTTCCCATTTGTCCCACGGGACTCTTCTATCACGGCCGGTTTGGATTCCCTGCCTAATGTCGGCCCAATAAAATACCCTTTTCCTTGGCATAAGGCACTCTGCCCTTGTCGAGCTCAATATTTTGCCCATCAGTCCCACCGGGCTATGTCCATAAAGCTTTCCCTTGGCCGGAGGTGCTCTGCCCTAACCGAACTCGAAAATTACCTTTTGCCCCATCGGGCTGGGTCCACAAAATCTTGTCCTTGGCTTGAGGCGCTCCGCCCTCGCCGAGCTCGAAAATAGCCTTTGTCCCACTGGGCAGGGTTCATAAAACTCTTTTTCTTTGGCCTGAGGCACTCTGCCCTCACCGAGCTCGAACACTGTCCCTAGTCTCGCAGAACTGGGCATATTAACCCCCTTCCTTCCAGCTTGAGGCACCCCATTTTGGCTAGGATGTTGGAATGCTATCCCCTAGTCCCACCGGGACAATAAACAGCCAACTTCATCAATAGTCCCACCGGACAAAAATATCCCGCACCGTAGATGATTCTGCGTCAGGGAGCCCCCAAAAAAAAGAAGAACAACAAAAGAAAAGAACAAAAAAAACAACAAAAAAAAGAAACAAACAAAAAAATGAAGAAAAGAAAATGACAATCTAAAATAAGCATAATGAATCAATAAACACAATAAACTCAACGAACTCAATAAAATCAATAAATCCTATAAATCTAATGAGCTCAATAAACTTAACAAACTCAATAAATGAATAAACCCAACAAATTCAATAAACTCAATAAATCAATAAATTCAGTAAATCAATAAACTTAACAAACCCGATAAACCCAATAAAACCAAACAAATCAATAAACCCAATGGAATCAATAAAATCCAACAGACCTAATAAACCCAACAAGTCAATCGACTCATCAAATCAATAAACTCAATAGATCAAAACAAACCAACAAACTCAATTAATAGATCCGATGAATTTAACAAACTCAACAAAACCAATAAACCAATAAACTCAATAGACCGAACAAAATCAATAAACTCAACCAATCCAAACTAATAAACCAATAAAAGACATCTTCGCTTTCTCTCGGACCTTCTGTCTGGGCAAGGTTTGGTGATCCCGTCATCTCCATGGGTCAACGCCCATATTCTATCCTGGCTCAGACCTCATGTCTCTGCCAGGTTGGTTGACCCCGATGTGACGTCGGGTCGACATCTGCATTTATACGTTCTGCCCTTGTTTCAGACCTTTCGTCTTAACAGGTTAGTTGACTCCGACACTTTATTGGGGTTGACATTGATGTTTAGCCCTGGGTCTGGGCCTCTCATACATCTGCATTCTGGTCAATACTCACCCCAAATCTTCTATCGGGGCAAGGCCTGTTGACTTCGACGTTCCGTCGAGTAAACACCTATCCTATGTTCTGCCCTTGGCTCAGGCATCATGCCTCTGCTAAGTTCATTGGCTTCGACATGACATCGAGTCAACACGTATCCCATATTATGCCCTTCGCTCAGGCCTCATGCCTCTGCCAAGTTTGTTGACTTCGACATGACGTCGAGTCAACACTTATCCTATATTATACTCTTGGCTTAGGCCTCACGCCTTCACCAAGTACGTTGACTACGACACGACGTCGGGTCAACATCCATCTCCTACATTCTTCCCTTGGCCTAGGCCTCACGCCTTTCCCAAGTTGGTTGACTTTGTCAAGTCCATCAAGTCAACAACCGTATTATGCCCTGGCCCAGACCCTTCGTCTCTTCCAGTTTGGTCATTTTTGACATGACGTCAAGGTGACAACAATGCTTTATTTCTGCCCTTTCCTAGACATACCTCCTAGGCAAGGTTTGTTGACTCTGACATCTCGTCAGGTTAACATTCATATTCCACCTTTGGCACGGACCTTTCATCCGACCAGACAACAAAAAGACCCTTTCTACCTCCGGCTCGGACCTTTCGTCCAGTCAGTCAACAAAAAGACAATTTTACCTCTGACGCGGACCTTTCGTCCAGTCAGTAAACAAAAAGACCCTTCCACCTCTGGCTCGGACCTTTCGCCCAGCCAGACAACAAAATGACCTTTCTACCTCTGGCTCAGACCTTTCGTCGAGTCAGTCAACAAAAAGACCCTCTTACCTCTGGCTCAGACCTTTCGTCTAGCTGGTTAACAGAAAAGATCCTTTTACCTTTGGTTTGGACCTCCCGTCTGACCAGTCAACAAAAGACCCTTTTACCTCTGGTTTGGACCTCCCATCCGACCAGTCAACAAAAAGATCCTTTTTACCTATGGCTCTGCCTTTCCATCTAGATTGGTGAACGAAAAGACCACTTTTACCGCCAACATTATGACCTTTCGTCTAGGTTGGCACGCAAACAAAAATATCCATGTCCGATGTCATGGCTTTCCGCCTAAGCCGGTAAATGTCCTGCCTTGGCGTCATGGCCTTCCGCCTAAGCCAAGTCGTACGGCGTTATGACTTATGTCTGAGCCGTTACGTATTCTGCCTTGGCGTCATGGCCTTCCGCCTAAGCCGAGTTGTCTGGCGTCATGGCTTTCCGCCTAAGCCGGTAAATATCCTGCCTTGGCGTCATGGCCCTCCGCCTAAGCCAAGTTTTCTAGCGTCATGGCTTTTCACCTAAGCCGGTAAATATTCTGCCTTGGTGTCATGGCCTTCCGCCTATGCCAAGTTGTCCGGCGTCATGACTGTATGTCTAAGCCGTTAAACATTCTACCTTGGCGTCATGGCCTTCCGCCTAAGCCAAGTTATACGGCATCATGACTCTATGTCTAAGCCGTTAAACATTCTCGTCCAGCGTCATGGCTTTCCGCCTAAGTCGGTAAATATTCTGCCTTGGCGTCATGGACTTCCGCCTAAGTCAAGTTGTCCGGTGTCATGACTCTATGTCTAAGCCGTTAAACATTCTCGTCCGGCGTCATGGCTTTTCGCCTAAGCCGGTAAATAATCTGCCTAGGCGTCATGGCCTTCCGCCTAAGCCAAGTTGCATGGCATCGTGACTTTATGTCTAAGCCGTTAAATATTCTTGTCCGGCGTCATGGCTCTACGCCTAAGTCGGTAAATATTCTGCCTTGGCATCATGGCCTTCCCCCTAAGCCATGTTGTCCAACGTCATGGCTCTACGCCTAAGCCGGTAAATATTCTGCCTTGGCGTCATGGCCTTCCGCCTAAGCCAAGTTGTCCGGCATCAGGGCTCTACGCCT
Source organism: Amorphophallus konjac (assembly GCA_022559845.1). Lineage (NCBI taxonomy): Eukaryota > Viridiplantae > Streptophyta > Magnoliopsida > Alismatales > Araceae > Amorphophallus > Amorphophallus konjac. The sequence continues at coordinate 309,189,163 of CM040122.1, read as the reverse complement.
AAGCCAGTAAATGTTCTGCCTTGGCATCATGGCCTTCCGCCTAAGCAGAGTTGTCCAGTGTCATGACTCTATGTCTAAGCCGTTAAACATTCTCGTCCGACGTCATGGCTTTCCGCCTAAGCCGATAAACATTCTGCCTTGACGTCATGGCCTTATGCCTAAGCCAAGTTACACGGCGTCATGACTTTATGTCTAAGCCGTTAAATATCCTTGTCCGGCGTCATGGCTTTCCGCCTAAGCCGGTAGACATTTTGCCTTGGCGTCATGGCCTTCCGCCTAAGCTAAGTTGTACGGCATCATGACTTCATGTCTAAGCCGTTAAATATCCTTGTACGGCGTTAAGACTCTATGTCTAAGCCGTTAAATATTTTCCCTTGGCGGCATGACCTTACGTCTAAGCCAAGTCATTCGGCGTCATGAACTTTGGTCTAGGCCGACGAACCTCCTACCCTTGGTTCGGAACTGTTGTCCGAACTAATGAACGAAAAGACCCCCTTTGGTTTCACACCAACCCTTGATCCCTCTGGGGATTTATCACTATGACACCTTCTCTCTACTGCCATGGCATCAAGCTCCCGGCACCAGAATCACCAACCTGCGGGCATTCCCAATAAGCCCTTTAGAAAAGAGAAAACAAAAAAAAGAAGAAGAAAGGATAAAATAAAAAGAAAGAAAGAAAGAAAGAGGAAAAAAGACGGAAAAAGCAAAAGGAAAAAAAGGAAGAAAAAGAAATAATAATAATAATCATGACGTGATTCGTGTGCTTGTTTGCCTCACATGCATGTCTACCTGAAATATAGTACTAACACGCTTCCTCAAACTTCTAAGGCCGCGTACTCCCTTGCTAAATAACGCTGTCCTGATTCAGGCTATGTGTGCGTCACGACCACTCTACGGGACGAAAAGTCAATTCTCGACGAGTGCATACGATTAGGGGAAGAGTCGTATCCATATCGCTATCATTACTCACAGAATACACTCTAGACAAAACTCCTACACTTCGCACATAATATGAGCAATGGTCCTTAGTCATAGGGACGTCATAAATTCTCCTTAACACTTCATGAACGCTTAAATCTCTACACTCGCGCAAAGGGTGATCATGAGGGAAAAGCTGCCTACCCCCCTCCATAAAAAAAGAGAGAAAAAAATGATGATAATGATGAGTGGGATGTGAATCCAAGTAACCGGGAATCCCCATTGAGACACATGAGAAAACTTGCGCGAAAACGGTGCAGCAAACTCCACAATTAAAAATGAGGATGAATCCTAGTAGACGGGAATCCCCATTGAGACACATGAGGAAACTCGCGCCGAACGGCGAAGTCCATCATAAAACCCTAATATAGGATGGATCCTACTAGCCGGGAATCCCCATTGAGACATATGAGGAGACTCGCATCGAACGGTGAAATCTATCACGATATCATAATAAATGATGAATCCTAGTAGTCGGGAATCCCCATTGAGACACATGAGGAAACTCGCGTCTAACGGTGAAGTTCGAAATTAAGAATAAAAGGGGGTTGTGCGAAGCTACAAAAAGTCGAGAGTCTCGAATGTATGTGTAGGCGATAAAGTAATCCTCTAATGTTACTCAGAACGTCTGCACGTCCCTACGTCTAGGGTTCACTACCCATATAATTACACTTTCACACTATGAAGGAATAGACCTGGGTGTAGATTGTGGTCTATGCTATGCATATGTTCTACGCGGCGTCCCCTTTATGTATGCACATCTCCCTTAGTTGTGCTTCATGAGTCGCACTCTATCTGTGAATCGTAGGTGCTATCCTTATCCTATCCCTGTTATGGGGGAACTATGCTACATATATCTACTCTATGCTGGCAGTCGATGAGCGCCTGCGTGCTTGGATGAGGTTATATAAAAAAAAGATAATAAAAATGAACGATGAAATAAGGAATGAATGAATGATGATAAATAGAAATGGAATAAATAATAAAAAAGACCCATGCAATATTTTCAAACGGGCTATGGGCTACACCCGCAGGCCCCGCTCCCTCGTCCCTCAGTCGCGACACCCATGGGTAGGGGGCATTTGTTGACACTGAAAATATTCCTAATACTTCCTAACTTCTACTTCTGCAGGTCGTAAGTTCTGATCGGGTGCTCCTGTGCCGACAAAGAAGAAAAGAAAGAAAAGAAGAAAAAGAATGGCGGAAGCTGAACAAAAGATGAGACCAAAGAAAAGAAGAAAAGAAAAGATGCTCGGTTTCAATGGACAACCGCTAAAGCAAGACCCGGAAGCTCGTCAGAATATTCGGGACCATCCCCGAAGAAACAAGCAGAAGCATGGACAACGATGATCAAGTCTCAAAGATGAATGATATGGCACACTAAAGCACAGAAGCCAATGGAAATTGACACATTGAAGCCTTCTCAAGCTGCCAGAGCCTCAAGTCACTTGATATGAACACCAGGGACTTCACCTCAGGAGGATCGAGATGAATTTACAACCAACCGGCAGTGCAACCAAGCATGCCCAATGAACCGGCATCAACCCCGTCGTGCCGCATACACTACACCCATAGTCTGACCAAGGACGATGGTCCACCTGGTGGCCCGCCACCTGAATGAGAGATGCTTCTAAGGAGGAAGAACGCCATCGGTCCTTCATAACAAGGGACTGGATGCTCTGTGAGTAGAAGACCCCGATCACCCGGCACGGGTGCGGCTTCTCACCGTATTGGGTCCGTTAGCGGCCAAATGAGCGCCCAGTCAAGGTGGGACTATCCCTGGGTGTTGTTCCACCCCTCAAGGAAGCTCTGAGCCCGAGTCAGGCCGAGCCAGTAGCACAAATCACAATGCCAAAGGCCGTGTCAGCGAAAAACCCGCGTGCTCAAGCCGAACACACACGAAGTTCCAACTAAGGCCATACGTCGTATCGAGAGCTTCATCGGCTTCCCGTCAAGGTTTTCCAAGAACCACAGCGAGATAAATGGTCAACGGTGGCTCCCGAAACCATCCCCGGACTCACCAGCTCGCCTGCGGCAAGCGAACGAGGCCAATACAGCGTGCCCTTCACCGACGTGCCCCTTAAACTGGCGCTGTCAAATCCGGTGCGCAAAGGAGCTTGGGGACGTCCCTTTCCTAGTGCCATCAAACCTGGCACCACCAATTCTGGCGCGTAAAGAGTCCCCTGAAGGCCACTTTCATGGCGCCGTATTAACCCGCGCCTATATAACAGCACCTGGTTGCACCAAGTGAGAAGAGAGGAGGCAATCAGGGGAAATCAGGGAGAGAACAACCAGGTTCGTCCGAGTGAAAGGGCTTCTTGGGGAGGAAGTCCTTCTTTAGAGAGTCACTTGCCGTCGCCCCCCCTGCCCTGCGTGCAATCAACCGGTGCCGGAGAAGAGAGTTTGGTACCCTATTTTTGGAGGAAGAGTCCTAGGTGGGCGACTGTGGTTTCTCCCCGATCAATCCCCCTTTTCATTTATTCTCTGTTGCAATGTTGGTGAAAGGGGGAGGGGCGATGATATGAGCCCGTCTCCCCCTTCGCCATCTCTTCCCCCCTTTCCTATAATTCCTTCCGGTAGCTAATGGAAACGGCGCCGTGCGATGACGTCGACGCCAGACTGTGCAGTCTGTATGCTCATTCCTTGTTCACAGAACAAATGACATGAATATATGCCTTACTAGTTTATGCTAGATGTTGTCTCTCTCTCTTTCTCCTCTCATTCTGTATATTCGTTTCCTCCCTACGCGCATGTGGTTTTTGGATCTCGGTTATTTGACGCCGAACATGCCCCTGGAACGCCATGGGCTATAGGAATACTCCCCTCCCCGGGGCCTTCGGGTTGACGCAGTGGCCAAGCCCTGCTTGATCGCTTCTGTGAATCTCGTGGTTGGAGAGCATACTCGTGTATGCACTTCGACTCACCCCGTTTTAAGATCATTTTCCTCCTTCCCCCTTTCCTGCATTATTTCATTGCTCACGAGGGGGCAAGGTTGCTGCCGAAGCATGCATGATCTTTCCATATCAACGAAGCCATCCATGTATCTGGATGGCGCCGGCATAGAAGTCCTATGAGTGAATTGTGATTTGTAGGCGCCGGTGCATTAAGCACTCTCCACTGCTATATCAATCATCCATTTCCCCTGAGATCCTTAATGCCTTTAACATGTGGTCATTAGTGTTTTAGCCGGTGATTGACTATCTGCTAACTCTCTGACCCTTGTGCGATACTGTCCATCCTTATTTTTATGCCGCCAGCAATCAGGGTCTGCGAGCATGCTCGATAGCACTGCTCTATTGAACCGGGGAGGGGGACATCCCCTAATATTCCATTCCAACAACTCGGTTTACGGCGACTCATCTATTGGTGATGAGTTTCCCAAAGGCCAATGGGTGAATAACGACAGGGTTAATCTCGGCATATGCAAATCCATGGTCTTTAGTGGACTTTGTGGTGAACAGAGATGTGTGCCCCTCGTAGGTTGGCCCTCGAGGTTTCCTTCTCCACAGGTCATCCCGATTCGGATGTGGTATCGACTATGGGTCGTGTGCCCCTCGTAGGCTAGCCCTCGGGGTTTTTGCTCCCTTCATTAGTCATCCCATCCTTATGTTCTCACCCACAGACATGGTGCCCCTAGTAGGCTAGCGCTCGGGGTTTTCCAATCCGTTTGGGTTTGTAGGCCGCCGTTGTGCCACCCGGCTCTTAGGGGTTTGCTCCACTACGTGAGTACTTCCCTGCTTCTCCCCTACAATCCTCCAGGATGGGGAGATGCTGTCAAAATTTTGGCACGAATAAGTTAATAAATCACTCAATAACCTTAATAAATTTGTTCAATCTGGAATGATCGCCGTGCTCGAGTATGAACCTCGCGCGAGCCCGTGACTCAGCTTCTGGAAGGCCCGGGGCCGACCCAATGAATAATTGACTCAATCAACCGTCCAAATCCCTTAAAACATTTCAATAAACCCAAAACTAAACCAAGGAAACCTCAATTTCCATGAAAATTGGCTAATCTGGCGCGGACTCATGATCGGCACGCCTTAATACGGCGTGCCCTAAAACGATGCGCCCTATTACGGCGCGTCCTATTACGGCATGCCCCCATGAAAGCGCGCCGTATTAAGCTTCCCCATTTCACCTACATTCGTGGCGCCGGTTTAACCCTATACCTACGCTTTGGCCGCGCCATTTTAGCTCTTTAGCTATGCATGCCGCGCCGGTTTCAGCCCGATTCCCGTCGTCGCGCCGTTTTAACTTTCTCCTCGCCTTCGGGGTTATTTCTAGTTCCAATAACGAAACCAAATAAACTCGATCATCGATAAAAATGAATGAAAAGGTTCGTTTAAGCCTGATCTAGTTGTTTTTATGGTTTCGTTATCATGCTTTATGCTTAAACATATATGTCATGTTAATGCATGTCCAATTGCACGGACCCCTGATATATCAAATGGCATTAGCGGAAAGTAGGGTCATGCCGGACGGAAAGCTCCTGCTATGCGTGAGGGTGGTCTTCGGACTTAAGTCCTCCGTCACGTACCAAGGGTTCTACCCTAATAAACCATGCATGGTAGAATATCTTACATGATCATTCGCATCCTTTGCATTCTATCCCGGCCTCGATGGCCCATTATCTCGGCAATTAATCAAAGGTTTTCCCTCCCCGCGGGGGATGTAATTAACGCCATAGCCTTTATGGTATGGCAGACTGCTGGTCCCGACCGAATCTCACTCTCACCCGACACGGGTCAGAATGAGCGCATAATAAACTTGTCACTTACGTGACTGGCACGCATGCGCGGTCAATCAGTTAGTTAATTACCGGTTAATTAATTGGTTGATCGACACGTAAATAAACCAGAATAAATCCCATTTTTATCCTGGATAAGATCCCATCGAAATAGTCTGGCGCGCCCGGTGGGACTACATAATAATTTAAATAATATCGCAAATAGCTTCTTAGCATAAGTATGCTGAGCATGCTTTCTTCCAGAGTTGACCCGTCCTTTGGCATTGCCATCTCCATTCCTCCTTCTGTTCTTACTTGCTCTTAATTCATCATTCCTCAAGATAAAACAGTTATGGACAACATGACCGTTCATACCACAATAGAAGCAATGAGCATTCTGTTTATGAGAAGTATGATATTTAGCATTAGACTTCTTATTGTGCATATTAGGACAAGCAGATTGATTTTTATTTTTCTTTTGAGCTACATGCGGTTTTGGGGGACCACAAGAGGTGCTGGCTTCATTTGAGCCAGTGACGAAAGAGGTGTACACCTTGCTTCCGAAGGATTTTTTGTTTACGGGTTTAGAGCCCAAACCCTCTCTTTGAAAATTGACCGTAGTCCCAAGAATCTTGTCCAAATTTTCTTTACCCCACACAAACTTTGACAAGGAGTCATTTAAGTCTTTGACATCATGTTCCAACGAGGAGATTTGTAGTTCAGAACTTGCCAAATCCTCCTCACACGTAGCCAATTGCTCATTGAGCATGGGGTTCATAGTTTTAAAATTTTCTATTTCTTGTTCTAAGGCGTGCATCTTACTGGAACTATCATTAGCAACTTCCTTGCCTTTTTCAAAGGCAGCCATCTTCTCACACAACACCTTGTTTTGTTCTTTCAAATTTTCATTTTCTTTTACAAGTTTTTCATCTCGGGGCATGGAGTTCAGTTTGTCATTCAATTCTTCTTCAACTTGTTAAGGGTCTAAAACATTTGATAGCATGTGTCTGATTTCTTCATTCAATGAATCAATTAGTTTTTCTTGCCACTCAAGATCAGAATGGAGACCTTCATTTATCTTTTTCAGAAATGAACACGTTTTGCATGTAGAATTAACAAAACATGAATTTTTAGTTTCTCTTATAAGTTTTCTATTTTAGGTTTCAAATTTTTCAAGCCTTTTCTGAAGTTCTGCATCTTCATTTCTAACAGAGGCAGTCAATTCCTTGTGATCGTTAACATCAAGGGAAACGGATTCACTTAATTCCTCAAGATTATTGAGTTTCTCTCTAGCTTCTTCAATTTGATTCCCGAGATTTTCATTTTCAGAGTTCAAAGCCTTCAAGCTTTCATGATCAGAATCAGTGTGAGCTGAAGCATTCAATTTCTATTTTAAGGATTTCTTTTATTTTTTTAATTTTTCATATCTCTCAAGCAGGTCAGCATAAGCATCTTGCCAATCATCTATAGAGAAGTTATCAAACAAAAAGTTTACCTCCTCATCAACACTTTCTTCGTGACTTTCCAAGGTATTACCTATGAGACACTTGAGTTGTTCTTCCTTTTTGTAGATAGCAACTAGTTTGTCCTAGATTTCCTTCGCAGACCTAGAGGAAGACACAAATGGAATGATGTTGTGATTAATAGCATCTTGCAAGACATTTAGAGCTCTAAGATTTTCATTGTTCTTCATCCTATGACTGCCTGTCCATTTGGACATATTTTTGGGCAGTTTGTGTGGACCTTTGGAAATGATGTTCCATAGGTTTGGATTTCCTGCATTTACGAAAGTGCACATACTGCCTATCCAGGTAAAAAAATCTAAACTGTAAAACATCGGAGGATGTACCAAGGAAATCAAATCAGAGTTACAACCCATGATCATAGAAGCACCCGTGCAGCAGGATCCTCTCTGCAGATTGTTAAATCTGAGCTATCAGAGACCCGCTCTGATACCAATTGTTAGGTTCCAAGTTGTGCATCCTGATCTAGAAGGGCAGGGGTTGAATAGATCCTACCAAAAACTTAGGCCTAATTAAAAACTTAGCTACATAAAACATAACCCGCTGCTATAATACAAATATAACACTTGGCACAATGCACAGTGGATCTAAAGCAATAGCTCAAATGAGTAAAATAGAACACAGTGCACAAACTGCAAAGGCCGACACGCCCAAGTGGTGAGGTCGATGCACCTTCAAAGGAGGCTCAGAAGTAAGGGAGATCTTGCTACACTAGACTGCAGGGGTCTCACCAAACTCCAGCAGGATGAATGAATAGGCTGGATGTATGAGTGAAAACGATGCTACAGTGAGTGTTGGAAAAACACCTACAAATGCATAAGTCAGTGCGGATTAATCATTCCAAGTGTAAATCCTTTATGCTGGTCGTCCTGTGAATGGGGGAAAGAAGAAAAGGATAAATCACACAAAGCACACCCCATTGCACAACGAATTTTTAAGGTGGTTCGGTTGCAAACCCACAACGTACGTCCACCCCTCACCAAATCCGGTGAGGCTTTCTTCACATGAAGTCCTCAAATCGCACACGAGGATGAAATCCTCCACACACACACACACACACAAACGATGAGATCCACAACACACCCACACACACACACACACATACACACACCGAAAACAACAAGCTGCAAGTGCAGCAACCACACTTCCAGTCTCTCACAAGAGAACCGGACGCACAAGGTTTACAGATTGCAAATACTGAAGTAAAAATAGAAAGATCAACACAATGAGAAGGCAATGGTGGCTTCAGATAGAAGTCTTGAATACTCAGGTGAATGCGGGGTTGCACTCCTTTCAGCTTCTTCTTCCTTTCTTACCACTGGTTTGGCTCGAACCAAGGCTTGGCTGCTCTCCAGGCCCCTTTCATTTCTTTCTCACAGGTTTCTATTGAAGGCACAAGGAGGATGTGGGCTTTTTCTCATAAGGTAGCAGCTACAGCAGCAGCTTCTCTATTGGAAGCTTCACATATATATAGATGATCCTGGTGGAGAGATTTTCCCTCCAAAAGAGCTACAATCGAAATTGACTGGAGTTCAAATTAAAGTAGCTTCTTTTGACCTCTGACGTTTCAACAATGCTTGACTTGATCCACCAGATTTAAGGAAGTAGCTGGAAAGTCAAATTTCCCTCCAACATTTTTCCTTGGCCTTGTAGAAAATATTCCGAGGATATTTGTCTTGAGCTGCAGTGCTTTTTAGACCAGTCCTAGGATAGGACAGTGGCATGCAGAAGGTAAAGTATATTTGAAAATCTATTGGCATAGGGAATGGCTTAGTCCAGTGTGCACTAGAGGGCAGACCTCTTGGGGCAGTCCTTTCTTAGGACAGAAGAGACAACCTTCTGGAAGAGAAGACCTTTGTAGATTTGTTCCCTGACATGTTCTTCTGTAAAAGGATGTTCCGAGATGCCTTAATGAGGTGGCAGAAGCTCTGACCTGGGTAGCTTCTTCCAGACCTCAAAAGGTGTGTTTTTTGAGGTTTATGCCTGAGTTTTTTATTCTCTGGATGAGCTTCAGAAACAGTGCAGGTCTGACAGATAAAGGCTCGAAGTCTTCTGGCGCGTCGACGTAACAGGCCATCCCGTCGGTGCAGCTTCACAGTTTCTTTGAGTTGCTGGCGAGCTGGATCTTCATGGGTCGATGCAGCTTCATAGGTGCGTCGAGGCATCCTCTGTGATGCGAGCCTTACTGCTAGAGCTGATCAGGTCAATGCAGCATTGTTGTGAGGTAAAAGTAGCTGTGAAGGTTTATCAGATAAGGCTTGGAAATCTTCAAGTGCGTCGATGCAGCACCACCTGTGCGTCAAAGCAGCAGTTGAACGTGGCCTGTCAGACGGCTTCTGTGAAGAGCCTAAGGTCGACCTCCTGTAAGGGTGAGGTCGAAGCTGTTAGAATCGGTGGTGCTCTGATATGGATCCAGAGGGGGGGTGAATGGATCTTTCTACAAAATCTACCCAATTAAAACTTTGCTCTCTTGAAATGAAACATGTGTAAACACCACGGTTCGAATGCTCAACACGCACTGCACACCAAATGGAAGATGTGCTAACAAGTAAGAACAACTCTCAAGCACTTGGTGTGTGGAAACGTATGCACAACAAAAAGAGAAAACCTCACGCCAGACAACATTAATTAATACCCAAATAAACTAGTAATGCAAAGACTTCGACCTTAAACAAACATGTGAAGGGAAGGAAGAAGATAAGGAGCAAACCCACGAAGCAATCCACTGCACACTAGATTTTTAGGTGGTTCGATCTCAACCTGATATCTACGTCCACCCCTCACTCAACCCGAGTGAGGATTCCCTTGCACCAAGCAAGACGTAGACTCAGTCTGCAAACAACCGCTGCTTAACAGCTTGATGACCTGAGGGAGACAAATCCCTCAACACCGATCCTGCAACCCACAGGATCTGACAATCACTGCTACCTGCAGTGATGGAGAGACCCACTCTCCCTTCTTCTACTACCGCAAAAGGAAACCGTGAACAACACCCCGTTGCTCACCCACCAGAGGACATGTCCTCTCTTCCTCTGACCAACAGAGTGAATACCGGAGATTGCTCTCCCTTCTCCGTAACACACAGGAGGAACCCCGAACTCCAAACAGAGTATCAGAAGAGTAAAATGGAAAATGGGAAACAACAATGAAAAATAAAACTGACAGAAACCCAAAACTAATGTAGCTCACGCAGGAGCAAGACTGTTCTGGATCTGATCCAAGAACAGACGGACACAGATCTTCAATATTAACTAACTACTCACTCTTTCTTCTTCTCATGTTCTCCTTCTCTGAACTCTCTCTTCCCCTTTCTTTTTGTTCTCTCCTCTACTTGCTCACTTACCTCTCTTTTTTTTTCTTTTCTTCTGCTTGCACACTGGCTCTCTCTTTCACTTTGTTTTCTGCTGGCTCACTCTTTCTTCTTCCTTTTTTTTTATCCAGCTCTCCCTCTATTCACTTCTCTTCTGAAGGCCCTCTCTCTTTTTCTTCTTTTCAGCTCCTCTCTGGCTGCTACTCTTTTTGCTTTCTCTCCTTGACTCTTTAAGGAATGGGGCAGCTTTTTATAGAACAGAGCCTCCGAAAATGGATGAGGCAAATACCTAGTGAAATCTCATTGGTCCAGCTGGCAATAGAATATTCCTCCTTTAAAAACTTCTGAAAAGAAAAGTGTGCCAGAGCTTCTCAGATCACGTGCCACTTTATCTGTCATTCTGGGAACTCGTGCCCATCATTGGTTGACTTGGGATCACGTGCCTCAACTTTAGTTCGAGCTCACATGCTTACCTTGCAATTAGAGATGAATACAGCTGCATCGACCTTAATTGAACATGCCATACTATGTGCATCGACCTGCATGATTAGAAAGGATACAAGCATCGACCTATCTAACAAGTGCACCGACCTTTGTGTTCAAGGAATGTTGATGTGCACCGACTTGAGTAGGTAGTAATAAATCACTGCATCGACTTGACCATGTAGTAATGAACTGTGGCACAGACTTGTCTTAACCAGTGCATCGACTTTTGTCACAAATACTAATGCATACTTAAGGTGCATCGACCTGATAGACACTAACAACAATAGCTGCATCGACCTTTCTTCAGAAATAACTGATGTGCATTGTCCTTTCTTCAGAAATAACTGATGTGCATCGACCTTTCGTCTTGAATTGCTTAAGATGCATCGACCTTATATGCATGAGTTCTACATCTGCACCGACCTGATAGAAATACAATCAACACATCGACCTGTGTTGTCAAGAAGTGTTCAGATGCATCGACCTTATAGACGTGGCATCTTTAGTTGTATCGACCTTTATAGGCATAGTGTCTTTAGCTGCATCGACCTTACTGCTTTGACCGTAGCCACTGCATCGACCTTATGACATGGAAAGTAGATTATGCATCGACCTGAGTAACATATTAGCCAACTACTGCACCGACCTTCTTGGCTTGATGCATCGAGGCAGTGTCTAGCTGCATCGACCTGATATCATTGCTCAGTCAGAGTATGTCAACCTGCTCTTTCAGCTTCACTGATTTCTTCATGACTTTGACTTAACCTTTTGCCTTGTTCTCAGAGCCTGTTCTGTGGAGAATTCAACACACATCTTCTACATATAGTAAGATCATCTTAAGAGCAATTATGTCAGCAAAAATGTAATGTATCACATACATCAATGCAACATCAATAGTATTTGGCAACATTAAACCATATTAATATCATGACATCACCAAAACCACATAAATGTAATGTATGAATACATATGACATCATGCTTAGATAAGTCATAGTGTTTGGTATCATTAAGACCACAGGGGTACAACAATCTCACCCTTTTTGATGATGGCAACACTATGAGTCATAAAAGAACATGCTGACTCATATCAAACTATTCTCTCCCTTTGACTTCATCAAAAAGGAAATAATAGTTTGATAAAATTAGTAGAGATAAATACAAAGCATGCATTGATATGGTTGAGTCATAAACTATTCTCCCCCTGTCCAAATGAACCTAAACAACCATGCAACACAAAGCATGTACCTCGTTTGATGTTAATAGATGCTAATGAGAGAGTTTCCCCCTTTGACAGAGTAGAGGGATTGGAGTGGAAGAAATGATCAGAATATATCAGCAAAAACACAGGGGCATTTAGATAATTCAGGCAATGAGAGAATAACTCAAGAGGTAGTGCAATCTATAAAAAATATCAACCAGCAAAATCTGAAATGATGCAATCAGTGAGGGATTGAGAGCAAGCAAAGAGTTTCCAGCAGAGTAAAGTTGAGCAAGAGAAACCAGACTAAAGGCCCAAATGATCAAATGATTCAAGAAAGTTTTCAATGAGTTAGCATTATCGTAAGTCTAGAAATAAGCATATTTCAGAGTCTTCAATTATAAGGCCTTATGAAGGAATCGTTATTGAGTAGCATGGTTTAAATATAATGTATTCAGAGATTATCCAAAATAAACTTTCTGTACTCATATCTGAAATCAATTTTAATAAAAGTGAACCATGCCTTCATGTTAACATCTAGTTTAACCTCCCTTTTGTTGTGTCCCGGTGGTTTTGATGATGTCAACTAGGTTTTAATGATGTCAACTATTATGTGTCATTATATATATAACCTTGATGATGTAACTTTGATGCATTTATTTCATCATTGGTATCAATAAATAGAAGTTTGAATTCTGTCAGAATAAGTTCTGAAGATGACTCAAAAAGTCATGAAAAGACAGCCACCATTGTTAAGCTGAAGTGACAACAGGTGAATGCTACTGTTCTATTATGAGTCAGCAAGTGCATTAAAAGGTCGGTGCATATACCTTCTTCTTGTTAGGTAAGGTCGATGCGCATTTCAGTCTGAAGCATATAGGTCGGTGCATATACCTTCTCTGTGCCAGCTAAGGTCAATGCATGTTTTCTGAAGGTCGATGCATGTGCAGAATGGTTGTATATGAAGGTCGATGCAGATTCAGACCATTGCATATAAAGGTCAATGCACATTCATCATGCTGCATATAAGGTCGATGCACATGTAGTGCCTGGGTCATATCAGGCCAGTGCATCATTGTTCTTTATGATAGTAACATCGATGCATCTCCTTGTGTTTTGAGTAGACAGGCCGATGCACCTTCAGGCACTTAGGCTATCAGGTCAATGCATATGTCCACCTAAAGTTTTCATGTTAGATAGGTCGATGCACATATGCCTTACACTCTAGAAAGGTCGATGCACATATGCCTTACACTCTAGAAAGGTCGATGCATGTATGCATAGTATGTGCTATCAGGTCGGTGCATCTTGTGCACTGCACTTGCTAAGGTCGGTGCATACCATAGGCAGGTCGATGCTAGTTAGCTAGCATGTGCAGCTAAGGTCGATGCATATAAGCTTTCTGGTTTAGAAAGTCGATGCATCTCATACTACACTGAACAAATAGGTTGATGCATATTCAAGCATTCTATCTTAGAAGTCTATGCATATGTCTATGAAGGTCAATACACTTATTCATTTCCATGCATATAAGGTCTACCTATGTCTTACACAGGTCAATACATTGTATGATTGAATCGAAGCATATACATCATCTTTTACATTTCTGACCTGCGTATCTAATTGATATGATATTGGCTAAATCTATATTTGATTATAATGATAAAGTGTTTGATGAAATGTTTTATTTCTTACTGACAGGAACTCAATCAAACACTTTAAGGGTAGAAATCATCAATCACTTAAGTGATCACGTGATCCCAAAGTTTAGTTAAATAGATGCATGATCCAAGGCGTCCAGCTCTTCAGGAATGATCAAGCCACGTGGTTGTACTTCATCTTCAGGATCTGACATGTGAATCAAACTTCATCAGCTCCTAACACGTGGACCTTCGAAGTGCGCCTTCTGGAAGAAAAACTTTTGGGCGGGAATGCATCCTCCACACGCCCAATCATTGGAAGAGCTCGTGGGACTCTAGACTCATGCTCGTCTGTATAAAAGGCGATCGAGCGCTCAAACTCGACCATCTCATCCGAGAAGGAGATCTCATCTGAGAAGGTAGTGAGATCAGAAGAAGAGAAAAGAAGAGCAGAAGAGTAAGAGTTAGAGAGTTCGTGAGATGAGTCAGAGTTAGAGTGCTGAGAGAGAGAGAGAGAGTTTGCAGAAGGAAGAAGAAGAAGAAGGAGAAAAATAGAGTATCAAAAAATTAGAAGAAATCTGAGGAAAAAGAGAGAGTGAGCAGAGAAAGAGAAAGAGAGTGAGCAAGAGAGAATAAAGAGGAAAAGTGATCTTGAGAATCTGTATCTTCATTAGTTCTTGGATCATATCTAGAACTGTTTTGCTCCTACGTGTTGTGACACACTAACGTAAATGATGAAGAATGCAGTAGGTGAATGTGGGCCCTTGGACCTTATTCGCAAACACAATCATAAAACTCGAGGTTGATTGGAAATCGCCGACCCACCGTGCACACCCGTTACCCGTGGTGACTCGGTGATGCCGAGTCGAGGTGGTGGAACAAGACCCTTGCCGGTAGAGGGCCAGCAAGGCTATGGTTTTCCCTCCTGAGGGTACAGTGCCCAAAATCAAGGGCGGACCAGGTGCCTTGAGGGCATTGGGCCACTCTCTCACTTTAGCCCACGGTGACCGCACATAAACTGGAAGCTCCAGGAATGAGCGCTCTCTCACCGACCAGCGGACTAGTTTCATAGATATTAAGTGAACAAATACAGAGGAGAGCAAGGGCAGAAGCTCACCTGGTTGGTTTGAAGAAACCAACCCCGTTCGGAGACGATGGGGGAGCGGGGAAGTGTGGGTTCCCCGTACACTGCGCCGATGAAGCTTTGGCCGAAGACCTGCTAGTACAAAACTACTCCTCGCACAGGAGGGTGATCATGGGGTGGGGAAAATAGAGGTTACATTCGAACACTACCTCCATGCAGGGAGGGGCGCTAAGCCGGCCAGGAGGGGTGGGGAGATTTGCTTGAATTGTGCCGATGGAGCACCCTGCCGAATCTGCCCAGGTCTAGAACAGTAGGATAGGGAGTCGGTGTAGTCACCGCTGTGCACTCCCCTGAGCTCAGAAGTCACCGAAACCAGTGCCGAATTGTTGCTAACTGACCCTGGTATGCTGGTGAATTTTGGTGGATGCCTCCTTCATCACCACCGGTCGGAGTGGACCCTGGAACAGGTGCCCTATGCTCTGACTTGTTCTTGTTCCAGGATGCAGTAGCAGAAAGATCCGGGTGCCACGACCGCTCCCGAAGCCCGAACGAGGCGAGACCAAAACGAGAACGACCGCAGACGAGTCCTCTTATAATGGCCACCAGGGAGGGCACCAGACGATGTCAGGACAGAGAGGGATAGCCCGTTGAGTGGGGAGGTGTGTGGTCAGGTCCTGAGTGGCCTGAGGTGTCTGGTCAGGTCCTGAGTGTCCTGGTCGGGGGAGAAAAATTGGAAAACGTTCCTCCGGATGCCAAATGGGATTCCGTCTTCTGATGATGGAAGTAGATTGGATGTACAAGACCCTGGCCAGACGAAGTTCTCAGAAGTGATGGGGTGTGGCCGTGGGTGCTTCTGCACTACAGCTCTGGTCCAGTTTCAGGTCCCGATTGCGTAGTCGGACAAGAACGAACCCTCCGGACAGTAGGGATGTCGGATGCCGACGAGACCACCTCGGATGCAAAGATATCTTGACGACGTTTCCGTCGATGTATGGTACACCTCTAGACGACCCCGAATGACCTCGAGGCAGGTTCTGCATGTCGGGCTCCTGCTGCTGCCTGCGAACTGGATAGAGCAGGAAGGTGAATGATGTTGGTAATGGTGGGGAGGGGTGAAGGGACTGCAATGGGTAGAGGGCTAATGGCTGTGGGGCTTGGATGGGGGTGAGTAGAGATGGTGGAGAGGCTGGAGAAGAGGGCTGGGTCGCAGCTAGCAGGTGGAGGGGGAGGGAGGTGCGGCCAAGGGTGTAATGTGAGAGAGAGAGGGGGGGCGCAAATGGGCTTTGGGGAATGGGGAGATGGGTTAATGGAGGGGTTAATGGTGGCCTAGGGAATGGGAAGGGTTGCCTTGGGGAGGGGAAGGGGTGCTTGGGGGAAGGGATTCCCCCTTGGGAAGGTGAAATGTTGTATGGGGAAGGGGAAAGGTTGCTTGGGAAGAGGGAGAGGTGCCTAGGAGAATGGGATTCCACCTAGGGGTTGGAGGGGGATTAAATGGGAGGTATGGGGAAGGGGGAGGGGTCTTAATTAAAGGTGAATAGGGAGGAGAGAGAGTGAATTTTGAAATTGGGGGTGGGGAGGAGAGAGAATGGGGTTCGCCCCCTTTAGAGAGAGAGAGAGAGAGAAATAGAGAAAGAGCTAGAGAGGTAGAGTGAGAGAGAGAGCACAAGGGTTTCAATATTCAACTCAAATTTTTTCATTAGTTCCAAATGAAGGGTTTGGAGTCCTATTTATAGGGAACTCCAAATTTACAAAAAGTCCCTGCTAAAAAAGACTAATGACACATTTCTAGGGGGAAGGGGATGCAAGTGGGCCAAGCCCAAGTGATTGGGCCCATCACCCACATGATGACTACTAGACTTAGGAACATAACCCCATAACATAGGTACTGGACTCAATTAAAAGACAAATTACATCAAGATGACTCAAAATAAAGACAAGAAGTACACCAAAGTGATCCATCAAAGTGCTGTGGAGGCCTGGATGACATGGAGCTCAAGTCTGGCCCACATCGAAAGGAAGGGAGGTCCCGAGCCAGAGGGAATCATGGGTGATGCCCTCATCAATTCCCCCGGGCCGCGAAGAGCTCGACTCTGTCGAGTAGGGGCCCTCCCTGCTATGATACTACTCCAATAGGTCGGGGTCCAGCTGCTGGAGATCCTCCCGACTCACCCAGGCATCATCCGACGGTGGCCGTCCCTTCCACCTAACCAGATATCGCTCATACGCCTTGCTCCGTGTGGTGGTGATATGTTCACCTAATATCCGCTCTACTTGATCACGCTGGTTTCTCGGGCCGGATGGAGCTCTCGTTTGTGTAGGGACTCTCTCAAGGGGTGGGATAGGCTGGATCTCCTCACTGGGTGTCACCGTGGGACCCTTATAGGGCACCAGGTCAGCTACATTGAAAGTGGGACTTACTCCGTATTTCTCGGGGAGGTCCAACACATAAGCATCAGTGCCGAGGTGTCTCAACACCTGAAATGGGCCTGCTCCACAAGACCTCAACTTTGAGATATTTCCAGGGAATAATCTCTCAGTTCTCACCATCACAAAATCACCAACTTGGAATTCTTGGTGGCTGCGGTGGGAATCGGCTGACTTCTTATAAACCTCATTGCTATTGTTGATTTGTTTGCGAATAGTGCCATGCAGTGTCATGAATGATGATCCTCTAAAGATGAAGGGAGGGCCTGGACAACCAAATTCAGCCCTATCAAGTGTTACATTGGCTTTGACGGACTTAGGGGGACCGGGGCATCCATAAATGGCTCTATCATGCATGGACTTTATAACAATGGTTGGAGGGCCGGGGCATCCATAGGGGAATCTATTGCGCATGGGTATAGCAAATGCCGGGGGTCCCGGACATCCATGAAGGTTTGTAACTTGCTTAAGGCCAATGATGAATGTGGGAGGACCTTTGGACCAATCATGCATCCGACTTGACATGTGGGTGTCATGTATGAAAGGACCCGACTTTCTATTCATGCCAAGAGGTGTGATGTGCCAAGACATAGGAATTCCTTTCCCATAGGTGACTTCCTTGTGTGGGGTGGTGGGGTGGCCTTCGAGCTTCCACTCAAAAGGGTCATAGGGGTCAAAGAAGGTATGTGTCATGGAGTGGGGCACTTTCTTGTTTCCTAGGTGTATTTCTCCCATGGTCATGATACCCTAGGTGTGGGCCAGGTCTAGAGAGAGGTGGGCTTGGTCTATCCTGGTGGGTTGGGGTAGGAAAAGGTTGGTGGTGAGTAAGGTGGGTGGGTATAGGAAGGGATCGAAGGGGTCATGGTAAGGGTCACCTAGGGAGAGGAACTCTAGGTCCTCATGGTCCTCACATAGTGGTGAGTCATCCTCCTCTAATCGAACAATTTGGTCAAAGTTCATGAATGGAGGGCTTGATGTTCTACCCGAGATAAGCAACTCTAGTTTGCGGATAGCATCGGGCTCATCGGGTGTAGGGAGGCATAGAAGAAGGTCGCTAGTGTAGCAACCCACAGTGTAAATCGAGGAGATGGACCCGACACATAGGTGTAGGAGGTCAAGGCTCCTAGGTCGGTCGGCTACAGTGGTCAACATGCCAGTTAACTCCATTTGCAAAGATAGACCCTTAAGAAGATCCCCTAACGTTTCCACTTGATAGGATGATTGGATTGTGGTGTGATAGATGGATAAGGGTACTATAGGAAGGTTTTGTTCCATCGGAGGACAAACATGGGCCATGATAACTCTAATTGGGTTCTCCTTCAGCCAACATAAAAGGGGTTCTCCTAAGATGAGCTCGGCCCCAACTAGGGAGGGTGGTGTAGGGTGAAGACCACTGTGCGAGGTTTCTTCTTCAACTTGGACATGTGTTTCCCCCACAGTCGGGATGGTGACAATGGTGTTCTCCTCCTCTAGGTGGTCGGGTGTGTGAGCCAGGGCGCTTCTTACACATGGGATGGGAACTTCCCGGCCTAACTCATGACATTGTGACTCGTATTCTTCTTCCCAATCGGGGGAGGTCTCATGTACCTCAATCTCATTCTCATCCCTTTGGGGTGTAGAGGTTTTACTCTCCAAGAGAAAATGGAAGGTCTTTTGGGGATGGGGTGATGATAGCTGGTGTGGGGTGCACCCGGGGTGGTGAGGGTGTTCGAACTTGGGTTGTGTTTGGGAGTGGAATAAGTGGAGACCTAAGTTGGGGTAGGATTGGGGTTGGTAGTGGAAGATGGGTGGGTTGAGGAGGATTGGGTTGATTGGTTTTGGGGGGTGTGTCTCTCTTAGGGGAAGATGGAGGGGTGGTGGTGGGGACCGTGGAAGCTTGTGGGGTGTGGGTTTGATGGAGGATTTCGGGTTGGCTGGTGGCCAATTTGGTTTGAATGGTGGTGGTGATCGGGATTGGAATCATTTGGGGTGGTGGAGTTTGGGCCCTAAGGGAGGTCTTGGGTTGACTGGGAGGGAAAGGGGGAGTGGGAGTGCTCCTCGGGTTATGGTTCTCAAGGTAGGAGTGGGAAGGTCGGGGAGTGAAGATCTTCCTAACCTCAATCTTTATCTCTTCCCATGAGTCTATGGGTCCTTTGGCTTCCCATCCAAATTCATCCCGTGGTGACCAAGCTCTAGGGCCGTGGTTCCTTTTTGCTTCGAACCGGTCAAGTCGGGTGGTGAGGGTATCTATATAGTTATGAATTTTGTTGATGACAGTGTCAAATTGGTCCATGGGTACTTGGGGCATCTCCCTAGGGTGGTCATGCAATGGAGTGATGGAAAACATGATGCAAGGGAGACTCAAATGTCAATGCCCTAGGACTAGACTCGTAGAGACAATTCTAAAACTTGCTCTGATACCATTTGATGTGACACACTAAGAAAAATGATGAAGAATGCAGTAGATGAATGTGGGCCCTTGGACCTTATTCGCAAACACAATCGTAAAACTCGAGGTTGATTGGAAATCGCCGACCCACCATGCACACCCGTTACCCGTGGTGACTCGGTGATGCCGAGTCGAGGTGGTGGAACAAGACCCTTGCCGATAGAGGGCCAGCAAGGCTATGGTTTTCCCTCCTGAGGGTACAGTGCCCAAAATCAAGGGCGGACCAGGTGCCTTGAGGGCATTGGGTCACTCTCTCACTTTAGCCCACGGTGACCGCACATAAACTAGAAGCTCCGGGAATGAGCGCTCTCTCACCGACCAGCGGACTAGTTTCGCAGATATTAAGTGAACAAATACAGAGGAGAGCAAGGGTAGAAGCTCACCTGGTTGGTTTGAAGAAACCAACCCCGTTCGGAGACGATGGGCGAGCGGGGAAGTGTGGGTTCCCTGCACACTGCGCCGATGAATCTTCGGCCGAAGACCTGCTAGTACAAAACTACTCCTCGCATAGGAGGGTGATCGTGGGGTGGGGAAAATAGAGGTTACATTCAAACACTACCTCCACGGAGGGAGGGGCGCTAAGCCGGCCAGGCGGGGTGGGGAGATTTGCTTGAATTGCACCGATGGAGCACCCTGCCGAATCTGCCCAGGTCTGGAACAGCAGGATAGGGAGTCGGTGTAGTCGCCGTTGTGCACTCCCCCAAGCTCAGAAGTCACCGAAACCA
This sequence comes from Amorphophallus konjac, assembly GCA_022559845.1. Taxonomy (NCBI): domain Eukaryota; kingdom Viridiplantae; phylum Streptophyta; class Magnoliopsida; order Alismatales; family Araceae; genus Amorphophallus; species Amorphophallus konjac. The sequence continues at coordinate 309,168,639 of CM040122.1, read as the reverse complement.
GTGCTGAATTGTTGCTAACTGACCCTGGTACACTAGTGAATTTTGGTGGATGGCTCCTTCATCACCACCGGTCGGAGTGGACCCTGGAACAGGTGCCCTACGCTCTAACTTGTTCTGATTCCAGGATGCAGTAGCAGAAAGATCCGGGTGCCACGACCGCTCCCGAAGCCCGAACGAGGCGAGACCAAAACGAGAACGACCGCAGACGAGTCCTCTTCTAATGGCCACCAGGGAGGGCACCAGACGTGTTGTACTCCTGGTTTTGATGATGACAACAGTAAGATTTTGGATATAGACACTTAACCTCCCAATAACTATTTAATAGTTCAAAGGGGTTGCAGGGTGCTCATTGCGTCAACGCCATCAAATGGAAGCGTCGACGCAGCAGTACAAACTCAAGAAAGAAGCCCCTGGGTGAATTTGTGCATCAACGCAACGTTCAAGTGGAGTGGATGCATCAGAGCATTGATAGCTTGGGCACAAAGTCTATACACCAGCTGGATCCATTTAGTCTGTACATTGGCATATCTTCTTCAAGTCTGTACATCGGGCACCTTCTTAATGAAGTCTACACATTGATCCTAATACTGTGGTCTGTACACTGCCGACCAGTCAAGTCTGCACAATGCCAAAGTCAGTTCAGCTCAACCCTATACATCCTTCCAAGCCTCAACTCTATACATTCGGTTCCTTGGACAAAGTCTACACATCGCTTAGTCTGCTCATTACCTTCAGCCCAAGTGCTCAAAGCCAAGTCTATACAACGCCAACCCAACACATTGAACAGTTCTCCAAGTCTATACACTAGACTTCATTTCTCTAAGTCTATACATTGTTGTTTGCACTGCAAAGTCCATACACTGGAAGCTCTTCGTTTGATATCAATAAGTCTGTACACTGGGTTCAACTCTCCAAGTCTGTACAGCCTGTTTGTCTTCTTGTGTGAAGTCTATACAACGCATGCTCACATAACTAACTCTATACACTCGATTGTTAGATCTTCAACTATATACATTGGTTAAGTCTATACACTGAGATCTCATGAAGAGTTGCAAGTCTATACACTCGTTGTTAGAGACCTAGACTGCTAAGTCCATACACTCCCTCACTATGTACACACTTGCTATATTGATCTTTGAAGTCTATACAATGCTTCACGTTAACACTAAGTCTATACACTTCATTATTGTTGCTGAAGGGAACAGGGTCGACGCCTGAAGCTTAAAGCGTCCACGCATCAGTAGACGAAGCTTTCACGATGTCTTCTATTGCGTTAACGCCACAAGCAAGCAGCGTCGACGCAGCAGTTAGAAAAAGCAGAGACTCTTACAAGCGACGAAGCTTTCATGATATCTTCCACTGCGTCAACGCCATCAACAAGCAGCGTCGACGCAGCGGCTTAAGAGACGCCAGTATACAAATGTACATGTTCAATGCGTCAACGCAACATGCTGATAATGTCGACGCAGCACGTCCATTTGTTGAAGACTCGATCACTGGACTGCCGATACCGTTGCGTCAACGCAGCAGGCTGATGGAGTCGATGCAGAGGTTAAAAAGGTTGAAGATATCTGATGGCTATGGCAACCCTTTGGAGCAAGTGAGTTGACGCCATCTAACTCCAGTTGCTGAGCGTACTGGTGCTGGGCACGTGATCCGAGGATAAGGAGAGTGCCCAGATGAGGACACGTGTTCTGACAGCCTGCTGGATGCTGCCACGTGGTCCGAATTCTAAGGGCGAGAACTGTGGAAGCCACACGCGCCCTGCTGCTGCTGCTGGTATATAATGTATCCTTCGTCTTCAGATGAAGCGTGATCGAAGCAGAAGCCTGAAGAGCAGAAAGCCCTTCGATCCAGAAGAAGAGAAAAAGACGGAAAAGAGAGGAAGAAGAGATAGAAGAGAGAAGCCGTGAAGAGAGAGCAGTGAGTGAGAGATTAGGAGAGTAGAAGAGAAAGAAAGAGAGATAGAGAGTGAGAGATTAAGAGAGCAGAAGAGAAAGAAAGAGAGAAAGAGAGTGAGCGAGAGAGCTCGTGGAGAAGAAGGAAGAAGCTGCTTGAAGATCTGTCTTCACTGGACCGTGGATCAGATCCAGGCCAGTCAGCTCCATTGAGAGCCACATTGTGCATTTCATCTTTTACAGCTTTCTGATTGCTGTGTTATTTTTCTTTATTGTTTTTCCTTTGTTTTCTGATCATCTTTGTTCTTCCGATTGCCCTGTTGGGGATCGGGTTCCTCCTGTTGGTTCAGGAGAAGGGAGATCTGATCTCCAGGTTGCAAGTGACAGGTTGTCACTTGTGGGTTACCCTCCGGTTGGGAGGAAGAGGGGAGGCTGTTCCCCTGGTCAAGCTGTGTGGCAGCAACTGTTTGCAGACTAAGTCTGCGTTCTAGCTTGAGCTAGTGGAAGCCTCACTCCGGTTGGGAGTGAGGGGTGGATGTAGGTCTGTGGACCGAACCACCTAAAATCTCTTGTGCAGTGGCTTGATTGATTGATTGCTTCCGCTAGATGCTTGGATAGGCACGCCCATGAGTTTGTATTTGAGTTGAAATGAATTAGTTCTATCCTGTGTCTTTCTCTAGCATCCTAGTTTTTAATTTGGCCATATACTGTAGAAGGATACATTCACCCCCCTCTGTATCCGGGCCAAGCATACTAACAGTTGGTATCAGAGCGGGTGTCTGCATACAAGGTCCAGCGACCTGCAGATTCGATCTTGCGGTCTTAGGTGCTTATTTGCTTTTAGTGCATCAATATTCCTGTTGCATTGAATTTATCTGCTATTTGCTTCAATGGCTTGTCCACCCGTCTTCAGTGGTTTTGATTTCAACCAGTGGCACAGTGCCTTACGTGCTTATGTTAAATCTGTTGATCCAGACCTGTGGAAAGTGATTTCACATGGTCCTCATAAATTACCAAAGAAAAAGTCCAAATGGACTGACAGTCACGAAGCAATGTATGAGGAGAATCAGACAGCTATAAATCTGATGAAAGCAGCCACTGACAAAGCCTTTCACTCATGTTTCCTTGATTGCAGATCTGCAAGGGATATGTTGGAAATGATGAAGAGAGCCGGGAAAGGAAATCAAACAAGCTGCATGATGGCTGACAGAAGCAATCAAAGCAGCAGCCAAAATGAAGATGATGATGATGAGGTAAATCTCTTCGAGAACTTTTCTCTTGATGATTGGGAGAATGCATATGCTGAATTGTTAGAGTCACATGAGAGCTTAAGAAAATAGTATAAAAAGTTGAAGAAGGGTACTCGGGTAGATGGTTCTAGCTCTCCATGTGAAAATTGTACGAGTATGAAGCAATTTCATGATGCATGTCTGTCTGATAATCATATGTATAAAAATCAGAATGCAAAACTGAAGAAGGAACTCGAATGTGTTTACTCTGAACTAAATAAGCTAAAATCTGAAGATGAATCTCTCAGAAAAATCTCCAAAGAAGATGAAGAAGAATCAGAGAAACTTAAGCAGGAGAAAAACCTGCTTGCTGAAAAACTTGAAGCCATCAAATCTGTGAATGTGGAATTACAGAAAAACATTGAAAAGAAGGAAAAAGATTTGAAGGAATTCAAGGCTGGAAGAAAACTTGAAACTAACTCAGAAGATCAGACTCTAATAAATGAGTTAATTCAGAATGACAAGCTTAAGGAAGAAAATGAAAAATTAAAAATGTTGAATTCCACTATGTCAGAGAGACTTCTAGCTTTGGAAAGAGGAAAAAGTATTTGTGTTGAAGATTCTAATAAACTGAGCAATCTGGAACAGGAAATTGACAAATATAAAACTGCTAACAAGGTGTTAACTGAATGTGTGAATTGCAGTGAACAAGAGATTGCTAGTTATGAGCTACATATTTCCTCTTTGGAAGATGAAATTCAGGATTTGACAGTCTCCTTGTCTAAATTTGTTGATGGGCAGAAAAACCTAGACAAGCTACTAGGTATAAAAATCAACTCTAGGAAGGAAGGGCTGGGCTACAATAAGATAAACAAGAAGGAACTTCAGAACAAAGTTATGACATCTTTTGTAAGTGGTTCAGACGTAGCCACCACCTCTAAAGACAAACAGCCCATTGTTCAGAAAATACTGGAACAAAGAATAATTTGAAGAAAGACGGACTGGGCTATAGTCCAGTCATGAGGAAGGTCGATGGAGCCAACCTGAAAACTGTCTTTGTTAAATCCTCTGAACAGGAGAAGCCTTCTATTTCATCTCCAACTCAGTACAAGGCTAAGAAAATAGGAAAACAGGATAAAAACCAGAAAAGGACTGTAAATCAGAAAATAAATGAAAAGGCTTCATCAGTGCATGCTGATCACAGTCCTCACACACACTCACATGCATCTAAAAGGAAGATTATCTGTCATTACTGTCATAAAGTTGGACATCTGATGCATGAGTGTAAGTTGATGGAGAAGGATAATAAGAATGCTAGGAGATATCATGATAAAAATCCTTCATTTCAGAAAAGGAGAATTGAGTGCTTTCATTGTGGTAAACTAGGACACAAAATTTCACAATGCTGGTTTGTTAGTGATAAGAATAAATTTCATGCAAACTATCATGTTCTAACAAGAACAAGTCTGTTCCAATAAACCAGCATATGACATGCTTTAATTGTGGAAAATTTGGTCATAAGAGATTTGAATGCTGGCTGAATGCTAGTAAGAAAAGTTCTAATTCATGCTTTCACTATGGCAAGATGGGCCACATTGCAGCCCATTGTAGACATGCTCAGGGTAGACAACTCAATTCTAAAACTCTTAAACTCCCTGCTAATGGAAATATGTTTGGAAATAATGTTTTTAGAGGCAAGTACAATGAGTGCTTCAAATGTGGGAAGTTTGGCCATACAGTCAAGGACTGTTGGCATATTCAGGGTAGAAATGTGAATCTCAAACATGCTAAATTCCCTGTAAGACAATTTTCAAAACTTTCATGCTATAACTGTGGGAAGCCAGGTCACAGGGCTGCAACCTGTTGGCTGGCAGGATATCAAAACCAAACTGGTTTTGGCAAACAGAATTTTTATTCTGTTGACAAGAAACCTCATGCTTATGCACATAGAATTCATGCTAACAAGAATGTGCATAAATCAGATCTGAAAACTGCTCCTAGAAATGTGCCAAGAAAACCTGCTAGGAGTAATACTGTTTTATCAGGACCCAAGACTTCTTGGGTACCTGTTTGTGCAAAATAACATTGCTATGCAGGTGTGCCTTGGGACTGGAATAAAAAGGGGTAATGATCCAAGGCACTCAAGAAGAAAAACCCCATACTGATTTTTCTTTCAGGTAAACTTCCTGCTGTCCTTGTTTTTAGTTTTATTGCATGGCAAGTTAAATCTGTTTTTGCATTTTTCATTCATCAGTTGCCATGTGCATTATTTTCTGATCATACATTTGCTGAGAGTTCTGTGCAAACATCAGATTAAGAAGGGTTGTCTGTATCTGATGCATACATAGGCTAATTGCAATTGCTTGATAATTGTGTTATGCATAGACTCTGAAAACAAATTGCCTTTCGAATTGTCTGAAAAAATCTGAACTGCTTATGAGTGTGACTTGAATCATGTGTGTTGCAATAGCTCACTGAAAATTCTGAATTGCATATAGGACTGCATGTTGAATAATCATGCATGACCTCAATGGTATATAAATGGTAAGGTACCAAAGGGCAGGGAGGTCTGTCTGGAGGTTCTTACTATGTGTGAGGTGGTCTTTTAGACCAAGTGCTCCGCCTAGTACCATGGGTCATCTTGCTGCTTAGGACAGTCTGAATGTGCATGAATCATTTGGTAACATATGTTCAGTTCTCAGTGCAAACATTGCATGTTTTCAGGGGGAGTTAGTTGCATATCCTTGCATAGCAATTCAATGTCGAGTCTTTGCATGTCCCTGCATACATATAGTGCATTGTATCCCCTTATATTGAAAATGTCAAAAAGAGAGTTTGAATGCATATTGTAAGGGGGAGTCAATGCATTGCATATAGGTTGTCAAATGCATACATTTGTCTGATTTCATAGCATATCCCTTCTTATTGACTTAGTTGACAAACCTTGATCATATTCTGAAAAACTTTGAGCTTCAAAATCTCTCTTAACAATTGGTTTTTCTCCTATCAATTGGTATCGTTTGGCTTCAGAAATCTATCAGTCCCTCATGAAGATTCCAATGGGCTATCTTGATCATAAATCTGAAAATTTTGAACTAGAAAACTTCTATTATACAGGTTTATGAATGTCTGAAATAACTCATGTGGTTTAAGTTTAATGTTCATGGAGTTTGACTTTAAAATCTCTTAAAAATATCTGAAGCATGTTTAATAAACCTTAACCATTTGTTTCATGCTGTGTCTTGTGAAAAATTTCTGAAATCTGCACTTTTGAATACATGACTTTAATTGGTTAAGTACATGAAACTATTATTGATTTGAAGCAAAAGAATGCCTCTGAAATGTCTAAAGGGTTAATTCTGTCAGAGCAATGACATTGGCCACTGAGAAACACAAGTCCAAAGGACTGTGTCATGAGGTGCCTTCGTTAACTCTGATAAAATTCATTGAAACTCAGGCAGAGCAATGGCATGCACACTGAGAAATACAACTCACTCATTAGAAAATGATTTGTAGTGTGTCATGATGTGTAAATGCTAACTCTGTTCACATAAAGCATGACAGTTAGTCACACTAAGGGCTTAGGGATATTGGCCTCTAATCAAGGTATATCCTCTAGTTACAATGTGTGCACTGAACTAGAGTGCTCGTAAAATTTGGAGCAAGAAAATTGTTGAATAAAGTGAAATATCTGAATATTGATACACAAATCAAATTGCTTCAACCCTAGACAAAATCATATGACTTCATAATTACTTGACTTCAATACTAGTGCATGTAACTCTGAAAGAAGTCAATAGATTTGATTGTGTAAGAGAAAGAGAGATTAATCAAGATAATTATGAGGGCTTGGTTCATCTTTATTAAACCATGGTTTTAGATATCAATACAGAATTTTACTGATGAACTCTACATACATCATAATTAAACCACGCTGTTAATAAAGTTCATTCATAAGCTCTTATAATGGAAGACTTTGAAAACATGTTTTGGATTTATGAGAATAATATCCCTTTGAGAATCCAATTGAATTTCCCTTCTTATTCTTTCATAGGCTCCATTTAGTAAGGGGGAGTTTCATTATTAGATGCATCATGCTGCATAAGGAGGAGTATCTCATTCCTAACTGCATCACTGCGTAGACGCAATGTTACATTGGCGTCAACGCGTTATGCCTCACTGGCTTTTTATCTTGTGTTTTTCGGTTCACTTGCCTCACTGCGTAGACGCAATGCCCCTCTCTGCGTCCACGCATTGCTTCTTATTCATATCTTCTTTACCCGGTTCACCCACTTGAACCGCTGAACCGTTCACTTAAAGGGTCCTCGGTGTCTCTTTAAAAGCGAAATGAGACCGCTGCTCTTCTTCACTTTTTTCCAAAACCCTTTTTTGTCATTCGACCTCTCGTGTCCCCCAAGAATCCTCTCAGCTCTCTCTCCTGCTCGATTCATCTCCGTGCCATGGATTCTCCAGCATCCACTCAAAAAGGGAAGCAGAGGGCAGAGGAACAACCAAGAGGCTCAGAACCAGCAAGAGGCACAATGGAGTCCCACTCTCTAGTAGCTCGCGAAAGGGGAAGAAGGAAGGAGACGGGTCCACGGGATCCAAGTCCGCCAACCAAAAGGTTAAAGACATCCGCAGTCAGAAAAGAGAAGCGGAAGGGCTTATCTTCAGGTTCTGCAACCGGTCAGAAAGATGCTGGTAGCTCGCGTACAGTCACCATGGAAGAACCTCTGAAGGTTCTTATTTCCCGGTACGTTGATGCTACTGATCATCATATGCTCGAAGTTTTTCCTCAGCTGTTTCCTATACTGGACCATCAGGGCTGGTGGTCGTTTGTCTCAACACACAAGACTTACTACCCCACCTTGGTCAGAGAGTTCTACCAGAACTTAAAATATGAACCTTCTGTTCCAAAACTCACATCCAGTGTTAGAGGTGTAAGGTTCGAAATAACAGATAAGCTGCTTGCCAGAGCATGGAAGGTTCCTAAAGTAGGAGTTCAGCTGCATGATTTTGAGTATAATGCGCATGAAGCGTATGAGCTCTTGACTGAGAAACCCAGTAATCTCTCCGATGTCAGGGAGACCTACCTAGGCAGTCTCAAAGCCAATCATTTCCCTTCGCTAAATAGACTGCTCCACCACATTTGCACCTCCATGATCACACCACAGAGCAGTGGAAGAGAAAGGGTGACAGAGATGCAAAGATTTCTTCTCTACTGTATGCTGAAGAGAATACATATTTCCCTGCCGGATGTAGATATTCAAACAATGGGGTCATGTCTATCTCAGTCCAGAACCCTTCCTTATGCCGCCCCATTAACTGCTATTTTTCGGAAAGTTGGTGTAGACTTTGACTCTGAGAAGAAACTTATCATCCCTCGAGGGAATGTGTACACACTTTCTTATATCCAAAAGTTTATGGGTTTTGATGTCGTTGATGGTAAGGCTGTCAGAACCCTTCCTAGTCAGAAATCAGCTTCATCAGAGATCGGTCAGGCATCAAGAACAGCCACTATAGATGATGGTCAAGTGCACAGAGCAGAAATACCGATTCCATCTGTGGTGAGTGAAGACATGCCAGAGGACAACTCCATGAGAGGAGAGCAAGTTTTTGAGGCTTCTGCGGAACCGAGTGGCTCTGTACCTATAGTAGAACCACCTACGTCTGGAGCCATTAAAGTTTATAGAAGAACCTCTCCAACTTCTGATGCAGCTCCACCCCCAGCAACTATTGAAGAGATGTTAGTGAACATGACTATGATGATGAAGCGTCAGGAGGCCAAGATGGACAAGTTGGAGGAGTTCACAACCCTTCATTTTAACAAGCTGACTGCTCGGATTGTGAATTTTGAAACTTCAGCTTTATGTGAGTGGCGAAATTTCTTACTCACCAAGATGGTGTCTGACCAAGCAACAAGGTCAGTCTTGAAACAGATATCATCCCTCCTTGACAAACTTGCCACTCTGGTACAAGAGATGCACAATCAACAAGGTTCAACCCTTTCCTCTTTTGCCAAAATTATTGATCTGTGCTATGATCTGAAGATAGGGCTAGAAACAATCAAAGGTCCTGCCAGTGCAATCCCTCCATTCCTCAAAGTTGTGCTAGAGAAGATTGACAAAGTAATAGCCAACATCCAGTCACTTGAGAACAAACTCCACGATAAAGATTCTGTCACTGAAATTGGCAATGTTCGCGGCACTCTAAGTCATCAGCTAAGCGAACTTTCTCAAGAGATCAGAGACCTTCTAACCAGGGACCATTCTACTTCAGGACAGCCATCTCGCCAGACACCTCCAGGCACTCAAGGACAATCTTCTCGTCAGCAACAACAACCATCTTCTGCCAGGCGTTACAATCGCTTCTTCCCATCTTAACCTATGTTTTCTACATGCACCCCCTTTCATGATGATGACAAATGGGGAGAGCTTAATGAGCTGCTAAATTTTGTTAATGACTGCTGAATTTTGCTAATGAATGCTGAGTTTTGTTAATGAATGATAGCATATACTTTCGTTTTTGTGACTCATAATTTTTTGTTCAACTGACAAGTAACCATGCGTTTGGTTGATGCTAATCTTGTGTGATCGCAGATGTCATTAAAACAGTTTGGGGGTTGTCATCATCAAAAAGGGGGAGATTGTTGTGCTCCTGGTTTTGATGATGACAACAGTAAGATTTTGGATATAGACACTTAACCTCCTAATAACTGTTTAATAGTTCAAAGGGGTTGCAGGGTGCTCATTGCGTCAACGCCATCAAATGGAAGCGTCGACGCAGCAGTGCAAACTCAAGAAAGAAGCCCCTGGGTGAATTTGTGCGTCAACGCAACGTTCAAGTGGAGTGGACGCATCAGAGCATTGATAGCTTGGGCACAAAGTCTATACACCAGCTGGATCCATTTAGTCTGTACATTGGCATATCTTCTTCAAGTCTGTACATCGGGCACCTTCTTAATGAAGTCTACACATTGATCCTAATACTCTGGTCTGTACACTGCCGACCAGTCAAGTCTGCACAATGCCAAAGTCAGTTCAGCTCAACCCTATACATCCTTCCAAGCCTCAACTCTATACATTCAGTTCCTTGGACAAAGTCTACACATCGCTTAGTCTGCTCATTGCCTTCAGCCCAAGTGCTCAAAGCCAAGTCTATACAACGCCAACCCAACACATTGAACAGTTCTCCAAGTCTATACACTAGACTTCATTTCTCTAAGTCTATACATTATTGTTTGCACTGCAAAGTCCATACACTAGAAGCTCTTCGTTTGATATCAACAAGTCTGTACACTGGGTTCAACTCTCCAAGTCTGTACAGCCTGTTTGTCTTCTTGTGTGAAGTCTATACAACGCATGCTCACATAACTAACTCTATACACTCGATTGTTAGATCTTCAACTATATACATTGGTTAAGTCTATACACTGAGATCTCATGAAGAGTTGCAAGTCTATACACTCGTTGTTAGAGACCTAGACTGCTAAGTCCATACACTCCCTCACTATGTACACACTTGCTATATTGATCTCTGAAGTCTATACAATGCTTCACGTTAACACTAAGTCTATACACTTCATTATTGTTGCTGAAGGGAACAGGGTCGACGCCTGAAGCTTAAAGCGTCCACGCATCAGTAGACGAAGCTTTCACGATGTCTTCTATTGCGTTAACGCCACAAGCAAGCAGCGTCGACGCAGCAGTTAGAAAAAGTAGAGACTCTTACAAGCGACGAAGCTTTCATGATATCTTCCACTACGTCAATGCCATCAACAAGCAGCGTCGACGCAGCGGCTTAAGAGACGCCAGTATACAAATGTACATGTTCAATGCGTCAACGCAACATGCTGATAACGTCGACGCAGCACGTCCATTTGTTGAAGACTCGATCACTGGACTGCCGATACCGTTGCGTCAACGCAACAGGCTGATGGAGTCGACGCAGCGGTTAAAAAGGTTGAAGATATCTGATGGCTGCGTCAACCCTTTGGAGCAAGTGAGTTGACGCCATCTAACTCCAGTTGCTGAGCGTACTGGTGCTGGGCACGTGATCTGAGGATAAGGAGAGTGCCCAGATGAGGACACGTGTTCTGACAGCCTGCTGGATGCTGCCACGTGGTCCGAATTCTTAGGGCGAGAACTGTGGAAGCCACATGCGCCCTGCTGCTGCTGCTGGTATATAATGTATCCTTCGTCTTCAGATGAAGCGTGATTGAAGCAGAAGCCTGAAGAGCAGAAAGCCCTTCGATCCAGAAGAAGAGAAAAAGAAGGAAAAGAGAGGAAGAAGAGATAGAAGAGAGAATCCGTGAAGAGAGAGCAGTGAGTGAGAGATTAGGAGAGTAGAAGAGAAGAAAGAGAGATAGAGAGTGAGAGATTAAGAGAGCAGAAGAGAAAGAAAGAGAGAAAGAGAGTGAGCGAGAGAGCTCGTGGAGAAGAAGGAAGAAGCTGCTTGAAGATTTGTCTTCACTGGACCGTGGATCAGATCCAGGCCAGTCAGCTCCATTGAGAGCCACATTGTGCATTTCATCTTTTACAGCTTTCTGATTGCTGTGTTATTTTTCTTTATTATTTTTCCTTTGTTTTCTGATCATCTTTGTTCTTCTGATTGCCCTGTTGGGGATCGGGTTCCTCCTGTTGGTTCAGGAGAAGGGAGATCTGATCTCCAGGTTGCAAGTGACAGGTTGTCACTTGTGGGTTACCCTCTGGTTGGGAGGAAGAGGGGAGGCTGTTCCCCTGGTCAAGCTGTGTGGCAGCAACTGTTTGCAGACTAAGTCTGCGTTCTAGCTTGAGCTAGTGGAAGCCTCACTCCGGTTGGGAGTGAGGGGTGGATGTAGGTCTGTGGACCGAACCACCTAAAATCTCTTGTGCAGTGGCTTGATTGATTGATTGCTTCCGCTGGATGCTTGGATAGGCACGCCCACGAGTTTGTATTTGAGTTGAAATGAATTAGTTCTATCCTGTGTCTTTCTCTAGCATCCTAGTTTTTAATTTGGCCATATACTGTAGAAGGATACATTCACCGCCCTCTGTATCCGGGCCAAGCATACTAACAAGACGATGTCGGGACAAAGAGGGATAGCCCGTTGAGTGGGGAGGTGTCTGGTCAGGTCCTGAGTGGCCTGATCTGCGCACCCGGGGGAGAAAAATTGGAAAACATTCCTCCGGATGCCAAAAGGGATTCCGTCTTCTGCTGATGGAAGTAGATTGGATGTAGAAGACCCTGGCCGGACGAAGTTCTCAGAAGTGATGGGGTGTGGCCGTGGGAGCTTCTGCACTGCAGCTCTGGTTCAGTTTCAGGTCCCGATTGCGTAGTCGGACGAGAACGATCCCTCCGGACAGTAGGGATGTCGGATGCCGGCGAGACCACCTCGGATGCAAAGATATCTTGACAACCTTTCCGTCGATGTATGGTACGCCTCCAGACGACCCCGAATGACCTCGAGGCAGGTTCTGCAAGTCGGGGTCCTGCTGCTGCCTGCGAACTGGATAGAGTAGGAAGGTGAATGATGTTGGTAATGGTGGGGAGGGGTGAAGGGACTACAATGGGGAGAGGGCTAATGGCTGTGGGGCTTGGATGGGGGTGAGTAGAGATGGTGGAGACGCTGGAGAAGAGGGCTGGGTCACAGCTAGCAGGTGGAGGGGGAGGGAGGTGCGGCCAAGGGTGGAAGGTGAGAGAGAGAGGGGGGGCGCAAATGGGCTTTGGGGAATGGGGAGATGGGTTAATGGAGGGGTTAATGGTGACCTAGGGAATGGGAAGGGTTGCCTTGGGGAGGGGAAGGGGTGCTTGGGGGAAGGGATTCCCCCTTGGGAAGGTGAAATATTGTATGGGGAAGGGGAAAGGTTGCTTGGGAAGAGGGAGAGGTGCCTAGGAGAATGGGATTCCACCTAGGGGTTGGAGGGGGATTAAATGGGAGGTATGGGGAAGGGGGAGGGGTCTTAATTAGAGGTGAATAGGGAGGAGAGAGAGTGAATTTCGAAATTGGGGGTGGGGAGGAGAGAGAATGGGGTTCGCCCCCTTTAGAGAGAGAGAGAGAGAAATAGAGAGAGAGCTAGAGAGGTAGAGTGAGAGAGAGAGAGAGCACAAGGGTTTCAATATTCAACTCAAATTTTTTCATTAGTTCCAAATGGAGGGTTTGGAGTCCTATTTATAGGGAACTCCAAATTTATAAAAAGTCCCTGCTAAGAAAGACTAATGACACATTTTTAGGGGGAAGGGGGTGCAAGTGGGCCAAGCCCAAGTGATTGGGCCCATCACCCACATGATGACTACTAGACTTAGGAACATAACCACATAACATAGGTACTGGACTCAATTAAAAGACAAATTACATCAAGATGACTCAAAATAAAGACAAGAAGTACACCAAAGTGATCCATCAAAGTGCTGTGGAGGCCTGGATGACATGGAGCTCAAGTCTGGCCCACATCGAAAGGAAGGGAGGTCCCGAGCCAGAGGGAATCATGGGTGATGCCCTCATCACTACGTGACCTATATCTTTTGGTATTTTTCTTTTCGGTTTCATTCTTTGTTTTACTTATCATTTCAAGCAAGCTGTGTTGCTCAGCGGGCGAGGTGTGATCCTCGGACAACAAGTTGTGATTGCTCAGCGGAAGCAAGCTGTGATGCTCAGCGGATGTAAGAAAGCTGTGATGCTTAGCGGTTCAAGCTGTGAGTCAGCAGAAGCCTCACTCAAGTTTGAGTGGGGGATGGACGTAGGTCTGCGGTAGCAGATCGAACCATCTAAAAAATTCTTTGTGCACCATGGTTTGTGATTTGTGAAAGTTTGCAAATTCCATATCTTCTGTCTCTTTCATAGGATGGGTTTCTGGTGATTGTCTGAGCGTTATATATTCGATATTGGTTCTGTTTGATTCACTTGTTTTAGATAAGATTTATGTTCTTTACTAGAGCAGTTTTTTGTTTGAAGAATCCCATGTTGTGTTTGCTCTACGATTTACAGTTATAGATATATACGCATCTCAGTTCAACACTGGCATACTGTCAAGTGCTTGTTGTTTTGATTGCTACTTGACTCTCACATTTATATGCCTAGGTGCACTTCAATTATTTCAATTTAACGCAGCATCTTTATTATACGCTAAGTGTTCGAAGCTTGTTCAGTGTGAGCCATAACCTTCCTTAGTCTAGTCTGAGTAGAACGCGTTTTCTTTCAAGTTTTAATTACGCAATAATTTTTAACGGGGATCTATCCACCCCCCCTCTGGATCCGTGCCTAGCACCCCAACAATTGGTATCAGAGCAGGTTTCTGATTCATCAGATCCAACGATCTGCAGAGGATCCTGCTATCTTATTAGTGCATTTGCTATTATAGACTGCTGTGTCTAGTGCTTCATCTATGTTCAGTCTACTACTTTAAATTGGTTTTTATTATCTCAATGGCTCATCGTTCAGTATTCGACGGTACAAATTTCAATGACTGGTTAGGCATCATATGTGTTTACATAAACTCCATTGATTCTAATTTATGGAGTCTTGTTTCTAACGGCCCACATAAACTGCCTCATGATCAGACCAAGTGGTCTAATGAGGACAGATTGAAGAACCGTGATAACATCACAGTTCTCAATATCTTGATGGCTGCAGTTGATACTGACAAATTTCCTTTTGTTTTTAGGTGCACTTCTGGAAAGGAAATTTTTGATAGAGGGATTGCTACACATGTGGAACAAGAAGAACAATGCCTGATGGTCAACCGGAGTAGTCACAGTAGTGATCAAATGAATGAGGATTCATCGTCTCAAATAAGCTCTGGATCAGAAGAACTCTCTTTTAATGAATTGGTAAGCATGTATGAAGAACTTTCTGATAGATATAAGAAACTAAAATCTGAAAATAAGAAATTGAAAAAGAAAATTGATTCAAAATCCTCATGTGAAAACTGTTCGAAACTGAAACAATCTTATGATATCTATTCATCTGATGATCAAATACATAAGGAATAGATTTGTTTGCTGAAAAATGAGAATCAAGAATTGATAAATAAAATTTCTGAACTAGAAGAAAAGCTGAGCTTAATTAATGATGATCAAATCTTAATCAATGATCTAGTTTAGAATGAAAAATTGATGGAAGAAATGGTAAAATTAACGGAGCTCAATATTGTCATGTCTGACAGATTGCTTGATCTTGAGAAAGAAAAATCAGTAACTCCTTCACTTGAAAAAGAAATTAAAAAATAGAAAAATAAAAATGAAGTTTTGAAAGAAAAACGGGTTGACTATGAAAAGGAAAAAGCTGATTCAGATATCTTCATAACAGAGATGAATAAGTCTTCATCTAAATCTGCTAAGGACAAAGGCAAAATGAAAATGTCCTTGAAAGATGATATGATTAAATAAAAAGAAAGCATAGGACACATCTTTGGGATTAAAAAGGTTATGAGGAACCAGCTATATTCCACTTTTGTGCAAAGTTCTGAAGTGGCTGGTACCTCTAGTCAATCACCAAAATAGTTTGATGCTAAGAAAATTCATAAATAGAATGAATCCAAGAAAAATCATGTGCAGCAAACACATAAAAAGACATTCAATAACATGCATTCTAAGAACCCTTATGTGAAAAATCACCATGCTTCAAAGAAATTTAATATTTCTTGTTTCTACTGTCATAAGATTGGTCGTTTGATGCATGAGTGTAAATTAATGGAACAAGATGATTTGAATGTTAGTGCAAGGCATGCTAAGAAATTTCATGACAGAAATCATGCATTTAATAGAAAGAAAATTCATTGTTTTTACTGTGGCAAATTTGGCCACATTGCTACTCAATGTTGGCATGCTCAAGGAAAGAAATTTAATTCTGAATTTGTTAAATTCCCTGTAAATAGAAATAAATTTTTTAAGAATAAATCTAATTTTAAAGAAGAATCATTTGCATGCTTTGAGTGTGGGAAGCTAGGCCACAAAGCTATAAATTGTTGGCTGGCTGGTCATAAAAGATAAAAGTTTCATGTGAGAACCAGAAACACTCATGATCATGCATATAATTCTCTTGATAAATATGTCAAATTCCCTACAAATCATCATGTTATCAGTGAAAATAAATCTGTTTCAAATGGCCAGCACATTGTGTGCTTTAGGTGTGGAACACCAGGCCACAGGGTAAATGAATGTTGGCTAAATGATGATAGAAGAATTTCTCTTTCATGTTTTCACTGTGGAAAGCATGGCCATACAACCAAGAATTGTTGGCATGTAAATAAAAAGAAAAATTCTCATCATAACAACATTGGATATTCACAGAAATTAAAAAATCATGTTTATCTGAAACCTGTGCAAAAGTCAGATTCATGTTGTTATTATGGTCAATTTGGGCATAACATGTTGAATTGCTCTTTAATGTTGTTTGATGATTTGAAAGCTCAGAAAATGTGGAAAGCACTCTCTAGAGGTGCCACTGACAGGTCAGGACCCAAGAATTCTTGGGTACCTAAATCTGCAAAATGAGAATCTATTTTGAAGGAGTGCCTTAGGGCTGAGGAATAAAATGGGTTAATAAGCCAAGGCACCTAAGTATGATAAAACCTCATTTCTGTTCTTTACAGGTTTGATCATGTCTGTCTTCAATAATCTCATTAAGAAAGTTGCATATCATGCTTGACTTGTTAGTCAGAGTCTCATGCATACATGTTTACATCTGAATTTTATAATGAGCATTATTTTTCATAAGTCTTCCAATGCATATAATTGAGTTATCTGTGCATATATGAGATTGAAGAATGAATTTCATATCAAAGTCTGAGAATTTGAATTGGATATGTCTGATGCTTGCATATGTCAATTGCATTTGTTTAAATGTTTGTATGTCTTAATGCACACTTTACACATTCACTGAAAATCTGTTACATACATTCTTCATCTGCTTATGCTTGATAAACTGCTATTAAAATTGAAATACATATAGGACTGCATTTGCACTGCATTATCTTGCATGACCAATATGGTATATCAAATGGTAAGTTATTGAAAGACAGATGTGATCTGTCTAGAAGTTCTTACTATGTGTGAGGTGGTCTTTAGACCAAGTCCTCTGCCTAGTACGTAGGTCAAATTTGCACATAGAGCAGTATAGACTTTCATGAGCATAATTCATTAAACCCCCTACACAATGTTCATTGTGTTTGTTGCATTCAGAGAAGTCATACAATGCATATAGATAGGGGGAGTCAATCAGGGTAATTTTGTGTGTCATGCATATGCATATGTGCTTATTGGTATCAATCAACTCCCTACAAAGGTCTTCATGTCATAAGTTATATCTGAAGTGTTTTTCATAAAAAGGGAGTTCCTGCATTTTACAGTTTACTCATGTGCACTTGTTATCATGCATATATTGATTGCATACCATTCATATAAAGAATACCAAAAAGATTGATTGGGTGCATTCAGTCAGGGGGAACATTTGTCATGAATTGGATTGATTGGCTGAATATCTGCTTATCTATCTCAAATTCTTTCACTATCTTTTCAGTCAACTAATGCCTCTATCTTTAGTCTGAATCTCTGTATTGCACCCAAATACTCCAAGATTGATTCTTTATTCAAGCTTCATCTGATTATCATTCTTATCTGTTATGGAATCAATTGTTTGCTACTCCTATATTTATGAAGGGGAGATTATCAACTTTACCTACTTGATTTTCAGTGCTATATCATTGATCTTTTGGATACCTGATTAGGATTCTATCTTTTGAATTCATGTCTGACTGAAGCACTTTTGGCTATCTCTGTTACATATCTGAAAACATCACTCGCACCTGGTGATTGTTTATGTTGCTGATTTCCATTGGTAATCTGGTTGCCCATAAAATTATCTTGATCTATCTCTAAATTGAGAAGATTTCAATCTGTGTACCTTGATCATAAATCTAAAAAATTTGTCATTAAGGAATCTTCTATTATACAGGATTATGAATGATTAAAAAGATCAGATTGGTTTATGTTTAATGTATACACTGAGTTTGGTTATGAATGTCTTGAAAATATCTGAGTCAACTTTAATAAACTTTAACCAACTGTTTCATGTTGAGTCTTGTAAAATCTTCTAAAATCTAAAAATGTTAGAATCATGACTTTATTTAGTTGAAATATATGAAATCAGTATTATCTTTAAACATCTGAATAATCTGAATAGTTCCTAAAGGTAAAATTGTCAGAGCAATGATTTTGGTCACCGAGAAACCATGTTCATTGACCATGAAGTCTAGAGGACTGTGTCATGAAGTGCCATAATTAACTCTGCTGAGAATTCAGTGAAAATCCAGGTAGAGCAATGGCTTGAATACTGAGAAATATATCTCACTTAGCAAAGAAATGAGTTGAGATATGTCATGAAGTGTCAATGCTATCTCTGAAGCATGACAATCAGTCATACCAAGTGCTTAGGGATACTTGCGTCTAAACAACGTGTATCCTCTAGTTATAATGTGTGTGCTGAACTTAATTGCATCTAAAAATTTGATATGAAAAGTATTTTTAAACAAAATAAAAATCTGAAACTGCTGATCCTCAGGAACCCAATCTAAAAATTTTCATGGTTGTTTAACCTCAATACTATTGAATGAAATTCCTAAAGAAATCATTGAAATTGATTGAGTAAGATGAAGGAAGGTTATTCAAAGATGTAAATTTGAAGGCTTGGTTCATTCTTATTAAAATTTGATTTCAAATATGAGTATAGAACCTTATTGACAAACTGTGTATACATCATATTTAAACCATGATGTTTAATAAAGATTCATAAGCCCTTATAATTGAAGATTCTAAAACATGTTATTCTTAGTTTTATGAAATTGGTATCTTATTGAATTACCCAACTTTTCGTTAAAGCTCATTTGGAACTCCTGTGCTCAAATTTCATTTTCTAATGAAATTCCTTCTTCAGAAAGTTCATGTCATCTACACATTCAATTCAATATCAGATTCTACTCAAGGTTCTTGATACAATCCATCATGACCTGAATTCATCTTTGATTGTTCAAGTAATTCTGTTGATACTTTCATTGAACCTGTGAATGTTTAAATTTGTACGTCTGATGATTTACTTCCATTTTCAATCCCTCTGTCCAGTCTAAGGGGGAAAATTGCTTCATCAGCACATTATTAGTCAGCTTGATCTGTTTAAACTTGATTATCCCTATGGTTTGCTGATAAATTGTCTTTCCTCTCCTTCTGCTTTGTCAAAAAGGGGGATTATCTGTTCAGGGGGAGTATAGTTGAAGTCTTTGTGCATAATTGTAAAAAGGGGGAGCACTCTTGAGAGTGCATCTCACTTATCCATATGTGAGTGTGGGAGTATCTCTATGTTTTTGCTGACATATCTTTCACTTCAATACCTTTTCTCTGCTCAGAAGATAGTCTGCTTGTTTAGCTTACTGTTCATTCCTTTTTGATGTTGTCAAAGGGGGAGAATAAGTGAGTCATATTTGAGTCTTGTTTAATTCTGACAGAGGCTATGTGCTGCAATGACTCATAATATTGCCACCATCAAAAAGGGGAAGATTGTTGTGTCCCTGTGATTTTGATGATGTCAACTAGGTTTTAATGATGTCAACTATTATGTGTCATTATATATATAACCTTGATGATATAACTTTGATGCATTTATTTCATCATTGGTATCGATAAATAGAAGTTTGAATTCTGTCGGAACAGGTTCTGAAGATGACTCAAAAAGTCATGAAAAGACAGCCACCACTGTTAAGCTGAAGTGAGAATAGGTGAATGCTACAGTTCTATTATGAGTCAGCAAGTGCTTTGAAAGGTCGATGCATATACCTTCCTCTTGTCAGGTAATGTTGATGCGCATTTCAGTCTGAAGCATATAGGTCGGTGCATATACCTTCTCTGTGCCAGCTAAGGTTAATGCATGTTTTCTGAAGGTTGATGAATGTGCAAAATGGTTGTATATCAAGGTCGATGTAGATTCAAACCATTGCATATAAAGGTCAATGGACATTCACCATGCTGCATATAAGATCGATGCACATGTAGTGTCTGGGTCATATCAGGTCAGTGCATCAGTGTTCTTTATGATAGTAAGGTCGATGCATCTCCTTGTGTTTTGAGTAGACAGGTCGATGCACCTTCATACACTTAGGCGATCAGGTCAATGCATATGTCCACCTGAAGTTTTCATGTTAGATAGGTCGATGCACATATGCCTTACACTCTAGAAAGGTCGATACACATGTGCCTTACACTCTATAAGATCGATGCAGGTATGCACAGCATGCGCTATCAGGTCGGTGCATACCATAGGCAGGTCGATGCTAGTTAGCTAGCATGTGCAGCTAAGGTCGATGCATATAAGCTTTCTGGTTTATAAAGTCGATGCATCTCATACTACACTGAACAAGCAGGTCAATGCATATTCAAGCATTCTATCTTAGAAGTCTATGCATATGTCTATGAAGGTCGGTACACTTATTCATTTCCATGCATATAAGGTCTACCTATGTCTTACACAGGTCAATACATTGTATGATTGAATCGAAGCATAAACATCATCTTTTACATTTATGACATGTGTATCTGACTGATATGATATTGGATAAATCTATATTTGATTATAATGATAAAGTGTTTGATGAAATGCTTTATTTCTTACTGATAGGAACTCAATCAAACACTTTAAGGGCAGAAATCATCAATCACTTAAGTGATCACATGATCCCAAAGTTTAGTTAAACAGACACATGATCCAAGGCGTCCATCTCTTCAGGAATGATCAAGCCATGTGGTTGTGCTTCATCTTCCGGATCTGACACGTGAATCAAACTTCATCAGCTCCTGACACGTGGACCTACGAAGTGCGCCTTCTGGAAGAAAAACTTTTGGGCGGGAATGCATCCTTCACATGCCCAGTCATTGGAAGAGCTCGTGGGACTCTAGACTCATGCTCGTCTGTATAAAAAGTGATCGAGCGCTCAAACTTGATCATCTCATCCGAGAAGGAGATCTCATCTGAGAAGGTAGTGAGATCAAAAGAAGAGGAAAGAAGAGTAGAAGAGTAAGAGTTAGAGAGTTCGTGAGATGAGTCAGAGTTAGAGTGCTGAGAGAGAGAGAGAGAGTTTACTGAAGGAAGAAGAAGAAGAAGGAGACAATAGAGTATCGAAAAATTTGAAGAAATCTGAGCAAAAAGAAAGAGTGAGTAGAGAAAGAGAAAGAGAGTGAGCAAGAGAGAATAGAGAGGAAAAGTGAGCTTGAGAATTTATGTCTTCATTAGTTCTTGGATCAGATCCAGAACTGATTTGCTCCTACGTGAGCTATATCTTTTGGTGTTTTTCTTTTCGATTTCATTCTTTGTTTTCCTTATCATTTCAAGCAAGCTGTGTTGCTCAGCGGGCGAGGTGTGATCCTTGGACAGCAAGCTGTGATTGCTCAGTGGAAGCAAGCTGTGATGCTCAGCGGATGTAAGAAAGGTATGATGCTCAGCTGTTCAAGTTGTTAGTCAGTAGAAGCCTCACTCTGATTTGAGTGGGGGAAGGACGTAGATCTGTGGTAGCAGGCCGAACCATCTAAAAAATTCTCTGTGCTCCATGGTTTGTGATTTGTGAAAGTTTGCAAATTCCATATCTTCTATCTCTTTCACAGGATGGGTTTCTGGTGATTGTCCGAGCGTTATATATTCGATATTGGTTCTGTTTGATTCACTTGTTTGAGATAAGATTTCTGCTCTTTACTAGAGCCATTTATTGTTTGAGGAATCCTAGGTTGCGTTTGCTCTATGATTTACAGTTATAGATATATACGCATCTCAGTTCAGCACTGGCATACTGTCAAGTGCTTGTTGTTTTGATTGCTACTTGACTCTCACATTTATATGCCTAGGTGCACTTCAATTATTTCAATTTAACGCATCACCTTTATTATACACTAAGTGTTCGAAGCTTGTTCAGTGTGAGCCATAACCTTCCTTCATCCAGTCTGAGTAGAACGAGTTTTGTTTCAAGTTTTAATTCCGTAATAGTTTTTAACGGGGATCCATTCACCCCCCCCTCTGGATCTGTGCCTAGCACCCCAACACCTTTATCTTAATCATTCAGTTTCAATGACTCCTTTAGGGGTTACATGAAGTAGTATTGAGATTAAAAACCCATGAATGCAACTGATTTTATCCATAATTTCAGCAATTTTTGTTACAATTATTTTTCAGATTTTTTTTTTATGCAGCGATAATTTTTCATATCAAAACTTTTAAGAGTAATCGAGTTTAGTGCACACTTTGTAACTAGAGGATACACATTGTTTAGACGCTAGTATCCCTAAGCACTTAGTATGACTAACTGTCATGCCTCACATTGAACAGAGATAATTAGGGCACTTCATGACATAGGTTGACTCCATTTCTTTGATGAAGGACCTAGTTTCTCAATGCAACCTAACCATTACTCTGTCATAAACTTTGACATATTTTTCATCAAATTTTTAGCAGAGATAACTATAGTACTTCATGACACAGTCCTTTGGACATGGTTTCTCGGTGACCAAAGTCATTGCTCTGACCATATTTTACTTTCAGAAATTTCTCAGAGTAATCAAATGTTTATGAACAATACTCCCATCATGTATCTCAACCAAGGTAAGCCATGATTTTAAAGACTTTCATATTTCAGAAGATCTTACATGATATAACGTGAATCAACTAGTTAAAGTTTATTAAACGAATTGATTCAGATATTTTCAAGATGTTCATATCCAAACTTCAAGAAATACATAAAACTTAAACCACCTGAAACTTTCAAACATTCATAAATCTGTATAATAGAAGATTTCTCTTTAATAGATGGTTTTCAGATTTATGATCAAGGTTCACACATTGAAATCTTCCCAAATGACAGTCAAGACAAAAGAATTTCTGAAGCAGCCAATTCAACAAGCAGTACAGAGCACTTAGCATGAATGAGAGTGATTTATGTAGCAACTGAATCCAAGATGGTAGCTGACAGAGATTAGAATGAGATACGCTTCAGAGAATAGCAGAATTATCAATACAGTTCAAATCATGTGACATTCTCAGAATGAGTTTAAGATAACCAGCCCTTCGCAACAAATGCAAAAACAGCAGACAACAGATGTCAGGGCCAAGAACGTGATGAACCCTTCAAAAATTTCATAACAGATATGAGTGGAAACCAGACTACAGCTGAAATCAAATGGATTTTTTTTTAAACAGAAAATTGATGTATACAAAACTCGTCTTTAAAAGTCATGCCACAATTTTAAAAATAACTGCACTCACTCACTAAAAGATACTAAATATAAGTAGAGTTGTAAGAACGGGTCGATCCCACGGAGAGGAAATATTTCTTTTAAACAAGTTGGAAAAAATTCTTATGTTTTAAAAATCAAACTTTTGAGTGAGTTTAAACTAAAGGAGAATAAAATTGTATGAACTTAAGACTAAAAATAAACCTATCTAAAGAATTTGAGAGGGTTAAGAGGAGAATTTAGAAGGAGATAGAAAGAGAAAATAAAAGAATAATTGGACAAAATCAACTTTTATTACTAAGAGAAGAGTACAACATCTATGAAAGCTAAAAATTACAACTTGAATAAGCTAAGGGAAAAAGGAAGAAATTAGCAAAGATAATGAAGAATAGCGTCGTCAAATCGCCGTGCCGACACTTTGAGGAGACCACCCCGCCATGGAGATAGATAACACCTTTAGAGCACCGAACTAGAACATCCACCTTAATAATGTTTAGATGAAAATAAAGGAGGGAGAGATAGATAGAAGAGAAGGAAGGGAGTTTAAAACTAGTAAAACAGACATAATGAAAATAGAATGAGATTATAAGTGAAATAACATTGAAACCAGAGAGAATTAGAAGAAGTGGTAGAAGAGAAAGTTGAAGATCAAAGAAATAGAAAGAAGTTTCATGAAGAGTGCAGAGGGAGAAGAAGATCAGAAGATGGTGAAAACAGGAGAAGAACAAAAGTGTGCTGCGCGGATGAACAATAACTACACGAAAAATTGAACTCTAGAAAACTGAAAATAAAATAAAAATGAAGAGCGATTAAAGGAAGAGGAAGAATAAGAAAACCTAGATCTAATAAAGATGAATAACTTTTATGAAGAGACTAAGGTGAAAAGAGGAGCAGAATGTCATGAAAAATGGGGAAGAACAAAGTGTAGATCCGCGGGTGAACAGTAAAAACACAGGACAGCACCTTGAAAAAAAGATTATAACTTGAAAACGGTAGAGAATTGGAGGAAGACAAAGAAGAAGAAAATAAAGAGCACTTAAAAACAAAGAAGTTTACTTAAGATAATAAATTAAAAATAAGAATAGAATATAATGTAAAGAGGCTAAGAAAGGGCTAAAATCATAAAAACACTCACAATAACAACAACAAAACCCACAAACAAAAACACTCAAAAACTCTCCCTTCGTAACCCCTCCAAAGAGTCCCCTTTTATAAGGATAAGATTACCCCCAATCCATGTTATTTTCTCCTTACCTACACTCATTGCAAATCTTTAGGTGCACCCACATTTTCATGCTATTTAATCACACATTGAATCCCACCCATGTGAGCTTTAAAGAACCCATGTGTGAGTGTAGGGAGATAAGAAGAGTGAAGAGAGGGAAGAGGGAGTGGTATACAGAGGGGGTGGAGGTCACATGGTGATGGTGGGGTGTGTGTGTGTGTGGAGTGATTGGGAGAGATGGATGTGGGGTAGTGTGTCTCCCTCTTTCTCTCTTTAAAATTCACACTCGACTTTACACACCTACATATGATGTTATGTGTGTGCATGGAGGGGACAATGGGAAGGTGAGAGTGTACATGGGCCCTTGGCTATGTGAAGTGGGTGTTAAAGAGAGAAAGAGGGAAAGGTAGAGAGAGGTGAGAAAATGGAGGGGGCCACACATTGGGTAGATGGTTGTGTGAATTGTGTGGTAGTGAGAAGGATGGCGAACAAGGGCTCCACAGCGAGGGGGTGTGCATTGGCAATGACAGACGCGGTGAGGCCCATGCCGGCTTCTTCTTGCTCTTCGGCCGTTCGTCAAAAAAATATGGCCGTCGACGCTCCTGTACGTGCCACTTTCTTGCTCCGTAGCTAAGTCGGTTACTGTCGTGGGGCTCTCCCGTGAGCAGGCGAAGACTATCCAACCGTCTTGCCATAGCAAAGGAAGGGCACTGTTCACAAAAGAGAGACTTTGATCAAAGTTTGTTTAAATGTAAGAAAATTATAATTAAGTCCCTTTAACATATGAATATTAACCATGCAATTTTTATATATTTCAAGTTCCATAAATTATTAATTATCAAAAGATCTCAATTTTATGTAGGATTGAGATTAATATGAAAAACTTGCATAATTAATTATATTTAAGCCCATAAATAATGAGTGTGACATGAATAAATATACAAAAATATGCACTTAGCATACCCCCCAACTTACTCATTGCTAGTCCCTTAGCAATGTAAATAGATTAGAAAATAGGGACCAACAAGGGTTTAAAAGTTTCATATCCCACATTAAGATCCACCTTCATAGAATCAACTAGTGATTAGCAATCCGGAAGCATTAATTCATACTAGCCTTAGATTGGAAATTTAGGTACATGACTAAGAATGCAAATCAAAGTTCAATTGCACTTGTGCATGTGTAGTACTAAATCCACAGCATTGATAATTGCATCCCTCATTAGCCATTCTAGAAAAGTGTCCTTCAACTCTGCACCTCATAGATCCAAGCATTGAGTACAACAACTTTTTGCCTGCCTTCATCCTTCACAATTTTTTTTTAAATTACATACAAGATACTACACAACCCTTCACTGTTTGACGCGAACCTCAACTCTTGTCTTAGGAGAAGCAGGCTCGATTACTAGGATCAGGGGCATTTTTCATGGTGTTTTTTTTTCAATGTACTTTTGCACTTATTTGATGGATAACTTTGGCAGATAGCTTTATTAAAAAGATCACATCTCCAAGAAATGCAGAGTGTCAGACACTACTCCAAAATAATTGAAGGCTTGTCCTGTTTATTTCATTAGCGTGTAAAGTGATATTTTTTTACTCTTTTATTATTATTATTATTATTATTATTATTATTAAGTGCTAATGAACTTTAAAGATATTCTTAAATCAGTTTTCCATGGCTAGGTCGAATAAATTTTCCATCATCCTTCTCTCTAGTCTATTCCAGAATTGCGTTCAATGAGAGCATGAATCAAGAAAACTTAGTTGGAGATTTCATCTTTCCATTATGTAGACTGCAAGATAGAATGATATGCAAGATATTATGCAAGCACTCCTATCAAGTTATTCTATATGTATCATGAAATTTTCTCTCCCCCCCAACTTAAATGACATTATCCTCAATGGCATATGTAAGCAAGAGAAATAACCAAACAATGTAACAATAAATATTGCTGAGGAGGAAGGATACAACCTGACATTCGAGGCGAGTTTCCATCGTTGATATGGGTAGTAGCAACTTCATCTTCTGGATTTGACCTGTCTATTGAAAAACACAAAGCATCAAATAACAAAAACCTTGGGTTGCCTCCCAGAAGCGCTAAGTTTACCATCTTCAGCCAAACGCATGAAAGCTTAAGAAAAGTTATTTCGGATCACATAGAACAATGGATTCTGTGGGTATTATCTGATCATTCTCCAAGTAGGGCTTTAGTCTTTGACCGTTAATAGTAAAAATATGACCATTTTGTGGATTCAGAATTTGAACGGCTCCATGGTCAAATGCTTTAATGACAATGAACGGTCCATCCCATCTAGATTTTAACTTGCCTGGGAACAAGCGTAGCCTTGAATTAAAAAGTCAAACCTTTTGATTAGCATGAAAAGCTTTCATGTGAATATGTTTATCATGAAAAGCTTTGGTTTTAGCTTTGTAAATCTTGAAATTTTCGTAGGCCTCATTACGCAATTTCTCCAATTCATTAAGTTTTAGAGCTCTTTGAGACCCAGCTTGAGTGAGATCAAAATTTACTTGCTTAATGGCCCAATATGCCCTATGCTCAAGTTCAACAGGTAAGTGGCAGGCTTTTCCAAAGATAAGGCTGTTGGATATTGTGTTTTGATGATGACAATATTGTGTTTTGATGATTGTTGGATAGTGTGTTTTGATGATTGTTGGATATTGTGTTTTGATGTTGACAAACACTATGACTCATATGTTTGATGTCATATGTGTTTATTTCATTCAGTACTTGTTACATGCATTAACTGTGAGCATGGCATAGTCAGTACATTGCTTAAGTCTGTACAGTGGTGCATGTCCGAACATCCATGGTTCAATGTGTAGACTTCCCTATATGCATCTGTGCATTCATTTGTCTGGCTACATAACACTAAGTCTATACATCCACATGCTAGCACACACTAAGTCTGTACAGGGTTTCGTTGCATCATGTGTTGCACGCGTTCAAAGTCCATATGTTAAGTCTATCCATTAAGTCCATCATGTGTTGCACGCGTTCAATGTTTCCCACATGCATACACAAGCATCCAAAGTCTGTACAGCATGCATCATTTAGCAAGTCTGTACATCGCTCACTTGCATGTTCATCAAGTCTACACATTGCATTGTCTCAGGTGAAGTCTGTACAGCACTCGCCACTATGCTACTGCTAAGTCCATACATTGGCCAAGTCTGTACAGCGTTTTGGCTAGAATGCAACGTCTCATGTTAAGTCTGTACAGCATGCATCAGTGCATTAACAAGTCTATACTTAGTCCATGCAACGTCTCATGTTATCTGTACAGCATGCATCAGTGCATTAACAAGTCTATACATCGTGCATGCAGCGTCTCTCAAGTCTGTACAGGGTCTGCCTAGAATGCATTCACCCAAGTCTGTACATCCACCGTCTCTTTCAGCATCTCACACTTGCAAGTCTATACATTACCTTTGGGCATCAAAGTCTATTCATTGGCAGCTGAACTGTGCAAGTCTATACATTGCCTTTGGGCATAAAGTCTATACACTGCTTCTAGCATGCACGGGTGCAAGTCTATACATTGCTTATCTTTACCTACGTTCAGACACCAAGTCTATACATTGCTCACAGCACACACTAAGTCTGCACATCGTCCCTTTGCTTCAAGTCTGTACATTGGCCAAGTCTACACATCGCCGTGTTCACTTGTTTCAAGTCTGCACATTGGTTAAAGCTTTCCAAGTCTATACATTGGCCTTCAAGCTTTCCAAGTCTGTACATTGGCCTTCAAGCTTTCCAAGTTTGTACATTGGCCTTCAAGCTTTCCAAGTCTGTACATTGGCCAAGTGTCTTGTGCTTTGAAGCTTTATCAAGTCTATACATTCGTTTATCAAAGTCGACACATTGCATCGTGTTTCAAAGTCTATACATCGCTGTGCATTCCTTGATTTCAAAGTCTGTACATTCTGGTTGCTTCATAGCAAGTCTGCACATCCCGCTTGCACTAAGTCTGTACATGGTCCTGGCGCTTGCAAGTCTGTACATTGATTTGGCGCTCGCAAAGTCTGTACACCTGCTTGGCGCTCACAGAGTCTTGCTGCGTCTATGTGCTAGTCCATGCATTGTCAAGTCCATACAGCATCTCTTAGCATCTTGTGCATTCAGCATACAAGGTCTGTACATTCGTTGACAGACTCATGCATAAATAGTAAGACAAAGTCTGTACATTCGGTGATAGCTTGTCTAAGCATCTCATGCATTCAATGTGCATACTTTCATTCTGTTTGAGCATCTCCTTCAGAAGTCTGTACAATCCTTTGAGCATTCAAGTCTTTACACTCTTGTGTCTGCATTGCATACACTTCAAGTATACACACTGGTAGCCTGCATCTCATGCAGTTAAAGTATGTACACTCGTGAATGTAATGTCTGTACATTCATTCTCGCTGTATATACTTTCTCATATGTGCACACTTCAATTGATGCATCAAGTCTGTACAAGCTCAGCTCATTCATCAAAGTGACTCAATGTATATACTTTCTCATATGTGCTCACTTCAATTGATCAAACAAGTCTGTACACTCCTTATTTCTAAGTCTATACATTCTATCCTTCACTCTAAGTCTGTACACGGTGGTCTTCAGTTACCCAACAAGCCTATACATCCTTCTGATTATTCTCTTATAACTGTGTGATAGGTACTGTTCGTGAAGCCTATGAAGGGCACGTGATCCGAGGTTGGCATCTGGCACATGATCCGAGGACAACGCCCTAATTGCTGCTGCTATAAATACGAAGCCTCCTCCATCTGGAGAAGACCGATCACGAAGTGAATGAAAGACAGAAGAAAGATAGTGATCAAGAGAAGAAGAAGGTAGATCGTGAAAAAAGTGAAGCAGATAGAGAAAGAGAGTGATCGATATAGAAGGAAAGAGCTGCAGTAGTAGGAAAAGAAGAAGAGACAGAGAGAGAGCCTGCGAAAGAGAAGAAAAAAAAGAGTGAGAAGAAGAGAGAGCTAGAGTAAAAGAAGCTTCAACTGAAGATCAGTTTCTGCTGGACCGTGGATCAAATCCAGGCCAGCCAGCTCCTGCGAGAGCCACATTTTGATTTATATTTCCAGCTTTTAGTTGCTATATTTTCTTTTATTATTTTTCTTTTCAAACTGAACATTGTTCTTCCGATTCTCTGGTTGGAGATCGGGTTCCTCCTGTGGACTCAGGAGAAGGGAGACTGTGTCTCCGGTCTGCAAGTGACTGAGTGTCGCTTGTGAGTTCCCTCTGGTTTCAGAGGAAGGGAGTCCTTGACTCCGGTTGCAGGTAGTGGTTGCTACCTGTGTGTTCCCTCCTGGTCTGGAGGAAGAGAGACCTAGTCTCTGGTTCCAAGTGGCTGGGAGTCACTTGGGGTGTCCCTCCGGTCTGGAGGAAGAGGGGAGGCTGTTCCCCTGGTCAAGCTGTGTGGCAGCAACTTGTTTACAGACTGAGTCTGCTTTCTAGCTGATTGCTAGTGGAAGCCTCACTCCGGTTGGGAGTGAGGGGTGGACGTAGGTCTGTGGACCGAACCACCTAAAAATCCCTTGTGCAGTGGTTTGTTTGATTGCTTGCTTCCGCTAGATGCATGCTAGGACCGTGATCTGATTGATTATTCATGTCCTAGAGTTTAATTGGGTTTGCATCTTTTATGTTTGAGCAATTGTCCACTGATCTTGTGCTTATCATTTCATACGAATTTTAAATTGGTCAAAACTCTTTAGAAGATCCATTCACCCCCCCTCTGGATCTGTGTTTATCTATCGCACCTAACTATCAATTGGTATCAGAGCGGTTCTCTGACTGATCAGATCCAACGATCTGTAGATGATCATGTTGTCTTTGGTGCATTTCTAAATTTACTCTCTGCTGGATTAATCTGCTTGCCAATTTAATCAATGGGTTCTCCACCGGTTTTCAATGGCTCTAATTTTAACTCATGGGTTAGCAGTCTACATAACTATGTGAATTTGATGGATCCGGATCTGTGGAAGTTAATCTCACATGGTCCTCACAGACTGCCAAAGAAAGAGTCCAAATGGACTAACAGTCACAGATCAAGAAATGGAGAGAATCAGAAAGTTTTGAAATTAATGAAAGAAGCTACTGACAAGGCTCTACATTCTTGTTTTTATGACTGCAGGTCCGCTAAGGACATTCTGGATAAGCTGAAGCTAGCTCAGAGGAGAAATGGGGACAGCTGCCTGATGGCTGACAAGAGCAACCATGGCAGTGATCAAGATGAATCCGAAGATGCTGAACAGGTAACCAATCCTTTCTCTAGTTACACTTTAGACGATTGGGAAGATGCCTATGCCAATCTGTTAGAATCATATGAAAGACTAAATAAGAAGAATAAAAAACTGATAAAGAAGCTAAAGAATCATGAGGATGCTAAATCTCGAGGTGAAAACCCTGAAATTCTGAAAATTGAAAACGACATATTTAGAAGACAGCTAACAGATTTTGATTCTATTAGTTCAGACTTAGATCATTTGAAATCTGAAAAAAAAACTCTTATGAAACAAATTGGATTACACAAAAAGGAGAATCAAGAGCTTGTTTGTGAAATTGCTGAACTAAAGGAAAGACTCAGCTCAACTGATGATGATCAGGCTCATAACAATGATGTTGTTCAAAATGAAGAACTGGTGAGAAACTTAGAGCTTGTCAACTCTGAATTGGAAAACATGAAGTCTGAAAATGTAATACTCAATAATCAGCTCAAGGAATTTGAACACAAATCAATAAATCTTGAAAAAGAAAATAGATTGATTTCTGAAAAATTAGAGGCTGATAGAGTAACAAATTCAGAGATTCAAGAAAATCTTGACAAACTTCAATCTAAAAAACAACAAGAAAAGTTTTAAGAATGTCAGTTTTCTTCAGATGAATGGGTGCTTGATGATGAACTCCTAGAGCAGAACAGTAAACTGAAAGAGGAAATTAATAAGCTGAATCACCTAAACTCAGCAATGTCTGAGAGGCTAATCACTTTAGAAAAAGGGAAGAGTGCAAGCCTGGTGAGCTCTAGTGAGTTGCTGAATGATGAACATGAAATTACAAATCTGAAAAAAATCAACCTAATGTTGAGTGGGAATGTCACTTGCTGTGAACAAAAGATAGCTAAATATGAGTTAACAATCACATCCCTTCAACAAGAAGTTGATGATCTTTATAAGTCCCTATCTGAAGCTGACAATGAAATAAATTAAAACAGGAAGTTGAAAAACTCAAGAGTCTGAATGATGCCTTGCATCAACAAGTCATTTCCTGTGAAACAGATCTGTCTAAATATGAAGCTAATATTTGTGGCTTAAATTCTGAAATTCAAGATTTGAAAAACTCCTTGTCAAAACTTGTCAAGGGAAAGGACAATTTGAATAAGCTTCTGGGAAAGAGTGATAACTCTCAGAGAGAGGGGCTGGGTTACAGTTCACCAAACAAAAGCATCAATAGCAATAAAACTTCAACTATGTTTGTAAAAGCTTCTGATCAAAACACAACTGCTGTTTCTTCTGTTTTTCAATTTACTGCACAAAAACCCACTATCAGTCCCAAAACTGTAGGAC
This sequence comes from Amorphophallus konjac, assembly GCA_022559845.1. Classification (NCBI taxonomy): domain Eukaryota; kingdom Viridiplantae; phylum Streptophyta; class Magnoliopsida; order Alismatales; family Araceae; genus Amorphophallus; species Amorphophallus konjac. The sequence goes on along the minus strand of CM040122.1, from coordinate 309,136,471 downwards.
AAACTCAAAAATTAAAAAAGGATGAAAACCTACAGAAAAAGGACAAAACTACTCCAGTTGGTACAAAGACTGCTGCACACAATTCACATGACCTCTCAAACACTCATACTAAAAAGGGGTCGTGCTATTATTGTGGGAAAGTAGGTCACATAATAGAAGATTACAGATTAATGCTAAAAGATGTGCATGGTAGTGAAACATCACATTCTAGAAATTCTTTTGATATAAACCATGCTGCTAGGAAGCCTGATTCTTCATGTTATTATTGTGGGAAGCATGGTCATCTCATGAGTGAATGTTTTATCATGAAAGAAAATAATAAACTGCATGCCAGGTCTTCCATTCATTTTCATGGCCCAATGGATCTAAACATAATTCTAGTCAGCACATTGTGTGCTTCAACTGTAATAAGCCTGGGCACAAGGCTGCTGAGTGCTGGTTTAGATCCACTTAGAGTAAAAATGGTTTTAAAAGTAAGCAAATCAGATGCTTCGAATGTGAAAAAAATGGGCATACAGTCAAGGACTGTTGGTATGTTCAAAAGAATTCTGTTAACCCCCATCTTGTCAAATTCCCTGCAAAACCATTTGTGAAAATGTCATGCTATAACTGTGGGAAGCCAGGCCATAGATCTGCTGAATGTTGGCTGAGTAAGAACAAGCATCAAACTGTTCATGCATACAACAGAAAATCTTATGAACATGTTTATAAACATCATCTTGCTGTTAATATGCACCATAAGAACCAAAAACCAGCCATTTCATGTAGATACTGTGGAAAATTTGGACACTCTATGGATGACTGTTCACTGATGAAATTTGATGATAATGTTGCTCTGAAATTATTAAGAACACATGTTAGGGGTAAGGAAGGACTCAAAGCTTCTTGGGTCCCTGCAGGATCAAAATCATCAATATTTTGCAGGTGTGCCTTGGAATGAACAAAGAGGGGTAAATAAATCAAGGCATTCAAGAATGAAACCCCTAGGATTGCACTACTCAGGTCAGTTCTGAAAACTTATCTTAAATTGTATATCTGAAATTGTGAATCTTGGATAACTGCATATCTGGTATGAACTGTCCATGCATAATTTTAATATTTTTTTTTGCATATCATGTTTCATGCATACATGCTTCTTTATTTGTTATTGACACTTGCATTGAGCTTCATGGGCTTACTTGGTTGTACTTTGAGCTGTGTATGCATATCTTGTTAAAATAAGTGTTCATCTATATAGAATTGCTGAAAACATCAGGTTCTGTCTGTTTCTGAAAAGTGTGAACTTCATGATGTTGATCAAATGCTTGAATTTGCATTTCACACTCACTGAAATTCTGATGCACTAAGGACTGATGATACTGCATTGTCATGCATGACCACTATGGTATATTAAATGGTAAGCTACTAAAAGGCAGGTGAAATCTGTCTGGAGATTCTTACTATGTGAGAGGTGGTCTTTTAGACCAAGTGCTCCGCCAAGTACCATGGGTCATACTGTTTAATAGGGCAGTCTGAATGAGCTTGAGTCACAAAATCATATGTTCAGCCTTCATTGCAAACATTGCACAATATGAGGGGGAGTCTGTCTAGTCTCATGCAGTGTCTTCATGGCATATAGGATGATTCAGTGCTTTTAGTAAGGGGGAGTCAATGCATTGCATATCACATTTTTTTTGAAAATAAAAAAAAAGGAATTGACTCACTGCACATAGACAGGGGGAGCATGCTTAATCTTTTCAGTTGTGTCTTTGTCTGAACTATTCCTGTCCATCTATCTGATTCATCTTGTCATATCTGTAGTGTTAGTGATTCCATCATCGAAAGATCTCTCTTGACTGATTTTGAAACTTTCATAACCTGAATTTATACCTCATCTGTCAACTCTGAACTACCTTGCTCAAGAGCAGTCTCCCTGCTGCAATTTTTTTTTCAGAATCCATGCTGGTTGTTGAAATATCAGTCAGCTCACTTGAATTAATGTGCCGAGATATGAAGTAAACCTTCAACCTGAATACTATTTTATAAAAGTTAAAACATCTTTATTGAGGAACCTTCCATTATACATGCTTAAGAACATTTATTAACTGGAATTGGTTTAAGTCTTATGTACTCTTGTTTGGACTCAAAGAACTTGAAAATATCTGATTCAACCTCTTAATAAACTTTAACTGTTTGCTTCATGTAAATTCATGTAAGACTATCTGAAATCTGAAAAGTTAAAGTCCATGTCTACGTTGACTGAGATATATAGTGTATGTAGTTGTTCTTAAACACCTAACTTGTTCTGAATCCATTCTGAGAAAAAGTATGGACAGAGCAATGACTGTGGTTACAGAGAAACCTATCCAAAGGATTGTGTCATGAAGTACCATGGTTAACTCTGTTTAAAGAGATAATTGGAAACAACTGTGAGAATATGGCAGAGCAATGACATAGTTGTATTGAGTAACTGGGGATTCTAGCCTATGATCAAGGTGTATCCTTATGCCAAAGATATTTTTAATGCTATCTCTGTTCTCTAAAATGGGGGAAGCAATACGGTTATCACACTGAGTAACTGGGGATTCTGACCTCTGATCAAGGTGTCTCCCCACGTCAAAAGGTGTTAATAAACCAAAATTGTTCTTTAAAAAAAAAGGAAAAAATATGAACAAGTGTAAATCAAATTCTGAAAGAACAATTAAAATTTAGTTGCATTCACTTATGTTTCTCTTAATGCAGTCATGGAAAGTAGACTAAGCAAGATGGAAGTTGGTTGAACTAGAATTTTATATGAGCTTGTAGTTCCTTTTTTTATTAAGAGTTGGTTCAGATATGAGTACCATTTCTTTTTGGAAAAAAAACTCGGTTTACATCATTCTTAAACCATAACAATCAAGGATTCATAAGCTTTTATAATGGAGGAATCAAAAACTTAATTTTTGGTTTATGAAGTTGGTATCATGCTGAAAAGTTCTATATCTCAATTTTCACTATTTGCTGAATATGTTCATCCTATTGCTCTCTATCATTGTGCTTTGATTGACATTGGTTCTCATTTATGTGAGGCACAAATCTCAGTATAACCTGTTTACTTGCAGCCTTTGGATAACCAGAGTTCATCCTTGTTGTTTACTCTTACATCATGGATCATAAGGGAAGAATTCTCTGGTCAAGAGTGTCTGAGTATGTTGTTTGTCTACCTTCTGCCATGTCAAATGGGGAGTATTTGTTGCATATGCATGTTTGCATAAGTTGTTTGCCTAAGGGGGAGAATTGTTTTAATTGCTTCTGATATTGTGTTGCCCTCTTCTGCTGAACTATTTTGGGTGTCTCATATGACATCACTAGATTATCAAAGTATTGTTCTCTTTTTGATGAAGTCAAAGGGGGAGAATACTTTGGCTTTGATGATGAGTCTAGTCTAAATATTCCATCAGTCTAGTCTGAATATTCCATATCTTTCATTCATGAGACTCATAGTGTTGCCATCATCAAAAAGGGGGAGATTGTTGGATATTGTGTTTTCATGATGACAATATTGTGTTTTGATGATTGTTGGATAGTGTGTTTTGATGATTGTTGGATATTGTGTTTTGATGTTGACAAACACTATGACTCATATGTTTGATGTCATATGTGTTTATTTCATTCAGTACTTGTTACATACATTAACTGTGAGCATGGCATAGTCAGTACATTGCTTAAGTCTATACAGTGGTGCATGTCCGAACATCCATGGTTCAATGTGTAGACTTCCCTATATGCATCTGTGCATTCATTTGTCTGGCTGCATAACACTAAGTCTATACATCCGCATGCTAGCACACACTAAGTCTGTACAGGTTTCGTTGCATCATGTGTTGCACGCGTTCAAAGTCCATATGTTAAGTCTATCCATTAAGTTCATCATGTGTTGCACGCGTTCAATGTTGCCCACATGCATACACAAGCATCCAAAGTCTGTACAACATGCATCGTTTAGCAAGTCTATACATCGCTCACTTGCATGTTCATCAAGTCTACACATTGCATTGTCTCATGTGAAGTCTGTACAGCACTCGCCATCATGCTACTGCTAAGTCCATACATTGGCCAAGTCTGTACAGTGTTTTGGCTAGAATGCAACGTCTCATGTTAAGTCTGTACAGCATGCATCAGTGCATTAACAAGTCTATACTTAGTCCATGCAACGTCTCATGTTATCTGTACAGCATGCATCAGTGCATTAACAAGTCTATACATCGTGCATGCAGCGTCTCTCAAGTCTGTATAGGGTCTGCCTAGAATGCATTCACCCAAGTCTGTACATCCACCGTCTCTTTCAGCATCTCACACTTGCAAGTCTATACATTACCTTTGGACATCAAAGTCTATTCATTGGCAACTGAACTGTGCAAGTTCATACATTGCCTTTGGGCACAAAGTCTATACACTGCTTCTAGCATGCACGGGTGCAAGTCTATACATTGCTTATCTTTACCTACGTTCAGACACCAAGTCTATACATTGCTCACAGCACACACTAAGTCTGCACATCGTCCCTTTGCTTCAAGTCTGTACATTGGCCAAGTCTACACATCGCCGTGTTCACTTGTTTCATGTCTGCACATTGGTTCAAGCTTTCCAAGTCTGTACATTGGCCTTCAAGCTTTCCAAGTCTGTACATTAGCCTTCTGGCTTTCCAAGTCTGTACATTGGCCTTCAAGCTTTCCAAGTCTGTACATTGGTCTTCAAGCTTTCCAAGTCTGTACATTGGCCAAGTGTCTTGAGCTTTGAAGCTTTATCAAGTCTATACATTCGTTTATCAAAGTCTACACATTGCATCGTGTTTCAAAGTCTATACATCGCTGTGCATTCCTTGATTTCAAAGTCTGTACATTCTGGTTGCTTCATAGCAAGTCTGTACATCCCGCTTGCACTAAGTCTGTGCATGGTCCTAGCGCTTGCAAGTCTGTACATTGATTTGGCGCTCACAAAGTCTGTACACCGGCTTGGCGCTGACAGAGTCTTGCTGCGTCTATGTGCTAGTCCATGCATTGTCAAGTCCATACAGCGTCTCTTAGCGTCTTGTGCATTCAGCATACAAAGTCTGTACATTCGTTGACAGACTCATGCATAAACAGTAAGACAAAGTCTGTACATTCGGTGACAGCTTGTCTAAGCATCTCATGCATTCAATGTGCATACTTTCATTCTGTTTGTGCATCTCCTTCAGAAGTCTGTACAATCCTTTGAGCATTCAAGTCTTTACACTCTTGTGTCTGCATTGCATACACTTCAAGTATGCACACTGGTAGCCTGCATCTCATGCAGTTAAAGTATGTACACTCGTGAATGTAATGTCTGTACATTCATTCTCGCTGTATATACTTTCTCATATGTGCACACTTCAATTGATGCATCAAGTCTGTACAAGCTCAGCTCATTCATCAAAGTGACTCGATGTATATACTTTCTCATATGTGCTCACTTCAATTGATCAAACAAGTCTGTACACTCCTTATTTCTAAGTCTATACATTCTATCCTTCACTCTAAGTCTGTACACGGTGGTCTTCAGTTACCCAGCAAGCCTGTACATCCTTCTGATTATTCTCTTATGACTGTGTGACAGGTATTGTTCGTGAAGCCTATGAAGGGCACGTGATCCGAGGTTGGCACCTGGCACGTGATCCGAGGACAACGCCCTAATTATTGCTGCTATAAATATGAAGCCTCCTCCATCTGGAGAGGACCGATCACGAAGTGAATGAAAGACAGAAGAAAGATAGTGATCAAGAGAAGAAGAAGGTAGATCGTGAAAAAAGCGAAGCAGATAGAGAAAGAGAGTGATCGAGATAGAAGGAAAGAGCTGCAGTAGTAGGAAAAGAAGAAGAGATAGAGAGAGAGCCTGCGAAAGAGAAGAAAAAGAAGAGTGAGAAGAAGAGAGAGCTAGAGTAAAAGAAGCTTCAACTGAAGATCAGTTTCTGCTGGACCGTGGATCAAATCCAGGCCAGCCAGCTCCTGCGAGAGCCACATTTTGATTTATATTTCCAGCTTTTAGTTGCTGTATTTTCTTTTATTGTTTTTCTTTTCAAACTTAACATTGTTCTTCCGATTCTCTGGTTGGAGATCGGGTTCCTCTTGTCGACTCAGGAGAAGGGAGACTGTGTCTCCGGTCTGCAAGTGACTGAGTGTCGCTTGTGAGTTCCCTCTGGTTTCAGAGGAAGGGAGTCCTTGACTCCGGTTGCAGGTAGTGATTGCTACCTGTGTGTTCCCTCCTGGTCTGGAGGAAGAGAGACCTAGTCTCTGGTTCCAAGTGGCTGGGAGTCACTTGGGGTGTCCCTCCGATCTGGAGGAAGAGGGGAGGTTGTTCCCCTGGTCAAGCTGTGTGGCAGCAACTTGTTTGCAGACTGAGTCTGCTTTCTAGCTGATTGCTAGTGGAAGCCTCACTCCAGTTGGGAGTGAGGGGTGGACGTAGGTCTGTGAACCGAACCACCTAAAAATCCCTTGTGCAGTGGTTTGTTTGATTGCTTGCTTCCGCTAGATGCATGCTAGGACCGTGATCTGATTGATTATTCATGTCCTAGAGTTTAATTGGGTTTGCATCTTTTATGTTTGAGCAATTGTCCACTGATCTTGTGCTTATCATTTCATACGAATTTTAAATTGGTCAAAACTCTTTAGAAGATCCATTCACCCCCCCTCTGGATCTGCATTTATCTATCGCACCTAACTATCAAAGGCGATAGGGTGACATGCCAATGGGGGTTTCGAATGCAGTTCTATATGCCCATAATGCATCATCTAGTCTCTCGGACCAGTCTTTCCTATCAGGGTGAACTATTTTATGCAGAATGTTGTTAATTTCCCTATTAGAAACTTTGACCTGGCCACTGGTTTGGGGATGATAGGGGGTGGCGAGCTTGTGAGTAATGTCAATTTTCATAGTAATGCTCAGAATTGAAAGTTCATGAAATGAGAACCCCCATCACTAATCATAGTCCTAGGACATCCAAATCTAGAGAAAATATTTTTCTTCACAAATTTCATCACTACCTTGTGATCATTAGTCCTTGTGGCTACAGCTTCAATCCTTTTTGAAACATAATCGACCGCCACCAAGATGTACTTTGTTATGCCCTAGATCCTTATTAGATTCTTATTAGGTATTTCGGATCCTTTTCGGAGAGTTTCGGATCGCTTTTGTGGGTCCTGAGTTGAGTTTTACGATCCACGTGGGTTTTTCTCTCATACAAGTTATGGAACCCTGCGGTGGGTTTATTCTTCAGTTCATCGACTCGAGGACGTTACAGCTGTGATGTACTCTTTGAGAGGATCATTTCGGCTATTTTTTAATATTTTTCTGAATTAGTGTATTTTCGGGTCAATTATCGAATTTTCAAAAATTAGGAAAATTTTCAAATTTCCTTTCTATTTATTCCACTCCACCCTCTCTCCTCCCTCATTTCTCACCTCTCTTTCTCTCTCTCATTCTCTCTCCTCTCTAGGCGATTCGGCGCGGGGTGCACACCATTGCGGAGCTGGCCGAGGCGAGGACGCGATGGAGTGATCGGGACGCGGAATGGGGCGACAGTTTCAGTGTGGCGAGGCACGATCCCTCGGTAGATTCGAGAAGGCGCGGTTCGTTGATTTGGCATTATCGGCGCAGATTAGTCGCTTCGGCGCATGGTTCCTCTGATGGAGGTAGGGAAATGGATCACCTACTTCTCTTCTACGTTCCCTCGAAGTTTCACGCCGAACGGTGAGCATACGAGTGGGTTTCTTTCAAGTTCGGGAAAATCATGTTTTTGGGGTGTTCGCAGGGTTCGCCAGAAAATGGTGACAGTTTGTAGATCAATTGGTATCAATCGAACCCCTGGAATGTCAGCGTTCCAGATCTGCTATTTTCGTGTCGATTGGTTGTCATTTGGGGCCGGTACGAGCCCGGGAACCCCGGTGACTCATTTAGGGTCAATTCGGTGGAATTGCCCGTTTCAAGCCATTTGTGCGTTGTTTTGATCCCTTCCAGAGTGTGGAAAGTTGGTATTCTCATTATGGATGTTTCCCCCTTCGATCGGAATCGAACGGGACGTTGAATCGGGCCCGGAGATTAGGGTTTGGCCAATTTTTCGCCGTGACCGGTCGATCGGACCGGTTGGGCCGGTCTACCAGCGGTTTCCCGTCGGACCGTGTTGGTCAGGTCGCTAGTCCGGTCGACCGACCACACTGGGCCGGTCGACCAACCCCAGGGGCCAGGTCGACCGGAAATCTGTATTTTTGCCCGTATTGAGTCCTGGTAGGTCTGGTTGAGACCCAATGACTGACCTATGGCCTCGCGAGTGTCTCGGACACCCTGTGGGTTCTGTGTCCGTGTTTCTGGGGTGTCGGGAGGTGCCATGTTACTTTAATTAGCGTCCCCGTAGGTGTGTGTATCTCGGGCCTTGTGTTACACTCGATCGAGTCATAGTGTATCGGTGTGAATACGGTGGGGTTCCCCCGCATGTGTGTGGCCTCCCTTGAGTTCTCATCTTGGGGGGATGGTCTCATAGGTTTCTGGTCTGCCTCGGTATTCATGTTACCGTGGTTTTTAGAGCTAGTTAAGAATTTAAGTTGTTTGGTCTTGGCGATCCAACCTTCCTGCGTTTCCTCATAGTAGCGCCTCTTCCTTTGGCCGCTACAATCTGTTTCTCTTAGGTCAGTGTCTTAGGGCGGTTTGGGTGGCAGTTCACTCTTAGACCGCCACGTCCGTGTAGCGCATCTACTCTAGACCGCTTTGGTGGTTTGACCGAATAGGTCGGTTCAGGATTGACTAGGTTTAGCGGCCTAATCCTTGACCGCTACAATCAGCTAGCTGCCCATTCTATGACCGCCAGCGTATGTTCCTCCGCTTGACTCCTGCGTGTCGTTTCCCGATGTGACGGTTTCCAAGTGTCTTGGCTTGACCTCGTGGTTTGCCCAGTGTCCCGTGGATGTCTTTTGATGTCCTATGAGGGCTATAACCATGTTATCAAATGGCCAGATGTACCCCGTTATTGGTTAGGTTTCTGTACTGCTTCATAGTCATTAATTAGGTTCTGGTCAACCCGGTGAGACCCAATGGTTGACAAGTAACCTTGTATGTGTCTCAACTATTCTGAATAGCTCGAGACAGTGGTTCTAGATGCCTTGAGGTGTTATCTCACCTCAATTTGTGTGTCCAGATTTGCTGAGGGTCTTGGTGTTCCCTCATGTCCCCGTGTGTCATTTTACGCGGTCATGTCGTTTCCTCTGGCTTAGGATTAGACCGATTGGCGGCTTGTTCCACTTTACGCAACGATCTTGACTCCGAGTCGTGAGACTCAAGGATCGTTGTAGTAGTAGGTCTAGTTGCCTTGTCCTGAGTTTGTCGGTAATTGTCTTATTGTCTCGGTGCTTCGTAGTACGTGCGATAGTGCTTCCTTGCCTGTCTGTACTACAGCACTCTTGTTTCAGAGTTCTGTGTCTAGTGAGCCTCCACTAGTCGTAGCCTTACGACATGTTATGGCGTGTCGGCCCATGTGGCGGGGTAGTTCCCGAGATACGGTTTTAAAGCCAGTTCTGTGGGCCCCCGGTCCAACTGTAGTGTCCTGCGGAGGGGGAAAAGTAGCTAGAGGCCTAGCTTAGGCAAGAGCCGGTGTGTGCACACGTGGTTAGGGGCTTGGACTTGCCCTGACGGGCGTAACCCTAACTAGTCACTCGCGACTGTAGTTCCTGGTTCTGGTTCTGACAATGTCTTAGTCTCTGTCGTCTTGTAGGCATTGTAGACGAGACACTTGTAGGCGCAGCATAAGACGTCAGTGGACGCAACTGCCTGTTCTTCTAGTGAGGGGGTGCTTCCATCACGTGACACGTTACTCTCGCGTTTCTCGTGCGTCGTGACCTTTTCGGGTTAACCATCTCGTAGTCTTGCCTGAGGTCAATGTTGTGTCATGTGCACGACGTTCTAGTCGTGTGTGTATGTGTGGTCATGTCTAGAAGAGCGTGCACGACAATCGAGTCATGTATGCTTTAGGGCGTCTGTGTCTGTCTACATCTTTTCTAGGCTTCTTGCATGTCTTTGTGAGCCCGATAGATCGGCAACTCCTGCCTTTGTCAGATCAGGGTTCGCCTTCCTGTTGTTGCCCGGAGTAGTTTAGGGAGCCGAGGCTAGTTCGGTAGCCGCACTTGTTCAGCACAACTTTTCCCTTTTCTTTTAGCTGTTCCTACTCCTTCCGTTCCGATTTTCTTTTACAGCTTTGTAGTTTAGTTTTCCTGCTTTACTACTCCTGCTATTTACCTACTGTTTTAGCGTGTTACTGCGTTATTTTTCAGTGGGGATCCGCGTGACCCCTATTGAGCCAGTGACACGAGGCTCACCCATGCTTTTCAGGTGGGTGGCGTCCTTCTGCTTACGGTTCCTGGTGTGGCATGTCTGTAGCTGCCAGCGGTACCTACGTCGGGCTTCCCCCGACCTCAGTGTATGCCCTTCTTTTATGTTGACTGTACTGCTTGTCTTTCCTTTGGATTGGGCTCTGGTATAATTGTAAATTGAAACTATTAATTAAAAAGTAATTTTATTTCTACTACTTTAGCAAACTTGATTAATGAAATTTAATTGCTTACTGTTATATCTCTGTGGCTTCAATGTACTACACGACAATCCTTTCTCCCTTCGGAGCTTTACAGCTCTTGGGAGGCTTCACGGGTTCCAAGTGGTATCGGGTCTGCTCGATAGTCCTATCGGGTATATCCGGTATCCGGGATCCGGGTCGTCACAGTTGGTATCAGAGCATTGTTGTGTGAAGTACATGGGAATCCGAGATATGCAGTATCCAGAGTCTTGAAAGTCCAGTACAGTCTTTCGCTATCTTAGGTTTCACGATTCTTTATCACTTTGTTTCCCGTGTGTTGTCTTGTACGTGCCATGTTGGCACTGTAATAGATGGTTTTACTCTCGTCAGGATGCGACAGGATGCTCTTTTTCATCGTGGTGTTTGTCTCGATCATGTTGTACTTGGCAGAGTTTGCCAGAAGGCTTAAGTCTGCGATACATTCTTCGAGATTTCTCTATGGCTTGTTCAGGTGGCTGGTGACTTTTCGAGTTGGTATGATGGCCATGAACATTCTTACGTTGTTTTAGTCATCCAAGCTTGAGTCTGTTCAGCTCCTGATGTGTCTCGCTTCTATTGAAGTGCTCGATTAGATTCCCTTGATTGAGAAGATGCTTGAGCGAACCTAGGATTTTCCTTCCTGGTGAGCTACTCTTAGTGAGCTTGATGCTTCGCATTCCGCTTGTTGGAGTCTTTTCGAGGTAAGCCTTAGAATTGCTATCTTAGTGATACATTTGTCCTATGTCTACTTAAGTGTGGACTGCATTATTATGAGCCTGATCTTCTCCTTAGTTTACGGTTGCTTGGCTTTGGACCTAATCTTTGTGTTGAGAGCCGTTGTGCGTCGTGTTTGTCATGCCGTGTCTAGCGGCCAATGTGCTGTGAAGGCTCATTAATTGTCTCAGGATGTAATGGTAAGTTGAGATTAGCATTTTCTTAGGTCTTTGTGCTGAAGCTGGTGCTCTTCTTCATTTGCACTTAGGCAATGTCTGATCGGTTGGTCGCAGGATCAGTACTCGTGGCGTGCTATATTGCAATTTTCATGAATTGCGATGGCGCCGAGTGTGTGCTGAGATGCAGATACCGAGGTATTTTCTGATGCCTGTGTGCGTTGTATGAGTGCGCAGCGGAAGGGTGTGGGCTGATTACCCACTGGTCGAAAGAATTGTCTTTCTCGATGTGACTTCATCTTGGCTCCCTGTGCCTTGATGTGGTCTTTTGCCATGTCGTTGCGGGAGTCATTCTAGTGTAGGCATCGGCATTTGTGAGTATTGGGGAATCTATCGGCATTCCTGCTGATTGGGTTCCCTTGCTCCTCTATATTGTGTCTTGGGTCTTGTGCTCTCAGGACGTGATCATTGCCCTTAAGATGCGTTCCCCGAGATTGTCATTTTCGTTGTCGTGGGTCTTTTCTTGGTGAGCTGCTCGATGCATGACTAGTACCTCGTGGTCATGTGTTCAGTTGTCGTTATGCCTTGACGTGACCCAGCTTGCAGTGATGTTCCGTGATTCTGTGTTCAGTGCGGAGCTGGGATCCTGCAAGTGCTGCCATTGTTGTCGTTTTATCATTGTTTCTCTATGATTTTGTGCATTTGTCTTGGCACTGTGTGGACCAGGTCTTGTCGGTTAGCTTTGCTGTACTCTCTTCTCCTGGTAGAGTTAGCTTGCGACTCGATCAGATGTAATATTTGAGAGAGGGCTGACTTGATTATGCTTGTGGTCCAGTGCTGTCGTTGGCGTCCTGTGTGCCAGGTGTTCCCTGTTGCCTTTGGCACTGGAGCCGATGATGTTGTCGAGCTGTCAGCTGAGAGAACTATGTCTCTTTGTTTAAGCTGATACTCGCCATGCATGTCGTTTTGTTTTTTCGATATCTGTTGTTGTGGCATGTGTCGTGTCTCCTTCTCTGCGAGATGTAAGCGATGTTGCCTTGTTTCGGAGGTGTCGGACTTGTGTTCACTTGTGTCATACTAGATCCAGAGCGTGTACTCGTGATTCTAGTCTGACAGTGCCCCTCTGAACTATGTTCTCTCGAGATTCATGTCGTTTCAATTTGTGTCTTGGGGTTGTTCTTCCCTGCTTCTCCTTCGCTAGTCCTTAAATTTTGAGGATGAAATTTCTTGAAGGAGGGGAGGATGTAATGCCCTGGATCCTTATTAGATTTTTATTAGGTCTTTCGGATCCTTTTCGGAGAGTTTCGGATCACTTTTGTGGGTCCTGAGTTGAGTTTTACGATCCACGTGGGTTTTTCTCTCGTAAAATTTACGGAACCCTGCGGTGGGTTTATTCTTCAGTTCATCGACTCGAGGACGTTACAGCTGCGATGTAGTCTTTGAGAGGATCGTTTCGGCTATTTTTCTGTATGTTTATGAATTAGTGTATTTTTAGGTCAATTATCGAATTTTCAGAAATTAGGAAAATTTCCAAATTTCCTTTCTATTTATTCCACTCCACCCTCTCTCCTCCCTCATTTCTCACCTCTCTTTCTCTCTGTCGTTCTCTCTCCTCTCTGGGCGGTTCGGCGTGGGGTGCACACCGTTGCGGAGCTGGCCGAGGCGAGGACGCGATGGAGTGATCGGGATGCGGAATGGGGCGACGGTTTGAGCGTGGCGAGGCGTGATCCCTCGGTGGATTCCGAGAAGGCGCGGTTCGTTGATTTGGCATTTTCGGCATGGATTAGTCGCTTCGATACATGGTTTCTTCGGTGGAGGTAGGGAAATGGATCGACTACTTCTCTTCTACGTTCCCTCAAAGTTTCACGCCGAACGATGAGCATACGAGTGGATTTATTTTTAGTTCTAGAAAAACATGCTTTTGGGGTGTTCACAGGGTTTGCCAGAAAACGGCGATGGTTTTTAGATGAGTTGGTATCAATCGAACCCCTGTAATGTCAGCATTCCAGATCCGCTATTTTCGTGTTGATTGGTTGTCATTTGGGGCCGGTACGAGCCCGGGAACCCCGGTGACTCATTTAGGGTCAATTCGGTGGAATTGCCCATTTCAAGCCGTTTGTGCGTTGTTTTGATCCCTTCCGGAATGTGGAAGGTCGGTATTCTCATTATGGATGTTTCCCCCTTCGATCGGAATCAAACAGGGCGTGGAATCGGGCCCAAAGATTAGTGTTTGGCCAATTTTTCACCGTGACCGGTCGACCGACGGTTGCTCGTCGGACCGTGTTGGTCCGGTCGCTGGTCCGGGCGACCGGCCACACTGGGCCGGTCGATCGAACCAGTCAGGTCGACCGACCCCAGCGGCCAGGTCGACCGGAAATCTGTATTTTTGCCCATATTGAGTCCTGGTCGGTCCGGTTGAGACCCAATGACCGACCTATGGCCTCGCGAGTGTCCCGAACACCCTGTGGGTTCCAGGTCCGTGTTTATGGGGTGTTAGGAGGTGCCATGTTACTTCGATTAACGTGCCCACAGGTGTGTGTATCTCGGGACTTGTGTTACACTCGATTGAGTCACCGTGTATCGGTGTGAATGCGGTGGGGTTCCCCCGCATGTGTGTGGCCTCCCTTGAGTTCTCATCTTGAGGGGATGGTCTCGATGGTTTGTGGCATGCCTCGGTATTCATGTTACCGTGGTTTTTAGACCTAGTTAAGAATTTAAGTCGGTTGGTCTTGGCGGTCCAACCTTCATCCATTTCCTCGTAGTAGCACGCCTTCCTTTGGCCACTACAGTCTGTTTGTCTTAGGTCAGTGTCTTAGGGCGGTTTGTGTGGCGGTTCACTCTTAGACCGCCACGTCCGTGTAGCACGTCTACTCTAGACCGCTTTGGTGCTTTGACCGAATAGGTCGGTTCAAGGTTGATTGGGTTTAGCGGCCTAATCCTTGACCGCTACAGTCAGCTAGCGGCCCATTCTATGACCGCCAGCGTATGTTCCTCTGATTGACTCCTACGTGTCGTTTCCCGATGTGTCGGTTTCCAAGTGCCTTGGCTTGACCTCGTGATTTATCCATTGTCTCGTGGATGTCTTTTGATGTCTTATGAGGGCTATAACCATGTTATCAAATGGCCAGGCGTACCCTGTTATTGGTTAGGTTTCTGTACTGCTTCAGAGTCATTAATTAGGTTCTAGTCAACCCGGTGAGACCTAATGGTTGACAAGTAAGCTTGTGTGTGTCTCGACTATTTTGAATAGCTCAAGACAGTGGTTCTGGATGCCTTGAGGTGTTGTCTCACCTTGGTTTGCATGTCAAGATGTGCTGAGGGTCTTGGTGTTCCGTCATGTCCCCGTGTGTCGTTTTACGCGATCATGTCGATTCCTCTGGCTTAGGATTAGACCGATTGGCGACTTGTTCCGCTTTGCGCAACGATCTTGACTCCGAGTCATGAGACTCAAGGATTGTTGTAGTAGTAGGTCTAGTTGCCTTGTCCTGAGTCTGTCGACAGTTGTCTTGCTACCTCGGTGCTTCGTAGTACGTGCGATAGTGCTTCCTTGCCTGTCTGTACTACAGCACTCTTATTTCAGAGTTCAGTGTCTAGTGAGCCTCCACTAGTCGTAGGCTTACGACACGTTACGGTGTGTCGGCCAATGTGGCGGGGCAGTTCCTGAGATACGGTTTTTAAGCTAGTTCTGTGGGCCCCCGGTCTAACTGTAGCGTCCTGCGGAGGGGGAAAACTAGCTAGAGGCCTGGCTTAGGCAAGAGCCAGTGTGTGCACACGTGGTTAAGGGCTTGGACTTGCGCCGATAGGCATGATCCTAACTAGTTACTCGTGACTGTAGTTCCTGGTTCTGGTTTTGACAGTGTCTTAGTCTCTGTCGTCTTGTAAGCATCGTAGACGAGACACTTGTAGGCACAGCATAAGACGTTAGTGGCTGCAGCTGGCTATTCTTCTAGTGAGGGGGTGCTTCCGTCACGTGACACGTGACTCTCACGTTTTTCGTGTGTCGTGGCCGTTCCGAGTTAGCCCTCTCGTGATCTTGCCCGAGGTCAGTGTTGTGTCATGTACACGATATTCTAGTCGTGTGTGTGTGGTCATATCTAGAAGAGTGTGCACGGCAATCAAGTCGTGTATGCTTTAGGGAGTCCATGTCTGTCTAGGTCTTTTCTAGTATTTTTGCATGTCTTTGTGGGCCTCACAGATCGGCAACTTCTGACTTTGTCAGATCAGGGTTTGCCTTCCTGTTGTTGCCCGGAGTAGTTCAGGGAGCCGAGGCTAGTTTAGCAGCCGTGCTTGGTTAGCACAGCTTTTCCCTTTTCTTTTAGCTGTTCCTACTCCTTCTGTTCCAGTTTCCTTTTACAACTTTGTAGTTTAGTTTTCCTGCTTTACTACTCCTGCTGCTTACCTGCTATTTTTACGTGTTACTGCATTATTTTTCAATGGGGATCCGCGTGACCCCTACTGAGCCAGTGACACGAGGCTCACCCCTACTTTTCAGGTGGGTGGCGTCCTTCTGCTTTCACGGTTCCTGGTGTGGCGTGTCTGTAGCTGCCAGCGATACCTGCATCGGGCTTTCCCCGACCTCAGTGTACATCCTTTTTTTCTGTTGACTATACAACTTTTCTTTCCTTTGGATTGGACTCTGGTATAATGGTAAATTGAAACTGTTAGTTAAAAAGTAATTTTATTTCTGCTACTTTAGCAAACCTAATTAATGAAATTTAATTGCTTACTATTTTATCTCTGTGGCTTCAATGTACTACACGACAATCCTTTTTCCCTTCGGAGCTTTACAGCTCTTGGGAGGCTTCACGGGTTCCAAGTGGTATTGGGTCTGCTCGGTAGTCCTATCGGGTAAATCTGGTATCTAGGATCTGGGTCGTCACATACTCATTCCCAAAGGACGGTGGAAACGGTCCCATGAAGTCTATATCCCAAACATCAAAGATTTCAACAACTAGAATGAGATTAAGCGGCATCATATCTCTCTTCGAATTATTTCCCATAGCTTGACATCTCAAACATATTTTTGAAAATTCATAAGCATCCTTAAATAAAGTGAGCCAATAAAATCTACTTTGCAACACTTTAGCCGCGGTCTTCTTTCCTGAGAAGTGTCCCCCACAAGCTAGATTGTGACAAAAATTCAATACAGATTGTTGCTCTCTTTGGGGACACATCTTCTTATGATCTGATCAGGACCTATATGAAACAGTTCTGGGTCCTCCCAAAAATAGTGCTTGACTTTAGAAAAGAACTGATCATTTTCATGCTTAGTCCACCCTCCCGGGATCTGTCCTACTGCCAAGAAGTTGACAATGTGAGCGTACCAGGGGGTTGAGGTGTGAGAGATTGATAACAATTGTTCATCTAGAAAATAATCAGACATGGAAGCACTCTCGGGTATCACTATTCTTGACAAATGATCAGCCACAACATTCTCTAACCCCTTCTTATCTTTGATTTTCAAATCAAATTCTTGCAATAATAGAATCCATCAAATCAGGCGGGGTTTAGCATCTTTTTTTGTGGGCAGGTATTCAGCGTGATCGGAATAGACAATGACTTTGGCCCCTAAAAGATATGAGTGAAATTTCTCTAGGGCAAAAACAATGGCCATAAGTTCTTTCTCTGTGGTGGTCTAATTCAATTGAGCATCGACAAGAGTGCGACTCGCATAATAGATCACCATAGGTTTCTTATCAATTCTCTGGCCTAAGACAGCTCCTGTAGCATAATCTGAGGCATCGCACATGATTTTGAATGATAGCGACCAATCCGGTGATTGAAGAATCGGAGCTTGGGTCAGGACTACCTTCAGGGAATGGAAAGCCTCAAGACAAGATTCATCTAGCTGGAATGGAGTGTCATTGGCTAGAAGCTTAGTGAGCGGACGAGTAATGGTAGAGAAGTTCTTAATGAATCTTCTATAAAAATCTGCATGGCCAAGAAAAGAGCGGATTTACTTGGCAGACGAAGAGGGAGGAAGATTAGAAATCAAATCAACCTTAGCCTTGTCTACCTCTATTCCCCTTTCGGAAACAACATGGCCCAACACAATGCTTTCTCTTAACATGAAGTAACTTTTCTCCCAGCTTAACACAAGATTAGATTCTATGCTCCTTTTCAGCACCTTAGTCAAGTTCTCTAAGCAATCTTCAAATGATGCACCAAACACAGAGAAGTCATCCATAAAAACTTCCAAAAATTCTCCCACCATCTCAGAAAATATTGCCATCATACAATGTTGAAAGGTGGCAGGAGCATTGCAAACCCCAAACGGCATTCTCCTAAAAGCAAACGTGCCATAAGGACACGTGAATGTAATTTTCTCTTGATCGCCCGGGTAGATTGCAACTTGATTGTACCCGGAGTAGCCATCCAAAAAGCAGAAGTATTCTTGTCCAGCTAGCTTTTCCAGAATTTGATCCATAAATGGGAGAGGGAAATGATCTTTCTTTGTCATTGAATTCAATTTTCTAGTCTATGCAAACTCTCCACCCCGTTTGCAATGTCATGGGCACCTCTTCTCCTTTTTCATTTTAACCACGGTAGCCCGGATTTCTTTAGAACAACTTGTGTAGGGCTGACCCACTTGCTATCAGAGATGGGATATATGATCTCAGCATCCAACCACTTCACTACCTCCTGCTTAACCACCTCTTTCATGTTCGGATTTAACCGACATTGCATTTCTCTACTTGGCTTGGCATTGTCCTTTAAATAGAGGTAGTTCATGCAAACATCCAGACTAATCCCTTTGAGGTCTGCCACAGACCAACCTATCGCCTCTTTATGCTCCTTAAGGACATCTAAGAGCTGAGATTCCTGAGCGGAGGTGAGGTTAGAGGCAATTATGACAAGTAAAGTTTGATCAGGGCATATATAAGCATATTTTAGAGAATCCGGAAGAGGTTTGAGTTCCATAGCAAGAGGGTGTTCAAGAGATGGAAGGACAGGTTCGGATTCTAATGGAGGAAGTGGCTCTACCCTAGAGTAGGGTGCAAAAGAGAGAGGAAAATCTTGAAGCAAGTTACCCTCTTCTACGGTATCCTCGGTATCATCCGGACTTTCTTCCATTAACTCCTCGAATACATCAATAATATTGCATTCTTCCTCTTGGTTCGGTTATTGAAAAGCCTTAAAAACATTCAAGGAAACATTCTCTCCTCCAAATGATATATCCATCATTCCCGTGGCACAGCTTATATTGGCCTTAGCAGTAGCAAGAAAATGACGTCCCAAAATAATAGGTGTATGTTTCAACTCTTGAGATGAGGCCATGTCTAAAATCAAATAATCCACTGGGAAGTAGCATTCATGCACTTTGACAATAACATCCTTTAATCGACCCCTTTGAGTTTTCACTGAATGATCCGCCAACTGAAGGATTATTGAAGTTGGCTTTAACTCCCCCAGATCAAATTACTCGTAAATGAAGGTGGGTAAAAGATTCACGCTAGCACCTAAGTCTGGCAATGCTCGATCAAAAGTGACTCCACCTATGTCACATGAGATTAATGGGGCCCCGCGGTCCTTCAATTTTTTCGGCAAATGAATCATTACAACGGCACTAACATCCTCAGACAAGCGGATCCTTTGTGTTACCGCCTTAGGCTCCCTCTTTGGAGTACAAAGCTCTTTCAAAAACTTCGCATATGCCGGCACATGCTTGATTGCATCCAAGAGTGAAATATTAATATTCACCTGTTTAAACAATTCCACTAATTCTTCCTGTTGAATTGGCATTTTCTTGTGAGCCTTCAACTTTAGAGCATCGGGAAAAGGGGCCTTTGGCACATAATCTTGGGGTCCTTCATCAACCTTTGCCTTTCCTTTATCCAGCTTCTTCTCTTCACCCTCCGGCTTCTTTTTCTCTTGTACAATCACCGGCTCCTCTTCCTCACTATCACTTTCCACGTGGGCTTCTTGGCCCGAACTGCTACCAACTCCCCTAGCCTGATAAGGGTCTTCTAAAATCTTCTCGCTCCTAAGGGTAGATATAGCCTTGGAGTTCTCGAATTGAGGGCCCATAGGAGGAGGAGGCGGGGGTTGATTAGGTTAGGACAGAATAGGAGCTCTCTGAGGGAATCCTGGAGGTTGATTCTTTAGATTAGCCAAAGGTTGGCTAGGAAGTTGGCCGACATCTCTCCTCATATTGCTAGCAGCCAATTGCCCTATTTGACCCTCCAACTAGGCCATGGATTGTTGTTGAGACTGAATGAGTTGTTGTTGAGCATGAATGGATTGATTCTAAGAAAGTAGAAGTTGTTGGAGTTGGTCGAATCTATCCTCGAAGTTGGGCTGAGGTTGATACATATTCTGAGCTTGATTGAATTTATTATAAGGAGGGTATTGTTGATGTTGGCCTTGAGAAAATTGAGCTTGATGGTATGGGGCCTGAGAATGCTGAAATGGAGGTTGAGATTGTTGATGTTGATGAGATTGAACCAGAGCTTGAAAGGATTGCCTTTGAATGGATTGATTTGAGGAATTAGATGACATGGATGGTCCTTGCTAATTTTTCCAAGAAAAATTCGGGTGGTTTCTCCAGCCTGGATTGTAGGTATTAGAATAAGGATCATAAGGAGGCTTAGAGACACCCTGAGCAGCGAAGATTTGTTCTTAGATGAACGGGGGAAGCTGGGCCGCAGTGGGGTAATTAGTAACGGCATGAGTCGGGCTAGAACAAAGAGCACAAAGTTTTTGAATGTTAGTATTTAAGAATGGTTGAGGCTAATGAGCAGAAGAGACAGAAGGTTCTTGTCTATTTATGGACAACAATTGATCTAACTTTTGTGATACCAAATGCACCTTCTCCATCTTTTTCGCCAGCAGGTCCACTTTATTTAGCTTTTGTACAAGAGCATTGATGTCCATCCTATTCTCAAATTCTCCTTGATTCTTAATTTCATAAAGCCCACCCCTCTTTGAAGGCCTAATCATTCTCTCATAAGATGAAAGCGAGGCATGACTGATTGAGTTTTCACTTAACATCTTAAATAATTCATAAGCTTCATCCTCGCTCTTATTCATAAAAGCTCCCCCACAAGACGCATCCACTATTTGACGATAATTTTCAGTTAATCCCTCACAGAATGTCTGAATTATTTGCCATCTTGATAATCCATGATGTGGGTATTTTCTTAGCAAATCTTTTAATCTATCCCAAGCTTCATGGATTTGTTTCCCAGGATTTTGAGTGAATCAAGTAATTGCTCTCCTCATGGTATTCGTACGTCCTATGGGATAAAATTTCTTCAAAAACTCTTTTTACATTTCCGTCTATGTATTAATGGATCTTCCCAATGCTCCTAACCAATACTTAGCTTTGTCCTTTAGGGAGAATGGGAAGAGAGTCAACCTAAGAGCATCATCAGAAAAGTTTTGGATCTTGACTGTGGAGTAAATCTGGAGGAACTCATTAAGATGTTTGTAGGGATCTTTATTGGTATTGGCATAGAAGGATGATAACATTTTAATGGTGCTTGATTTGATTTCATATTGGGCTGCTTGATTTTGAGGTACTTGGATATAAAATGAAGGTTGGTATTGATTTGACAAGAAATATTCCTTCGTTTGCTTGGGAGTGACTTGTTGTACTTGTTATTGATTTTGGTTGTGATCCGCCATGAGGTTAAGTTGATTGTGAGTTCTAGAATGCACTAACCTTTCAATCCCTCCTATGGGTCCTAGCAAAGGTGAGTGTAAGGATCTCCTACCTTGCATGCAATGCAAAAAGGGCCCAAAGGGAGAGTTGTTTGTGTATTTTGGTATATGTTTCTTTAATGATGTAAATGTAATAACAACTATATGAATTGTGTATGCTAAAATGATGGTTTTTTTTAAACAAGAGAGGAATTGGCACCTACAACCAAGTTGTTCTACCGGCCAGGTAAGAGGTGGGGTTGTGGGAGGCTCCCCTTACTTTCGTAGGGATTTAATTAAATAACCACAATCACGCTTAAGGTATTTTCTATTGGACCTCTTTCCTAGACACCGATTTTTTAAAATAGTAATAAATTCTAAAACTTCTTTTTTAACCTTCTAAGGGCAATCTACCTCCTGGGTGTTTCTTGGTACAACCTGCCCGGCTTCCGTGAGAGAATCTACGGGTGCGGGGACTTATGGAGGTCTTGGAAAAGAAAATTCTAGTCCAAAGAGACGGAGTGCTCAATGGAGGGTCCTTCCACTTCCAAAAGGGATGTAAGGAACATATCTTGCCCTTAAGAAGGGGAAATAGAGAAGAAGAGAATGATGATGCTTTTTTTTTCTTTCAAATGATGCAAATATAAAGAACAATGAGTAAACTATATGCAACAATGTAAGCAATAAATATGAAAGTATGATGCCATGAAATTTTTTTTCTGTTTTCTTATTTTTTTATTTCAGAGAGTTGTTTTCTATTTTTGTTTTTTCCCTTTTTTTCAAAAAGAGAGATAGATAAAAGATAAATAATAATTAAAAACACTAAACAACATGCAACGTACTGAAAAATAAAGTGTAAAATCATGCTTTCTATGTTTTTCAGGTTTTTTGATTTTTTTTGGATTTTTTTGATTTTTTTGAAGATTTTTTAAAAATTAGAAAAACAGAACATGTACCTACGTTTACTGACCTTTAGCGACACTTAATTTTTCAGGATTTTTCAGAATTCTAGAATTTTTGCTCCTTGTAGTGACAGATACAGATTTTCAGTGACGCTTTCTATTTTCTGCAACATATTATTTCCAGTGAATTTCCAGGTTCGAATTTCCTCTTTCTTTGATTTTTTGATTTTTTTTCTTTTTCCTGTAAAATAAAAACACAAACATTAATATTCAAATATACACACCAAACACAAGAATATCCAACTATAAAAAATTATCTTCTCTCTCCGGCAACGGCGCCAAAAATTGATGTACACAAAACTCGTCATTAAAAGTCGTGCCATAATTTTAAAAATAACCGCACTCACTCACTAAAAAGATATTAAATATAAGTAGAGTGGTAAGAACGGATCGATCCCACGGAGAGGAAATATTTTTTTAAACAAGTTGAAAAAAAATCTTATGTTTTGAAAATCGAACTTTTGAGTAAGTTTAAACTAAAGGTGAATAAAATTACATAAACTTAAGACAAAATAAACCTATCTAAAGAATTTGAGAGGGTTAAGAGGAGAATTTGAAAGGAGATAGACAGAGAAAATAAAAGAACAATTACACAAAATCAAGTTTTATTACTAAGAGAAGAGTACAACATCTATGAAAGCTAAAAATTACAACTTAAATAAGTTAAGGGAAAAAGGAAGAAATGAGCAAAAATAATGAAGAATAGCGCTGCCAAATCGCCGTGTCGAGCCTTTGAGGAGACCGCCCCGCCATGGAGATAGACAACACCTTTAGAGCACCGAAGTATAAAATTCACCTTAGGGATGTTTAAAAGAAAATAGAGGAGGGAGAGATAGATAGAAAAGAAGGAAGGGAGTTTAAGACTAGTAAAACAGACCTAATGAAAATAGAGTGAGATTAGAAGTGAAATAACATTGAAACCAGAGAGAATTAGAAGAAATGGTAGAAGAAAAGGTTGAAGATTAGAGAAAGGGGAAGAATTTTCGTGAAGAGTGTAGAGGGAGAAAAAGAACAGAAGATTGTGAAAATTAGGGAAGAACAAAAGTGTGCTGCGTGGATGAACAGTAACTATACCAAAACTGAACTCTAGAAAACTGAAAATAACTTAATGAAGAGGAATTAGAGGAAGAGAAAGAAGAAGAAAATCTAGATCTAAGAAGGATGGATAAGTTTTATAAAGAGACTAAGGTGAAAAGAAGAGTAGAATGTCATGAAAACTGGGGAAGAACAAAGTGTAGATCCGCGGGTAAATACTAAAAACATAGGATAGCACCTTAAAAAGGAGATTATAACTTGCAAATGGTAGAGAACTGGAGGAAGACAAAGAAGAAGAAAATAAAGAGCACTTAAAAATGAAGAAGTTTACTGAAGATAATAAATTGAGAAGAAGAACAGAACAGCATGTAGAGAGGCTAAGAAAAGGCTAAAATCATAAAAACACTCACAATAACAACAACAAAACCCACAAACCAAAACTCTCAAAAACTCTCCCTTCGTAACCCCTCCAAAGAGTCCCCTTTTATAAGGCTAAGATTATCCCCAATCCATGTTATTTTCCCCTTACCCACACTCATTGCAAATCTTTAGGTGCACCCACCTTTTCATGCTATTTAATCACACATTGAATCCCACCCATGCACACCCATGTGAGCTTTAAAGAAACCATGTGTGAGTGTAGGGAGATAAGAAGAGTGAAGAGAGGAAAGATGGAGTGGTATACGGAGGGGGTGGAGGTCACATGGTGATGGGTGTGTGTGTGTGTGTGTGTGTGTGTGTGTGTGTGGAGTGAATGGGAGAGAAGGATGTGGGGTAGTGTGTCTCCCTCTTTCTCTCTTTAAAATTCACACTCAACTTTACACGCCTACGTATGAAGTTATGTGTGTGCATGGGGGGGGCCATGGGAAGGTGAGAGTGTACATGGGCCCTTGGCTATGTGAAGTGGAGTGTTAAAGAGAGAAAGAGGGAAAGGTAGAGAGAGGTGAGAAAATGGAGGGGCCACGCATTTGGTAGATGGTTGTGTGAATTGTGTGGTAGTGAGAAGGATGGCGAACAAGGGCTCCATGGCGAGGGGGTGTGCATTGGCAACGACAGACGCGGTGAGGCCCATGCCGGCTTCTTCTTGCTCTTCGGCCGTTCGTCAGAAAAACATGGCCGCCGACGCTTCTATACGTGCCACTGTCTTGCTCCGTAGCTAAGTCGGTTACTGTCGTGGGGCTCTCCCGTGAGCAGGCGAAGACTATCCAACCGTCTTGTCGTAGCAAAGGAAGGGCACTGTTCACAAAAGAGAGACTTTGATCAAAGTTTGTTTAAATGTAAGAAAACTATAATTAAGTCCCTCTAACATATGAATATTAACCATGCAATTTTTATATATTTCAAGTCCCATAAATTATTAATTATCAAAAGATCTCAATTTTATGTAGGACTGAGATTAATATGAAAAACTTGCATAATTAATTATATTTAACCCCATAAATAATGAGTGTGACATGAATAAATGTACAAAAATACGCACTTATCACTGGGGACAGCCAGGTCGACCTGAAGTAGCAATAGGTCGACATGTGGTTCAATCATAGAGTTCAAGGAGCTGAGATGAATTTCACTTCACATGCAGCACAGAATATTAATCAAACATATCACAGCCAAAATAGCATATCAAACTAAAGATGGGAGTTTGAGTAAAGAGATGACTCCCCAAAGTTCAATAAAGGTCACTAAACTGTAGCTGGAGTCAGATAAGAAAATAATGAGGTTGACTAGTTGCAGCACAGAATATCAGTCAAAATAAATCATAGCCAAGAGATCAGCACAGACTGAATCAACGAGCATCGGTTGACCAAAGTGAACAATTTGGTCGACCGAAATTGATAGTAATGGAATTATGAGGCATAGAGCAGATGTCAGTCATGCAATTTCAAAGATATGATTTGTGCTTCCCCATAAATGCATGCATGAGCTGGCAATCAAAGTATATGTCAGAGTGATGAGCTCCCCCTATCTATATGCATTGAAATGACAAAATTCTGAGTGCAACATATGCACTGAACATGGTAGGGAGATTGATGACTTCATACCAATATGCTGAACTCCCCCTAAAAGTGTGCATGCAATCAATCAATCTTTTTAGAATTTTCAATATGAATGATATGTAATCAATTCTGAAATCAGTATATGTATGATAACAAATGCACATGAGTAAACTATGAAATGCTGGAACTCCCCCTATGTATGTGTATTTATGTCAATCAATCTTGTTGACACATGGGTGATATGTAATGAACACATATATGCATATGCATTGACTCATCCTAACTAAATGTATTCAACCATCATATATGACATGAAGACCATGCAGGGATCTTAATCTAAACAAATATGCATGAAACACAAGAATTACCTTGACTAACTCCCCCTATTTACATGCCATGTGTGACAACACAGTATGCAGCATGTGCAATGACAACTTGTGCAGGGAGTTTGATTGCATTATGATCATGAGAGTCTTGACTTCTCTATGTGCAATGTTGACCTATGATATCAGGCAGAGGACTTGGTCTAAAGACCACCTCACACATGGTAAGAGCTTTCAGACATATTGCATCTTCCCTTTAGCAACTCACCATTTATATACCATATAGGTCATGCATGATAATATAAATGCAGTCCTATGTGCATCTTATACTGAATAACAGTTTGCCAAGCGCATATGTATGCAGATGAAAATCTATGCAGCAGATATTCAGTATCTGTGTGAGATATGCATCATGACATATACAGACATTTAACAAATGCAGTTGACATATGCAAGCATCAATCACATGTAGTTCAAATTTTCATAATATGATATGCAATCCAATCTCACTCTAATATATGGACACATAATTAGCATATGCATTGGAAGACTTATGAAATACAATGCAGATTGTCAAATTCGGATGTGAGCATGTATACATGAGATTCTGACCAATAGATCAAACATGATATGCAGCTAACTAAAGGGGATTATACAAAAACTCAAATAACCAAACCTGTAAACGTGCAGAAATGGGGTTTCACCATACTCAGGTGCCTTGGTTTATTGAACCCCTTTTATTCCTCAGCCCCCAAGGCACACCTGTAAAACAATTCTTCATTTTGCAGATTTAGGTACCCAAGTGTTCTTGGGTCCTACAAGATTAGTAGCACCTTTGATGGATACTTTCCACAACCTTTGGGCTTTTATATCATCAGATATCATTAAAAGACAATCATTCATAGAATGCCCAATTTTTCCACAGTAGCGACATGAAACATGTGGCTTTATGTTTTTTCTTTTTATGCAAACATAAGTATGAGATTTCTATTTGTTACCAAACCTATTTTCCTACCTTTCATGAGAGACTCTCTTCTCTTTTAGATGCCAACAGTCCTGGACTGTATGGCCATTCTTACCACACTGAAAACATACAATGTGCTTATGTCTTGGACCAAACACATTTCTGTCAGGGACATTTTTCTTAACAGGGAGTTTTACAGAATTGGGATGAGATCCCTTTCTGAACTAGCAGTTAGAGGCTCGGTGACCTGACTTTCCACATTCAAAATATGCAAGTGATTTTTCCTTAAAAACATATTTATTTCTACCAAAAACCATTTTCTTTTGTAGGGAAATTGACAGGTTTAGAATTAAATTTTCATTTTTGGGCATGCCAATAGTTAGCGGCAATATGGCCTACCTCACCATAACAATAGCAATGAATTTTCTTGTACTGAACAGTAGGAGATTTCCTAGCTAAAAAAATTCTAGCATACATCCTACCAACATTTTGTTCATCATTTTTCATTATTAAGCAATCATGCATCAGATGTCCATACCTCCTGCAATAGAAACAAGAGACATAGTTTTGTTTTGAAGCATAGGGTTTTGCATAGGAGTTCTTAGTATGCATGGTAGACTTGCTGAAAGTCTTTTTCTGAGTTTTATTATTCAATTTTTTGATTTTCTTTTGTTCTTGAATTTTTTTGATTTTCAGGTTGTTTCATTTGTGATGTGGTGGCTACATTTGATGCTTTTACAAACAATGTCATTAGCTTGTTTTTAAAAGTTTTCTTGTTAACATTATTATAGCCCAGCCCTTCCTTTTGAACATTTACCTTAACTCCTAGTAGCCTATTCAAATTTTCTTGGCCATTAACAAATTTTGACAATGAATTCTTCAAATCCTAAATTTCATTTTCTAAGGAGGCAATGTGTATCTCATAACTGACAATCTCTTGTTCATTGCAATTAATGCATTCATTCAACACTTTACTTACAATTTTATAATTTTTAATTTCTTATTCCAGATTGCGCAATTTTTCAGACTCATTTATGCAAACAGATTTCATTTTTCTGGGACAAGAAGCCTCTTAGACATAGCAGTGTTCAGCAGCTTCAATTCTTCATTTTCTTTTATGAATTTCTCAATTTCCTCATCATGTCTTTCATTACTAGGTATTGAGTCCAGTCTTTCAATCGGTTTCTCCTCTCTTTGTTCAAATTCAAGTTTCTCATCCTACAGATTTTTGTTTTCTTCTCTGAGAGAAGCAATTAAGTCTTTTAGCCTATCAAGGTCCAAGAGAAGAGTTTGATTTAATTCTTTCATGAATGAACACTTATTACAATCAGAGTTGTCAGAACAAAAGTTGTCTACTTCTTTTCCTAGCTTTCTATTTTGATTTTCAGTTTCATCAAGATTTTTTCGAAGTTCTGCATTTACTACTTTAACAGCCTCAAGTTTTTTAGAAATCAAATCATTTTCCTTCTCATAATTTTCAAGTTTCTTTTCTGCCTGTTCAATTTGATTTCTGAGATCATCATTTTCAGATTTCAAATGATCTAGTTCTGAAGTAACAGAATCAAGGTTTTGCAGTTGATTTCTAAAGATTTTGTTATCAATTTTTATCCCTTCAATATCTTTATTTTCAGAACTAGTATTCTTAACATCACTTAATTTTCTTTCCAAATATCTGTTATGTTTTCTTAACTTTTCATGAGACTCTTGCAGATCACCGTAAGCATTCACCCAGTCTTCTAAGGAATAGTTTTCGAAAGACTCACTTACTTCTTCTTCGATCTCATTTTGATCATTAGAGTGATCATCTTCATCAGACATCATGCATTTGTTCTCCTCCTTTTCATAGATTGTCATCAACTTGTCCCAAATCTCCTTGCCAGTCGTGCAGATAGAAAAATAAGGAAGTATGTCAGGATCAATTGTAGTCTTTATTAAATTCAAGGCTCTAAGATTATCAGCATTCTTAGATCTATGACTATTAGTCCATTTAGATTTATCCTTAGGTAACCTATGTGGACCATGTGAAATTAATTTTCATAGATTAGGATCAATAGATATAACAAACCTTTGCATGCTACTAAACCATGAATTAGAATTAGAGCCATTAAAAACAGGTGGGTGAGCCATTGAGACAAATCAACAAACAATTCAATGCAATGAACTAGGCACGCTCAGAAATGCACCAAAGAAACTACAAGATCTGCTATAGATCGTTGGATCCGATGAAACAGTAACCCGCTCTGATACCACTTGTTAGAATCGGTGGTGCTCTGATATGGATCCAGAGAGGGGGTGAATGGATCTTTCTACAAAATCTACCCAATTAAACCTTTGCTCTCTCGAAATGAAACATGTGCAAACACCACTGTTCAAATGCCCAACACGCACTGCACACCAAATGGAAGATGTGCTAACAAGTAAGAACAACTCTCAAGCACTTGGTGTGTGGAAACGTATGCACAACAAAAAGAGAAAACCTCACGCCAGACAACATTAGTTAATACCCAAATAAACTCATAATGCAAAGACTTCGATCTTAAACAAACCTGTGAAGGGAAGGAAGAAGATAAGGAGCAAACCCACGAAGCAATCCACTGCACACTGGATTTTTAGGTGGTTCGATCTCAACCAGAGATCTACGTCCACCCCTCACTCAACTTGAGTGAGGATTCCCTTGCACCAAGCAAGAAGCAGACTCAGTCTGCAAACAACCGCTGCCTAACAGCTTGATGACCTGAGGGAGATAAGTCCCTCAACACCGATCCTGCAACCCATAGGATCTGACAACCACTGCTACCTGCAGTGATAGAGAGACCCACTCTCCCTTCTTCTACTACCGTAGAAGGAAACCGTGAACAACACCCCATTGCTCACCCCCCAGAGGACACGTCCTCTCTTCCTCTGACCAATAGAGGGAATACCGAAGATTGCTCTCCCTTCTCCTAAACACACAGGAGGAACCCCGAACTCCAAACAGAGTATCGGAAGAGTAAAATGGAAAATGAGAAACAACAAGGAAAAATAAAACTGACAGAAACCCAAAACTAATGTAGAAACAACAAGGAAAAATAAAACTGACAGAAACCCAAAACTAATGTAGCTCACGCAGGAGCAAGACTGTTCTGGATCTAAACCAAGAACATACGAACACAGATCTTCAATATTAACTAGCTGAATCTTTCTTCTTCTCACGATCTCCTTCTCTGAACTCTCTCTTCCCCTTTCTTTTTCTTCTCTCCTCTGCTTGCTCACTTACCTCTCTTTCTTTTTCTTTTCTTCTGCTCGCACACGGGCTCTCTCTTTCACTTTGTTTTCTACTGGCACACTCTTTCTTCTTCCTTTTTTTTCAGCTCTCCCTCTATTCACTTCTCTTCTGAAGGCCCTCTCTCTTGTTCTTCTTTTCAGCTCCTCTCTGGCGACTACTCTTTTTGCTTTCTCTCCTTGACTCTTTAGAAAATGGGGCAGCTTTTTATAGAACAGAGCCTCCAGAAATGGATGAGGCAAATACCAAGTGAAATCGCATTGGTCCAGCTGGCAATAGAATATTCTTCCTTTGAAAACTTTGGAAAAGAAAAGCGTGCCAGAGCTTCTCAGATCACGTGCCACTTTATCTACCATTCTGGGAACTCGTGCCCATCATTGGTTGACTTGAGATCACGTACCTCAGCTTTAGTTCAAGCTTACGTGCTTACCTTGCAATCAGAGATGAATACAGCTGCATCGACCTTAATTTAACATGCCATACTATGTGCATCGACCTGCATGATTAGATTGGATACAAGCATCGACCTATCTAACAAGTGCACCGACCTTTGTGTTCAAGGAATGTTGGTGTGCACCGACCTGAGTAGGTAGTAATAAATCACTGCATCGACCTGACCAGGTAGTAATGAACCGTGGCACAGACTTGTCTTAACCAGTTCATCGACTTTTGTCACAAATACTAATGCATACTTAAGGTGCATCGACCTGATAGACACTAGCAACAGTAGCTACATCGACCTTTCTTCAGAAATAACTGATGTGCATTGACCTTTCTTCAGAAATAACTGATGTGCATCGACCTTTCGTCTTGAATTGCTTAAGATGCATCGACCTTATATGCATGAGTTCTACATCTGCACCAACCTGATAGAAATACAATCAACACATCGTGCTATGTTGTCAAGAAGTGTTCAGATGCATCGACCTTATAGACGTGGCATCTTCAGTTGCATCGACCTTTATAGGCATAGTGTCTTTAGCTGCATCGACCTTACTGCTCTGACTGTAGCCACTGCATCGACCTTATAACATGGAAAGTAGATGATGCATCGACCTGAGTAACATATTAGCCAACTGCTGCACCGACCTTCTTGGCTTGATGCATCGAGGCAGTGTCTAGCTGCATCGACCTGATACCCTTGCTCAGTCAGAGTATGTCAACATGCTCTTTCGGCTTCACTGATTTCTTCATGATTTTGACTTAACCTTTTGCCTTATTCTCAGAGCCTGTTCTGTGGAGAATTCAACACACATCTTCTACATATAATAAGATCATCTTACGAGCAATTATGTCAGCAAAAATGTAATGTATCACATACATCAATGCAACATCAACAATGGTTGGCATCATTAAACCATATTAATATCATGACATCATCAAAACCACATAAATGCAATGTATGAACACATATGACATCATGCTTAGATAAGTCATAGTGTTTTGTATCATCAAAACCACAGGGGTACAACAGAAGCAGCGTGGTATGACAGAACGTCCGTGAGAAGGAGTCGACACATGGAGTCGACACTTTTGACTTGAAGGCTTGAAGAGGTCAGAGCATCAACATGGTGAAGTCGATGCAGTAGCATTACCTGAGGTCGGAGCATCAACATGGTGAGGTCGATGCAATAGCATGACCTGAGGTCGGAGCAGTTATGCCTGGTCGGAGTAGTGAGGCTGTGAGGTCGATGCAACCTTCTTGAAGTTGTACTTTTGAATTCTACTATTAGTTTGATTTCCCTTTCTTTTTCCAACCTTTTCTTGGTTTTTGTGCAAACCATCAATTTTATCATCTGCCTTATTTTTCTATGTAGTTAGCTACCTCGATTTCTATGCAATAGCAATGTCTTAGCTTCTAGGAACATATTCCATGTAGTTTGGTCTACCAAGGTCCTTTCTTCAAATCTCAATTTCCCTTTCTTGAATTCTCTCGATCTTTACTTGAATATCTCGTGAGTCTTGAGTCTTTTGAGCCTTTTCATGATAAGCATAGCTTGGGAGCATCAAAAATATTATCATGCATATTAGAGCATAGTTGAATCAATTCAATAGTATGATAATGAATCATACTCAGACATCATCAAAACATCATTTATCCAACACTATAGACTTTTTACACTGTTGCAACCATTTTAGGTTCCTATACACCTTCATAATCACTCTCTGATACCAACTGTAACGACCCAAGATCCAAATACCAAAAAGGAACTAACGGAACCTGAATCCTGGCTGGCCACCCACGAGGAGGCTCGGGAGGGTTATTTGGACGATGAGGAAGTATATAAGAATCTAAAGTAATTGCAGAACTAAAATGCATAATCTAACTAATGCAAGAAATAATCAATTATATAAATAAATAGTTATATAGTCCAAAATATCTAAGTCCATAAATAAGTACAGTCAACTAAAAGGAAAGTACAAGAACATGGAGCATACTCCACCTCTAGCAAATTGGCAGCTAGACCGGACCATCGGCACCACGAGGAGTCTCAGAAGTGCTACGCGTAAGTCGTGCCTTACCTGAAAAGCAAAGAGGGGGTGAGCCTCATCTCATCAGCTCAGTAGGGGTCCCGTAGATCTCTACCTCACAACTAGAAATACAACAGCGCATGCGATAACAATTAATGGGAAATATAAATATATTATATAAAGAGGTAGTAAATAACAATTAAAGAAATCTACATAAGCACCATAGCGCTAGCCTCATAAGTCACCTGTCACGAGTGCCATGGCTATACGAAATTAAGCTATATCTCAGTCATATATAACAGAGTACACTGAGCCGCCAGAATAGTAAACCATGACAGTAGGAAACCTGAGTCGCTACCTCTCAAGTGACAGGAGTACTACCCACTAGAACTAAGGTCGGATGCGTCCACTGACGTCTCAGTCCGTGCCCTAGGTGTCTCCCTACTCATCCCAGGTGAAAATTTAGACACTGTAACCAATTAACCACAGAATAAGGACTTGTTGGGGTCACACTCGTCAATGCGGGTCTGACCCCCCAACCACGTGTACATACACAGACCAACTGCTCTAAGTCAGCTCCTCTAGCTGGTTTTCCTCCCAACCCGAACTCAGGCTGCAAAGGCAAGGGGCCCTATGGTAACTAGCCTAAAAATCATCTCATCAGGACTAGCTCTCCACCAGTCTTAAGTGGGTCCACACTCGCGTGCGCAGGAAAGCTACGACTAGTGGGAAATGTCACTAAAGGAGAGAACTCGCTATCAAAGCAGAAATCGTTGGAGTACCACTGGTCCATATTAATCTATCGTACATACATAATACATCATGAGACAGTTTGGAACAGGTAGAATCATCTAGACAGTATGTCCATCAGCAACCGACTCACGCGACTTAAGCAGAATTAACCATTAGCCTAGAAATGCCAAAAAATAGGTTTTCTGGTTTCTGGGACTCGGGCTACCACATCAGTGGCCACCTACAGCAAGGGCCTGGACCTTGGAGGCTAGGGGTTTGGCCACCCAACAGGGCATCCCTGGGAGGACAACCCACTGGCCGCCCATCACTCAGGGTGGCAACATCAGTGGCCGCCTCCCAGAGGGCAAGGCGGCTAGCCCTCTGGCCGCCCAGCAACTTGGGTGGCCAAGGGTCAGGCTGCCCAGCGGGCATTTCCTAGGTAGCCACCCCTATGGCCATCCAGCCCCTCTAGGTGGCCAGAACCCTAGCTGCCCAGGCTGGGCAAAGGTGATAGGCCATCTGGCCACCTCCTGCTCAGGGTCCCCATCCAGAACCAAGTTCAGAGGATCATTCCCATGCCTAACTCGCCCTCATTGCAAGTGGAAATCCCTGAAAAACATGGGGAAACGATTCCCGTGGAAAATGCCATCCATAAAACATGATGATTTAAACTAAAAATCACTACGAGGATGGATCAATTTGTGCTCTTAGCCCCGAACATGGAAATTTCCCAAAAATGCAATAAACCCCTCTCTCTCGCCTAAATCGCTATCGATTCGAAGGGAAATTTGAGAGAAGAGATCGTGATCCATCCCCTACCTCAACACCACTTTAGAACCTTGGATACCTCCGATCCACTGTTAAACCTTGAATCACATGCGCGAAACCACGATCCTGTCGCATGAATCACCTCCGTCTCGCGCCCACACTCCGCCTAGCACTCCACCGTCGCCAACCGGTCCTCCTCACACTCGTCATTTGTAGCCAAAGAGGAGAGGAGATGAACAGGGAGATTGGGAGAGGAAGGAAGAGAAATAGGGAAGAGGAAGGCGGACGCGGTGCTTTAACGGGAAGAAAGTTTTAGGTTTCCCCAAAATCCTGAAAAAAACAAAATCATCAACATGTCCTTTCCTCTTATATTTTGGGCTAAGCACTTATTGAAAATTCCCAAAAGTCGTAATTTCAATGGAATCTGAAATTCAACATTTAAAATTCAATTTATTCACAGAAATGAATCTGAAACCCATGAAAAATAGGATCCGAAACCCAGAGGTATTATAGATCTGTCCACCCATATAGTTTCGGGATAGGTAGCAGTGTGTAGAGCATGATATTTTTTGACTGCCCCTTGCCCACCTAGCACATCTGGCAATGCTATGCGAGACGCGTCGAGTCTTGTGATAAGTGCCACCAATAGTACCTCTCCATCGTCATGGCCACGGTCTTGTCACACTTGAGGTGGCCGCTCAAGTGGCCGTCGTGCAGTTCCCAGACCACCTACTCCTTCAGGGAGGAGTGTAGTATGCAGAGTTGGTTGCCTTGCAATATGAAACCATCCTGCACATAGAATTCATTGACGTCTAACCGATGCATGCACTTCTCCTAGGGTCCATTGAAGTCCTCATCGTCGAGATAGAGATCCTTCAAGCAGTTGAACATGATGATCTCAGAGCGCATGATGGCCAGTGTCTCTACCCTTTGGCTTAGGGCGTCAGCCACCTTGTTCTGCTACCCAGCTATGTGTCTAAGGCTAAACGTGAATTGTTAGAGGAAGGCGGCCCATTGGGCATGTATCCGATTCACGTTTGTCTGGCTATTAAGGAACCTCAGTTCTTGATGGTCGGTGTAGAGGATGAACTCCCACTAGATCAGATAATGCTCCCAATGCTTCAATGCTTGTACCACCACATAGAGCTCAAGCTCATACATTGTCCACTTGCGCCACACCTCGATGAACTTCTCACTGAAGAATTCCACCGGCCGGCCTTCTTGCGGTAGGACAGTGCCTATCCCAGATACGGAGGCATCACACTAAACCTCAAACAATTTTTTGAAGCTCAGGAGGGTGAGCAAGGGAGCGGTGCATAGTTTTTCCTTGATCAGTGTGAAACTCACTTCCTGGGGGTGGTGCCCTATTGGAAGTTTCCCTTCTTCAAACATTCAATGATTTGGCAGACAATGGCACTAAAGTTATGGATGAACCGATGATAGAATGTTGCTAGGCCGTAGAAACTCCACATGTCCCACACTGTCCTTGGGGTGGGCCACTCTTGGATGGCTCAGACCTTCTACTCATCAACGTGGATGCTGTCAATGCCAACCACATACCTGAGGAATGATAGTTTCCACGTGAGGGAGCAACATTAATTCTTGGGATGAATGGAGAGCTTATTTTTTGAGAGCGCTTGGAGGACTACTAGCTCATAGGTGCTCAAGGTGTGCCTCCTCTTCTAGGCTATAGATAAGAATATCATCAAAATAACTCACGATGAACATGCCAATGAATGGCTTGAAGACTTGGTTCATGAGGAGCATGAAAGTGCTCAGTGCATTTGATAACCCGAATGGCATCGCTAACCATTTGTGCAGGCCTTCCTTGGTCTTGAACGTCATCTTCCATGGCCGCTAGGTAGATCCAAATTTGGTGGTAGCCACTGCATAGATCAATCTTGGAGAAGATCTTTGCACCTAACTCCAGCATGCTTAGCATGTCTTTGAGGCGTAGGATCGTGAATAGGTACTTGATGGTGATCTTTTCTTGATGGCGCAGCTGTCCACACACATCTACCAACTTTCATCTTTCTTAGGGGTAAGGAGAGCGAGCACCACAAATGGGCTCATGCTCTCCCATAGCAGCCCCTTCCACAGAAACTCATCCACTTGCCGTTGTTAGATATCATGCTCTTTGGGATGTTCCTGGCAGTGTGGGAGGTTGGGGAGACTTGCACCTGGGATCAAATCAATATGGTGTTGGATATCCCGCAAGGGTAGTAGTCCCCTAGGAAGCTCTACCGGCATGAGGTCCTGAAACTCAGCCAGTAAGGGCTGCACCATGTCTGGGATCACCTTATCGCCCTTTGTGTTTGAAATGCTCCTCTTCACCTTGAGGTCCAGCAAATTGCCCCCTTATCATGCATGCGCCACGAGTTTTGCTCCCGACGCTAAGAATAGGGGTCGGCTCTCCTTGATATTTGCAGTTGGGCACTGGTCTTCTCCCCCACTTGGGACGAGGATGATCTTTCGTTCTCACCACCAGAAAATATGTGTTTTGTCTCGGCCTTGGTGTGTGGCGCCAACATTTAATTGCAACGGGCGACCAAGCAAGACATGGCATGCGTCCATATCAATGACATCACAAGTCACCTCATTTTTGCATGTCTTGTCGATCGATAGGGAGACACAACAAATGTTGGTCACCCTCTTCGCTGCTCCCTTCATGATCCACTCAATCTTGTATGGGGAGGGGTGTGGTGCTACCTACAAACCCAACTTCTTCACCAAGGTGCGTGACACGATGTTCTCACTACTGCCACTATCGATGATGATGTCACGCACCATCATGTTGACCGTACATCAAGTATGGAAGATGAGATGCCACTATGTGGTTTTTTGTTGGGGTGCCAAGAGGAGTTACTGGACAATGCACGAGATATGTTCGCCATCATCTTCTTTAGTGGCCTCCCAATCTGACTCCCCCTCCTCATCAGCCCACACATCCTCGACTCCTTTAGTCATCTCCATGAGGTTGGCCTGTTGGCGAGTGGGGCACTCATTAGAGTGGTGCCCCAATTGATGGCAGCGATAGCACTTGCCCAAGGCAAGCCATGTGTAAGGGTTGTTGGCAGAGCCCCTCCGACCACCAGTCCTAGTCTCCCACACCATTGGCGATGGTGGCTTCGAAACAGTGGCTGCACGTGACGTTGGTACCTTCTCACCAGTGTCGGGTGTGATTGGGGAGCCGCCCTTGGTTTCCAGAGAGTAGCACACTGGTCGCACTGCCAGGGCCTCAATCATAAGGGCCAAGTTGACCACCTCGAATAGATTCTATACTAGATGGAGGGCCGCCTACTCACTGACATTCTATCGTAGACCGTCGAGGTAGCATGCTACCAACTGGTTGTCAGTCTCCATCAAAGTGTTGCAAGCATTCAGTCGGTTGAACTTGTTGGTGCAATCGTTCACAGATCGACTTCCTTGGCGAAAGTTCTTGTACTACTAGTATAGCAACTGATCATAGTCTGGGGGTAGGAACCCCATCCATAGGAGCTTCTTCATCTTGCACCACGATCGCATAGGAGGCTTGATTGGCATCATCAATTAGTTGTCATCTGCTCCCACCATGTAGAGGTGCCTCCTCGAGACTTTTAGGCCACTAGCTTGTTTCTCCTCCAGGATCTCCATGTAGTCGAAGACATACTCCACATTAGTGATCCAGTCAAGAAAGTCTTTAATGTGCACATAGCCATCAAAGCTAGGGATGTCGAATTTCATCCTATAGCCAAAACCTGGGTGGTCACGATTAGGAGCTAGTGCTACCTGATCCCCTAGTTGCCCCCGTCGGTATACTGGAGGAAGAAGATGATCCTCGTCGCTAGAGGAGTCATCGTAGTAGACTTCATCTGCACGTGGAATAGGACGGGGATGGGAGTTGTTGTGCTGGTCATGAGGGACCTCGTCGACATGTGTGTAGTCTAGCTCCACCCTCCTTTTGTCGCTGATCATCACATCAGCCAGCATGTCCTTGAGCTCCTAGAGGGAGCACTTGATCTCCACCAACTGCCTCTCCTACGACTACACGATGCCTGTGGATGCACTTTTTATTTAGAATCGTTTATTTATTTGGTTATTGGGTTTATTAAGTATGTGGGCGTGCCAGTCACCAAGGTGACGATTTATTGTGCGCTCGATCTGACTAATCAGATGATTGTGTGGTTCGTGTCGGGACTGAGAACCCGCCGTACTATAAAGGCTACGACGTTAATTACATCCCCTCGGAGAGGGGAAAACCCTTGATTCATTGCCATGAAAAGGGGCCCGATGGCCAAAGGTTCGTAGTAATGAAAGCGAGAGCAAAGACTCGGATTGCATTTGAACAGACCCCACGTTGGGGCGTAAACGTTCATGGATGCATGCATGTCGGTCACTCACGGACCATTCCATGTACGAACGGAAGTCCGCATTAGTAGTGCAGAAGACGATGATAAAACCGTGCAAATGTCTACCGCAGACATGGCAAGCTTAATGCGGGTGCGGGATTGAATCCCGGTAGAAGCGGGTCAGATTAATGGTCTATTGGCCCGAGATGGTTGCGGACTATGGCCATATCGGGGTCCCCGAGGTCCACGTCAGATGCCATGGGGCGTCATTGATTTTCTCTTTACACACAGCTCGGGGGAAATGAAGGTCCCAAGGTATGCGTGCATGTCGGTCACTGGCGGACCATTTCTTGTTCGGACGGAAGTCCGCGTTTGTAGCGTAAGAGACGGTGACAAACCATACAAATGTCTGCCGTGAGTACGGCAAGTTTAATGCGGATGCGGGATTAGATGTCGGTATATATGTCGGTCACTAACGGACCATTCATTGTTCGGACAAGAGTCTGCATTTGAAGCATCGAAGGCAATGACAAAGACATACGGATGTCTGCCGTAGGTACGGCAAGTCTAATGTGGGTACGGGATTGGATCCCAGTAGAGGTGGGTCAAGATGATGAACTATCGGCCCAAGATGTGCCCAAATCATGACCATGTCGGGTATTCCGAGGTCCACGTTTGATACCACGGGGCATCATTACTTTTATCTTCATGCACAGTCCGGGGGGGAACGAATTGTTAAGTGTGAAGCCCAAACTCGCGAACATACACCCTCGCACGCGGATCAACCTGCGCGGTCAGATCGCGGGGTCAAGGGGGCAGTGCCCCTTGCGGGGGGGTTTCCGGGGGCGGAGCCCCCGGAACAAAATTTGATTATAAAAGGGGCTATACTGCGCGCGAAGGTGAAAGAAATGGCTAAAATGGTGCGCGAGGGTGAAAGAAGAGGCTAAAACGGCGCGCCCCAGGGTGAAAGAAACTGCTAAAATGGCGCGCCCAAGGGAAGGTTAATCCCGGCGCACCAATTGGAGTTAATCCGGCGCGCCTAGGGCGCACCGGTTTAGGACCCATGGGGATAGAATGGTTTTTGAGTGTGGGCCTAAAGCGGCGCGGGGGGTACCACGCCGGAAAAGTGCGCGCCGCATTCGGAGCGCGCCAGATTAGGCTGTTTTATGCTTTTCAAAGGTTTGCAGGCTAGCAGATGGTTAAGTTGTTTGTTCACTTAGCAAACATAGGCGGATTGGAAGGTTTCAAAGTGTTTTATTCATTCTGTTAAGATCAAAGTTTAGATGGTTTGTTCAAAGGTGTTTAGAAACTCCAAAGCCCAGTTCATGCTCTGAAGGAACTCAGTTTGTTCTTGTTGTCCATGCCCCTGACAAAAATTGGGCATCAGCTCCTCCAGACTGAGGTTTGCTGGGGTGAATGGGGGATAGCCAAACGGAATACTCCAAGATGACCTCCAATATTCAGAGTGGCCTAACGGTAGTTCGGTGTCCCATAGTCGAACGCAGAAGCCCCGAGGACCAGCCTTCAAGGCGTTCTAACAGTTCATGGGTTGTAGCTGTGTGAGAGCTCCGACGGGGCAGATGTTCGCCATGGGATGGCCATGAATGTTCACCCTCATACGATTACATCAAAGGCCATGCTATAGAGGAGCAGGCTTTGAATCACCTTAGGTGAGTAGAAGACAGAGAGAAGAGGAGAAGCGATGGCTAACGAAAGTAAATCACAATGTTCAGCAAGGCTTTTCTTCT
Organism: Amorphophallus konjac; assembly: GCA_022559845.1. Classification (NCBI taxonomy): domain Eukaryota; kingdom Viridiplantae; phylum Streptophyta; class Magnoliopsida; order Alismatales; family Araceae; genus Amorphophallus; species Amorphophallus konjac. Next base: position 309,096,778 of record CM040122.1, on the reverse strand, counting down.
TTTCATTCATCCACAAGGGAAGGAGGCTAAATACAGAAGGGGATCTACCCCGAAACGGGAGAATACATCAGAGAAAGAAATGAAAAATACATCAGTGGGGGAAGGGGAATAGAGCACAAGCTCCCCCCTTCCAAACTCACCTTTCCTCTCTCTCACTCTCTCTCTCTTTTCTTCACCTCACGGGCGTAGGGGAACTGAGCTTCTTCTTCTCTTCTACTGGAGATCTTTCAGAGAGAACCGGCCAGAGAGACCGCCTGCCGAGAGGGCTTCCAGTGGGGTGTTCGCTGTATATATATGAGAAGCCCCTCCACTTTCATTCTTCTCCTTCTCCGCATCCGACATCGTTGACTGGCCTGCAGGTAGAGGGATCCGTAGAGTAGGGAAGATGCCTCCACGGGATTGGTCGACGGCGACCGATGGAGATACGACGCGATGTGGAGCTCAAAGTCTTCCATTCCAGGGAGCTTGAGGAGCTCAGACGGTTGCACGTTGGTCAGGTGAAGGCTGTTCGTCCATTTCAGGTAAGTTCCTTCTATTTGTACCCCAAAATAGGGGATCGGACTTGCGATGGGATGGTTGACTTGGCTAAAACGGCGCGGGGGGTGAGCGCGTCGGATTAGCAGCAATAGAGCAGCATGCCGGATTAGCACAAAAAGGAGGGGCGCGGCAGTTTTGGGGATATTGAAAAGGGCGCGCCAGTTTAAGGCCCAAGCAAGGGCGCGCCGATTTAACGCCCAAGCAAGGGCGCGCCGGTTTAATGCCCAAGCAAGGGCGCGCCGGTTTAAATGCAGGCCGCCCCGGTTTAGACTTTGTCTCAGAGTCGCGGCTGTTCGGACGAACGCTTGTCCTCCCGTGTTGCTTTAGTTGTAATGCACCGCCTCCGGGGTGTTTAGTTCAGGGCCTTTGGATCCCGATTCAAAACTTCGAGTGATCTCCGGCACGTGCCGAACATGTGTTCAAATTCTCGAGTTTCTTTTGATTCGGCCTTTGGCACCATCGACTAGGGAGCCGAGGCTGTCTCTCCTGCTGGGGGGGGCATCTTTGTTGGGTGGCGGAGCACCGAGTATATATTCGTCCTACTTGGAGGAGGTACAGAGTTTATCCAGCCTTCTCATCTTCGACATGCTCTCCGAGTGTCGAGACGTCTGCGCCGCATGAACATTCTTTTTCTTCTCTCTTTTTTTGATGTCCACAAATGCCCCACTCGTGGGCGGCGCAAGCGAGGGACGAGTGCGCAGGCCCGTCAGTGTAGAGTTCTTCGACAGGACGTCAGTTCTTCCGAGCCAGTGTGATGCTAGTCCAGTGCGAATTCACGGGAAAGCGCTCACTCCTTCAGCGAAGGGATGAGGGGATCGCTTCACTGCATATGCACGTGGACCGACATGTCAGAGTGGGGGTTTAGTCATCGGCATGGGGGAATGCTGAAGCAAGAAGGAAGGGCTTATGCATCGTCCCAGGTAGAAGGCCCAAAATGACTTAAGTGAGGCCAATCCAAAGGGGGAGTTGGTGACTCGTGCTAGGTTTAGGAGAGTTGTTCATTCATCGACTCTGACGGGTGGTCCAAGCCGAAGGCTTTTGAGAGGGCTCCGATTGAGCGGAATGGATTTTATGCGTTCGGGTGGAACGCTCAAAGTGAAGGGTTTATTTGCTGATGCCGAAAGGGTGTAGGGAGCTGACGTGGTCTATTCATTGGCACGGAGTGAGTGCGAAGGCAAATGGGTCTTTTATTCATTGACTTGGACGGAAGGTTCGAGCCAAGGAAAGGCGTTATTTTTGTTCATCGACCGGGATGGAAGGTCCGAGCCAAGCAGAGGAGGTTTCCCCTTTTTTTTTGTTCATTGACTTGGATGGAAGGTCCGAGCCGAGCAAGGGGTTCTTTTGTTCAAGGACTTGGACGGAAGGTCCGAGCCAAGCAAATGAGTTCTTTTTATTCATAGACTTGGACGGAAGGTCTGAGCCAAGCAAGAAAGTTCTTTTTTTTTATTCATTGACTTGGACGGAAGGTCCGAGCCAAGCAAGGAAGTTCCCTTCTTTTTTTTTCTTTTTTTATTGACTTGGACGGAAAGTTCGAGCCAAGCAAGAAGGCTCTCTCTTTTTTTATTCATTGGCTTGGACAGAAGGTCCGAACCAAGCAAAGGAGGTTTCTTTTTTTATTCATTGGCTTGGACAGAAGGTCCGAACCAAGCAAAGGAGGTTTCTTTTTTTGTTCATTGACTTGGACGGAAGGTCCGGGCCAAGCAAAGGAGTTCTTTTTATTCAACCACTTGGACGGAAGGTCCAAGCCAAGCAAAGGAGGTTCTTTTTGTTCATCGACTTGGACGGAAGGTCTGAGCCAAGCAAGGAGGTTCTTTTTGTTCATCGACCTGGACAGAAGGTCCGGGCCACAGGTTTGTTCATCGGTGGGACAGGAAATTGTAATACTGAAGTGGTTTATTCATTGACACGGGGTTAGCGCCAAAGCAAGGGTCTTTTTATTCATGGAACCAGACGACAGGTCTGGGCCACATGTTTGTTCATCGATGCCGACAGGGTGTCGGAAACTGACGTGGTTTATTCATTGACACGGGGTTAGTGCCAAAGTAAGGGTCTTTTTATTCATGGAACCAAACGAAAGGTCCGGGCCACAGGTTTGTTCATCGATGCCGACAGGGAGTCGGAGACCGACGTGGTTTTTTCATTGACACGGGGTTGGTGCCAAAGCAAGGGCCTTTTTGTTCATGGAACCAGACGAAAGGTCCGGACCACAGGTTTGTTCATCGATGCTGACGGGGAGTCAGAGACCGACGTGGTTTATTCATTGACATGGGGTTAGTGCCAAAGCAAGGGTCTTTTCGTTCATGGTTCAAATGGAGGGTCTGGACCACTAGTTTTTGTGCATTGGTGGGACTAGTTGAAGCAGCGTCCCCTGATAACCTTGATAATTTTCTTCCATCCTTTTTTATCTTCTTTTTCTCTCTTTTTTTTTCTTTTTTTCTTCTCTTTTTCTTCTCTTTTTTTTTGAACAACTTCGGATAGCTGTCGGCTCAGGGGCCGATGGTTGGAAAACTGTTGGCGTGGAAGCCAATAATTGGATAGCTGTCGGCATGGAAGCCGATGATAGGATAGCTGTCGGCATGGAAGTTGATATTGAGATAGCTGTCGACATAGACGCCGATGGTTGGAAAGCTGTTGGCGCGGAAGCCAATAATTGGATAGCTGTCGGTATGGAAGCTAATGATGGGATAGCTGTCGGCATGGAAGCCGATATTGAGATAGCTGTCGGCATAGACGCCGATACTGAGATAGTTGTCGACATGGACGCCGATATTGAGATAACTGTCGGCATAGAACCCGATAATGAGATAGCTGTCGGCATGAAAGCCGATAATGAGATTATTTTTGGTTTGTTCCTTTCTTGTTTGTTGTTTGTTTGTTCTCTTTGTTTGTTTCTTTTTGTTTGCATTTATTGTTTGTTTGTTTATTTGTTTTTTGTTTGGTTGTTTTTTTTGTGTTTGTTGTTTGTTCGTTTATTTGTTTGTTCGTTCGTTTTCTTTTGTTTCTTTCTATTTGTCTGCGCGTCTGTTTGTTTGTTTATTTCTTCTTCTTTTTTGTTATTTGTTTGTTTATTTCTCTTTTGTTGTTTGTTTGTTCTTCTTCTTTTTTGTTTGTTATTTGTTTGTTTGTTTGTTTGTTTGTTTCTTCTTCTTCTTTTTTGTTTGTCTGTTTGTTTCTTTTTGTTTGTGTTTTTGTCCATTTATTTGTTTCTTTGTGTTTTTTAGCATGCAAGCATCCGTCAACATCAAGCATCAAATAGATACATAGTATATCCCCTATATCGAGGGTAGGGTAGGGATGAAGCCCCGAATTCACAGACCACGTGCGGCTCACGAGTCACAACTAAAAGAATTGTGCATTCACCGAAAAGGCATCGCATCATCTCTGCATATAGTTTAAATCACGGTTTCCACCCAAAACAAATGTTCCGTGGTGTGAGAGTGCAGGCATGTGAGCCGTGGCCCCGAAACGTAGGGATATGTAGGTTTTCTAAGCAACACTCGAGGATCACTCTAGTGCCTACGTGTACATTTCAGGCTTTCGACTTTCGGTAGCTTCGCACAGCCCCCTTGTTTATTTTGGATTCTGGACTTCACCGTTCGGTGTGAGGTTCTTTATTTGTTTTAGTGGGGATTCCCGGCTACTAGGATTCATCCTCGGCCGTAATTAACTTCACCATTTTCGCGCGAGTCTCCTCATTTATTTCAGTGGAGATTCCCGGCTACTTAGATCCACATTTCATTTCTTCATCATTTTTTTCAAACATTTTTTTAAGGAGGCAGACAGCTTTTTCCTCACGATTACCGTTCATGCGAGCGTAGGGAATTCAAGCATCCACAGAGTGTTGGGAAGAAATTTCGCGATCCCTACAGTTAGAAACCACTGATCGCATTGTGCGTAAAGTGTGGGGACATCGTCTCGAGTGTATTTTGTGAGTTATGCTAACAGCATAGCTATGACTCTTCCACGCGACGTATGCACTCGCCACGATGGGCTTTTCTTCCTTAGCATATGCCATGGCGCAAGTCTATGATCGGGGCGGCATTATTTATTCAAGGAGATGCGGTCCTAGGAGGCTCAAAGTAGGTGGATTAAATATAATATAACCAATCATGCAAGCAAGGCGAGCACGCATTCAAAGTTCAACTCATGCAGCGTTTATTGTTGTGTTCTTTTTGTTTTGTTTGTTTATCATTTTTTTATGTTGTTATTTTTGTTTTCTTCTTTCTTTTGTTTGTTTGTTTGTTTTTGCTTGTTTGTTTTATTATTTACATATTTTATTTTATTCTTTATTCTTATTATTTATTAATTTTATTATTATTATATATTTTTTATTCTTTCCTTCTTTTGATTTTATGATCTTTATTTTTTTTTCCTTTTTTTTGGTTTGAATATCTGTAAGCATATGTTGGCACAAATGCCAGTGGTTGAGTGCCTTGTGAATTGCCATTGGCTCGGATGCCAATGATGAAATGCTTTTGGCTTAAGTGCCAATGGATGGATTGCTGTCGGCTTAGAAGTCGATAATTGGGAAGCTATCGGCTCAAGGGCCGATGGTTGAATAGCTGCCGGCTCAGGTGCCTATGATTGAATAGCTGTCGGCTCAGGGGCCGATGGTTAAATAGCTGTCGGCTCAGGGGCCGATGATTGAATAGCTGTCGGCTAAGGGGCCGATGGTTAAATAGCTGTCGGCTCAGGGGCCGATGATTGAATAGTTGTCGGCTCAGGGGCCGATGATTGAATAGCTGTCGGCTCAGGGGCCGATGGTTAAATAGATGTCGGCTCAGGGGCCGATGATTGAATAGCTGTCGGCTCAGGGGCCGATGATTGAATAGCTATTGGCTCCGGGGCCGATGGTTAAATAGCTGTCGGCTCAGGGGCCGATGATTGAATAGCAGTCGGCTGGGAGGCTGATGGTGGAAAGCTGTCGGCTCAGGGGTCGATAATGGAGTAGCTGTCGGCTGGGAGGCCGACAGATGAGTATCTGGTCGGTTAAACGCCTCGTCGGTGAAAGGTTTAGTCGGTTTAACGCCCCGTCGGCGGAAGGTTTAATCGGTTTAACACCCCGTCGGTGAAAGGGTTTAGTCGGTTTAACACCCCGTCGACGGAAGGTTTAGTCGGTTTAACACCCCGTCGGTGGAAGGTTTAGTCGGTTTAACGCCCCGTCGGTGGAAGGTTTAATCGGTTTAACGCCCCGTCGGTGAAAGGTTTAGTCGGTTTAACGCCCCGTCAGCAGAAGGTTTAGTCGGTTTAACGCCTCGTCGGCGGAAGGTTTAGTCGGTTTAACTCCCCATCGGCGAGGCGATTTAGTCGGTTTAACGCCCCATCGGCGGAAGGTTTTGTCGGTTTAACGCCTCGTCGGTGGAAGGTTTAGTCGGTTTAACGCCCCATCGCTGAAAGGTTTAGTCAGTTTAACACCCCGTCGGTAGAAGGTTTAGTCGGTTTAACGCCCCGTCGGTGGAAGGTTTAGTCAGTTTAACGCCCCGTCGGCGAGGCGGTTTTGTCGGTTTAATGCCCCGTCAGCGGAAGGTTTTATCGGTTTAACGCCCCGTCGGTGGAAGGTTTAGTCGGTTTAACGCCCGTCGGCGGAAGGTTTATCGGCTTAGATGAAAGGTCGTGACACCGACCCCATGAGAAGTCTATTTGTGGGATGGTCGGAGGTAGAGGGTGAAAGACCATGTCTGTCTCAAGGCTCACTTTCTCTTCTTCTTTTGTATGGAGAGGCGAGTGGAGAGACCAAGTCTGCCCTACGACTGTTCTTGCTTTTCTACTCTTCTTTTTACTATGAGGAGGCGGGTGAAAAGACCACGCCCACCTCATGACTATTCTTTTTGTTCTGCTCTTCCTTATTCATTGATGCCCCCGGACTGGGGTGTATTTCTCTTAACGTGCCCCCAGGTTGGAGTGTAGCTTTTCTTCATCTGCCCCCTAGGTCGGTGGGTAGGCCTCTTTGCTTTTGTGCCCCCAGGCGGGGGTGTATTCCTTTTGGCTTCTATGCCCCCCATGGCGGGGTATATTTCTTTTCACGTGCCCCCACGAGGGGTGTATTCTTTATAGCATTTGTGCCCCCAGGCGGGGTGTATTCTTTTGCTTCTTATGCCCCTAAGTTGGGGTGTGTTTCGGTTCTTTAAGCCCCTTGGGAGAGGGTGGATTCTGTTGCTTCTTCAAAAGCCCCTAAGCTAGGGTGTATTCTTTTGCTCTTTACGCCCCTAGGTTGGGGTGGAGTCTTTGCTCCTCATGCCCCCATGGCGGGGTGTAGCTTTGTCTCATATGCCCCTAGATCGGGGTAGATTTTTTGGATACCCAAAAGCCGGGGTGAATTCTTCATGGCTTCCATGCCCCCAAGCGGGGTGTATGTTTCTTCTTCAAATGCCCCTGGAGCAGGGGTGTATTCTTTTATGGCTTCTATGCCCCCGGGCAGGGTGTATTTCTTCTTCAAGTACCCCAAGGCCAGGGCGTATTCTTTTATGGCTTCTATGCCCCCGGGCGGGGTGTATGTTTCCTCTTCAAATGCCCCTAGAGCGGGGGTGTGTTCTTCATTTCTTGTTCACCCAAGGAAGGATGGGTTTCTTCTTTACGTACCCCCGTCGGGGTGTAACTTCATGCTTCTTATGCCCCTAGGCCGGGGTGGATTCTACTTCTTTGCTTCTGTGCCCCCGAGTCGGGGTATATTTCTCCCTCGAATACCCCTGAGCCAGGGTGTATTCTTTGTCTCATATGTCCCCCGAGTCGGGGTATGCTTTGCTTCTTATGCACCTCAGGCGGAGTGTATTCTGCTTCTTCTACCCTCAAGGCGGGGTGTGTGTCTTTTCATATATCCCCGGAGCGGGTGTAGTATCTTCTTCAAATGCCCCAAGGCCGGGGTGTAACTTTTGCTTTATGTGCCCCTGAGTCGGGGTGGATTCTCTTCATGTGCCCCCGGGCCGGGGTGCAACTCTGTTTCTTCTTATGCCCCCAAGTCGGGGTAGATTCTTCTCACGTGCCCCCAAGTCGGGGTGCATTCTCTTCATGTACCCCCTAAGCGGGGTGTATCTTTTGCTTCTTATGCCCCAGAGCGGGGTGGATTCTTCTTTTTCTACCTTGACACACTGGGGGATGTTTGCTTCTTGTGCACCCAAGGTGGGGTGTATTGCTGCTTTTGATGCCCCCCAAGGTGGGGTGTACGTTTCTTCTTCAGATCCCCGTAAGCTGGGGTGCATTCTTTGCGGCCTCTATGCCCCCGTGGCGGGGTATGTTGCTTCTTCAAATGCCCCTAAGTCGGGGTGTATTCTTTTGTTTCTCACACCCCTATGGCGGGGTGGATGAATGCTCTTTTCTAGATTCGTGGCCGTGCTCGGCCTCATTGCTATAAAGCATTCCCTACAGTGTGGAGGAGTTCGTCAAGCTAGAGTTGCGGCTTGCCGGATCTTCTAAGAGCCACTCGAGGGGCCATCTTATGCCGGATAGAGGCAGCAGGAAGGTGGAACGGACCAGGGCATTGCACCACAGACTTGGACCCTCCTAGAGTCAGGCGGGACGCCGACCTTCTTCTTGTTCTTTTGCTCGGCAATGCCTGCCGATTTTTGTCCTTTCTTTTCTTCTCTTCTTTTTTGTAATGGACCAAGGTAGGCGCGCAGAAGAGTGCTCACCCCCTCAGGGAGGGGATGAGTGGTTCGCTCCACCACATCACTCCCACAGTGGTAATCTTTGTTCAGCACGGGTCTCAATGGATATGGCCGTAAAACCCTCTCTCGTCCCTTCCCTTTTTGTTTCTTTCTTCTTTTCATCTTTTCTTCTTTTCCTTGTTTTTTGGCGGAAAGGGGATTTGATTTCCCCTCCCTCTTCTCTTTTCCTCTTCTCTTTTATTTTAGCGGCCTTCATGATTCATGGAAGCTGCATATGCCTCGGAGTAGCGTTCTCGAGGCCACAAAGACAATTGCGCCTAGTCCAGCTTTTCTCCCCATAAGGCTGGCGAAGATAAGACCTACAATTCATCAAAGTAGGCCAACATTGTTTATTAAGAGGCCATGAGGCTCCAAATCCCGGCGAAGAGATGAAGGGTGATTCCAGTCCCACCGGGCGTGCCAGACTTGTGGACGCACTTTTTATTTAGAATCGTTTATTTATTTGGTTATTGGGTTTATTAAGTGCGTGGATGTGCCAGTCACCAAGGTGATGATTTATTGTGCGCTCGATCTGACTAATCAGATGATTGTGTGGTTCGTGTCGAGACTGAGAATCCGCCGTACCATAAAGGCTACGACGTTAATTACATCTCCTCGGAGAGGGGAAAACCCTTGATTGATTGCCAGGAAAAGGGGCCCGATGGCCAAAGGTTCATAGTAATGAAAGCGAGAGCAAAGACTCGAATTGCATTTGAACAGACCCCGCGTTGGGGCGTAAACGTTCATGGATGCATGCATGTCGGTCACTTACGGACCATTCCATGTACGGACGGAAGTCCGCATTAGTAGCGCCGAAGACGACGATAAAATCGTGCAAATGTCTGCCGTAGACACGGCAAGCTTAATGCGGGTGCGGGATTTAATCCTGGTAGAAGCGGGTCAGATTAATGGTCTATTGGCCCGAGATGGTTGCGGACTATGGCCATATCGGGGTCCCCGAGGTCCACGTCTGATGCCATGGGGCGTCATTGATTTTATCTTCACACACAGCCCAGGGGAAACGAAGGTCCCAAGGTATGCGTGCATGTCGGTCACTGGCGGACCATTTCTTGTTCGGACAGAAGTCCGCATTTGTAGTGTAAGAGACGGTGACAAACCATACAAATGTCTGCCGTGAGTACGGCAAGTTTAATGTGGATGCGGGATTAGATCCCGGTATATATGTCGGTCACTAATGGACCATTCATTGTTCGGACAAGAGTCCGCATTTGAAGCATCGAAGGCAATGACAAAGACATACGGATGTCTGTCGTAGGTACGGCAAGTCTAATGTGGGTACGGGATTGGATCCCGGTAGAGGTGGGTCAAGCTGATGAACTATCGGCCCAAGATGTGCCCAGATCATGACCATGTCGGGGATTCCAAGGTCCACGTCTGATACCACGGGGCATCATTGCTTTTCTCTTCACACACAGTCTGGGGGGGAACGAATTGTTAAGTGTGAAGCCCGAACTCGCCAACATACGCCCTCGCACATGGATCGACCTACGCGGTCAGGTCGCGGGGTTCGACCTGCCCGGTCAGGTCATGGGGGTCAAGGGGGCAGCGCCGCTTGTGGGGTGGTTTCCGGGGGTTGAGCCCCCAGAACAAAATTCAATTATAATAGGGGATATACGGCGCGCGAAGGTGAAAGAAATGGCTAAAACGGCACGCGAGGGTGAAAGAAGAGGCTAAAACGGCGCGCCCCAAGGTGAAAGAAACGGCTAAAACGGTGCCCCCCAGGGAAGGTTAATCCGGTGCGCCCAGGGCGCGCTGGTTTAGGACCCATGGGGATAGAATGGCTTTTGAGTGTGGGGCTAAAGCGGCGCGAGGGGGGTACCGCGCCGAAAAAGTGCGCGCCGCATTAGGAGTGCACCGGATTATGATGTTTTATGCTTTTCAAATGTTTGCAGGCTAGCAGATGGTTAAGTTGTTTGTTCACTTAGCAAACATAGGCGGATTGGAAGGTTTCGAAGTGTTTTATTCATTCTGTTAAGATCAAAGTTTAGATGGTTTGTTAAAAGGTGTTTAGAAACTCCAAAGCCCAGTTCATGCTCTGAAGGAACTCAGTTCGTTCTTGTTGTCCATCCCCCTGACAAAAATTGGGCAGCACCTCCCCCGGACTGAGGTTTGCTGGGGCGAATGGGGGATCGCCAAACGGAATACTCCGAGACGACCTCCAATATTCGGAGCGGCCTAACGGCAGTCCGGTGTCTCATAGTCGAACGCAGAAGCCCCGAGGACCAGCCTTCAAGGGGTTCTAACATTTCATGGGTTGTAGCTGTGTGAGAGCTCCGACGGGGTAGATGTTCGCCATGGGATGGCCATGAATGTTCACCCTCATACGGTTACTTCAAATACCATGCTATAGAGGAGCAGACTTTGAATCACCTTAGGTGAGTAGAAGACAGAGAGAAGAGGGGGAGCGATGGCTAACGAAAGTAAATCACAGTGTTCAACAAGGCTTTTCTTCTTTTCATTCATCCACAAGGGAAGGAGGCTAAATACAGAAGGGGATCTACCCCGAAACGGGAGAATAAATCAGAGAAAGAAATGGAAAATACATCGGTGGGGGAAGGGGAACAGAGCACAAGCTCCCCCCTTCCAAACTCACATTTCCTCTCTCTCTCACTCTCTCTCTTTTCTTCACCTCACGGGCGCAGGGGAACGGAGCTTCTTTATCTCTTCTACTGGAGACCTTTCAGAGAGAACCGGCCAGAGAGACTGCCTGCCGAGAGGGCTTCCAGTGGGGTGTTCATTGCATATATATGGAGGTGGGGGGGGAGAGAAGCCCCTCCACTTTCATTCTTCTCCTTCTCTGCATCCGACGTCGTTGAGTGGCCTGCAGGTAGAGGGATCCGTAGAGTAGGGAAGATGCCTCCATGGGATTGGTCGACGGTGACCGATGGAGATGCAACGCGGTGCGGAGCTCAAAGTCTTCCATTCCAGGGAGCTTGAGGAGCTCAGGCAGTTGCACGTTGGTCAGGTGAAGGTTGTTCGTCCATTTCAGGTAAGTTCCTTTTGTTCGTACCCCAAAATTGAGGATCAGACTTGCGATGGGATGGTTGACTTGGCTAAAACGGCGCAGGGGGTGAGCGCACTGGATCAGCAGCAATAGAGCAGCGCGCCGGATTAGCACAAAAAGGAGGGGCGTGCTAGTTTTGGGGATATTGAAAAGGGCGCGCCAGTTTAAGGCCCAAGCAAGGGCGCGCCGGTTTAAATGCAGGCCGCCCCGGTTTAGACTTCGTCTCGGAGTCGCGGCTGATCGGATGGACGCTTGTCCTCCCGTGTTGCTTTAGTTGTAATGCACCGCCTCCGGGGTGTTTAGTTCAGGGTTTTTGGATCTCGATTCGGAACTTCGAGTGATCTCTAGCGCGTGCAGAACATGTGTTCAAATTCCTGAGTTTCTTTTGATTCGGCCTTTGGCACCGTCGACTGGAGAGCCGGGGTTGTCTCTCCTGCTCGGGCGGGGGCATCTTTGTTGGGTGGCGGAGCACCGGGTATATATTCGTCCTGCTTGGAGGAGGTACAGAGTTTATCCGGCCTTCCCGTCTTCGACTTGCTCTCGGGGTGTCGAGACGTCTGTGCCGCAGGAACGTTCTTTTTCTTCTCTCTTTTTTTGATGTTCACAATGCCCCAAAGGGCCAGCAAGCCCTAGTGGACGTGGTCGCCGCCATCCCCATCATTTGCCATCGAGCCAAGGAATGTCCTCGCTTTGATACCAACTTATGTAGGTCGGAAGTAGGTAAAGGTGTGCTACATTCTCTTGTGAGGAGCAGAAGGAACAGGGCGAAGAGAAATAGATGATGCTCTTGAACAGGGCAAATTCGCATTAGCCGAAAGATGATCAGAAATGCTGGAACCCTAGTTTTGATAATGACTTTCTATGAATCATGTTTAGATTAAAGTACTTAAAATTCTTCAACTCTATTTGTTTTGTGTGGTTCACTTGATGCATGTTATCTCATAAAAGAAATCATAGCCATTGCATGTGTTGTCCTGCTAGAGATCTAGCTCGGTGCTAGTCTAGCTTAGTTCTGCATTTCACGTGTAAGTGCTTGCCTCGGTGCAAACCTTGCCTTGGTGCAAGTCTATGTTCACACACAAACACTATCGTTCCGTTTTCATCTCGGTGCATTACTTGTCTCACACACATAAGGGGTCAGTGTATTTCAATGCAGCATGGGCATTTAGGCTCGTGCATTCCTTGTCTTTGCATCTCACCTTTCAAGGTCGGTGCAAGTCTTTAGGTCCGTGCAATACTTGCACAGCACGCACTATTTAGTCTTGTCATCTAGTGTCAGTGCTTTCTTCTCCACCATCTCGGTGCAAGCTCTGTCTTGCATTTTTCTTTGTCCGTATACTCTTCTCCATCATCTCGGTGCAACTCGTGTCTGGACCGCAAATCCAACTCGGTGCATCTAATGTGTTACGCGTTTCTTCTTAAGAGTCAGTGCATTGTTCACCCTAGACATCTCTAGAGTCATTGCATATCTTTGGTTCTTTTTTTTCCTTTGACTCGGTGCATAGTGTTCTTCTTGTGCCTCTTGAATTTTTGTCCGTGCACATCAGCTGCACGGGTGGTCACTAAGATTTGTGCATATGGTGTCATGCATATTTATAAGTCAATATGGTGTCATGCATATTCGTAATTCATTACATTTCCCATGTCTGGTTTTATCAACTCAGTGCATGCTATGTTTACTCTCTCATTACCCCGGTGCAAACTGTGCTAAGTGCTTGACTAAGTGCCTTGCGTTTTCTGACAGAGTTTCTCTCTGAGGAGGGGCACGTGATCCAAGGCAGATCGACCTCCGAAAGAGTGCCACGTAGAAGGCTACAACGTTTAGATGGTGACACGTGGCTGAGAGCCTTCTGGAAGCCGTTTGGGCGGGAGTTCACCCTCCATACGCCCAGGGCGTGAGCACGGGATTCAGAGACAGAAGATATATATATATATATATATAAATCCTTTCTGAAGTCCATAGAAGAGGAAGGTGTGTGAATGAACAATTGAGAGAGAACTGAGAGAATACGAGGTTGCAGAGAGAAGGTAAAAAGATTAGCAGCGAGCCCAATCCAGAAAAGAAGAAGAAATTAAGAGAGAGCTTGTGGGAGAAGAAAAAGAGGGAGAGAAAGAGGGAGATCGTGAAAAGAATATCTGAGAGTCTGTCCACTGGTACTTGGATCAAATCCAGACCAGTTTGCTCTTGCGTGAGCCATTTCATCAGATTTCATTATCAGCCTTCAGTAGCTGTTTTCTACCGTTTTCTTTTCTTTATCTTACTCATCTGTTCAAGCTATGTGGCAGCAGAGGTCAAGCTGTAATCCTCAGCAGTCATAGGAAGGATCCTCTGGATAGCAAGCTGTGTCGCTCAGCCGTTTGTATGCAAGCTGTGAGGCTCAGCGGACGCAAGCTGTGTTGCGCAGCGTTTTCAAGCTGTAAGGCAGCATGAAGCCTCACTCAGATTTGAGTGAGGGATGGACGTAGGTCTGTAGGCAGCAGACTAAACCATCTAAAATCTCCTTGTGCTCTGTGTGGCTTGCTTGTCTTTTATGAATCGATAGATGCATGACTAGGCTCGAGTAGTTTAGCTTGGCTTTCAATATTTACTGGTGCACATCAGTTATTCTATTCTTGATCTGATTTAATCAGCCCTTTGCATTCAGATTAATTGGCTTTCAGTTGGTCAAAGTTTTTATTGATAGAGGGATTCATTCACCCCCCCTTTGAATCCTACACGCACCATTGCTAGATCACATCAATTGGTATCAGAGCGATTGTCTGCACAAAGGGTCCCACGACCTGCAGATCAGTTCCCGGATTTGGTTTCGGTGCGTTTTCGTTTGATCAGTGTCTCTTATCTTTGCCTTCGATTTGTCCTGCATTTAGTTCAGTGATTTAATCTAAGGATGTCTTCGTTTGTTGATCTCCCGAGATATGAGAGTCTGAATTTTATAACTGGCTAAACCAGTTCAGGGAACATGTGATGCAGTTTAATCCAAATCTGTGGATTATCATTGCACACAGCCCTTATAAAGTTCCAAAGGATAGATCCTTATGGAAAGCTTCAGACAGACTGAAATCCTCTGAGAATCAGAGAGCCCTGGACCTAATAAAACGAGCGATAAATACTGATAAATTCTCTTGCATTGCCAATTCCTGCAGTGCCTCTGAAGTGCTCGACATGTTAGCATCCTGCAGGAGCCGGGATGAAGTGAAATGTCTCATGGCTCCAGATGAAGATCTGATTCAAACTGAAGAAACTTCCTCACAGGTAAACTCTGACATTGTCAACTTTACATTTGAAGATTTGGTAGAGTTGAATGAACATCTCTTGATCAAGTATGATAGAATTAAATCTGAGAAAAGGAAGTTGAAGAGAGAGCTGGATATATTAAAATCTGAGAATAAGAACCTGAAAAACAATTCAATTCGAAATGAGGATTCGTGCAATGAATGTGCATTCTTAATGGAATTGATTGAAGACTTAGATTCCGATGACAATATGCAGAAGAATCTGATTAGATCCCTGAAAGAAGAAAATGAGTCATTGGTGAAACAGAAAAAGGAACAAGATGAATCTCAAGATAAATTGATTGAAGAAAATAGCCATTTGAAGGAACAAAATAAAAAGTTGATAGTTCTGAATACGGTCCTTTCTGAAAAATGGCTAGCTCTTGAAAGAGGAAAATCAATCTTGGAAGAAAAAGAAGTGAATATAGAGTTGAAATTAACATAGGAGAATGAGACTCTGAAAAGTCTAAGTGATGGTTTGCATAATCAAGTCATTTCCTGTGAAGACTATATTGTTTCCTTGCAAACTGAAATTCAAGATCTAAAGAATTCCCTAGCAAAGTTTGTTAAGGGAAAGGACAATTTGAATAAGCTCCTTGGAGCTAATGTGAATTTTCAGAGAGAGGGACTGGGTTACAGTCCAGTAATGAAGAAGGTTGATGGAAATAAATTGAAAACTGTCTTTGTTAAAAGTTCAGAACAAGGAAAACCTTCCACTTCATCTGTATTTCAGTTCACAGCGAAGAGAAGTGAAGAACAAAGTAAAAATTTAAAAAACGGAAGAAAACAAAAGATGAGTGAAAACAAACATAGAACCAAAATTTCATCTAATGCTGTTAAAGTTTCTCTTGTTTCTGAAAATCGTTCTGAACAAGTGCATGATAGAAAAAGCCTCCCCTTTCAGTCACATGCAAACACAAAACCCTTTTCATGTCACTACTGTGGACAAAAAGGACATGTCATGGATGATTGTATTGTATTAGAAAATGATGAGTTAAATGCATGCAAGCATACCCACACAGTTCGAAATAAGTCTGTGAAAATGCCTGATAGAGTTGTCTCCGATGCATGTTATTACTATGGCAAAAAGGGTCATTACCTGCATAATTGTTATTTAAAGAAACTAGAAGATCAAAACTACATAAGTGGTTATGCAAAGAAACATGTGAAGAAATTTCAAAATCAGAGTGTTAGCTGCCTTAACTGTGAAAAATTTGGGCATGTTAAATCTGAATGCTGGTTTTTAAGAGATAGAAAAATATATCATGCTCACACGAACCATGTTGTATATAGGAGAATTCAGAATCCTGTATTGATGCATAAACCTCCCATTTGCAATAAGTGTGGCAGATTATGTCATACTGCTTTTAATTGTTCCTGGAAAAGCTGGAAACCATCAATGTGGGGTGTTATTCATCCAGCTGGACCCAAGAATCCTTGGAGTCCAAGGACTTTCAAATAACTCTTTGGCTGCAGGTGTGCTCCTGAAGATAAAATAAAAAAAGGGAGCTAAATAAATTCAGAGGACTAAGGTCAGTCAAATTCCACCCTTTAGTTTCCTTGTTAAATTTTTGTTTGCATAATAATCTCTGTGGAATGCTGCATGATTAATTGAAACAATTCAGATGATTGATGACATTCTCTTATGAGTAATACATATTGAGAATGAAATCCATGCAAACTTCTTGCAGAATGCATATTTTGTTGATACACTTCTGTGAACTTTAAGAAAAACAAAAACCATAATGTTTGATGGAAATCTCTGCTCACTCAAAGGGGATGCTTAGTCTATCTAAGGCAGCTGGTCATTAGAGGTATACCCGTCTGAAAAGGAGAACATGAGATTTGTTATCACTTTTGCTGGCGAGCTTTAAGTATCTGGTCTGCTATGAGCTGATAAATCTTTTTGTAGAGTGTCACTGGTATTGGTTCAGTGAGCTAGATGCTACCGTGTGAATGTTTAAAATCTTGAGAGGGTGTGCTTTGCTCTAGTAAGAGTCATTTTGTGGTGTCTGATGAATTTAGAAATACTGTTGCCGATTCTGTCACTGGTGTAAGCTGAAGTTTGTTTGAGAAGAATGTCTGAAAGCTGGATGATGATTTATTTACTGAGAGAAGTGTCGGTGGGTTGATGGCCGTTCAAGCTGTGGTCTTTGGAAATGCTCTTACCCTGCTCACGTATGGCATTCATCCTTCTTACCTTGTCATTGGTCTATCTCTCCTATCATTCTCTATCTTCTAAATATTTCTGGTTGTTCAAGTCAAGGGGAGTAGTATATAGATAAATACTGTCACCTTTACCCTCTTCAATAATTAAATGCCCAGATCACTCTGAACTAAAAAAAAAACATCTTGTTGATCTAAATTGAGATATAATTTACAGTGTATGAACATTAAATCTTATCCGAATAGTTCTCACAAATAATAGTGAATGATTTCTCAATGTTTTTGAAACAGTCCAAATTGGAAGCTTCTCTGTAGAAGGTCTGATATATGAAAATCTTTAGTAATCAGCCAATTTGTTGGAAACCTAAGGTTTATATGTTTGTTACGTGTTGATAAAGAGATTTTTCTGATAAAAGAACTGGGAATACGAAATGATATAAAATGATGAAAGAAATTTTGGCAGAGCAATGGCATAACATTTGAGAAACTGACCATCTATTTCAAAGAAATTCAGAGGTTATGTCATGATAATTAATGCTAACTCTGTTCAACATATGAAGTAGATGGGATTCTGTTTTATGGAATTATATGATATGAAGCGTTTCGCTGGGAAGTCGACTTCCGTTCTTCCTCGGTCTACCGGGACGAGCTGACGGAGGTGGCCTTGGAGAACTACGGGCCAGCTCGTGACCGATGTCAAAACATGACTAATGCTGTGCATATAGGGCCCGGTCTGGTCCTAAATTGCACTGAGTAACCAGGGATTCTGGTGTTTGATAGACATGTGTCCCTGTGTAAAACAGGTGCAGTTATACTGGAATACTCATCAGAAGTTTTTCCTAATAAAAAAAACCGGAGGGAAAAAGGAGTAATGATATATATATATATGGTTGACCCAAGGGTTCTTTCAGTTAATCTCTACAGACTTAAGAAAAATATAAAACTGGGTTCTTCAATCAGATTTTGGTTAACGAAAAGGATCGGTAAGATTAATGACTTTAATGACTGAGTTGTTTCCCTGAATAAGCTGTTTTACCTTCATTGACTTCAATTCATAAGATGTCTTGTGAAGAATTACTCTGTGAGATATAATCTCATATTCCGTAAATTGCTTCTCTACGAAGAAAGGCACCTTATTTTTAAGGAAAGGGTATTTTGGGTATTGTCTACTGAAGATTGGTAAAGTTGGTAATATTCCTCTATATACGAAACCCTATCTACTTTACCATTTTACCTTTTTCTTTCGAAGCTGAAGCGTCCTCCCTCTCCGTGTCTCCTTTGTGCGTGCACAACCTGCAACCCTTCGCTTCTCCAACCCGTCTCTCCTCCCAGTGCACTTTCTCTGTCTCCACGTTTCGTCTCTCCTCCATCCTTGCTGCCGCCATGTCTACTTCGTCAGTTGTGAGCAAAGGGAAGAGGAAGTCAGTGAAGCAGCCGCACCCAGAAGATGCTATGTCCACGGTGGCCGCAGGACAACTTCAAGGGACGAAAAGACAAAAGAAAGCAGCTTCTACCACGAGGAAGGGAGATACGTTTACAACGTCTACAGAGAAACCTCTACTAGTGTTGGAAGCCGGGAAGATTATACCCCCTCGGTATATTGATTTTGCTGATCAAGAGATGGCTTCCGAGTTCCCTGAGGTACTTGAGCTATTTGAATTCCAGCAATGGAAAGATTTCTTAAGCTTGCATAGGGTGTATTGTCCTACTCTGGTAGCAGAATTCTACAGCAACTTGAGGTACGATAATGCTAAGTTCGTAATCTTCTCTCTGGTCAAAGGAAAAGTGATAGAGCTATCTGAGCAGTCTCTTTACAGGATTCTAAGAGTCCCTGTAGATGGAGAGGTCGAAGGAGGGTTTACTTTTAACCTATATGATGTGTTCTCCCTCATCACTGACCTGCCTAGAAATATTCATGACAAGCGGTAGACTAAGCTCGGTTATTTTAACACCAACAAACTTTCTGCATCCAAGAGACTACTCCATCAGATTCTCACCTCCATGATTACTCCACAAGTAGGAGGAAGGGGTAGACTGACAGATTCTCAGCGGTTCATTCTCTACTGCTTGCTAAAGAAAATTAGAATCTGTTTGCCGCACGTAATGATTCAGATTCTGGGAACGTGCAAAGAGTCAAGAAGATATTTTCCTTATGCTGCTCAGTTGACTACATTCTTCAAAGAGGAAAACATCTCACTGGATGGTGAAGTTGTGTCAACAATCCCCAGGATAAACATTTATAACATGGGTTTCATTAATACATTCATGAAAAAGAAAGGAACCAAACGAACGAGTACTCCTTCTACAAAGGATACTCCATTGAAAAAGGATACAGAAACCCAGGATGAGTCAGTGTCTGAACAACCCACACAAGCCTCATTCAAAGAAACTCTCATTCTTGAGTCGATTGAAAGTAAGAGTCAATCGGCTCAGTCACCCATGGAACCAATTCGTCAGGAGAAGGATCAACCACCAGCTCAAGTTCAAGAAACTGAAGGTTCTGATGAGCAAGAACTTCAACTGGACCCAACTGCAGCTACAGCAACTGAGGCACCTCAAATTCATGAAATAGTTGAACAGAATGTTCAGAATGAGGACATCATTCAGGAATTAGACCACAATATTCATGAGATATTTGATGCTTTTGGACAGTAGTCACAGGAAAGACTAGTTACTAATCAAGCAGAGCCGGCGCAGGAAGAGGCTCTAACAGAAGAACTACCTAATGACAGAGAAGAGGAAATCATTGTAGAAGAAGAGGAAATAGCTAAATTGGTTGACGAAGTTATGAAAGAAGTTGCTGAAATAATTTATGAAGGAACTGCTGATTCTGTAGTCAATGAACAAGAAAATGATCAACAAGAAGCTCAACCACCTGCTGAAGAAGCTCAACATGAGCAACCAACTAGTTTAGCTCCAGGGGCAACTGAAGAAGTATCACAAGACTATGTCATGGGACCTGCCCCTCACCATAGGATGTATCCCAAGATGTATTTCTCTCAGGCTCCTGAGTATGGTCCATACCTTGGAGAACTAATTAGTCTTGGCATACCACCTCCTCCACTCCCTGAACAGCATCATGAATACTTCACTGAGCTGCCAGATTACAGTGCCTCTACTTCTAGTACACATGGAACAAATACTGAAACCAATCTTGCTCAGATGTTATCTAAGCTGACAGAGATTGTTCTAGATCAGAATGACTTGATGAACAAACAGTTCCTGTTCCAGACTATTCAAATAGACAGAATAGAGAGCCGAATGATACATTTGGAAAAAGTTGTGAAACGCCAAGGGATAGAATTTTTAACTGCTAAGTGAAAGATAGATCAAACTGTAAGAGAAATTTTATAATTTCTTATGGGTATCAGCACACGAATAGGTGACATGGTCAGTAAACTTCAAGATACCCAAGTCTCCATATTCACCAATATGGGTAAAATTCTTGACCACACCTTTGATCTGAAAATTGAGTTTGAACTGTTAAATAGCACATTACCCAAGATAGCAACCACTCAGCCAGAAATCATAACAAAGTTTGAAACTATTGAGTCTAATTTGGAAACATTGTCAGAGACAGTTAAACAAGCTCTCAACTAACGAGAGTCAGTTACCTCTCTAGTGGAAAGGCTGGGGAACACTGTGCATCAGAAACACGATAGACTGGCAGACTCAATTAGAGATCTTCGTACTTCTTTATTGAACACAGCATATTCTGCAAGAGACAGGGGGAGCTGCCGAGGTCACTAATCTCTCCAAATTTCCCATTTTTTGATAATGACAAAGGGGGAGAAGAGAATCTCATGTATGAAGAAGACCTCATGGATTCTGCTAGGTATATGCTGCAAAGAAACTCTGCAAGAAACTCTGCAAAGATATTATCAAGTGGAATGATGAGCTGTCAAGAAGGAATATGTGCTGCTTCTAATATTTTTTTCTGTGTGAAAAGAGATGTACATTCAAACACTAATGTTTGTTTTCTTAATACTCACAGAAGCATTACTCTTACATGTTGCATATTTGCATCTTGCTCATTTACACAGTTGTTTGAATGCTGAGTTCTGAATATTGTCATCATTTAATCACACATGACTCATAGTTGTCATAATCAAAAAGGGGGAGACTGTTGGAACCCTAGTTTTGATAATGACTTTCTATGAATCATGTTTAGATTAAAGTGCTTAAAATTCTTCAAATCTATTTGTTTTGTGTGGTTCACTTGCTGCATGTTATCTCATAAAAGAAATCATAGTCATTGCATGTGTTGTCCTCCTAGAGATCTAGCTCGGTGCTAGTCTAGCTTAGTTCTACATTTCACGTGTAAGTGCTTGCCTCAGTGCAAACCTTGCCTCGGTGCAAGTCTATGTTCACACACAAACACTGTCGTTCCGTTTTCATCTCGGTGCATTACTTGTCTCACACACATAAGGGGTCAGTGTATTTCAATGCAGCATGGGCATTTAGGCTCGTGCATTCCTTATCTTTGCATCTCACCTTTCAAAGTCGGTGCAAGTCTTTAGGTCCGTGCAATACTTGCACAGCACGCACTGTTTACTCTTATCATCTAGTGTCAGTGCTTTCTTCTCCACCATCTCGGTGCAAGCTCTGTCTTGCATTTTTCTTTATCAGTATACTCTTATCCATCATCTCGGTGCAACTCGTGTCTGGACCACAAATCTAACTCGGTGCATCTACTGTGTTACGCATTTCTTTTTAAGAGTCAGTGCACTGTTCGCCCTAGACATCTCTAGAGTCATTGCATATCTTTGATTCTTTTTTTTTCTTTTACTCGGTGCATAGTCTTCTTCTTGTGCCTCTTGGATTCTTGTCCGTGCACATCAGCTGCACGGGTGGTCACTAAGATTTGTGCATATGGTGTCATGCATATTTATAAGTCAATTTGGGGTCATGCATATTCGTAATTCATTACATTTCTCACGTCTGATTTTATCAACTCAGTGCATGCAATGTTTACTCTCTCATTATCCCGGTGCAAACTGTGCTAAGTGCTTGACTAAGTGCCTTGCGTTTTCTGACAGAGTTTCTCTCTGAGGAGGGGCACGTGATCCAAGGTAGATCGACCACCAAAAGAGTGCCACGTAGAAGGCTACAACGCTTAGATGGTGACACGTGGCTGAGAACCTTCTGGAAGCCGTTTGGGCGGGAGTTCACCATCCACATGTCCAGGGCGTGAGCACAGGATTTAGAGACAGAAGATATATATATATATATATATATATATATATATATATATATGTGTGTGTGTGTGTGTGTGTGTGGACATGCAAAATTGCACGCCCGTATGTCCCGACTAGTCCAACATTAACGACGGCTTCAACTGAAGAAACTACGTGGAAGAGGGCCATCCGGACTCCCCGAACACATATACACTGCCGTGAAGCTATCTCTGGAGTCACGACAGCAAAGAGAAATCAACCCCGAGGAGCCCCACAATCCGTGGACCTCGAAGAAAATCAAACAGGCCATAACTCAGCGCTCCCAATGGGCTCAGAACTGCCCATTTAGCCCTTCAGCGGCACGCCCCTGGCCCCTTTCAGCGGCACGCCCTTGGGCCTTCAGCGGCACACCCTCTGCCCTGTTCAGCGGCACGCCCTTGGGCCTTCAGCGGCACACCCTCTGCCCTGTTCAGCGGCACGCCCTTGAGCTCTTCAGCGGCACACCCCGCTGGCCTTCAGCGGCACACCCCTCTGCCCTGTTCAGCGGCACACCCGTTGCCCTGTTAAGCGGCACACCCTTCAGCGGCATAGCCCTTGAGCTCTTCAGCGGCACGCCCTGGCAGCTCTTCAACGGCACGCCCTCAGGCCCCCCCTCCAACGGTACGCTCTTTCAGCGGCACGCACTTTGGGCTCTCCAGTGGCACGCTCGCTGTGTCTTTCAGCGGCAGGCCTTTTTGGCCCTCTAGCGGCACACTTGTTGAGCCTACCAGCGGCACGGCCTTCAGGCTTTTTCAACGGCACGTCCGGCAAAACGACGTGACGCCCATGCCCTACAGATCTTTGGCACGCAGTGGGCTGTTCGAGGTGTCGGACGGGGGTTGGGCCATGCAGGCTACTCCCCTGACACCGAGGACGATGGGTCAAATCCCCAATCAATGCCTCCGATTTCCCGCCTCCGACTGCCGTGCTCGAACGCCTCCGTCATGAGGGGTATAAAAGCCCCTCTCCTTCGACACGAAAAAGAGGAGGAGGAGGCAGACAGAAGAGAAGAAGAGAAAGAGAGGAAGAGGAAGAAGAAGAAGAAGAGGAGGGGAGGCTCTGCCCCCCCCCCCCCCTTGCTGCTCCCTCCTCCGTCGTCTGCGCAGAGAGAAGAAGAGAAAGAGAAAAGAGGAGAAGAGAAAAAGAGAAAGAGAAAAAAGGAGAAGAAGGAGAAGAGAAGAAGAGGGAAGAGAGGAAGAGAGGGGAAGGGGCTCGACGCTCCCCCCATCGCCGTTGTCTGTGCGAAGAGAGAGGAAAGGAAGAGAGGGGAGAGTGCTGCCGCTCCACCTGCCGCCACCGCCTGAAGAGAAGAAGAGAAAGAAGAGAAGAAGAAAAGGGGGGAGAGGGCCTGCTGCCCTTCCCCTCCCCGCGGCAACCTCTGCTCATTTGCCTAAAGGGAGACGCCCTTCCATTTCTCCTTGGACATCCAAGCCCAACGCTTCTATCCTGAGGCCCCTTGAGTCTCTCTCCCTCCTGCCAAGATTTCCTTCGGCCTAGCCAACCAGCATCCCCGGTCCACCCTTAGCCCTTCTGGCCGGCATGCCCAGCCTTCCACCTTGCCCCGTGCACTGTGTTCCAACAACCCGACACACGCTGAACCCCCAACAGCCCACTTTTCCTTCCAAAATAAATATATATAAACATATATAAATATGTCATGATAATGATAATGATAATAATGATAATGATAATATATTAATAAAAAAATTATGATAAATAAATAAAGCTGAATATACATATATGAGAAATAAACAAAAAATGTGAAATAATAATAATAATAGTAAGAAAAAGAAAAAGGAAAATATAATAGTAATAATAATAAACAAAATAGAGAAATCATCCAGAATAAATACATAAAAGGGAAATAAGTAATAAAATAGATATATGCACATAATTCATAACCCAGATAAAAAAATGGTAAAATCCACGCTGCAGCCCCGTCTCTCTCATGATCCGGTGCTAAAGGAACAATAATGTCGCCCTTCCAGGTTGGGCCTGAGTCTTGGGAATTATCCTGAAATAGCCATGGCCCGACCTCGCCTCGGGCTGACATTCCGATTAAACTGGACTCGTTTCTTAGGCCGGATCCTTTCCGAGCCACTACTAAAATTGCCGCACGCTCGGCAGACATTTGAACGGGTTCACCTCGGTTTTTGCCACGTTTCTATTACGGACCTGTGTCTGAACATGAAAAGACCCGTGAGCAACCAATATGGACGACGGCTCCCTCCCCGACATGGTCGTGAGCCGGCATTGCTCCGGGCCGATAGCCCGTTAAATCGGATTCATTCTAATGGGATTCATTCCCGTTCTTTCATTGAAACTACCGTAAACTCGGCATACATTTGTACGGGATCATTTCCATCCACGTCGTACTTTCAATATGGGCCCTTGCCCGAACATGAAAAGGTCTGTGAGTGACCGACAAAATCGGAATAGAACGAGACGGTCCTCGCCACCCCTGGACCCCTTCCATGGGAATATCAATAAGACCTCCTTGGGCCACGCTTAGACCTCGGGTCCATCCCAATCGTGGTCGCCGTTCGGCTCATATCCTCGGTCTACAGCCCGCTCCCTTCGAACACGTTTTCGATTTTGGAGTCTAGTCCTGGGACTCTTCCCCGTTGCCCTCTGGCACCGGGAACATTAATGATAAGCCTCGTTTGGACCACGGGAGGCGCCCCCGGTATGGTCCCGACTCGATCTCGCATCGGGCCAATAAATTCGCTAGTTTCCTGCTATACTAACCGAGATTTAACCGAATGTTTTCAGTGTCTCGGAATAATATATTTGCCGTATCACGGCATACATATGTTCCAGGTCCTCCTGCAACGATTATGATATTCTCAAGCCGGACACCCGTATGAATATTAAACGGTCTCCTGAATGACCGATATGTTTCGAACGCTCGCTTCCCTAGACACATGGCTTTCCAGCTGATTCAAGGGATATTCCCCGTCGCCCCTTGGCACCGAAAATATTAATGACGCTCATGCAAGTCTTGTTTCGACCGCGGGGGGCCCACCGCAGTATGGTCGCAGCTTGCTCTTGCACCGGGCCAACAGATTTACTAGTTTTTGACCGCTCCAACCGAGGCTCAGCCGAACGTCTTCCGTTCTTCTGGACGATAAATTTGCCGTACCTCGGCATACATGCATTCCGGTTTCTCTGCGACAATTGTGATTTTCTCGAGACGGACATTCGTCCGTGTTGAGTACGGACTGAATAGATCTAGAGGGGGGTGAATAGATCTAGCCCCTTTTTCGATTTATAAACCAAAGATCGACTAGACCTTAAGCAAACTATGGGTTGCAAAGATAAAACTGATAACTACCGTGACAGCAAGCAATAAGAAGAACACACACCACAAGCAAAACCACAAGACAGGATTTTTAGGTGGTTCAGTCTCTTCCCGAGACTTACGTCCACCCCTTGCTCAACTTGAGCAAGGCTTCACTAAATGAGAACTCCTGATCTCAACCAATACACCACTGATACACAGCTTCTTCCTGCTGACACACAGCTTGTACCCGCTGCCTCACAGCTTGACACTTGATGTAATGAAAAGAACAAAAAATGCAACAGGACTGAACAAGAGCGTTTGAATCAAAGAAAAGAGTTCAGCCTGGGACTGCAGATAACAAGAATAGACTCCCTGTGGAACTTCCAGACGATTGCCTTCAGCTGCGACGCTGCTGGAGTCTTGCTTGTCTTGAGTCGGTCTTTCTTCTGCAGCAATGAAGATGCCTTCGGTCTTGTGCAGTCTTTGTGATTTCTGAAGAGCCACTCCTTCTTTCCTTTTTCAGAGTATCTTCGTGAGTGTATCCTTTCTTTTTCTTCTACTCTGTGTTCCCCTATTCAGTTCTCTGTCTTCTTCTCCTTTTTGCACCAGTTCTTATCAAACCCGGAGCTGTTTCCCGCGCAAGTGCAAACCTGTTGGGTTACTCGCTAAAAACCAGGGAGAAGATTAAATAGAATCTTAAAAAGGTTTGACCGGTTCTTAGCAAGATTCTCTCCTTGAATCCCGTGCGGAATCTTATCCTCTGAACAGCCCAACAACCTGCAACAACAACCTGCAGGTTTCAAGGAACCGAAACTGAATTCGGTTGGAATTCGGTTCTGGACGCTATACCGCTTGTGGTCGACAACGACCCTGTCTCTGGTCGACAATGAGCAGTGTCCAGACGGCTGGTTCTTCAGGCTGATGCTCGTATCGCTCATTGTTGACAATAGCCCTGTCGCTGGTCGACAAGGGGCAATGTCCAGATGACTGGCAGTTCTGTCTGATGCTCTGTCTGTTCCGTGGTCGACAACGAGCAGGGCTCTGGTCGACAACCAGAGCGCGTACAGAGGAAAAATGACTTGAGCTGTGTTTGGTTGGATTCGTTGGTCGACAATGACCACTTCTCTGGTCGACAAGCAACCTTTGACATTTCTTCTGATTTGTTGATTTCATTAGTACTTCAGTAAACCTGAAATAACTTGAACTATCAGATTTGCATTGAATTGGACACATCCATCATGTGAAGACGCAATCAATCAATCTTGCATGTGTTGTGTTATTAAAATAGATTAATCACACATATCCTTTGTCATCATCAAAACTAAAGGGATGCACAACATTCTCCCCCTTTTTGATGATGACAACCATGAGTCATTGTGACAATCAGGAGATTATTTCAACCAGAAAATGCATTTGATATGCCATTCAGAAACTATCATAACATATATCATTATCACAGATTTCAGCCAGAAAATTCATTTGATATGCCTTTCAAAAGTATCATAACACGAATTACATGAATGAAAACAAAGGCAAAGACTTGACATCTAGACACACCTAGACAGACAATGACACACATAGACTCTCTCCCCCTTTGTCAACAGCAAAAAGAGGAGTATCCAGACATTCACTCCGAGGAGGACGAAGAAGTCTCGGGCTTCACGTTCTCTGCCATCCGATCCAGCTTGTCAACTATGTGTGCATAAGAAAGCCTTAGCTTCTGGATCTCGGAGATAGTAGCATGGTGATTCTGTTTAATCTGCTGGTTTGTGAACTCAATGCGTGTACCCATCTCTGCTGACACTTCAGCTAATGTGGCAACCAGTCTGTTAAACCGAGAGCTAGCATGTTCTGAGTGTTCCTGTTGCTTGATGAACCTGGTCTCCATCTGCTGCTCTAGTCTTTGGACTTTCAGCTCCAAGCGCCCGGTTGCAGCATTCATACTTTCTTGAAAGGATTGGAATTGAGTTGTGAGTGAGGTCAGCTGAGATGCTATCTGGAGAAGCACTCCGTGAGACTCAGTGTTGGAGGTGGAAGGAGGTGGTGGAGCAGAAGTAGACGGAGCGAAGGTAAAGGGAACATGGGTAGGTGGAACAGACGTAGATGGAACATGAGTGGCTGCAGTGCCTGGTTGCCATGGCACAATAGCGAGTGAAGGTGGAGGATGGGTAGCAGTGGTGGTAAAAGTGGGAGTGTGAGTGGGAATCACCACAGGTGGAGGGGTTGCAGCAGGGCTAACATGAATTGGTGTCTGTGGTGGAGAAGAGGGAGGCAACGGTGCTTTGGATTTACCCTTGGATGGTAGGGTGCGCTGGACTTGATCTCCTACCTTCTTATAGCCCAAAAATGTGGTCACGTAATGGAACGAGTATACGTGCCGTTTGGGAATGACAACGCGCGGAGCGTGAGGAATGGGTATAGTGGCTGCTTCCAAAATGGCAGTTATGTGGGCAGCATATGGAAGAGAGTTCAGGGGATAATGCAAGAGGGTTTTGAAAGTGTTCTGCATGAGCTTGGGAAGGCAGATGGGTTGGCGTGTGATGAGGCCATGGAGAAGAAATAGGTGAAGTCGACTTACATGTTCCCTGGCGCCTCCTCTTGGTTGGATTATGGTGGTAAGAAGGTGATGGAGCAATCGATGAAGAGGAGGGAAAGTGTTGGCATTGAGGGATTTTGGAAGGACCTCAGGGACTGGTTGGCCAGTGACCACGGCATATGCTGCTTTGAAGTCAAAATCCTCAGGATTGAAGGCAGTACCATGCCTGGAAATTTTCAGCGCCTTGTGGAGTAGCTTGAAGTCGAGGCTGACGACGACACCCTGAACTACTGTATAGACCTTGTCATCCACGACTTGCAGGTTGTGGTAGAACTCTTGCACAAGCTGTGGGGAATACATAGTATGTGCAGAGACAAACTCTGTCCAGCCTTGGGCGTCCAAAACTTCCAGCAGTTCTGGGAACATCTCCATCAGCTTCTGATCGGAGAAATCTACTATTCTTGGGGACAGGATGGTCCGGGGCTTCAGTGATCCAGAGACTGGATGGACGATGGGCATATCTAAGGTTGCTGTCTTATCCGTTGTCGACCGCCGAGTGGTCGATGGCTGACCCTGCGTGGCCTTCTGCTTGGAGTGCTTGGACGGCGGCGACGCTTCGGCAGGAACCTGATCCCTTGCTCGCTTGGACGACCTCTGAGCACGCGACGGATTCATGGTGGAAGGTAGCGAGAGAGTGTGTTGAGGCGAGAGAGAGGGATGCACAAGGGGTCGAAAGGGGACTGGAGACGGAGGACGACCGTGAAGGGTGAAAACGGCGAGGGTGAGAAGAGTAGGGACCCAGTCGGTTCAATTTATAGGGCAGGATATTAGTGAATGAGATCTGGGTCATAGATTCTAGGGTAGTGGAACCAGCGCAATGCTGAAAACGAAGGGCCAGGATTAAATCAGCCGAATTAAATTTGGGGGATTTATTGAAGTGTACATCCGTTCCTTAATGAAGCATTTATGTAACCTCTCCACCCTTATGCAAAGACCACCTTGTAAACTAGTAGAGTGGGCTTAGTGATTCACTTGAATTTGAAAGTATTGCACCAATAAGCTTACGCCCCATATCTAATTTCCTCCACATGACCTCTTAAACTTATAATAGATTTCATGAGATGATTTTAATAGCTGTGCTTGCTGAACAGTGTTTTCAACTTTTCTTTGCATGCCATACCTTTGGTCAACCATTTTCCTCTGCCTTTTAGATAATTTTGAGTGTTTCCTTTTGGAATCATTTTGAAAGCTGTGGTCAGGTTTATCACATGCTTTTCTACACGAGGAGACACGCTTTTTACACGCCAGAAACCTCGGCTACTTAGCATGCCTAACCATTCCACTTTTAACTGGGACACACCTTTGATCCGTGAGGATATACGTTTATCAGACGCCAATATCCCCAGTTACTCAGTATGCCCAGTTTCAATAATTTTTGATAGTAGCAGAGATAGATTGATTCTTCATGACACACATGCCTCTCACTTATTTTTCATCCATTTTTTCTTAAGATGGGAGGCAGTAGTTTCTCAGAATCCAATCCATTGCTCTACCATGAAGACAGAGTTATGGCGTATTCCACGTGCATTCATGCTATATTTTTGGATTTATATTAACTGTTCAGAACGGGCACAGGTAGAGAAACCGACTTACTACTAACAATCATAAGTCTCCAAAATCATGTGACAGAATCATAGTTATGGTTTGAATTTATTGAAGTAGTACAGTCCAAATCCTCATTACTACACTCAACCTCTACTCTTATTGAATACATTGGTGATTTTATAGGAAGATATGGTTAGGTTATTCAATGTTTTATCAAGGAATGAGTTTACACTTTTTCTCCCCCTCAATTTGATAATCCATGCTGAATTAAGAAGTAATGTTGGCCAGGATGAGATAGAAAGACACAGGGAATGGGAAGTATGGATGATGGTGAATGAGTGAAGATGAATCTGAGCTCAAACAGTTTAAACAATCCAGAAGATTTCCTACCAGAACTAGTGTTAACCAGGAACCTGTTTAAAGTGGACATTTGCTTCCTTACAGATCCATTGTCGACCATGGAGCTGTCTCTGGTCGACATCTGCGCAGTCACAGACCCTGCCTGATGTTGACATCTACTTTCTTATAAATCTATTGTCGACTATGGGACTGTCTATTGTCGACATCTGCGTAGTCACAGAACCAAACAGTTTCCTGCCTTGATGCCTTGGTCGACCAGTGCCCTGTCTTGGGTCGACCACCAGAGCTAACCAGTAGCATTGCCAGGAATTTGCAGAAAGTTGCTTGAGTAACAGCCGACACCAGAGCTTCCAAACACAATCAGTACCAGAGATCTAACTGACATATCTAATTACAGAAATGACAGAAAGCTATACAGAGAACACATGAATATGAGCATTTCAAGAATTTTCAGGAGATATTCTACATATCCCCAACTCCCTTCTTAGAGTTGAAAATCTGTCATTGTTAAGGGGTTTAGTGAAAATATCTGCCAATTGTTTTTCAGTTTCTACAAATTGAAGCATGAAATTTCCTTTGGATACCTCATCTCTCAGAAAATGATGACGGATCTCAATGTGTTTTGTCCTAGAATGTTGAATGGGGTTTTTAGACAAGTTAATAGCACTAGTGTTGTCACATAAAATGGGTGCACAGCCAAGATCTACATTGTAGTCTTGGAGTTGATGTTTTATCCACATAACCTGTGTACCACAACTCCCTACTGCGACATACTCAGCCTCAGCAGTGGAGAGTGCCACAGAGTGCTGCTTCTTAGAAGCCCATGATATTAAACATCCACCTAAGAATTGACAATAACCACTAGTACTCTTCCTATCAATTTTGCAACCAGCATAATCAGCATCCGAATATGAAATCAGATCTAGTTTGCAATATGTCGGATACCACAAACCCAATTCTTGGGTGCCGGCAAGGTATCGAAAGATACGCTTGACAGCTCCTAAATGTGATTCCCTAGGACTAGACTGATATCTAGCACACATGCATACACTGAACTGAATATCTGGCCTTGATGCAGTTAAGTATAGTAGGGATCCGATCATACCTCTGTATTTCTTGGCATCTACCATGTTACCTTTTATATCTGCTTCCAAGGTTGCACTTGTACCCATGGGTGACTCGATTGGCTTGCAGCTTTCCATGCCAAATTTCTTCAACATTTCTTTTATGTACTTGGATTGATTTATGAAATATCCTTCTCTGCATTGTGAGATCTGCAATCCAAGAAAGAATTGTAAATCACCCATTAGGCTCATTTCAAACTCATTAGTCATTAAATTTGCAAATTCAGTACACAAAGAGGTTTCAGTAGATCCAAACACGATATCATCCACATAGATTTGTACAATCAGTATATCCTTACCATGGGTCTTGGAAAATAATGTTTGATCAATTTTACCTCTTGTGTATCCCTTTTTAGTGAGGAAGGAGCTCAACCTTTCGTACCAAGCCCGAGGAGCCTGCTTTAATCCATACAAAGCTTTATGCAATTTGAACACATGATTAGTAAGTTCATCATTTTCAAAACCAGGGGGTTGTTCCACATAGACCTCTTCTTTTATAATACCATTTAGAAATGCACTTTTTACATCCATTTGTTGTAGTTTAATTCCATGAGAAGATGCAAAGGCTAATAATATCCTGATGGCTTCTAATCTAGCAACTGGAGCATATGATTCTTCAAAGTCAACTCCAAGTTCCTGGTTGTACCCTTTAGCCACCAGCCGAGCCTTGTTTCTCATTACAACCCCTTCTTCATTCAACTTGTTTTTATATACCCATTTGGTTCCAATTACAGGGTGAGATGAAGGTCTAGGGACAAGTCTCCACACCTGATTTCTTTCAAACTGATTTAGTTCTTCATGCATAGCATTTATCCATGATTCATCTTTTAAGGCTTCCTCTACAGATTTGGGCTCTATTTGGGACACAAGAGCAAGTTGATCCAGTTCATTAATGGCCTTAATCTGAGATCTAGTCTTCCTAGGATCATGTATTCCACCAATAATGTTATCTAAGGGATGATCTCTAAGAAGTCTCAAGTTTTCAAGATTGTTACCTGAGATGATCTCTCCTTCGGTCTGATCATTGGAATTACCTTGGTTTCTTTCTTGATTCTGTGCTTCTTCATTCTCCATCGGTTCTTCTTTGTCTTTCAGAAATTCTCCATCTTCTTCTTCCTTGCTGACCTGTTCATTTTTAATAAGATCATTAACTTCATCAAATGAGATATGAGGGGATTCTTCAACAATTTGATCTTTGGTGTTAAAAACCCGATAGGCTCTTGATCGGTCAGAATAGCCCAAGAATATTCCTGAGTCACTCTTTGGTTCAAATTTGTCCAAGACTCTCTTATCATTGTTATGAATGAAACATCTTGCACCAAAGATTCTAAGATGAGCTAGAGATGGTTTCTTACCTTTGAGCATTTCATATGGAGTTTTTGCACTAGATGGTCTTACCATTGCCCGGTTTACAATGTAGCATGCTGTGTTGACCGCCTCAGCCCAAAACTTCCTTGGAAGATTAGCTTCAACCAACATGGTTCTAGCCATCTCGACAAGAGTGCGGTTCCTTCTCTCTACAACTCCATTTTGCTCCGGTGTCCTTGGTGAGGAGAATCTGTGGGTTATGCCCTTGTTTCTGCAGAATACATCAAAATCAGAATTTTCAAACTCCCCCCCATGGTCAGATATGATTGTACACACTTTGGACTTACCATCCTGCTTCATTCTTTTGTAAAATTCCTGAAATTCATGAAAAGCATCACTTTTATGTGATAAGAACATTACCCATGTAAATCTGGAAAAATCATCCACTAGAACATAACCATATTTCTTACCACTAAGACTGGCAATTCTTGTTGGGCCAAAAAGGTCCATGTGTACAAGTTCTAGGGGTCTAGATGACTGACTTTCAGTTCTACCTTTGAATGATTTTCTTGTTTGCTTTCCTTGGGTGCATGCTTTACATACTTTGACATTTTGAGCAAACGAAATTTCAGGCAAACCAAGAACCATTTTATTTTTCACAAGTTTGTGCAGCACCCTATAGCTAACATGCCCTAGCCTTCGGTGCCACAACCAGGTCAAGTCCTCCTTCTTGGCGGTTAGGCACAAGTTGGAGTGGGCTGGATCATCCAAGTCTATCATGTAGACATTGTTCACTCTCTCACCCATAAACTTGACTGCATCTGAATTTGGTTCAATAATCTTGCAGGTCTTGGAGTCAAATACTACTTTATGGCCTTTGTCGCATAGTTGACTGATGCTCAATAAATTATATTCCAGTCCATCCACCAGCAAAACATTGTCAATACAGTTTGAAGGTTTCTTACCTATCTTACCTCTTCCGATAATCTTGCCTTTGTTATTTCCTCCAAACGTCACATAACCTCCATCTTTTGAGCTTAGCTGGGAGAACTTGGTCTTGTCTCCTGTCATGTGTCTTGAGCAACCACTATCTAAGTACCACTTGTTGTGCATGGCTGCCAGACATTCCTGCATCACGAATTACACAGAAACTTTTGGACCCCATTGGTACCCGGGTCCAAGATAGCTTGTGAAATCATGAAACTGCTGTAACAACATCTTGGGAACCCAAATTTTGTTAGAACAGTTTGTCTTTTCGTTTCTTAACTTGTTCAGGTTGTGTTCCTTTTGATTTAATGTTCCTCTATTTTGAGTCCATTTTCTTAAATTCCAATTTCCATTCTGTTTCAGCTGAGAGAAGTTGTGAGTTCTGTTTGTGTGTCTGGTCGACATCTGGTATGTCTGTGGTCGACCAGGGTTTCTCCAGAAGCCAGCACCTGTTCTGGCAGATCCTCTGGTCGACATAGGAGGAGTCTGTTGTCGACCAGCCTGTTTCCAGACACCTTGTTTTACAGGTTTGGGTTTATTAACATGATTTAATGCTCTGTTTGTCTGGTTACTTCTGTGAATTTGACCTTCTCGTCTGATATGGCTGTTGTTTTTAAGCTGATGTAGATTGACCATTTTCCCTTTAGAGTTCCTCTCTTCCAAGGTGACATTAGTCTGTTTAGAGGAACTTTCAGCTATGTCCTTTTGTTTGTTTTGATATAGGTTTATCAAGGGGCCTTTTCCTTTTGTGTCAGCTTTTTCATTTAACGTTTTTAGTTGGAATTCCTTTTTAGCTGATGGGTTGTACCCTAATCCCTCTTTCTGAAAGTTTACTTTTATTCCCAACACCGCGTTCAAGTTTTCTTCACCCTTAGTCATTTTTTCCAACGTTTCCTGTTTTTTTTTCAGTTCACTTTGGATTCTTTCTATTTCTTTCAGAAGTTGACTGTTTTCTTCCTTGAGTGAGTTGTTTCTTTCTTGAGTTAGCTTAGTTTCCTGTTCATATTCTTGAGTCTTTATTTTTAACTCGTCAATTGTGTTTTTCAGTACTTCATTTTCTTCTAATATCCCTTTGACGTTTTCTTCATCTATCTCGCGTTGATTCAGTTTATTTTGCAAGGTGGTGATTCCAATTCTAGTTCAGTTCTGTTGGCAATTGAGTTGCTGTCATTATTGAACTGATTAACCTTCTTCTTCAAACTTTTATTTTCCTTTCTTATTCTTTCATATGTATCAAGTAAATCTGAATAGGCTTCTTCCCAATCTGAGCTAGAAAAGTCTTGACAAGGGGAGGTTACCTCAAAATCGTTGCTGTCTCCTTTGGCCATTAGACATGTGTTTCCTTCTTCTTCCTCGGAAGTTGTTTCCTCTTCGCTGCTTTCCTCCTCCTCGCTCCATGTGCTTATCATTGCCTTTGGTTTCTTGCCTTTCCACTTGAAGCTTGATTTCTTAGGAGCCTCTGGACATTCAGCCTTCATGTGTCCTGGTTTCCTGCAGTTGTAGCAAACAAGCTTGTTAGATGAAGCTTTGTTTTTGTCAAACTTAAACTGGGATGATTTCCTTACCGTGCCCTTAGGATTTTTAAATCCCCTACCTTCCTTCCGCAGGAACCTTCTGAACTTTCTTGTTAGCATGGCTAGCTCGCCAGTTTCCTCACCTGTGCTAGATGAGTTATCAGTGTCAGATAATTCAGAGGTGCCTATTTTAGTCTTCAGGGCGAGCTGCTTCTTTTTCTTGCCCTCATCTTCCTTTCTCTTTAGATTGACCTCATAGGCCATTAGGGAACCTACCAGTTCATCCACAGTCATAGTTGTGAGGTCTTTTGAGTCCTCAATTACTGTGGCCTTGGTATGCCACATAGGTGTGAGGGACCTTAAGATTTTCCTCACAAGCTCCTGCTCTTTGTAGGTCTTCCCTAGACTCTTTAAGCTATTTGTTAGTTGTACTAGTCTGGCATACATCTCAGAAATGCTTTCGTCAGTTTTCATTCTAAACATTTCGTATTCTGAGACTAGCATATTTGCTTTGGACTCTCTTACCTCTGAAGTACCTTCATAGATGACCTTGAGTCGATCCCACATCTCCTTGGCTGTTGCACATTGTGAGACTCTTGAGAACTCCGTGGGGTGAAGTGCGCATTGCATTACGTTCATAGCTCCCCAGTTGATGGTTGATTTTCTGACCTGTTCTCTGGTCCAGGTATCCTCGTCTTCGGGCAGATCATAGGGTCCGCGGCTCACTACTCTCCACATCTCATGATCTTGTGCTCTCAAGAACACCTGCATACGATTTTTCCAGTATGAGTAATCATTTCCATCAAAGTATGGTGGTCTAGTTACTGAGTGTCCCTCAGCCATTAGACTTCTAGAGTTCAGTCCGCTAGGTCTCTCCTGGTTGTTAGACCACATTTTCGGAGAGTCTAGCTCTGATACCACGTGTTGAGTACGGACTGAATAGATCTAGAGGGGGGTGAATAGATCTAGCCCCTTTTTCGATTTATAAACCAAAGATCGACTAGACCTTAAGCAAACTATGGGTTGCAAAGATAAAACTGATAACTACCGTGACAGCAAGCAATAAGAAGAACACACACCACAAGCAAAACCACAAGACAGGATTTTTAGGTGGTTCAGTCTCTTCCCGAGACTTACGTCCACCCCTTGCTCAACTTGAGCAAGGCTTCACTAAATGAGAACTCCTGATCTCAACCAATACACCGCTGATACACAGCTTCTTCCTGCTGACACACAGCTTGTACCCGCTGCCTCACAGCTTGACACTTGATGTAATGAAAAGAACAAAAAATGCAACAGGACTGAACAAGAGCGTTTGAATCAAAGAAAAGAGTTCAGCCTGGGACTGCAGATAACAAGAATAGACTCCCTGTGGAACTTCCAGACGATTGCCTTCAGCTGCGACGCTGCTGGAGTCTTGCTTGTCTTGAGTCGGTCTTTTCTTCTGCAGCAATGAAGATGCCTTCGGTCTTGTGCAGTCTTTGTGATTTCTGAAGAGCCACTCCTTCTTTTCTTTTTCAGAGTATCTTCGTGAGTGTATCCTTTCTTTTTCTTCTACTCTGTGTTCCCCTATTCAGTTCTCTGTCTTCTTCTCCTTTTTGCACCAGTTCTTATCAAACCCGGAGCTGTTTCCCGCGCAAGTGCAAACCTGTTGGGTTACTCGCTAAAAACCAGGGAGAAGATTAAATAGAATCTTAAAAAGGTTTGACCGGTTCTTAGTAAGATTCACTCCTTGAATCACGTGCAGAATCTTATCCTCTGAACAGCCCAACAACCTGCAACAACACAGGTTTCAAGGAACCGAAACTGAATTCGGTTGGAATTCGGTTCTGGACGCTATACCGCTTGTGGTCGACAACGACCCTGTCTCTGGTCGACAATGAGCAGTGTCCAGACGGCTGGTTCTTCAGGCTGATGCTCGTATCGCTCATTGTTGACAATAGCCCTGTCGCTGGTCGACAAGGGGCAATGTCCAGATGACTGGCAGTTCTGTCTGATGCTCTGTCTGTTCCGTGGTCGACAACGAGCAGGGCTCTGGTCGACAACCAGAGCGCGTACAGAGGAAAAATGACTTGAGCTGTGTTTGGTTGGATTCGTTGGTCGACAATGACCACTTCTCTAGTCGACAAGCAACCTTTGACATTTCTTCTGATTTGTTGATTTCATTAGTACTTCAGTAAACCTGAAATAACTTGAACTATCAGATTTGCATTGAATTGGACACATCCATCATGTGAAGACGCAATCAATCAATCTTGCATGTGTTGTGTTATTAAAATAGATTAATCACACATATCCTTTGTCATCATCAAAACTAAAGGGATGCACAACAGTCCGAACATTAAATGGTCAGTACACGATCGACATGATCTCGAATGGTTCTTCTTCTCGCCCTCGCACGAGGATTTCAATACCTAGTAATAGACCTCTCATGCAATTAATTTCTTGGCCATGAGGCCCTGATTTCTGGCAATTAATCAAGGGTGTTCCCTCGTATGGGGGATGTAAATGACGTCATAACCTTTATGGCGCGGCGGATTTTGGTCCCGACACGAACTACACAATCATCTGACGAAGTCAGATCGAGCGCACCATGGACTCTTCGGGGCCCGAATAAATCGTCACTTCGTGACTAGCACGCCCACGCACATAATAAACCAATAAATAAATAAAACCACATCTTTTAAGTAAAAAGTGTGTCCACAATTCTGGCACGCCCGGTGGGACCTAAATCACCCTTCATCTCTTCGTCGGGATTTGGGGCCTCGTGGCCTCCTAATTAACGATGTTTGCCTGCTTTGATGAATGGCAGGTGCTGTCTTTGCCAGTCCTATGGGGTGAAAAGCCAGACTCGATGGAGCTACCTTCGTGGCCTCGAGGACACTGCTTCGAAGCATATGCAGTTTCCAAGAATCATGGGGGCTGTTATAAAAAAAAGAGAAGAGAAAGAGAAGATAAGGGAGGGAAAATCAAACCCCCCCTTTTTTTTTCCTCAAGAAGAAAGAGAAGAAAAGAAGAAAAGAGGAAAAGAAGAAAAGAAGAAGAGAAGAGAAGAAGAAAAGAAGAAAAAGAGAAAAGAAAGAAGCAAAAAAAAAGATAAGAAAGAATTGGCAGGAGAGGGTTGTACGGCCATGTCCGTCGAGACCCGTGCTGAATGAAGATTACCACTGTGGGGTTGATGCGGTGGAGCGAACCACTCATCCCCTCCCTGAGGGGGTGAGCGCTCTCCTGCACCTCCACCCTCGTCAATCATACAAAAAAAGGGAGAAATAAAGAAGAAAGGAAGAAAGTTGGCCAGCATCGTCGACTGAAAGAGCAAAAAGAAACCCGGTATCCCGCCCGACTCTAGGAGGTCTCGAGTCCGCGGTGCAATGACCCCGCTCGTTCCTCCTTCCTACTGCCTCCATCCGGCACAAAACGGCCCCCGAGTGGTTGATAAAAGACCCAGCGAGCCACAATTGTAGTTTGGTGAATGGTTGCCCGCTGTGGGGGAATACTTTATAGCAATAAGGCCAAGCACGACCACCACTCCCGAAGAGAGCGTGCACATACCCCACCATGGGGGATGAGAAGAAGATATATACCCTACTACGGGGGCATAGGAGGCAAAAAAAAAGAAATACACCCCATTCCCAGGGGCACATGAAGAGAATCCGCCCCGACTAAGGGGCACACAATGCAAAAGCTACACCCCGGCTTCGGGGCATTTGAAGAAGACCTGGGGACATAAGAGGAAATATAGTTGCACCCCAGCTTAGGGGCATTTGAAGAAGAAATACACCCCGATATGGGGGCACCTGAAGCAAAAGACATACCCCGCCATGGGGGCATATGAAGAAAAGAATTCACCCCGGCCTGGGGACACACAAAAAGAGAAACTCACCCTGGCTTAGGGGTATATGAAGAAGGAACGCACCCCGGCCTGAGGGCATATGAAACAAAAGCACACCCTATACTAGGGGCATATAGAGAGGAATGCACCTCGCCCTGAGGGGCGCAAAAAGTATAAGAACACACCCTAGCTTAGGGGCATTTGAAGAAGAAACATACCCCGCCAGGGGGCATAGAAGTCATGAAGAATACGCCCCGTCTTAAGGGCATTTGATAAAGTCGCATCCCGCCTCAAGAGCATGAGAAGCAGCAAGGATACACCCCGGCCTAGGGGTATTTGAAGAAGAAATATACCCCGCTTGGGGGCATAGAAGCCGTAAAGAACACGCCTCGGCTCAGGGGCATTTGAAGAAGCTACATCCTGCCTTGGGAGTATAAGAAGAAAAGAGTCCACCCCATCTTAGGGTATTTGAAGAAGAAACACACCCCGCTATGGGGGCATAGAAGCCATAAAGAATACGCCCCGGCTTAGGGGTATTTGAAGAAGAAGGATACCCCGCCTCGGGGGACATTGCAAGCAGCGATACACCCTGCTTGGGTGCATAGGAAGCAAACCACACCCCACTCCTGGGGACACATAAAGAGAGTACACCCCGCAATGGGGGCACATGAAGAGAATTCACCCCGACTCGGGGGTACATGAAGCAACAAAGAATACACCTCGCCTTAGGGGAGTCTGAAGAAGAAGCATACACCCCACCAATGGGGGCACAGGAGCCATCGAGAATACACCCCACTTTGGGGGCACAAGAAGCAAACATTCCACAGCGTGTCGGGGCAGAAGAAGAAGAATTTCCCCCCTCGGGGGGAAAAAAAAAAGAGCAAAGATACACCCGGTGCCCGGGGTACATGAAGAGAAAGACACCTCCCTTTGGGGGCACAACAGCCAACAAAGATACACCCCGACTGAGGGGCACATGAAGAGAAATACACCCCTACTCTAGGGGCATACGAGACAAAACTATACCCCGATTTAGGGGCATTTGAAGCAAAGACTTCACCCCGCCTTAAGGGGGGGCATAAGAAGCGAAAGATATACCCCACCCCGGGGGCACAAGAAGAAAACACACCCTACCTTGGGGGCGTAAGAAGCCAAGAGATATACCCCACCATGGGGCAGTAGAGGCAAAATGTATTCCCCCCGGGGGCACGTAAAGCAACATACCCCTCGCCTCGGCAGCATATGAGGCCAAGAAGCTACATCCCGACTTGGGAGCATAAGAAACAAAAGATATACCCAACGTCTGGGGCATATGAAGCCAAGAAACACATCCCCGTCTTGGGGGTATTTGAAGAAGAAGCATACCTCGCCTCGAGGGCCTAGAAGCTATAAAGAATACGCCCCGACTTAGAGGCATATGAAGAGAATTCTACCCCGGCCTAGGGGTATTTGAAGAAGAAGCATACCCCACCCGAGGACATAGAAGCCATAAAGAATACGCTCCGGTTTAGGGGTACTTGAAGAAGCTACATCCCGCCTTGGGAGCATGAGAAGAAAAGAGAATCCACCCCGGCTTAGGGACCTTTGAAGGAGCATACCCCAGGCTCGGAGTCCATGAAGCAACTTGCACCCCCCCCGGGGGGGGGGGGGGGGGGACATCTGAAGCAGAACAAACAACATCCCCCGGCTTAGGGAAGCATATGAAGAGAGGAATACACCCCGATATGGGGGCACGTAAACAAAGAAGAAGAATTCACCCCGCCTCGGGTGTATAAAAAGTAAGAACTACGCCCCGCATCAAAAGCGGCAATACACTCCACTCTGGGGGCACTAGAAGCGGAATACACCCCGTGCCGGGGGCATATAAAAAAAAGGAATAGCTCGCTCTGGGGCATCAGAAGCAGCAATACGCCCCACCTTGGGGGCATCAAAAGCAGCAATACACCCCACCTTGGGAGCACAAGAAGCAAACATTCCCCCCGGTGTGTCTGAGAAGAAGAAAAGAATTCACCCCAGCCTGGGGACACTTGAAGAAAGAAGCACATCCCGCCACGGGGGCACATGAAGAGAACCCCTCCCGCCTCGGGAGTATAAGAAAGAGAAGAATACACCCTGGTCTGGGGGCTTTTTAAGAAACAACACACCCCCTCCATGGGAGACAAAGCTACACCGCGACCTGGGGACACATGCAGAGCATCCACCCCGCTCAGGGGGCACAAAGAGGTACACTCCGCCCTTGGTGCATAAGAAGCAGAAGCATTTACCCCGATCCGGGGGTGTAAAGAAGCAAAGAGACATACATCCCGACCTGGGAGCACATGAAGAAAGAATATACCCCGACCTAGGGGTGTCAGAAGAAGAAACATACGCCCCGATCCAAGGACATAAGAAGCAAGAGAATACGCCCTGCGAAAAGGGTATAAGAAACATGAAGAATGTACCCCAGCCTGGGGGCATAGAAAGAGACATACTCCGCCCTTGGCGCATAAGAAGCAGAAGCACCTACCCCAGCCTGGGGGCACAAAAAATTACACTCCGCCCTTGGCGCATAAGAAGCAGAAGCATCTACCCCGACCCGGGGCACAGAAACGAAGAGACATACATCCCGATCTGGGAGCATAAGAAGAAAGATATACTCCGCCCAAGTGGCATCTGAAGAAATAACATACTCTACTTCGGGGGCACAGAAGCCGTAAAGAGATACACCCCGGCCTCAGGGGGGCATAAGAAGCAAGAGATACACCCTCGTGCCGGGGACATATGAAGAGAAGCACTCCTCCGCCTTCAGGGGTAGAAAGAGAGCAGAATTCACCCCCACCATGGGGGGGGTATAAGAAACAAAAGGCACGCCCCGTACCAGGGGCATATGAAGAAGAAACATACCTCGCCTCGAGGGCCTAGAAGCTATAAAGAACACGCCCCGGCTCAGGGGCATATGAAGAGAAGTCCACCCTGGCTTAGGGGTATTTGAAGAAGAAACATACCCCACCTAGGGGCATAGAAGCCGTGAAGAGTATACCCCACCATGGGGGCATTTGAAGAGAGCTACACCCCGCCTTGGGGGAATTAAAAAAAACACACCCTGGTCTGGGGACATAGAAGCCAAAAAAATACACCCCGCCTGGGGACAAAGAAGCAAGGAGGTAAAACACAT
Source organism: Amorphophallus konjac (assembly GCA_022559845.1). NCBI lineage: Eukaryota > Viridiplantae > Streptophyta > Magnoliopsida > Alismatales > Araceae > Amorphophallus > Amorphophallus konjac. The sequence continues at coordinate 309,055,218 of CM040122.1, read as the reverse complement.
CCCTCAGGGGGGGATGCATACCAAATGAAGCTACACCCCAACCTAGGGGCACATTAAGATAAATACACTCCAGCGTGGAAGCATTAATGAGAAAAGAAGAGCATAATAAAGAAAAAGACACGCACGAGGCAGACGTGGTCTTCAAGCCCGTCTCATCACACAAAAGAAAAGAAGAAAAGGAAGAAAAGACACATGAGACAGACGTGGTCCTCGAGCCCGCCTCATCACACAAAAGAAGAGAAGAAAAGAAAGAATACACATGAGGCAGACGTGATCCTCGAGCCCGCCTCCTTACGTAAAAGAAGAGAAGAAAAGGAAGAATAGACGTTGTAGACACGCCAAAATTGATACTATGTTGATCAAATCTCATGTCACTATGTTAACGCCCCAAAGTGAACTTCAATATTTCTATAATATAAAGTTTTTCTCTTTTGTGTGGGTTTTTATGATGTTTCTTGCATTTTTATAATTAACGACTTGAAGAGGGGCGTGATTTAAATAGCGACCTAATCTGGGACGTGTTCTCAAGAAAGGACGGCTGGTGTTAAGGGCGTTAATTTCTGGTATTTTACGAGTCCCACCACGATTGAAAAATCAAGAATTAACGTCCTTCCTTAGGGCGTGTTTTCAATTAACGCCTTTGCTTCAGGCGTCGTCTCACAATTTTCAGAAAAAGAAAGTTTTTATTACTAAAATTGAATCCAGGAGTTGACGCCTTTGTCCCAGTCGTGTTTTGAATTAACGCCTTAGGGCAGGTCGTCAATTTTAATTGACGCCCTTCTGAGGGTCGTCTCTCACCCCTTCCGTGTCCTGTTTGGGTACACCTTTCTTGGAGAGTTCCCTGCCTTGGTTAATCACTTGCTCGATCTGGGAACTAGAGTCCTTGCCATTGATGATCATTGCCTGATCTTATCTTCCCAAATCTGTGGCTATCATTGATCGAAACCCTATAAAAGGATGCCCTGGTTGATCTCGCGTGAGGTTACAGAAGCTAGTTTACAGAGGTTGATGATCGTCTGAGAATACAGAGTTCCTCTCTCTTTTCTCTGCCAACCTTCAAGTCCTCTGTCCTCACGGTCATTCTCCTCCTCCTGTGTGATCTCTTTAAAGGCTCTCTGCTTCCTCCTGCTGCCGCAACCGAAGCATCAAAGTGGTTTCCCCCTTTACTGTTTACAGGAACAGCAGGGGCTTTCTTTCTCCCGTTTGTCTTCATCATCTCATCATCGATCACTATATTCTTCCTTTGCATTAGTATTGCATCTCTTTCCCTTTCCCTAATTCTCTAGGGGTTTTAAAAAAATAAACAAAAGGTGCACACTTTATGCTCCTCTTTCATCATCATATTATTTCCTTGGATTGATACTACACACACGTTTGGCTGATCCCCTCTTCTTTTGATTGTTTGTTCTTTGATTAAGGGTAATCAAGAGGAAAACCCCCTTCATCGGCCGGCCGATAGGAGGAGGAGGAAGGAATCTACATCCATCCCGCATCCTTATTTTCACCAGGTATTCGCGATCAATTTCCTTTATTTTTGAGGTAACCCCTCTGGCGATCACACTCCTTATTAGCACCACGTGCTCCTTTACTCCTTTTCATTATTCTCCTTCTTATATGAATATTTTTCTTAAAAGTGGATTTTCCATGATCCACAAATTGGCGATCACGGTGGGACTTCCACTATTTTTCTGTTGATTACCCCTTTCCTATTGGCACCCACGCGTGCCCTTTCCCATTGGCACCCACGTGTGCCCTTTCCCCTTTGGCACCCACGTGTGCCCTTTCCCTTTGGTACCCACGGTACCCCTCCCCTTTGTGCCCTACGGGCACCCTCCACTGTGCACACTGCACACTCCCCGGGATCAGCAAGTTTTTTTTGGTTTTGATGAATTAACGCCTTCCACAAAGGCGCGTTTTGATTTAACGCCTTTATCTAGGGCGTCTGTTTTCTATTTAACACCTTCTGCGAAGGCGTCTTTCATCACATCTCCTGGCTTTTTTATTCTGTGTGTGAATTCGCGCCCCCCTCTCGGGCGTCCTTTTATTGAGTGGCGCCTCCCATAAAGGCGTGTTTTTATTCGATCGTGTGCACCATTCATATTTGACGCCCACTGCCAGAGGCGTCCTTCTTACGTTTAGCGCCTCATACCAAGGCGCGTCTTTGCACTGTCTGTGAGATTCACGACAGCCACCCTGTCGTCTCTTCTATTGGTAGCGACTGCTGGAAAGTCGCCTCTTTCCTGTGTGTTTACAGAGCCCTGCTTCCTGTGTTTGTTCATGCTGGATTGATACTTACCTTGATTATTTGATTATATTGGTGTGATCTGCTTATCTTATACTGCATTTTGTGGCATTTGGTTGAGAGACCTCCTCTCTCTACACTAGGCTTCCACACACCTCTCTTGGAATCGGGACAACCCTCCATTGAGCATTCCGTCTCTTTGGACCGGAAATCCCTTTTCCAAGACCTCCGTAAGTCCCCGCACCCGTGGATTCCCTCACGGACGCTGGGCTGGTTGTACCCTTGAAGTACCGGAGTTTAGAGAATCTATCGTTGGTGAGGAGAGAGAAAGAACCTAGTTAACCCGGAGACTACACTTGGATCCGAACTAGGTTTCACTTTGCAAAGAAGAGTGAATTATTCTGCAATTTAATCCACTTTAATCTCAAACATAACACTAAAATCTTGCGTTCATCTCAACTTGATTGCATAAACTTGGTTGGGTTGATTTACTTAAGCTTCTTTTGATTGAGTGATTGATTGTGTGATAATTCCTTCATAAAGCTTTCTCTCTTCTTAAGCATGCAACTCCGTTCAGGTAAGATTATCAACATGGCAAGTTATGGATACTCTTATGATGACGTGGAAGAAAATGTTTTTGGTCAATCCTATGAGGTCCCCACCAAGATTCCATCTATCATGAGGGGAATTACCCTCCTCCTCATTCTCATTATCCTCAAGTTCATGTGGTTGATACCACTACTCAAGAGGTTGTGCCCTCCTCTCATGTTTTACCCTCCAACACTTCGGGAACCCCCCCCATCTTTCAACGTCAATGATTTGATTCAAGCTTTGTCTCAGTTAGATGAGTCCCAGCGGCAGGCAGTTCAGGCCGCTTTGAAAGGGAAGTACATTCCCTCTTCATCCTCCAATCCCCCTCCGGTCGAGAGTGGCCATCACATCACCAATGACCAGGCTGTTCTGCACAAACCCCCCTCTTGTCCACCAACGCCTGGTGCGGCCATGCCGGCCCAACAGGCAAGCTACTCAGCAGTTAGGCCTCAGTTTCTCCAACCTCCCCGAATTCTACGGACGCCTATACCGAATTCTTTCATTCAAAATCCGGCCCCAGTCGAGTCAGATACTAATGCTCTACTCCTTTAGAAATTGGCTAGCATGGAAGAAAAACTCAACAAGGTTACTGCTGCCAAGAATGCCCAGAAATCTCTCTGCCTACATTGCCAGTTTTTCACTTACCACCTTCTGAGATGCCGAACTTTCGGCGATATAATGGAACTGGCAATCCTTTTATCCATCTGAAGGATTTTATGTATGAGACTTCTTTCTGGCAAGGCAACAAGGCCTCACTGGCTTATTTGTTTAGAAGATCTCTAGAAGGGCCAGCCCTCGAATGGTTTTACTCCTTGGATCCGGCAGATGCTAGTGATTTCGATGTGGTTCAGAAGAAATTCTTGCAGAAGTATAGGGACCGGGTCGGACCATCTTTATCTGTTACAGACTTGGTTGCAGAGAAAATGAAGCCCGAGGAGGACTTCATCATATTTGCTGATAGATGGCGGTCAATGGCCGAGAAGTTGAAAGATACCTTATCAGAACCGGAACAGGTTAAGATGATTATATCCAATGCAACCCCTCAGTTCCGGCATATACTGGCCATGAACAGATTGACCACCATGGAGGAGCTCTATGAAAGAGCTCGTTATATTCAGACCCAAATGAAAGATTCGCCCATCATGGGCATGTTTGAGCCAAAACCAAGGTTGGTTAAAAAGAATACGAATGTCAACAGCAGCGGGCCCACAACTGAGGGCACAATAGCAAATGAGCAGGTTGGCGCGGTCGGCAACCCCACACCCCATCACCTATCTAACCCACGACCTCCACCACCTCCACAACAAAGCACTCTCTTCAACTCGCCACCACAACACCAATTCGCACCTCAACCTTCCTTTGCTCCACCACAAAACCAAGCGCCCCGCGCTGACCCTCCAGCTCCGCAACAATACCACCAAGTACCGCCACCCAGCCAACTATGGCCAACAACAGCAACAAAGGAGACCACTAGGCCCCAAAAGGGCCCACTATCCTCCACTGCCAGAAAGTCTCCCGGATATTTTCAATGCCTTAATGGCCGCCAACTTGCTCATGCTACCAAAGGAAAGGGCAGCGTGGCCCGCTAATGTTGACACGTCCCGCTACTGTGTCTTCCACCGCTCCCCTGGTCATAACATTGATCGTTGCTTCCACTTCAAGGACTACATTTATGATTTAAATGACCAGGGTGGCATTAATTGGGATGAGATGAGACAGTTTATCGCCACTATGAAAGAAAGAAGGCCTCCTCGGCAGCAGCAGGCTCAGCAGCCGCAGCAACCAGCTCCACAAGTACAACAGCAAGCTCCGGCACCTCAGCAAGATATGGGAATCGTCCACAACCCACTGCCGGGGCATCCTGCAAATCAGCATGTAAACCCTGTCACGTCCCTCCACGAGGTGGAGAGAGGGCAGGGATGGCATGAAGAAAACGCCTCTGTCGGGGCATTTAATCATAATCCAAATCAACCTCCGCGCCTCTTGCGCACCCTTCCGTCTTCTTCTACTCCCCAATTAAGCCGTTCCCTTTTGCGCCCCGCTAATCCACTTGCTCCCACCAATTCTCCATCCTTGCCAACCCGACCTCTCCTTACCCACCTACCGTCTCCGCTGCCTACCATGCAGCAAACTTCGCCATCCACTACTAACCCTTCACATTTGCCGTCTAGACCACTCCTTATCCGCTCACCACCAACACCTGTCACATCCACCACCACTACTCCCCCACCGGCAAGGATCCCTCCACCATCAGTTTCCCCATCTTTTATACCCAGATCTCTCCTCATTCCGCCCACTAACTCTTCCCACACTCGGGCACCCCTTCCTACTCCTACGCCTCCTGCGGGGGCTTCTTCATTGAACTCCTCACCAACACCCCCTACGGGGTCGCCTTCTTTAAACACCTCTCCACCGCTTTTTAACGCCAATACACCCTCCTCTTCTTCCAATCCTCCCTTACTTGCCCCGACAGAGGCACGGCAAAACGTGGCACCGCTCCGCAGTGGACGGATGTTCCAGCGCATCTTTCCCCAGAGAGAGCAAGAGCCCGTGCAGGGGCCTAATGAACAAGAACAGGAGCAAGAGTCCGTGCCGGGTACTCAGTATGATTTGTTAAAGCATCTTGACCGAACTCCAGCAAGAATTTCCATTCTGGAATTGATTAAGAGGTCAGTCACTCACCAATTAGCTCTGAAGGAATATTTGCAGAAGGTCATGGTCAATGAAGACATCCCTGTCGAGCAGATAACCACAGTATTAACGCCCGCTAGCAGTCAGCCGGCGATTACTTTTCATGAGCATGAACTGGCACCACTCTCAGCAAGGAAATATGCTCTATGTATTACGGTGGATATTAATAAGGTGGCGGTGAAACAATGTCTGGTGGACACTAGGGCATCTATCAATGTTTTACCACCAAGCACTTTGAAGATGTGCGGCATTCCCGAAAACCTGATTCGGCCGTCTACCATAACAGTCACAGCATATGACAATACCAAGAAGCCTCCTCTAGGCATGATCACATTAAAAGTCAGTTTGGGTCCAGCCACAATCACGGTCGATTTCCACATTTTGGATATGGATCCAACATTCAATGGCATTCTGGGCCGCCTCTATATTCAACAGCTAGACGCAGTGCCCTCACAAATCATCAGTGCCTCAAGTTTCCACACAAGGGCCGCATATCAAAGTGACCAGTATGCCAATTCTGCCAGAGGAAGATATACACTTGGCTTCATCAGTTCCTTCCATCTGGCCTTCCAACAAGCCGTTGCTATCAGTATTAGATATCCCTCACCCACGGCCGATGCCACCCGAGACAGTTACAACAGTTGCCATGACACCCCTAACTTCCAAGGGGAAGAAGAAGAAGAACACAATGAATACCCCGTTTTGGAATATTCTGATGAGAATGGAGTATCAGGTTGGCAAAGGTCTGGGTGTCAATTGTCAGGGCAGAACTAAGCCTGTCAAGCCACAAAGATTGATTGCACGGGGCGGCCTAGGCTATAAAGGACCAAGCAAGAATGAAAATGAACCATGGGTAGTCATGACATCCACTCTGAAGATGGATCGCCAACCACTTACATGGATATTACAGACACATTTTATCAAAGGTGGCGTCCAAAATAATGAGCAGACTATAATAATCACTTCCATGTTAGACTGTCAAGATGTTCATGCTAGACAGTTTGCTCGACATATTGCTCCATTGGTTACATACAAAGCCCTGGAATCTCTAAGGCCTGATAAGAGAAGGAAAATGGATGATCCAGAATGCGACTGGTATAGATGGTTTGATATGAATGACATCACTATTGTCTTAAGCCGTCTCTTCATGCCGACTGATCCAGAATGGCCGCCACTGATCCACGACTTGATTGAAAAGCCGGATGTGATTACAAATAAGAGGCAGCCGCTGAGTGATTATATGGACACTGGAGAGCCTGATGTACCATATGAAGAAGGATTTACAATAGACAGGCTGTGGGCCGGCCTTTTCTCTCTCACTCTATGCATCCGTCTCTTCTTGCTTCTCTGCATTCTCAATTATTTTCTCGCGTGCCGAGACCGCCACCAATTATGATCAGCTTTTCTCCATATTCATTACAAGTTTCTCTCCTGATTCCTCCCTTGCTCCTCGAGTAATTCCCCAAACTCTCCATCACACCCCCGCATGGGTCATCTCTGATTCAATATTTCTCCAAACTTTCAATCTCCACTCCTCCTCCTATTCTCCCTTCACATTGCTTTCTTCTAGAAAAGGAAAATAAAAATGAAGATAAAGATAAAAATGAAAAAAAATGCCAAAATACCAACTCTTCAGTCCTCCATCTCCGTTGAGGAGACTTCTTATCTCTCTTCTGAGTGTGTCCCGACCCAGCGGCCGCTCTTCCATGATTCATTGGTAAATCTTTTCTCCCCCTCTGGTGAGGGGTCTTCACCTGTATCCCCTCCTGTAGCCACTTTTTCACCTCCTTCCTCCTTTTCAGCTTATTCTGATCAAGCTAATTGCTCCTCTTCTTCTAATAAAGTTTACGGGGTAGCGTTACATAAGAAATCCAAGGGTAAGCAGATTCCCCGCAGATTTTTGTTGGAGTTAGCCAGAAGGTGCCAGGCTTGTTCAGCCCTTCCCGAATTTGTGGAGAATCCGATTATCCTGCCAGAGTTGGAATATGAGGATACTGATGTTTCTTATGAGGGTTTGGGTGTCTATAAGATTATGAATGATGAAGACCCTATTGAAGAGGGGGATGAAATTTATGAAGAATATGAGGACGAGGCTGATGCCTTTGCCAGTGGCATGAGAAGATTTGACGAAGCATCAGCCTCAGCAGAAGAGCCTACCAAAGAAATAAATTTGGGTACAGAAGAAGACCCTAGGATTGTCCTCATCAGCAAGAATTTGCCGCCCTCCGAAGAGGAGGCGCTTATTTTGGTACTTCAAGAATACAAGGACACGTTTGCGTGGAGTTATGAAGATATGCTTGGATTAGACCCTACGCCCGTTGAACATCGCCTTACACTTAAGCTAGGGTCTGTCCCGGTCAAGCAACGGTTGAGGCGTTTCCACCCTAACATGGCTTTAAAGATGAAAGAAGAGGTAGACAAGCTTCATAAGGCTAGATTTGTTAGAGTTGTCCTCTATCCGAACTGGGTGGCTAACATCGTTCCGGTCATGAAGAAAGATGGAAAGGTTCGGATTTGTATAGACTTCCGGGACCTCAACCGTGCGTGTCCTAAAGATGACTTCCCCCTCCCTCATATTGATGTTCTGATTGATAACACGGCAGGATTTGAGACTCTCTCTTTCATGGATGGATTTTCGGGTTACAATCAAATTCGTCTGGCTGAAGAAGATCAAGAGAAAACATCATTCACTACACCATGGGGTACATATTGCTATGTGGTCATGCCTTTTGGACTCAAGAATGCTGGAGCCACTTATCAGAGGGCTATGATGGCAATTTTTCATGATATGATTCATATTTATATTGAGGTGTATGTGGATGACCTGGTTATAAAATCAAGAACAAGGATTGAGCATCCTGGGGTTTTAGCTAAAGTCTTGCAAAGATCACGAGAATATCAGTTGAAAATGAACCCCAAAAAGTGTGTATTTGGTGTTTCATCAGGGAAGTTGCTTGGATTTATTGTCAGCAAAAGAGGAATTGAAGTTGATCCCAATAAGGCAAAGGCCATCAGAGATATGCCTCCTCCCAAGAATTTGAAGGAAGTTCGAGGATTAATCGGGAGGTTGCAATTTATCCGCCGCTTTGTCTCCCAGCATTCACAAAGATGTAGGCCGTTTTACGAGCTTACTAAGCCGGGAGTCAAGTTTAATTGGGATGACAAGTGTCAGGCAGCCTTTGACGGATTGAAGGATTATTTGGCCAATCCTCCTGTCCTGAGGCCGCCGGTTCCAGGCAAACCACTTATCCTCTATGTTTCTGTCCTGGATGACTCTGTGGGTGCCGTCCTAGCTCAAGTGGATGAAGAAGGGAAGGAGAGGGCAGCATACTACTTGTCTAAACTTCTAAACCCTTGTGAGCAGAGGTACTCAGCCATGGAGAAGACTTGCGCTGCTTTAGTCTGGGTAGTTCAGAAGTTAAAACATTATTTCTTAGCTCACGAGGTTCACCTCATTGCTCGCATGAATCCGATTAAATTCCTTCTTGAAAAATCTGTCCTTACCGACCGATTGGCACGCTGGCAAAGTTTTCTCTCTCAATTCGACATCACTTACATTCAACAAAAAGCAATCAAAGGTTACGCCATCGCCGAACATCTTGCTCACCACCCTCTCCCTCGATTTGATCCTGTCAATTCAGAGTTTCCAGATGAAGAACTAATGTCCATCAATCAACCCCATGATCCTATGTGGACATTACATTTTGATGGAGCTCTGAATTCCCAAGGAAGAGGGATCGGCATGTTTCTTTTAACACCAGAAGGGGTCACCATCCCATTTGCTGCTCAGCTCACTTTCTCTGTCACAAACAATACAGCTGAGTATGAGGCCCTTTTGGCCGGTCTTCAAACCGCTCATAAATATGGTGTTACCCAATTACGAATCGTGGGTGACAGTCAACTCATTCTATGCCAGGTGCTTGTCAAATGCCGCACTATCAATCCTAAACTCAAACCCTACCAGGAACTTGCTTCAGCTTATGCCAAACTCTTCACCAAGTTAATCTTCGTTCATGTCCCTCGAAGCCAAAACATCTTAGCCGACGCTCTTACCTCTTTGGCCTCTGCTTTGGTCTTTCCTCCCCAACGAGATTTTCATGTTCCTCTCATTCATCAGCGTGACACTCCAGCTATTAAGGATCGTGCATTCCTCGACATTAGGGACAAGGTGCTCGAGAAGGTCAGGCGGAGTGAAGCTCTTAAAGGCAAAGAGGTCATGTTGTTAGATTGGGAAGAAGAATTGGCTGATGAAGAGAAACCTTGGTATTATGAGATTGCCAGATATTGCAATGATCAATCCTATCCCGAAGAAGCCACTGTGGAAGAAAAGAAAGCAATCAGAAGAGTGGCTCAACGGTATGTTTTGGTTGGAGGTGTGCTCTATAGAAGAGGGCTCACGGGTGTTTTATTAAGATGCCTCGACGATGATGAATCCTGGAAGGTCGTGGAAGAGGCGCATTCAGGAGTGTGTGGTGGTCATGTGAACAGCCAGATGCTAGCTAAGAAGATCCTTAGGCTAGGCTTCTATTGGCCAACTCTAGAAGAGGATTGTTCCATCTATGTTCGAAGGTGTGTTAAGTGCCAACTGCACGCCGACAAGGTTCATTCTCCTGCTTCTTCACTCCATCCTATGTCCTCCCCATGGCCTTTCTCCATGTGGGCTTTCGATATCATTGGACCTCTTGGTGACTCGAACCTCCTCACGAAGCAAAAATCATTCATCCTCACGGCAACGGAGTACTTCACCAAGTGGGCGGAAGCGGAAGCATTCATGGAGATCAAAGCATCAACCGTCTGTAAATTCATAATGAAGAATATCATCGCCAGATTCGGCATCCCGAGTACCATCATCACCGACAATGGACCTCAATTTATCTCTCAAGAGCTCAAGGATCTCTGCAATAGGTATAACATTGCATTGCATCATTCCTCTCCCTTTTATCCGCAGGGGAATGGCCAAGCAGAGGCAACTAATAAAACCTTGATCAAAATTGTTAAAAAGACGTGTGAGGCCAATAAATTTTCGGATTGGCCAGACAAGTTAGTTGAAGCTCTCTGGGCTTATCGCACTTCCATTCGTACCCCCACAGGACAAACCCCTTTCGCCCTTACTTATGGAATGGAAGCGGTAGTCCCTTATGAGATTCTTATTCCATCTTTGTGAGTACAATTGGACAAGGAATTCTCTATTGATGTGCGTCGTGATTCACTCCTTGCCCAGTTGGAACTCCTAGATGAGAAGCGTCTGGTCGCCGCTGAGCATGCGCGCGTTTATCAAAATAGGCTTTCACGTTTTTATCAAAAGAAAGTAATTGAGAGAAAATTCAAAGTTGGTGAGATGGTAATCAAGAGAATTTTTGTAAAACCTGGCGGACCCCTTTCAAAGCTCCAACCAAACTGGGAAGGACCGTTTGTTATAAAAGATGTTTATCCTAGCAATGCTTATAAACTGATTAATGCTGAAGGAGAAGAACTAACTCACCCTTGGAACGGGCTGTACCTTAAGAAATACTACCCCTAATTCGAAATCCAAAAAAAAGAGAATATAAAATCCAATAAAAATCCAAAAATATATAATAAAATTTCCAAAAATCCAAAAAATATATATATCGAAAAATTTTCAAAATGGTTGCCATGGTTGCAAGGACGCAAGGTCTGAAGGGTCAAAATTCCGAATTCATTCATCAGTCTTGTTAACTTAAAATGGGGTCGACACCTGCACACACTACACGCTTATCCTTGAACTCAAGCGGTGCAAAGTCCGATGGATGGTCAAAACCTGACTAAAGGTGAAGACAATACCCATTCTTTTCTTCTTCGGCCCATACGGGAGGAAGGGAGGTCTCGGAGTAGACCCGGCAAGCCTACCCGCCGCCTTAGTAGGTGGAAGTCAGGGTCCAAAAGGGAACAAAAATGTCACAAAAGCCCAAGTGTAGGTTTTTTTATCAATGCAAATCAACTTCAAAGTGAGAGTCAAATTGTGAAAAGAAAAGCATGTCAAGAGGGCAAAGTCCCCGCAAGGAGAACCTTGGGCGTATGCATGCAATATGAAAGAGGCAAAAGGCAACAAAATTTCCCTATGCCAACGACTGAACCCCAACAGGCATAGGGTAGGGGAGGTAGTTTTGCCTCAGGCTTCTCAGAATCCCTTATGGGCTTCCTTATATTTTCTTCCATCTCTTCTTGGTGGTAAGTCATAAACCAGCATGATGGTCGAGACTGACCTAGGAAATTGCACCGCGCGAGATCTTGTGTATGAGTTCAATCATTAGCACGTGGACCCTCTTTTGATTATGCAAGAAAGATTAATGAATCCTAAATGGTGGCCTAGTAGGGTCCAGAGCCCTCGCAGCCTTGACAAACCCAATTTGGAAAACAACAAAAAATAATAATAACGCCTTTGTTTAAGGCGCGTTTAATAGAATTAACGCCTAATGGAAAGGTTGTCTTTTAAAAAAAAAATAACGCCCCTGGACAGGTCGTCTTTTCAACAAAAATCAAAAATCTTTTTCAAAATCACGCCGTCGCCTAGGGCGTCTTTTATTTAAATAACGACTTAATCTAAGACATCTTTTTCAGCAAATAAAAGAAAAAATATATATATATAAAGGAAAAGAAAAAATAAAAAATGGTGATTTATTCTTCATGAGTGTGCTTGCATTTTTGCATGGGCATCTTTATTATTGTTTGCAAGCGTGTGCTTGCATATTGCATCTCCCCTTATCGGTTGTTTCATTTGTCTTATTTGATTAAAGGATTGGCCCCTTGACCCGTTATCAAGGTCACAAGTAAAACATCCCTTGCTTATTGAGCAAGGGGCCAAGTCGAACAGATGAATTAACCTGTTCATTCAAGTGTAGACCACAGCTGCAGGCACAGAAAAAAGTAAAGCAAAAGTGAACAACGTGAAGAAAAAAGAAGGAGCTGAGTAACCACAAGTACACAACTACACAAGTGCTCAGGTAATAAAAATTTCAATCTCATATATATATACATCATGAATATCTGAGTACAAGTGTGAGGGTGGAGGAGTACAAGTAACAGTCTCTCAACTCTCGCCTCCACCCTCATCTCTCCTACTCTCTACCTCGTCCTCGCTGTCCCGAGGTGGCGCTGGTGGAGGGGGCATGGGCCCCCGTGAAGAAGCTGGAACCCGAACCTGGCCCCCTGCCTCGCTCCTCCCTCGAAGGGAAGAGCCCGCCACAAAGGTGGAGCTGGTGAAGCTATACCCTGCAGCTCGCGCCCGCTCCCGCCCTCGCTGAAGACGCTCCTCTGACGCTCGTAGCCGCTCCTGGGTAACGGCTAGTTGGGTCCTCAAGTCTGCCAGCTCACGCTCGCGCGCTGCCACCTGCTCCTGGTACCGGGCACGCTCTGACTGCTGTAGCTCGTGGTGACGCGCACGGTCTGCCAGGTGCTCTCATGCTCCTGAGCACACTCCTCGCGCTCTCGCGCACGCTCTCTCCGCTCTAGCTCAAGAGCGACCCGCAGCTCCGCTACGTCCTGAGGCAGCTCCTCTCGCCGCCTCAAAGCCCTCTCCAGCTCCGCGACCCGCTACTCACTGATCGCCAACTCCGCCCCAGCTAGGGAAGCCCGGGTATGAGCCGCCTGTAACTATGTAGTCTGCAAACAGGTAAACAAGTCATCAGTTCCACATTTAATGCAATAATTCAGCAATTTATGAAATGAATGCATGGTTAAAAGACTCACCCATATGGCCATCACCTGCTGGCCCTCCTCGATGCAAGTAAGAGCGGTTCGAAGCTCCTCCGTCTACAAAACACTTTTTTCATCAGCACATAATAATAAATAATTGAATGAGGTCTGAGTTTTGAACTTACCCGTGAGGCGAGGTCGCACTCTGCCGCCTCGGCCCGAGCCACTGCCCTTGCCAGCTGCTCTGCTAGTGCAGTCGCCTCTGCACTAGGCCCTCTCGAGCTGGAGGCCTCTCCCGTCTCTCTCCCTGCTGCTCCCTGCTGGGCACGCTGCATTTAATGAGATTGTCAGTGGCTGATCATCAATAATTTGACAAAAAATTCACTTGCATGTAGAAATAATTTAAACACTCACCAGGGTCTCGAGATCTGCCCGTATGGTGGCCATCTGGTCCTCCAGGCTGTGTAGATGGGCCTGTGCATCCATCGCTGCTATATCTCGCGCATCCTGCATCCATCACATGTTAGTCATATATTAGGAATACATAAGCATTCGCATTCAATTTAGAAATAATTGCATTCATACATACCCCTAGGATCCTCATCTGGGGTCGGCCGGCGTAAACCTCCCAGTAATGCCGGAGGTACTCGGAGCTGTCAGTCGCCCGCGAGGTGACTCTGGTCCCGCCTCGCTGCCAGTCACCGTACTGTTCTGCGAACCGGACTCTCCAGTCAATTGCCTTCGTGTGACCGCGTGTCTTCTTCCCGATCCCTCGCGGCTCGCCTACTTCTACCCACTCCTAGTGTAGGCCCAGGGTCCTCATCACCAACCTAAGCCGTAACGGCTCGATCTCGCTCAGGCAATGAACCCAAAGCTCATACCCAAAACAAGGTCGGCCCGCTACGACCCACGGCTGGCCCTCGTCGGTCATCCCCTCATAGGGCCTCCATCGCACCTGCATTCCATAAACATACATTCATCATCATCATCATATTCGCACAAAAATAAAATAAAAAAAAATCGCATAACATTCATCATGTGTACCAGTGATGGAGGGAAGTCGCGGAACTCCCTCCGTAACACCCACAGCTCGTAGCTGAGTGGGGCTCCAAAGACGATCGGAAGCCAGCGCCGTGCTAGAGGGAAGAGTCCCTCACCTCCAGGCCGTGGGTCGACGCGCCCCATGGGCATGTATAGATGGCTCCAAACCTGCATCCATGCATCATATTAGCAAAACATTCATACGCATATACATTCAAACATTCAAGCAAAAATACATACCTGAAGAAAAGGTGAGAAGCCACTGACGGTCGTCTCTCGTCCTGTCCCCGTAGATAGGTCAGCTATCAAGTGCGCCAGCAGCGTAGCTCCCCAGGCGTATCTGCCGACTCCCTCCAAGTCCTCGAGGATCCCTAGGAATCGGCAGTTGATGACGTCGCCCTTCGTGCCGAGCAATAGCCTCCCGAGCATCAGGAATAGAAACCTCCTCAAATCTCTGTCCGCCCTCTCCCTGTCAGCTGGGTCCTGGCAGTAGGCTGCCCAAGCCCCGTCTGTCAACCTCTGAGAAAACTGCTCTAAGGTCTCCCCGGACCTATGCCTAGCATCCCCTAGTCCCATAGCTATGGTCAGGTCGGTACGGAAGATAGTCCTACACTCGCTAGGTGTCTCATAGACCATCTCTAACCCTAGCAGTCTCTGGGTAAGCTCAGTATAGTCAGGGTAGGTGATCCCGCTCACTGCCTCACCATCTACCCTCAACCCAGTAATCCTAGCCACATCCTCTAGGGTGGGGATCATATGACCCCAAGGCATCAAGAATGCCCGGCTAGTCCTATCCCACCTCTCTCTCAAAATCGGGATAAGTGCTAAGTCAGGACTAATGGGCTCTATGCTAAGGAAGGCCCCAAACCCCATAGCATCTACCCTGGCTCTCTGGAACTCGGGGAGGCCGTAATATGCTGCCCGGACCATGACCCAGGAGATCCGTGTCCTCATCAACCCCTGCATGCATAAAGAAAGAAATTTTGGCTTAATTGTTCAATTATTCATGCTGAAATTCACTTAATTGCCTTGGTTTGAGATGTTGATGTTTGATTTAATTAACGACGGCCCTTGGGTCGTGGTTTGTTTAATTGGCGCCCCTGAGGGGGGCGTGGTTTCTAAGAGAGCTTTTAATTAACGACCTGCCCTAGGTCGTTGTTTATCTAAGAGACGCCCCGGTGGGAGGCGTGGTTTTGAAATTAATTTCTAAATTTCCAAAAGGTTTTTAATTGACGCCCGTCCATGTGTCGTTATTTGTTTAAGTAACGCCTCTGAATGGGACGTTTCTCTTAAATGAGTTTTGGGCCTAGAAATATATTCTGGAATTATTTAAATGGACGACCACCCCTATGGTCATTATCTGTTGAATTGACGCCCCGATGGGGGGTGTTGTTTTCCAGGGTTTTTGAAAATAAAATAAAAACAGCATGCGAGATATAAATCAAGGCATTAATATTGAAGAGGTAATTAGAAAAAATTGAGAAGTATGAAATTAACGGCATGATTGATAAAACATGATGATTCAAATTAACGACATGCTGCAGGGCGTGGTTTTCATACGATTAATCATAATTAACGACCCAATGTGGGACGTTGTTTTAATTAGCGACACCCCTAGGGGCGTCTTTTGTCTGTGTCTCTAGTTTTCTCATGCCCGAGGGCTATGGAAATGGAAGAAATAAAAACAAAAATGAAAACAAAAATGGAAAATAGGGTATGGGGGGCTTACCTTCTGGCGTTTGGGTCCCGTTAACTCTCCCCGGAGTTCGGGCCTTGGCTGACGTGGCCGCCGGAGTTGGCCGCGGCGAGGCACGACCACCGTCGGTGGTTGTTCTTCTCCTCGTTGTTCTTCTTCTTCATCCCCTTCCTCTTCTTCATCTTCTTCGTCATCCTCGTCTTCTTCCTCACCATCGTCTGCTTCTCCTCCTTCTTCGTTGTGTTCGTCGTCGACGGCCGCCGCCGATGGTACATCTTCAACCGCCGCCGGGGGGGCCCATCCAAGGTTGCTTGTTCATCTTCCAGGTCTACCACATCGAGGGCCATAACTCTCTGACGTTTCTGTCCGCCGGCCATGGCTAGGGTGTAGAAGAGAGAGAGAGAGAGAAAGAGAATGAGAGAGATGGGGGAGGGTTTCTTCGGTTAGGGTTGCAGTGGGAGAAAAGAAAGAAAGAGGGAAAGAGGACGAAGGAAGAAGAAGAAAGGAGGGAAAGCAAAGTCGAACGGTCAAAAAGAATTAACGACTCCAGAAGAGTCGTGTCTTATTAAGAAGACGACTGGAGTTATGGGCGTATCTTCCATGGTTGACGACGATACTTGAGGCGTTAATTTCTTTTGCATGGGGAATGACAGACGTCGTCAGAGGCATTTAATGGGAATTGATTGACATGATGGGAATAATGATTACTATTTTTGATTAACGACGTTCCTAAAGGCGTGGTTTACATGAAACGTGGCTTACCCTAAGGCGTTATTTTTGGATCTTTAACGAATAGCTTTTGGAATTTGAAGCGAATTAACGCCTTGTTTTAAGTCGTTATTTAGTTAACGCCTATGCCTGAAGGTGTCAATTTTGAGAGCTGGTCAATGGAAGACGACATATGCTGAGGCATCACCTTTGGAATTGACGACATTGTCTGAGTCGTTATTCAGAACAGAACTGCAGATTATTGGAAGAATTGATCAGAAACACTGTGTTATTGGCTCAATCAGAATATCATTATTGTTTATTGATGGAAAAGATTACATTGCATTCAATGAGCCATTTTGGGCCTCAGGTTCCTTAAAGCTATTACATATGATTTCCACTGATCTCTGTCTTCTTCTAAGTTCTCCACAGGATGATGAGTCTTGCAGATTTTCCAGAGAGCTTGGATTGTGGTGCACTCTTCTCCATCTTTATTGCTGCCAATATCCCTTGCCTTGATAGGAGGGAGATGAGATGGGTTCTCAAATATTCACCGTGGAAGACCCAGTTGAGGAAGGCATCCGTGAGAGTTGTATAGCACGAATTCTGAAGCACCTATGAGTCGAAGGTCCGTCCCGGGAGAGAATCTTGCGCGGAGTTCTTGAGTCTTGAGTATTCCCGGGGCGCAAGTGAAAAGGTTCTTTGGCATTATTTTGAGGTGTTCTCTCCATTCCACTCTTTTCTTGACTTGAGGAATCCGGTTCATCACTCTATTGCTTATCCCCAATGAGCCGGTCATATAAGAGAGTGGGTTTTTTGAGAAGATTTTAGAAGGTTGTTGGGCCTCCTCACATGGATCGAACTTGAAATGGAGATCTACCCAACTTGATAGTGCTAGCATGCACCCATAGATCGGTCTCCCCATTGCCGCCAAGGTGAGCCCGCTATAGAGATAGGCTAATATCACCGGTCCCACTCTCTCTCCTTCCCATAGGTTCACTATTGCACTCAATTGGGACTCTTCCAAGAAGTCTTCCGTGGAGGGGAACAAGATTGCTCCTGCCAAGCACACCACGAAAGCCTTTGCCACCCGCTCTATCTCTTCATCTTCTTTAGCTTGATCGGATCGCTTGTACACCCAAGAAGCAAGCTTTAGGAGATTGATTCCTTTTTCAGCTTTGATTTGGTTCACTAAGTTTGGGCTGGGAATTAAACTTGTTAATAACTCATGTGCAGAGATTTGCTTTGGCATGATGGCCATCTTCTCCTCGTCTCCTGGCTTCATCCTCTTTAAGCCCAATATCATCTCTATTTCCTCTAATAGGACTGTGGCTTCGAAGGTTGAGAAAAGAAATGTATGAGTGGAAGGGTGCCATATTTCAACTAGAGCTCCTATGGCAGCCCAATCAAGGTGAACTTGATCATAGTGTTTGGCATGAGTGATTAAGCCTAAAAGATGCCATCTTGCTAAATAAACTTTCATGTCTGAAGAAAATTTGGAGAGAAGAAGAGGCAGCCACTTGATCTTGGTGGACTTTCTGGCTCCTGGAATGTTTGGATAATCCTGTGGGAGACACAGAAAAGAAGGAAAGAAAAGCACAGAGAGAAAGATGAGAATACAACACAGAAGGATGGTGAGGATATGAAAGAAGAAATAGAAAAGCAATTCTCTACCTGGTTCATGGCAATCCGGCTGCTGATATGCCCGTTGATCTCGGTTAGTCTGAGAGCAGAAATCTTGGATCTTTTAATTGCCCTCTCCATCTTCGATTTACAGGAAGAATTTGAACCGTAGCAGTACCTGTGAAGAGAAACAGAGCTTGGACAAGTTATTTGATTAATCTAAGGGAGTTTCTTCCTTTTTATAGAAGTCTGGAGGGTTTTGAGATCGTTCGAAGCTGCAGGGTTGATTACGATTACAATTAGAACTAGAACTGGGGTTAGCTTTTGGCTCAGAGTCGGAAGCTTGGTTTTCGGAATTCCGGATAATTGACGACAGTGTTCAGGGAGTCGATTGTTGAATTGACGACTTGACCAAAGTCGTTGTTTATTTAACGCCTCCCTAAGGGTCGTCTTCTTCTTGAGCTCCCAAACGAATTAACGCCTTGATGATAGACGTGTTTTTATATTTTGACGCCCTGATGTCAGTCGTCTCTTATATTTTGACGCCCCTACCCCCAGTCGTTATTTGTTTGGCTTGTATTTTGATGAACTTAAGTGCTATCTTTTAATTGGAGTTATTTATGATTAAGCACTTATGATCATGTCTTGCTTTGAATTGAGGATTATTTCTGATCACTTCATGCTTTGAGAGGCCTAATGAATTTTCAAGTGCAGAGGAGTGCAGGTTTCGAGGCGCTTGGATCACTCATGGGAGTAACATCATCCCATTCTTGTATTTCTTTCCTATAAGCATTGTTACTATATGGTATCTATGCTATTATAGTATATCGAGGACCTTGTGATTCTGATGAACCTGAAATTTGAGTTCCCCTTCATCAAAAACGGTGATAATTCCAGGAGAGTCTTGATCACACGGATAGGCCGTTGAGTCATTCAAGGTCTGGGACGATGGTTCCACTTTCTGAGTTGATGCACAGACAAACGGGCTTCGGCTTAGTGTCAGCTTAGAGATTTGGATTCTTGACCAAATCTAGATGGCTTAACAATATTATCCTTGATTATTTTCTATATTTTTAGTTTGTTTTATCTTTTTCTTTTAGCCCCGCATGCATCATGTAGGACATTGAGCTTCGTGCTGAAAATCTTCATATTATGGCAATAATGAAGGTCACTCGCTCTCAATTGAGTTGACATGAGATATTCCACTCCAAATTGAGTACTTTATTCTCTCTGAAGCCGCTCAGGCTAGTTCTTCGAAAAATGTCCCCTTGCTGGATCTTCATCTCAGTTCACTTTATTTTCTACAAATCCACCTTGGTTGTAGCACGTCCACGTTGGCTGGTAAAAGCTCTACAATGGTGCCTCCCTGTCGTGCCCACGCGTACATTTTATTTTTTGTATAGTCTCCTTCATCCAGCAAATCGATGTTTTCTTGGAATCACCTAGAGTTGTTTCACTCAGAATCTCGAAAGTATTTCCAATGCTTCGTATCTGAGGCGTGTCACATCACACCTTGGCATCTACTTATCAGTTCGCTCCACTTCATTCCACTTCGTTTCACTTTCACTTTCATTCCGTCTCACTCCCTTGCAAAGCAGACGCCAAGGCGGGGCAGCTGTAGACACGCCAAAATTGATACTATGTTGATCAAATCTCATGTCACTATGTTAACGCCCCAAAGTGAACTTCAATATTTCTATAATATAAAGTTTTTCTCTTTTGTGTGGGTTTTTATGATGTTTCTTGCATTTTTGTAATTAACGACTTGAAGAGGGGCGTGATTTAAATAGCGACCTAATCTGGGGCGTGTTCTCAAGAAAGGACGGCTGGTGTTAAGGGCGTCAATTTCTGGTATTTTACGAGTCCCACCACGATTGAAAAATCAAGAATTAACGTCCTTCCTTAGGGCGTGTTTTCAATTAACGCCTTTGCTTCAGGCGTCGTCTCACAATTTTCAGAAAAAGAAAGTTTTTATTACTAAAATTGAATCCAGGAGTTGACGCCTTTGTCCCAGTCGTGTTTTGAATTAACGCCTTAGGGCAGGTCGTCAATTTTAATTGACGCCCTTCTGAGGGTCGTCTCTCACCCCTTCCGTGTCCTGTTTGGGTACACCTTTCTTGGAGAGTTCCCTGCCTTGGTTAATCACTTGCTCGATCTGGGAACTAGAGTCCTTGCCATTGATGATCATTGCCTGATCTTATCTTCCCAAATCTGTGGCTATCATTGATCGAAACCCTATAAAAGGATGCCCTGGTTGATCTCGCGTGAGGTTACAGAAGCTAGTTTACAGAGGTTGATGATCGTCTGAGAATACAGAGTTCCTCTCTCTTTTCTCTGCCAACCTTCAAGTCCTCTGTCCTCACGGTCATTCTCCTCCTCCTGTGCGATCTCTTTAAAGGCTCTCTGCTTCCTCCTGCTGCCGCAACCGAAGCATCAAAGTGGTTTCCCCCTTTACTGTTTACAGGAACAGCAGGGGCTTTCTTTCTCCTGTTTGTCTTCATCATCTCATCATCGATCACTATATTCTTCCTTTGCATTAGTATTACATCTCTTTCCCTTTCCCTAATTCTCTAGGGGTTTTAAAAAAATAAACAAAAGGTGCACACTTTATGCTCCTCTTTCATCATCATATTATTTCCTTGGATGGATACTACACACACGTTTGGCTGATCCCCTCTTCTTTTGATTGTTTGTTCTTTGATTAAGGGTAATCAAGAGGAAAACCCCCTTCATCGGCCGGCCGATAGGAGGAGGAGGAAGGAATCTACATCCATCCCGCATCCTTATTTTCACCAGGTATTCGCTATCAATTTCCTTTATTTTTGAGGTAACCCCTCTGGCGATCACACTCCTTATTAGCACCACGTGCTCCTTTACTCCTTTTCATTATTCTCCTTCTTATATGAATATTTTTCTTAAAAGTGGATTTTCCATGATCCACAGACACATGAGGTAGACGTGGTCCTCGAGCCCGCCTCTTCACACAAAAGAAGAAGAGCATAACCAAAAGAAGACACATGAGGCAGACGTGATCTTCAAGCCCGCCTCATCACACAAAAGAAAAAAAAGGAAAGAAAGATTCACGAGGCGAACATGGTCTCTGCACCTGCCTCTCTACAAAAGAAGAGAAGAAAAAAAAGAGACATGAGGCGAACATGGTCCTTGAACCCACCTCTTCACACAAAAAAAAAGAAAAGAGAAAGAGTCACGAGGCAAACATGGTCTCTGCACCTGCCTCTCTACAAAAGAAGAAAATAAGAAAAAAATAGAGTCACGAGACAGACGCGGTCTTTGCACCCGCCTCTCCATAAAAGAAGAAGAGAAGAAGAGAAAGAACAATCATGAGGCAGACATGGTCTTTGTACCCACCTCTTCGCACACAAAAAAAAGAGAGAAAGAATATACATGAGGCAGACGTGGTCTCCGAACCCGCCGCTTCACAAACCCTTCCCCTCGGCTCTCGTATCCTACTACCCGACACCCTTTGGCTCAGTTATTCCGGCCAAGGCCCACTATCAGGATTAATCCACCCGTCCCACCGTGCTCTCCTATATCTTTTCGGCTTTATAGCCTACTTCTAACATCTCTCGGCTTGTCAGCCTACTCCCAATATCCCTTGGCTTTTTAGCCTACTTTTCAGTATCCTTCGGCTCTTACGGCCCGCTTTCCCAACTTTAGCTCTTGCAGCCTGCTTCCCTTTGGCTCTTATAGCCTGCTGCCCAATTTTGGCTCTTGTAACCTGCTCCCCCGATTTGGCTTCTGTAGCCTGCTTTCCACAATTTCGGCTCTTGTAGCCCGCTTCCCAATATCTTTGGCTCTCACAGCCTGCTTCCCAGAATTCGACCTTTACGGCCTGCTTCCCAGAATTCGGTCTTCACGGCCTGCTTCCCATAATTTCGGCTCCTGCAGCCCGCTTCCCAATTTCGGCTCTTGTAGCCTGCTCCCCCGATTTAGCTTTCGTAGCCTGCTTTCCACAATTTCGGCCTTCACGGCCCGCTTCCCATAATTTCGGCTCTTGCAGCCCGCTTCCCAATTTTGGCTCTTGTAGCCTGCTCCCCCGATTTGGCTTCCGTAGCCTGCTTTCCACAATTTCGGCTCTTGCAGCCCGCTTCCCAATATCTTTGGCTCTCGCAGCCTGCTTCCCAGAATTCGACCTTTACGGCCTGCTTCCCAGAATTCGGCCTTTACAGCCTGCTTCTCAGAATTCGGCCTTCACGACCCGCTCCCGTAACTTCGGCTCCTGCAGCCCGCTTCCCAATTTCGGCTCCTGCAGCCTGCTTCCCATAATTTGGCTCTCGCAGCCCGCTCACCTCAATTTTTGGCTATTGTGGCCTGCTTCCGATATCAATTGCGACTTGTATGGCCCGCTTCCCCAATGTCCTTTCGGCCCTTCGCGGTCTCCTTCCTCAGCACCCTAGCTGCTGCTTTGATTCTATATGCACATACAAGATACATATACATAACGACAGTATGTTCTTACGTAAAAAAAGAAGGAAAAAGAAAGAAAAGAAATAAAAATAAGAATTGCTTGGCTACCCTACTTGCATGTTTGCTTAATATAGAGTAATACACCTCCTTCGAATTTTCTAGGACCGCGTTTCCTTGCTAAATAATAATGCTGCCCCGATTTTCTGATGCACGGGGGTCACGGCACGCGCTCGAAGGGAACCCGATTATGGCGGGTGCACGCGTCAAGGGGAAGAGTCATGGCTGAATCGCTAAGCCCAACTCACAAAATAAACCTGAGACAATGCTCCCACACTTAGCACTTAATGTGTTCAATAGCCTTCGACTATAGGGATTGCCCGAATTTCTTCTTAGCACTCTACGGAGACTTGAATTCCTGCACTCCCGTGAAAGGTAATCGTGAGGAAAAAGCTGCCTACCCCCACTGTAAAAAAAAGGAGAGAAAAAAAAGAGAGAAAAAAAGAAGAGAGAGAGAAACGCAGATTCGAGTAGCCGGGAATCCCCACTGAAATAAATGAGAAAACTCGCGCGAAATGGTGAAGCAAATCACAATAAGGACGAATATTAGTAGCCGGGAATCCCCATTGAGACACATGAGGAGACTCGCGCTGAACGGTGAAATTCGCTACCAAAATAAACAGATGGGGGCTGTGTGAAGCTACCGAAAGTGAAAAGCCTGGAACTAATGTGTATGCGCTAGAGTGATCCTAAAGTGTCACCAGGAAAAGCTACATATCCCTATGGTTAGGGCTCTTTGTTTTACACATTTGCACTACCACGCTACAGAGAATTACCTCGGGTGAAATGCGTGAATTTAGGCTATGCATGTAAGACATGCGATATCCTCTTGACGGGTGCACCACCCCTCAATTATGCCTCGTGGTCCGCACCGTGTCTACGAATTTTGGGCGATGTCCCTATCCTATCCCCTATAGAGGGAGCTGCCTTACTTATATTTATGTTATGTCTGCTAATGAATGCTTGCATGCTTGAAAAAAAAATTATAATATAAAAAAAGTAATAATAATGAATAATAAAATTACGTGTATACAATAAACTCAATTTCGGCTAGCGAAGCCTACTTTCCCAGCTCTGGCTCATAGGGCCCAATCTTGGCTCCCATGGCCTACCTCTTGCCCTCACGGCTCGTTAATCTCCCAACTCTGGCTTCTACAGTCTGCTTCCCCGATTTGGGCGTTCACATTTGGCACCCCAATTTTGGCTCTTGTAGTCTGCTTCCCTGATTTGGCTTCCGTAGCCTGCTCCCCTTAATTTCGGCCCTTGCAGCCTGCTTCCCAACTTTGGCTCTTGCAGCCTACTTCCCCAATCCGGCCTCCACGGCCCGCTTCCTGTAACCTTGGCTCTTGCAGCCTGCTTACCTTTGGCCTTCGCGGCCTGCTCCCCGATTTCGACTCTCGTGGCCTACTCCCCGATTTGGCTCCCGCGGCCCGCTTCCCATGATTTCGACTCTTGCAGCCCGCTTCCCAACACCCTTGACTTTTATGGCATGCCTCCCCAATTCGGCTTCCATAGCCTGCTTCCCAACTTTGGCTCTTGTAGCCTGCTTACCTCGGCCCCCATGGCTCGCTTTCCCAATTCTGGCTCTGGCAGCCTGCCCGCTCCCCAATTTAGGCTTTTGTAACCCGCTTTCCCGATTCGTGGACACTAAATAAATTCTCACCCCATATTTACGTGCAGGGGAATATAGAAGGGGAGAAAAGAGAAGAGAAGGTGAAGAGAAGAAGAGAGGAAAAAGAAACTCTTGAAGTGCTCCAACGGCGTAGTAGCCTGCAAGGCCTCCAGCGGCACACTACTAAGTGCCCTCAGCGGCACACCCATTGTGAAGCCTCCAGCGGCACGCCCTTCTGCCGCTCCAACGGCACACTCCCGGCGCCCCAGCGGCACACCGATGACATGCCCCATCTGACAAGCTCCCACGCGCCCCCGGCGGCACACTTTCGGAGTGCCTTACGCGGCACACCCTCCTGTGCTCTCCCCCGGCGCGCCTTTAAGTGTCCCGGCGGCACGCTCTGGCGGGATGTACTCTCTTTATGTGTAAAAGAGGAAAGATGGTAAAAGAGGAAGAGAATAAAAAAAATAAAAAAAGGGGAAGAGTAGGGGGGAATTTCGATAAAAAAAAAGAAAAAAAGAGAGAAAAGAAGATAAGAAAGGAGAAGAAGAGAAAAAAAGAGAGAGAAAGAA
Source organism: Amorphophallus konjac (assembly GCA_022559845.1). Taxonomy (NCBI): domain Eukaryota; kingdom Viridiplantae; phylum Streptophyta; class Magnoliopsida; order Alismatales; family Araceae; genus Amorphophallus; species Amorphophallus konjac. Next base: position 309,030,304 of record CM040122.1, on the reverse strand, counting down.
ACAGAAATAAAAGAAAGTAATAATAATAATGATATACATATATATATATGTGTATATACATATGTCTCCCATCCGCACGCCCCTACGTATCGACGGGCAGCCGCACGGGCAAAGACGGCTCCACCCCTGCGTTGGCGTTAGTTCCTTGCCAATAAATAAGTCCTTTTCCGGCGCAAGGCTTCGTGCCCTAGCCACCCGCTCTTACACAATATTGCCATCACGGGCCTTACGTCCGAAGAGGAAAGAAAAAAAAACCCGTTGCATTGGCATTATCTTCTTGCCAACGAATGAACCTTATCTTTCGGCGAAAGGCTTCGTGCCCTAGCCACCTTCTCTCATGCAAATCGCCATTGTGGGCCTTACGCCCGAATCTACAGAATCTCTATCCTTGCGATGGCATTAGCCCCTTGCCAATGAATAAGTCCCGTTCCGGTGCAAGGCTTCATGCCCTAGCCGCCCACTCCATACGATATTGCCATTACGGACCTTACGTCCGAATCGGCGGAAAATCCCCTGTTGCGTTGGCATTGTCTCCTTGCCAACGAATGAACCTTGTCTTTCGGCGCAAGGCTTTGGGCCCTAGCCAACAATCACATGTTATCCACTCGTCAAAAAAAAGAGAGAAAAGGGCTTAAAATAGAGGTGCCCCGCCGGACTTGCCCCTACACGGGAACAAGGGCAAAAATGGCGATAACCCAGCTATGGCAAAAACCTGAAAGGGCGCTACATGCAAAATTAGGTACCCCGCAACGCGAAAACCCCAGAGGGCGCGTGGGCAAAAGCAAGAGGGGGCTGGTGCCGGTGAAAATCCGAAAGGGCGCTTGCACCAGTAATGTGGTTTTAAAAAAGAAGAAGAAGAAAAAGAGACAAACAAACCATGTCAGCGCCCGACACCCTGTTGGCACTGATGAAGAGAAAAAGAGACAAAAAAATCATGTCAGCTCCCGGCACCCTGTCGGCACTGACGAAGAGACAAAGAGACCAACAAACCAGGTCAGGTCCCGGCACCCTGTCGGCGCTGACGAAGAGACCAAGAGACCAACATATCATGTCAGCTCCCGGCACCCTGTCGGCGCTGACGAAGAGACCAAGAGACAACGAACCAGGTCGGCTCCCGGCACCCTGTGGGCGCTGACAAAGAGACAAAGAGACCAACAAGCTAGGCCAGCTCCCGGCACCCTGTCGGCGCTGACGAGGAGACCAAGAGACCAACATATCATGTCAGCTCCCGGCACCCTGTCGGTGCTGACGAAGAGACCAAGAGACAACAAGCCAAGTCAGCTCCCGGCACCTTATCGGCACTGACGAAGAGACAAAAAGACCAACAAAGTATGTCAGTTCCTGACACCCCGTCGGCACTGACGAAGAGACAAAGAGACCAACAGAGCATGTCAGCTCCCGATGCCCCGTCGACGCTGACGAAGAGACAAAGATACCAACAAATCATGTCAGCTCTCGGCACCCTTTCGGCACTGACGAAAAGACCAAGAGACCAACAAGCCAGGTCAGCTCCCGACACCCCGTCGGCACTGACGAAGAGAAAAAGAGACCAACAAGCCAAGTCAGCTTTCGACACCCCGTTGGCACTGACGAAGAGAAAAAGAGACCAACAAACCAGGTCAGTTCCCGGCACCCCGTCGGCACTGACGAAGAGACAAAGAGACCAACATACTGTTTCAGTTCCCGGCATCCCGTCGGCACTGATGAAGAGACCAACATACTGCTTCAGTTCCCGGCACCCCGTCCTCACTGATGAAGAGACAAAGAGACCAATAAACCATTTCAACGCCCGACACCCCGTCGGCGCTGACGAAGAGAAGAAGAGACAAATAAACCGTGCCGGTTCCCGGCACCCCGTCGGCACTGACGAACAGAAGAAAAGGACAAGCAAACCATGTCAACGCCTGACACCCCATCGGCGCTGACGAAGAGAAGAAGAGACAAGCATGCCGTGTCAGCTCCCAGCACCCCGTCGATGCCGACGAAGAGGAGAAGAGACCAGCACACCCACGGACACCGCCCGGCTCATCCTTCGCCTACACTACCCGTGGGTGGGGGGCATTTATGGACATGCAAAATTGCACGCCCGTATGTCCCGACTAGTCCAGCATTAACAACAGCTTCAACTGAAGTTACTATGTGGAAGAGGGCCATCCGGACTCCCCGAACACATATACACTATCGTGAAGCTATCTCCGGAGTCACGACAGCGAAGAGAAATCAACCCCCAGGAGCCCCACAATCCGTGGGCCTCGAAGAAAATCAAACGGGCCACAACTCAGCGCTCCCAACGGGCTCAGAACTGCCCATTTAGCCCTTCAGCGGCACGCCCCTGGCCCCTTTCAGCGGCACGCCCTTGGGCCTTCAGCAGCACACCCTCTGCCCTGTTCAGCGGCACGCCCTTGGGCCTTCAGCGGCACACCCTCTGCCCTGTTCAGCGGCACGCCCTTGAGCTCTTCAGCGGCACACCCTGCTGGCCTTCAGCGGCACACCCCTCTGCCCTGTTCGGCGGCACACCCGTTGCCCTGTTCAGCGGCACGCCCTTCAGCGGCATAGCCCTTGAGCTCTTCAGCGGCACGCCCTGGCAGCTCTTCAACGGCACGCCCTCAGGCCCCCCCCCCTCCAGCGGTACGCTCTTTCAGCGGCACGCACTTTGGGCTCTCCAGCGGCACGCTCGCTGTGTCTTTCAGCGGCATGCCTTTTTGGCCCTCTAGCGGCACACTTGTTGAGCCTACCAGCGGCACGACCTTCAGGCTTTTTCAATGGCACGTCCGGCAAAACGACGTGACGCCCATGCCCTACAGATCTTTGGCGCGCAGTGGGCTGTCCGAGGTGTCGGACAGGGGTTGGGCCACGCAGGCTACTCCCCTGACACCGAGGACGGCGGGTCAAATCCCCAATCAATGCCTCCGGTTTCCCGCCTCCGACTGCCGTGCTCGAACGCCTCCATCGTGAGGGGTATAAAAGCCCCTCTCCTTCGACACGAAAAAGAGGTGGAGGAGGCAGACACACGCACAGACAGTGAAAGGGAGAAGAGAAGAAGAGAAAGAGAGGAAGAGGAAGAAGAAGAAGAGAAGAGAAGAAGAGAAGAAGAAGAGGAGGGGAGGCTCTGCCCCCCCCCCCCCCTTGCTGCTCCGTCCTCCGTCGTCCGCACAGAGAGAAGAAGAGAAAGAGAAAAAAAGGAGAAGAAGGAGAAGAGAAGAAGAGGGGAGAGGGCTCGCCGCTCCCCCCATCGCCGCCGTCTGTGCGAAGAGAGAGGAAAGGAAGAGAGGGGAGAGTGCTGCCGCTCCACCTGCCGCCATCGCCTAAAGAGAAGAAGAAAAAGAAGAGAAAGAAGAGAAGAAGAAAAGGGGGGAGAGGGCCTGCTGCCCTTCCCCTCCCCGCTGCAACCTCTGCTCATTTGCCTAAAGGGTGACGCCCTTCCGTTTCTCCTTGGACATCCAGGCCCAACGCTTCTATCCTGAGGCCCCTTGAGTCTCTCTCCCTCCTGCCAAGATTTCCTTCGGCCTAGCCGACCAGCATCCCCGGTCCACCCTTAGCCCTTCTGGCCGGCATGCCCAGCCATCCACCTTGCCCGCTGCACTGTCGTTCCACCAACCCGACATACGCTGAACCCCCAACGACCCACTTTTCCTTCTAAAATAAATATATATAAACATATATAAATATGTCATGATAATGATAATGATAATAATGATAATAAATTAATAAAAAAATTATGATAAATAAATAAACATGAATATACATAAATGAGAAATAAACAAAAAATGCGAAATAATAATAATAATAGTAAGAAAAAGGAAAGGGAAAATATAATAGTAATAATAATAAACAAAATAGAGAAATCATCCAGAATAAATACATAAAAGGGAAATAAGTAATAAAATATATATATATGCACATAATTCAAAACCCAGATAAAAAAAATGGTAAAATCCACTCTGCAGCCCCGTCTCTCTCGTGATCCGGTGCTGAAGGAACAACAATGTCGCCCTTCCAGGTTGGGCCTGAGTCTTGGGAATTATCCCGAAATGGCCATGGCCCGACCTCGCCTCGGGCTGACATTCTGATTAAACCGGACTCGTTTCTCAAGCCGGATCCTTTCCGAGCCACTACTAAAATTGCCGCACGCTCGGCAGACATTTGAACGGGTTCACCTCGGTTTTCGCCACGTTTCTATTACGGACCTGTGTCTAAACATGAAAAGACCCGTGAGCAACCAATATAGCCGACGGCTCCCTCCCTGACATGGTCGTGAGCCGGCATTGCTCCGGGCCGATAGCCCGTTAAATCGGATTCATTCTAATGGAATTCGTTCCCGTTCTTTCATTGAAACTGCCGTAAACTCGGCATACATTTGTACGGGATCGTTTCCATCCACGTCGTACTTTCAATATGGGCCCTTGCCCGAACATGAAAAGGTCCGTGAGTGACCGACAAAATCGGAATAGAACGAGACGGTCCTCGCCACCCCTAGACCCCTTCCATGGGAATATCAATAAGACCTCCGTGGGCCACGCTTAGACCTCGGGTCCGTCCCAATCGTGGTCGCCGTTCGGCTCATATCCTCGGTCTACAGCCCGCTCCCTTCGAATACGTTTTCGGTTTTGGAGTCTAGTCCTGGTACTCTTCCCCGTTGCCCTCTGGCACCGGGAACATTAATGATGCCCACGCAAGCCTCGTTTGGACCACGGGAGGCGCCCCCGGTATGGTCCCGACTCGATCTCGCACCGGGCCAATAAATTCGCTAGTTTCCTGCTATACTAATCGAGATTTAACCGAATATTTTCAGTGTCTCGGAATAATGTATTTTCCGTATCACGGCATACATATGTTCCAGGTCCTCCTGCAACGATTATGATATTCTCAAGCCGGACACCCGTCCGAATATTAAACGGTCTCCTGAATGACCGATATGTTTCAAACGCTCGCTTCCCTAGACACATGGCTTTCCAGCTTATTCAAGGGATATTCCCCGTTACCCCTTGGCACCGAAAATATTAATGACACTCATGCAAGTCTTGTTTCGACCGCGGGGGGCCCACCGCAGTATGGTCGCAGCTTGCTCTTGCACCGGGCCAACAGATTTACTGATTTTTGACCGCTCCAACCGAGGCTCAGCCGAACGTCTTCCGTTCTTCCGGACGATAAATTTGCCGTACCTCGGCATACATGCATTCCGATTTCCTCGCGACAACTGTGATTTTCTCGAGACGGACATTCGTCCGAACATTAAATGGTCAGTACACGACCGACATGATCTCGAATGGTTCTTCTTCTCGCCCTCGCACGAGGATTTCAATACCTCGTAATAGACCTCTCATGCAATTAATTTTTTGGCCATGAGGCCCTGATTCCTGGCAATTAATCAAGGGTGTTCCCTCGTATGGGGGATGTAAATGACGACGTGACCTTTATGGCGCGGCGGGTTTTGGTCCCGACACGAACTACACAATCGTCTGACGAAGTCAGATCGAGCGCACCATGGGCTCTTCGGAGCCCGAATAAATCGTCACTTCGTGACTGGCACGCCCACGCACATAATAAACCAATAAATAAACAAAACAACATCTTTTAAGTAAAAAGTGCGTCCACAATATATATATATATATATATATATATATATATATCCTTTCTGAAGTCCATAGAAGAGGAAGGTGTGTGAATGAACAATTGAGGGAGAACTGAGAGAATACAAGGTTGCAGAGAGAAGGTAAAAAGATTAGCAGTGAGCTCAATCTAGAAAAGAAGAAGAAATTAAGAGAGAGCTTGTGGGAGAAGAAAAAGAGGTAGAGAAAGAGGGAGATCGTGAAAAGAATATCTGAGAATCTGTCCACTGGTACTTGGATCAAATCCAGACCAGTCTGCTCCTGCGTGAGCCATTTCAACGGATTTCATTGTCAGCCTTCAGTAGCTGTTTTCTACCGTTTTCTTTTCTTTATCTTACTCATCTGTTCAAGCTGTGTGGCAGCAGAGGTCAAGCTATAATCCTCAGCAGTCAGAGGAAGGATCCTCTGGATAGCAAGCTGTGTTGCTCAGCCGTTTGTATGCAAGCTGTGAGGCTCAGCGGACGCAAGCTGTGTTGCGCAGCGTTTTCAAGCTGTAAGGCAGCAAGAAGCCTCACTCGGATTTGAGTGAGGGATGGACGTAGGTCTGCAGGCAGTAGACTGAACCATCTAAAATCTCCTTGTGCTCTGTGTGGCTTGCTTGTTATTTATGAATCGATAGATGCATGACTAGGCTCGAGTAGTTTAGCTTGGCTTTCAATATTTACTGGTGCACATCAGTTATTCTAGTCTTGATCTGATTTAATCAGCCCTTTGCATTCAGATTAATTGACTTTCAGTTGGTCAAAATTTTTATTGATAGAGGGATTCATTCACTCCCTCTTTGAATCCTATACGCACCATTACTAGATCCCATCAAGAAACACACATTCGCCCTCCTTAAGAGGGATGCTACAGACCATCCTACGCAAACAAACAAGACTCCCTCCTAAAGAAACAAAACTCCTATTTTAGATACTCTTATTGTTGCAACTAACTCTATCATTATGTGGCTAATAAGCTAGGAAATTCAAAAGAAAGAATCTTGTAAAATATCCTGCAACCTCACCCTTCTTCGGGCCTAGAATCTTCAGTGCAATCCTCATCACGATCCCCTGTGTTCGTGCATAACTGCTCTTGCCTCGTACGAGCTATATATGAACATGCCAGTCGCATCACTATTCATCGACCTATCCATATATATGGCCAAGATAGTTGCCATAGCCTAATATTGGTTTTTACTCTTTAGAGTTAGATAAACTGTTTCTGCGTTATGGAGCTGCTCGCGCTGGGCATCCATGTGCGAGAATGTGCACCCATGGGCGAAGCACTTGTGCGTGGGCATGCAATTCTCATGCGCAGGCGTCCCGCGCAAATGGCTCCGCCACGCAGGAACCAACTGCCATTTGATCACTTGATCGTATGGCTTCCCTTCTCTCTTACCCTTCTCTACTTCTCCCCGTTTTTTGCCTCCATAAACTTTGGTGCGTTGAAAGTGTGTCACAAAATATTCTTTTTTCTTTCTCCAAACTCGTTGAATTGAGATCTAATGGTAAGATGCTTGGATACGTCCAGGCCGTACCAACTTCCATGTCGCAATGTCATCAGGTCAAACATTTCATCGGATATCGTAATTTCGCTATATCCTGACCACCTTTATCAAACATTGAATTAATAAGAGATGAAATTACCTGTGAGAGTTCATATATATATATATATATATATATATATATATACTCTACAATATTCATTTGGTTGCCGAATATATAGGGGATTAGAATTTAAGAAATTTGGCTCTCCATTGCACGGTCATCCAGTGGAACACAAATGAATGTGGAATATCTTCCAAGTGGGAACCCCTCAAAACGACAGAGAGAGACAAGCAGTGAAACTCTGGCAATATATATATATATATATATATAATTAAAACATTTGCATATGCATCCAGCTTACTTTAATTTGTCATATGTGGTATGTGGTTATATCATAGCATAAGTCAATATGATAACAATAGCAAGAATAATAATGTGTGAATATACAGAGTGTTGCGGTGCACCTGCTTTGTTCGTGCATGCCTGACCCATTTTACAATTATTTCCTCTCATAACTGTGCACGTCCTTCCACACCATAATACCTCTCCCCTTCTGCCCTATAGACCCCTCTCTCTCTCTCTCTCTTTCGCTCTCTCTCGCTCTCTAACACACACAACACCCCTTGGGCTTGTGAGATGGGGAGGAGGATTGGCTTGGTGTGTCCATTGAATGGAAAGGGGTACTCTTCTGAGCTGCTGCTCACTTGTGGACTTGTCGCAGTAGCCCCAACTGAATCATACGCTCTTCGCTAATGTCCATTTCTCCACACAACTGCAAACAAATGTTCTTAGCGGGCCCCTAACACCAGTGGCTATAACAAGCCTCTTCATTCATGGGAGCTACCATCTTCCGTCTCCCTTCTCCCTTTCACTCATCAATAAAGTCACTTCTCTCTGTGGGGGTGGGGGGGGGACCATCGGTTGAGATATCGGGCCAAACTCCTTGGGCTTGGCATCTTCTCCAGCGGCGCTACTTCCACCCCCGTTGGACGCTCCCTGTAGGTCCGGCGAGCCGTCCGGCTTGCAGCCCCCCGGCTCGGCGCGACACTGAGCACCGCCTGTTTGCTGCGTGGCCTCCGCCTCCCCCACCACCGACGGTCCTCCTATAGCTGGCGTGGACGTGACGTAGCTGTGACTCCTCTCTTGAACACTTGACGCAGGCCTGCCGCGTTGTACTTGCATTGCGCCCCCCCCCCCCCCGGTCCAAACTGGCAACGGCGCCGCCCGCATTGGGTTCCCATGGACGACCACTGTCAAACACTTGACGGGGGCGCGGCTTTGGCGTTTGGGTAGGGGGAGGAGTTTTTGGCACGTGTGGCGCCGGGTGCATGTGCATGCCCGTGTGTGGGCCTGTTGCTGGCTGACCAGATGCCATGGCGCCTTGCCACTGGTAATGGACAGCACTGTGGAGGTGCGGGGGCAAATGGTCCCTGCTAGCTCCTGTGGGCCGATGCCACACTTGGGTGCACAGGGGGAAAGAAGCCTGAGAAGGACGGCCTCCCACATGTAACACTGGTATCGACGTCAAAACGGATAGGTCCGAAGTCCAAAAGGCTGTGGTGTTCTTATCAAGGCATGGCATGATAGCGTCGTCTGGGTGCAGAAAGAGGGAGAGAGAGAGAGAGAGAGAGAGATCTAATCTTAGGACCACGGAAGAGAGCATCTCGAAGGTGAAGAAGGCAGGAGGAAGGAAGAGAAAAATGAGAATTTGGAGAAGAAAAAAGAGAGGGTGTGGAGTGGGTTACATAGCTAGCTAGTTGGATATGTCTACCCTTCATATGACCGATCAATTGCAGCAAGAGTACCATTATTGAGTTGGAATTGTATGTGTATATATCTACGTACCCTGGTGCAAGATAATTACAGTTGCACTATGTCGGGATATTGTAAGGATGTTTGATAGCGTATGTGCAGGAAATTAATTAAAAGGTAATTAAGGCAATTAGTACTATATCCTTGTTAATGTAAATCGATGAAAATGAGGACAATATGCATATTTTAATAGTTAAATGTGTGTACACATATAAAAATTCTTATAAGGATATTTCGGTGCAGCTAGAAACTTTTAATATGCATGGGACCACCATCGATGTAGTTGGTTAGTTCATCCAAGAGAAAGGAAGAAAGGGAAGGTCTTTGAGAGGTGCTCCAGAAAGAGGGACATGGAGTGGCTCTCCTTCACATGTTGTGTTCCCAGGGGCACACAAGAGAGGGGTTAATTAGCGTCTTTAGGGGTTGGAGTATTATGAATGATTGTCGCCCCCCCCCCCCTCCCTCCCTTTGCGTTCTTTTTTTTTTTTTGATATTAAGGTTTAGATGGGGGCTAGCTGGAACTGCCCCTTTCATGGGTGGTTTGTCTCTTTTGTTGTATGTATTTGACCTCAGCAAGCGGGTGTGCCTCCTCGATCGATCATTTCTGCTGGTCCATGCATGAAAGGGAATGTACAGTTGTGTGAGATCTGAACTAGATAACATCGCCTCCGAGAGGTCCACATCCTTTGGAAAGAGCTTAGAGGCCGGCCGGCCGCCCGGGTTAATTACAGTGGCTTACCTCAGCTTCAACCCCTGTGTACGTGGTGTGGCTCCAAGATATAGATGGTGACTGAACCTGGGCTGGCCTGCCGATCATCAACCCCACCCCCCGCCCCCACCCCAAGAATCCTGGCCGTCCAAGGAATATTGGCGATGGTTGTGGTCCCCCACCGCCGGCGGGCGGGCGGGCGGGCGTACAGTTCATCTCGACGTCGCGCCGCTGGCGCCGACGTTGCCGACAGCTTGTAATCCGGTGGATGCGATCACGTACGGATGCACTGTACATAAGCATATATCCCACTTGTAGGACTCAAGATCTGGGCATCATGCATGTGCTTTCTTCATTTTAATTTATGGCTATACATATAGGACAAATTAAACCATTGTTTAGCAACCGATCCATGTGTAGGTTGTGGTGGGGTATATATATGGAGCATGATATATACTTATATATGTGTTGCATGTGAGACGACGTGTTCAGAGGTTCGAAACGAAATGCAACTTTCATGTAGTCATTTATCAATTACCAGCTTACGGGAAGAAACTGTTGCAAATTCTAGCTAGCTCCTTCTTCTTCTTCTAATTAATCTTAGCATATATCGATCCTTCTTCCTCTAATTAATTTCTTCTTCTTAATTAATTGAAGTAATGAGGCACGTACAAATCCCAACATGCATGTACATGGGGCCACTGATCAAGCAACGGGGCCGGCCGGGTACGGTGCATAGCAAATTTTTGGTAGGTGAAGGTTAGGGACATTCACATGAATAATGTGGTCACGCACCATAACTTCGACTCCCATCTAATCTGTAGCTAGCAAGATGCATGTATGGTCCCCCCTCTTTCATTGGACAAGTCGACATGATGCATCACAGTGAAAGGTCTCCTTGCAGACGATCGTACAAAATATTCATTTACTCCATTTACTTGACTATTAATTAATCTTCCTATATATATATACATATTTATATCATATATAAGAAGAAAAAGGATACAAAATATCTCTCATTGGGGGGAAGGGGCCGGGATGTACCCGCATTGGTATAATGCCGGCCCTTGCTGATCTTAAAAAGGGAATGGCGTGCAAGTACTTCTGCTGGTTCCTGCCCAGCTAAAATTAATTTAACAGGGTTGGTTGCCAACTGATGACCCCATCTCTCTCTCTCTCTCTCTCTCTCTCTCTCTCTCTCTCTCTCTGTATATATATATATATATTTTCTCTCTCTCTCTCTCTCTAGAAAAAATATATATATATATATACAGAGAGAGAGAGAGAGAGAGAGAGAGAGAGAGAGAGATCATCACATGGTAATAATAACTTTGGCATCGATCTTTTAATTCATGGCAATGACATGAGCCTGCCGCGCGGGAGGCGTTTCAATTCCCTCATATGTTCTTTTAGCGGATCCTCGGTAGTTGTGGGGCAGCCTTCACAGGCAGGAAGAGGCCTGCAATAAAAACTCCATGCAGTTGGTAGGCCATCCCGTTGGCTTGCCTTTTCCAGCCATCCATCCTCTTTGGCATCTAATCACATGAGTGGTCCCTCTAACCATTATAGAACCCGCCTGGCCTCCTCCAGTATACTCCTTGGCTGCTCTCTCTCTCTCCCCCTCTGATCCCTCTCTATATCTATCTATCTATCTATCTACCTTGCATTAATCATATATATGCGGTGGTTTTGCGCACTGTCTACATACCCCCCCTTTATGTGGGAACTTATTTCTCATCTCTTGCCGCATATATATACCCAGCCATTAATATATAACCCTCCTTCCCTAGCTCTCCCTTCGATTCGTCTCAGTTAGTTTTTCCCTGTCTACCCAATTGCAACACTTAATCACCGGACACTCAGTATGTTTACATTTTACTGTATGACCATTTTATCACGTTAACATATCTAAACATATTGATATATACGTTCAAACGCCAATCATCTTGCCACTTTGAAAATATAATTTTTTATCATGTTGTTAAACACGTTATAACGCGCGCACTTTAACATACATTTTGACACTTTAGTATTTTAATACTTTAACATTATTGAAAATTTACGAGAATAATTCCCTTACCAGCATAAGCACATGAATACTTTAATATAGAATTTTATGATAATTCATAATTTGGTGCGAGTCTTAAGTACTTGACATCTTAAATTAAAGACTGATTAATAGACTCACTAATTAGGATATTATCTTTTTACAACCAACCAATGTGTCACCAAACCGAAGGTGGCCACAGGACTATTCCCACCACTCTTTGATACATGCTAATTAATTAAGATAATCGTGTTGCAAAAATATATAAATAAAAATATCCATCCCCCATTGGGCATCATAACTTGCAATCAGTTAAATATAAACTAACTCAAGTAAAAACTAATTACTAGAGTGAAAAGGTATTCCCAATATATATCTTAATATATTGTACAAAAAAATGCTCCTGTTGCCCAACTATAAGTGCGAAAATGCATGTCCCAGCACGCCGTCATCTATTTGTGGGCAGCAATTAATTGACTGCAGTGATATTTCTGCATGCACTTATATGTATATAGCTAGTAAGGTTATTTTAACTATTATGTACATAAGAGCAGTGTTTCTATAATTATGCATTCAAGAGAGTTATCTTTATTGTTTTTTTTTCTTTTTAAATCATCCTACCCTTAAAGCGTTACGATGTTAACATCTTAAAATATTTACTTACTAGCATGTTAATAGAATAATTTATTAATGTTCTAAACTTTTAATTGGCTCATTAAAATGTTAGTGTACTACAATATAATTATGTGCTGATGTGTTACAGTGTTTCCTGTGTTAAGTGTTTAGAGTGTTATAATTATGGAGCGAATAAGGGGGCAAGATGGATTTAGGCCTGCTATGGAAGGAGGTGGAAATCAAGCTCCCTAATTAATTAATAAAGTAGAGGTTTGACAGTCCGACGAAAAACCGTTTTAGCAAAGAGTAATAATTAAGACAATCTGGAGAGACAATAATTAATTTCCCATACAATGATCGATATTTTATTATCATAAAAATATTCAAAAAATTATATTTAATGTTTAGTATCATATTATGTTTTTCTTCATTGTGCCGAATCTTAGTGACACTATTAAGTTAATGGATTTTTACATTTCAATGATCCCTATATAATCCTTCGCAATCTCACATACATAATATCTGAATCTTATTAAGTAACTCCTTACAATTAGAGGGATGTTCCCAGAATTAGGGTAGTAACATGTTTTTTATCTATTGCATAAATTTTAATAACGTGATTAAAAAAGCATATTAATTATATGCACCTCTCATGAATGAAGAGTACCAATAACCCCCATCTAGCTCCCATGTGTCCATGTATACACTGATACACAGGCCAGCTCAAGCAACCCTGTTGCTCACACTTCAAGAAAGCAAACCCCAGTGCCAGTGTGTGTATAATGTGAGTTAACATGTAACATTATTGGAAGTGACATCTCATTCTATTGGCCACTGTAGATGGGTTGCTTTAGAGTTGCATTCACCAGAAGGGAGTTTGGGAACACCACACCATGGCTTTAAATACACGGAGTCCCTTTTGGTATTTAGTTGAGGCGGAGGAGGAGGAAGGGGGGTGACTTTTATGGAGGAGTAGCCCGGGGATGTTCACTTGGATGGGCCAAGGCCATGATTACCGGGTTGTGCCGACACCCCACACGGCCCGTGGGCTTCGGCGGGTACTGCGCCGCGGTCGGCGGCGCGGGAGACACGTCGACCATTCCGCGACCACAAAGGCCCGTTAGATGGGCTCAGCGGGGTTACGGCCCCTTGGGAGCGCATGATCATCATCCGAGGGCAGTGATTAGTTTCAGCCCGCTGACAGAGCAGGAATCTGAACCGGCCTCCTCGAAGGATGGGCTTGGGATAGACTTTTTTGGGGTCCAGTCTTCTTTGGGTGGCTCTCTCACGTGGTCTGACTAGTTTTGTCACGGGAAGGTGGTTGGGTACATGCGCCAGTTGTGGGGCAGAGGGGTGACCAAGCTAAACAAGGATGAATACCAGATGGGTTAGAATTGTGATAGCTATGTTTGAGCATGATTCACCGACTCACGGACATATCATATCCTATCTGAAATAAATTGGTTCCCGATCACTCTTAGATTGATCGAGTCGAGATGAGTCATATCGTAATAGTCTGTCGACATTCATCGGGCCAATTTTCAATGTGTTTGTACAGTAAAAAGGTGGATCCATCGTCGAGAAGTTTGAGAAGGTGAGTTTGATTAGATTCGAGACGTTTCAAAGTCGATTTGAGTTGAGGGAGGGGCAATGATGACCGGATTGAAGATTACTGGCACGGGAGAGGTGACTTCCAGAGTTGAGGACTACCTGTATAGAAGTATCATACCGGATCAGGATGATCTCGATCCGATACAGATCACTAAGTCGGCAAACTTAGGTTAGAGTACGAGTTGAGAGGGTGGGGAGAGAATGAGCTGCTTCCTGAGGTGACATTTGAAAGGGTTTATATTTTTCACGGTTCTTCCATGGGGAGAACTCTAGCCAATCACACCCATTTATTAGCTTTTGTTGTCAAAAGTCAAGAGATCTGATTGGGTGAAGGGCAGGACTGGTAACGAGCTAAGTTGCTCGCGAGTCACTCAAAACTCGGAGAATCAAAATGAGTCAAGTTTGAGTTTGGAGTAAAACTCACTTGACTGACTAAATGAGTCTAACTTGAGTTTCACTAAACTGGACTTGATTGACTTGTCAGTCAAGTTAAAAAAATATATTTATTAAAATTTTATTTTAATATAATTAATATATGTAAACCACCATCTTCAAACTGAGATATATACAAGGTACCATAGTACTTGCTAATCAAAGTTTATACGTACTTTTACTTGCTAAATGTGGGATAAAAAATAGACAGTCTTTTCAAAGTAGACTACCTTTCATCGGCCGGAAGTTAGAAATGAGGTGGGTTTTCAAACTTGAGTCATGGGTGAATTCACTTGATGACGATGAGTCAAGTTATATAGAGCTCAACGTAAAACGTTTAAGGAGCCAACCCCGAGTTCACAGGGAGGGCTTGAAAGAAACTTGAGCTCAAGTACTGTTGGTGGAGAAGAGCTCTTAGAAACCTCCACTCAACTCGGCTCATTGCCATATGAGTTAGTTGTTCAGTCCTATCATTAAGCAACAATCTTTTGTTACTGTGATATGGGACTAAATCTAAGTAAATATTTGATATGTCGTTGACAGTACTTCTTATCACATTTGGGTCAATCGAAAATGTTTAGTGATTAGACTGAACATGCATGGAAGAGGGGGTTTTCCTTCCTCCCCTAAAACCCCATAACACATTTTGGACCAACAGGCCAGAGGTGAGTCCACTAGCGGCCATTCCGCTCATTTAGAGCGTTTATCTGAGGGCACAAGAAGAGCTATCAAATTCAACACACCACACATGTCAAACGAGCCTCTCCACCAAACTTAAGACGAGGAGAAAAGTTCCTCGAAAAATAGTGAAAGCCTCTAAGTTTTACCTCAGGAGGCTCTTGAGTCTTGACTCGATCTTAAGTCATCATAAGGAGAATTTTAATTCGACCCCAAGTCATGCGAGATTCTTATCTCGATCCTAAGCCATCACAGTTTTAGCTTGTCCAATGACTCTATAGCTTGGCCTTCGTAGCTATATATAGCTCGCCTGATGATCTAGAGCTTGGCCAAGTAATGTCTAATCATCGACTCAGTTAAAAGAAACTATTCCTCTGCACAAATCCCCAACGGCTTGTCACATGTTGGGCTGTGACGATAAAGGCCATGATGTATGGTAACATCCACACCTTCGTGATGGAGGTCATGATTGCAGGTGATATGTGTAGATCACTTCCCATGTCACGTGTCTCATTTCCCTCCATTTCTGACTACTATCTGCCATAGTTTTGAATGCTATGATTTCGGAGCATCATGATAACGTTGCAATCACCAACGGATCAAGTATATTACCAATTAAGGTAACCCTCCCATCGGACGCACATTACTAAGATAAGAGATCTCAAGATCTTCATACGTGGCTCGAATTATCAACCTAACTGCCATCAGAGTAGATTTCTAGACGTGTATTACACATGTATCTAATGTTTTTATAGGATTCTTGAGATCACACAATCATCAAAGTGATTCGCTCTCATCGACTGTATAAGGTTAGCCCCTTCAACCTCCTCAAAGTACGTGATCTGATATGCAGTACACAATGCAACACAACACAATCCCCACTTCTGAAAACTAATTTCACTTCCCAACTCCGACTTAAGTATCAGAGGATTTTTTCTCATGAAAAACTCACATGGTCCCCTGATCCTCTTCTTTCTGGTTGAAGGTGGTCTACCTAAGGCACGATCAGTTCCCTCCCTTTCGCAATTCTCATGCCATTCAATAGTCCCGAACGTGTGAGATTTATGCATCTTCAGACATCTAATTAACTCGATCATTTTTTTAAAAAAATAATTATTTGGTGCACCACTTAGGAGAGTGCAATTAACTCGATCACTTAATTTAAAAAGTATACTAAAACATTAAACCATGACACTGTGACAAGAAAGGTGTCGTTGGAGTTATTTTCCCCCATGATATGGGATGGACGATCTGAGTGTGTGGCGGATTTCTATCACAAGACCACCTTTTTCCATTTGCTAAGGGGACGGCAGGCCTTCGTCCCTTCCAAAATGAAATCTCTCTTTCTCGATAGGAACTCGCACATATATATGCGTTTTGATACTTGACGCATACAAATATTCGCAAAAGTGACATGCATCAGGATCTTGTTCATGAGCTGGAAGTGATATTAGATCACGTTGCTATCAAAATTGCAACTCATGAGTTCTATTCAACTTCAATTTTCAAGTTTTAGAGCATCTCTATCCAATGCCAAACCTGTCAATCTTGCTTTAGGCGGACGCTCTTAGAGGATCTAAACTTTATTGGACAACAAAATTAAATTAAATTGTTCTTAAGTTTGATAGCAATAATCTATCGAAGCCGACGTTGGAACGGAATAATTTTACTTAAATAAATAATGTTATAGTTTTATATAATTATATTTTGTGTAGTTATAAAATTGGGTTTTTTACATATTAGTTCCCATAGTCTAGGTTAATTTCAATTTAGTCTTTGGTTTTAAAAGAAATGTGGAAATAGTATCTTTCAAAGAATATTCTTTCATCGTAAAAAGTAACTATTTTCCCGCCGTAAAATACAAAACCTTTAGGGCCCATTTGAGAAAAGGGCAGGAGAGGGATAGAATACCATGTCCACCTGCATCAGGGCGAACAGCGTATTCGACTCCCACGGTCGAATGGGTAATCCGGGTTTACACTTATAAAATCTATTTTTTTCACTTTTCTTTCAACTAATCGGGTTAAATTCGAATTCTTATCAAAGCCAATTTTACTTGTTACCGATGAAACCGAAAATCCACCGGAGAATACGCAAAATCACATCCCACTTATTCGTTTATCAAAGTCGGCCTTACACTTTCCGTTCCCCCCCCCCCCCCCCATTTTTACTGGCTCCCTTGTCTTTTTCAGAGCGCGCTGGTCTTCTAGTGGGTTGGACCAGAAAGGCGGATATTTCTAATCTCTTTCCTGTCCAAATGACCGGTCCGATTTAATTTTTCAAAACACTGATCCTAATCTCGCTCATTACTCAATAAAACATTAACCTCGTATCTTGCCATAATGCTCCGACATGATAGAACAAGCTATAAAGCAGTACTTTTAAGGTTGAACGAAAGGTAGTCAACCTGGCCTAAATTGGTAATATTTATTTGTTAGAAGAAACATATTATATGTTACATAATAGAGTTCATCTGAGTTTCAACGCATTAAAACGTTACAATTTAGGCTATGAAGTTCATACTCTCTCTCACTCACTCACACACCCACCCACCGCTACCACTTCTCTCCTCTCCGTACTTCTCATACCACACTTACATTATTAGCAATTAAAGTGCTAGAGGTGTCATCATCATAGGTCTAGTTTGACTAAGACCTCAATATATTAAAATTAACACTCCAACTAGACAAGACATCGGACAATAAATCCTCACAAGTAGAGAGAGAGAGAGAGAGAGAGAGAGAGAGAGAGAGAGAGAGTACACCCAAAGGACCACAGTACTTGTCCTAGGACCACTGTAGTTAAGCTGCCACCCTGACCGGTGGGTCCGGACCATCCGGATCCATTTGATGTGGGTTGGAATGCAGTTGGGCCATGAACCGGCCCATCTTGCTACTTTGGACAGCAAAGGGGTTGGAAGACGATCTGTCGGGGGGTTGGGGGGCGGGGGCATCGAGTGGCTTGACCCCCAAGGCCCATGATGGTCCATGGTGTGGTTTTGGTGTTCAGTCATGTCGAAGGCCCCACCTTGGGAGACTTTAGATAAGGATCTTTATATCCCCTATGTAAATCGCTCGCTCGAGCAAATTGCCTTTGGGCGGAATATATAAAGATATTTTTCTTTGAAAAGTTGTTTAGCATGTAGAGAGATCCGCGGGCCGGGTGCCATTCGGGTCCTATAAAACCCGGCCTGGTTCATCGTATGCTGGCCCTGGCTCCGTCCCAGTCTCACGTGTCTTTGATCTGATTAGGCTTGGGCTTGGCCAGAAGAGAGGAGTAGTGGGCGGTGTCAGTTCCCTCTGGCCTGGTCTCTTCCATCCACATTTGCATCTTAATAATCATTTTGAGTAATTGTGTTTAATCGTCTACTTGTGCGACAAGATGCCTAGCTGACCGACGTGATCGTTTCTTGTTGTGTCCATATTTGCCAATTTAAGATAGGTTTATAAGACAACCAAGTGTAATTATGAACCAAGATTTAGTGTCAAGTACTACGCGCTCCATTGTTAGCGAGCCATATTGAGGGGATCACGGTACAGTGAATCATACATATAAATTGAATCTCATTATTTGAATATCAAGAGTAAACTTACCTATTTAAGATCAAGTTCGAATCATCGATAAACTAAGTCATAAATGGACCAAATATCTCTTACAAAGTGGGCATCCCTTAGCCCCGCAAAATCCGTGAGCTCGAAACTCACATGAACTCTAGTTTCGTACCCTCCCTGTATTTCTATTAACGGTGAGCGATCTCTCAGTTCCCCGTCGTCGACAAGATTGATGGTTGTAAACCGATTATTAGATAATTATGGAGTATTTATCCAATAGATAGCTTAGCGTGCATATCAAAGACAACGAGTACCGACTATTTTTACAGATTTTATGGAACGCGATTAAATGCACCATTTCCACTTACAAAATATTTCTATAAGATCTTTATGTTGCCCAGTATATGACTTAACCCAGAGAGGGATGAATGTGTTATTAAAATTTTGATCATGATAAATATCATTTAGATCGATGTCCAATAAAAAAATTACGCTTTAAATAGACACAGAATGAAACTTAAACGCAGTAGACATAACAACAATCACACAAGATGTCGGCCTCATATAGGCACTCTTGCTCTCGAGAAAGGGCTTCTCCTCTCGAGGAGAAGTAAACCACTTTTGTAAGTTGAGTTTATATAGAGTTTGCCTTTTAGTTAGACAGATTATGTGCAATGAATTACAGTTCGTTCAAGATAAAAATATTAGAATGAAAGTGCAACAATCTTGAACTATAACAGAGAAGCCTTCAAAGATAAACTTAGAGAATCGTGAAAGGCATTTATAAGGAATTAAAATATAATACTACAGTTGGATAATTCGTCTGATTCTCCTTTGCTTCAACGTGCAGTAGATATGGTTGATGAAGAAACTTACTTACTTTTCGCTCAACACTTGACTTTATGCTTGTACTGGCTGGGATTCACTGGATATCTTACTTGGTGCACTCACCATTTGCTCTTGTATTCTACAGCTCTTGGATCAAAAGATATATCTGTAAAATATGCTCGACCAAAGCTCTTACCGAGATAGTTTTCTTGTTCAGCTACAACTGATATATATATACATACATATATATATATATATATATATATACATATATATATATATATATTTATAACTCTTTGTGAGGATGGTTCTGTTAGATACAGCTTAATTATCGTTTAAACTCATCCAGGTATTTGTTAGATATATCCTTGTATTCGTTGGAGAGTTTCACGTTTAGCCTATATTATGTAGCTGTCCGTAGAGAGATATTTTCTGTTCTTTGATAATTATAGTGCTCCTTTTTATGAAAAGACATAAGCATATCTTTCTTAGATAGTCTCTTTGACTTCGTGCTTTCTCTTGGAGAATCAAAGGAGATCTTCCTTATGACATTGTTTCTGCAGCAGAGTCTTTTCTGAGAATGTTCCTTTTTCCTAGAGCTGTCACATTACAGAAGGTGTTTATTTATTCTATGAAAATATAAAGTCAAGAAATACTGCATAAAATACTACCTTCTTTCTACTGAAGTCGACGCGCATTTGTACCTACTGTTTTGACAGTAACTTTGCAGTCTATTACTTCCTGAAATAGATTTACAGAGACTGACATTTCCAAGCATGCAATCAGGTATATTTCATAGACAAAGAAAGTAGAGTATCGTTTTCGCTCATACGCTATAAAAATAGCATTTATTATGCACAGCTGCATTTAATGCATTTGAAATTTGAATTTTATTGAGATAGTCACTTAAACATTGTCTTAGTCGATTAATGAGTGAAATTTCATTTACTACATCGACTAAGTTATTTTGGGCTGGAGCTATCTAAAGAATATAAAAGATACGAGACATATAGCTAATGTTCCTTAAGTACAGATACCCGTCAGTGTTTCACATAACCTTTGAACTGTAGCTGTCTTATTTTTATAAGAACACTTTAGTCTTTAGGATAGCTGATGACTTAGTATATATAGTCGTTTGAACATTTTGTCTTTACTTGACATAGGTGATGCACTGTAGCTATCATAGATATTATGATCATATAGGCGATAGCCTTTGAGATAGCTGATAGTTCATGCAGCTTTGTGACAGTTTAAGTTATATGAAGATAGTCGAAGGCAGGGTTAGATAGCTACTGCTACAGTTCGACTATATCATGAACTCATATAGATAGGTGATCTTTAGATAGTCAAAGAAGGATTACTGATGTTATGTTCAACTATGTTGCGGGCATTATGCAGATAGGCAATAGGACTATGCCTATGTTAACTGTTTGTGCATCTAAGTCTGCGACTATATAGATTGCTTTTGCTGCTAAGTGAGTTTCTGCGCCTACGTGACTTTTGCAATGCCTAAGTGAGTTTATTCACACCTATGTTAACTTGTTCGCCTAAGTGAGCGCCTATGTAAAGGCTTATGCTTTCCGCGCCTATGTTCTAGCGACTATGTTATCATAGCGACTATGTTATCATAGCGACTAAGTGATTATTCTTGCACCTAAGTCAACTAGAGCTTTAAGATAAATGACTAAGTGCAATAGCTCTAGATCTCAACGACTAAGTGAATTTTGCTGCGCCTAAGTATGTTCCAACGACTACGTGAGTTAGCTGTGACTTAGCTTGAATTCTGTAATGCCTATGTGAACTTAGCTTCTAAGCTGCTATGCCTATGTGAAGATAGTCTTATTTTGTAGCGCCTTAGTGAATACATGCAACTAAATTCTTCTTGATAGTGCCTATATCATACTTTGACAAATTTTCAAATTTCTACTTCTCAGAGGGCTTTGTTCATGAAGACTTTTGGTACTTATTTGAATTAACCCTTAAATTTTATTTTTCACAAAGGTTAACCCTAAGGATTTGTTCTTGTTAAACGAGTGTTTTGTTATCACCGAGACTATTCCAAGGATTTGTTGTCATCAATGTTAACCCTAAGGTTTTTTTATTAAAATTAACTCTCAGGATTTATTATCACCAAAATTAATGTAATTAAGTTAACAATAGGATTTCAACATAACATTCAATGATTAACTTCATTTGAGGAGTCAGCCTAACAATCTTTCCCTTTTTGGTGATGAGAAAATCTTGAATGATCTTCTTGAAAACTTGATGACTAAGTTCTTTAAATTGTTGTTTCATGTTACTAGTATAAGTTCTTGAAATTGTTTATCATGATACCACTACAAATATTTTGATTTCACTACAAATATTTTTCAAGTGAATGATTTTTCCCCTTGTTTGTTAGTTCCAGGTATCCCTTTTTGGTATCCCCATTTTATATTTTCATTAATGTTTTCTCTCTTCCTTACTTTAAGAGTTTTCAAGTACTTTTTCTCTCATTTTTATCGATAAGCAAAAAGGTAAATAGATAAAATGAGTGGAGTAAAAGAGTTATACTGAAATAGACTTAAATTTCATAAAGCAGAGTACATTACATATTATACATTTGTTTGATGAATAGGAAAGAGAAAATACAAGAGTACACAAATCTCAGCCATTTAACATTTTCTCTTTCGAGTGTATTGTTTGGAAGAAAAAGAAATATCAAAGGGATCAGTCGAGGGCGGTGGAGGATAAGCCCATGCTACTTTTAGTTCTTGTTGATAGACTGCTTCTCAGTCTAGAAAGATCTCAAAGGTTATGGGAGGCAATCCCATCGTTTCTCTTTCTTTGCCTACATCGAGATAGACAATATAGAACTTGGGAGCTCTAGGAACTTCATCTTCAAATTCTTTATAGATTTTTTATAGAGACCACTCTGAGAATAGAATCAGATCTTGTCCATGAGCAAGCCTTTCCTCCAGTTCCATGCCATACAAGTGCATATCTTTGGATACTCTCTTCCATTCTCTGAGTGTATATTTGAAGCATTAACTTTTGGCATCCTGAATTTGTCTAATTGTGATAAGAGTTTGACAGACAAATGTGTTGAGAATGTGATTGATGCCTTGTGTGTTCCAGGCTTGAAGTCGAAGAGTAGTGTTTATTCTCAGCATTCAGATAAATAGGGCTCTATAAGATTTAAATCTGGTGAAGTGGGTCTAAAAGAGGGGGTATTTCTGAGCTTCATCTTGAAGTGGAGGAACAAACAGTAGTTTGGGACTAGGATCAATTTCTAGATAGATTGACAAAGAAGACCAAGTAGGAGTTGTGGCACCTCCTTCCCAATCAGTGCCCTATCAGGGAGGTGTCACCTTATACAACTACATGTTGTGAGCTCGATTTTCCTGCGAGGCGCTGATGTCCATACCATTGATTAATCTAATAACACAACCATACCATTCCATTGAAAAATCTAACACGTATAGATAGCATCACATAATCCTTTGCATAAAGCTGAACCTTAAAATCATTTACATAATAAACCGCAATACATAACCAACTCATTAGAAACTTTCTCCCAAGATCATACTTAGGTTTAAAACATCAATATTGTTTAATTCCTACTACAAAAGAATCCTCAAGCAAAAAATGGGTTATGTACAAGCACGTGCAGACTGCGAGCGGGCCACGTGGTCACGTGATTACTTACTCCAAGTCAGTGGCACATGTCTCCAGGACACGTGCCTCGGTTTCTAGAAAGGTCCTAGGCTAGAATATACTATTGTTATCATGGACCAATCAGAGAGTAGCTCTTGTTGGCCCAGATAAGCGCACAGATAAGAAGTGGGGGTTGAATTGTCCCCTTAACGAGATGACATATTTTAAAATATGATTAGCAAAATTAACGAGATTGATAAAAATACGCTGAACAGAAATAATATTAGCTCTCTCAATCTCCCGAGCTCACTCGATCGTGTTGGAATAAATTAAGACGCAAGCATGCAACCACAAGACACAGGGATTTTAAGGTGGTTCGGGACCACGACGGGCTCCCTACGTCCACCCCTCACCAAACCGGTGAGGCTTCACTCGCTTCAAACTGAAGCACGCGGAGAAAAATCTCCAACACACATGGAGACTTCATCTCCACAACGATCTGACTGGTGGATCAACACACACACTCGACCGTACATAGTCGGTCACATACACACAGCATTATCATGTTCTGAAATGAAGGAAAATACATCAAGAATGCTCAAAATAAAGGATTAAACATGAGAGGCATCAGGAATCATCAATAGAAATGAGATATGAGATATCTCCTCTTAGGTTGGAGGCTGATAGAAGATGCTTCAACTAGATCCACATGGGAGGAAGGTCGATCTCAAACTAAACAGAGCCGCAGGTGCTTCTCCTTGAAGATCCGGCCACAAATCTAACTTTGAAGGCTTGAGATAGGAAGTAGATCTTGAGATCTTGGCTCTGGTCGAACTTCTCCACCACTCTGGCCACACTCCCATTCTTTTCTTCCCCTACAATATAGAAAGATAGCATATTAGGGTTCTTATCTCTCAAATTCGGAGTTGTACTATATATGCAAGTTAGAGTGGCCAAAAGACTCATAAAACCCTCCTAGAACATGTTAGAAACACCCTCATATGTCTAGGAACCTTTTGGGGGTATTATGGTAAAGATTCAAAAGGGTTTAATGGGTTTTCACGTGATTCGCAAATCTCGTTTCGAAAGGGTCAACCCATAGGGTCGACCCCTGTAACTTCTCTGCACAGATCAAGCAAAACAGAATGTAGGTTTGGGGGGATCGACCCTATTGGGTCGACCCCTGTGCAACTTGTGCACAGAATGGCCAAGACAGCAGTAGGAACATAGGGGGTCGACCCTGTTCAACTTTTCATACTCCATCGCATATGTGCTTCAAGGGACATCAAAGAATAACCATCGAGGTGAGTAGGGACCTAAAAGATCGAATAGAACAATATATCAACAAGTAAATCCCTTACGAGTTCAAAAGTATTCCTTTCAAAAAAAAGGGATTCATCATTCGAAGGGAAGTAGACTACCCAAAAATTTTACATTTTATTTATTATTATTATGTCGTAATTGAATAAGTAATTCAGAAAATTAAAGTGTCAAATGAAGAATGAATCAATGAAATATTGGTTTACCTTTACTGAGAACTTGAGTAAGAAGTAGAGTAGCTCTTTTGTTTGGGGGTTTTCTCAAACAAAAAAAAACAAAAAAAAGAACCCCTTTCTTTATTTGATTTAACTACTTGAGCCGGATCAGAGGAAACCCTCACGTCCGATTTTGAAAGGGGGAATCCATAGGAACCTATCTTGATTTTTCTTTTGCTAGGCCTATAGCTAAAAAACCCACTTTCTTACGATTACGAGGTTCATTCGAATATGAAATCCAATCCTAGAAATACAACATCTCACTTTTTTTTACTATCCAAGGCTTCGAGACATTTCGAAATAGAGAAATCTCTACTGGAGCAGGTGCTATCAGAGAACAATTAGCCGATTTGGATTTGTGAATTATTACAGATAATTCATTGATAGAATGGAAGGAATTAGGAGATGAAGGGTCCACCGGGAATGAATGGGAAGATAGAAAAATTCGAAGATGATCTTTTAACAATACCTTCTAAGAGGTGGTTAGTCCAAGATGCTGAACAACAAACTTTAATTTTGGAAAGACACCGTCATTATGGGAATGTACATGTGGTAGAAAAATTACGTCAATCCATTGAAATATGGTATGCTACCAGCGAATATTTGAGATAAGAAATGAATCCTAATTTTTGGATGACTGATCCCTCTAATCCAGTCTATTTAATGTCCTTTTCAGGAGCTAGGGGAAATGCATCTCGGGTACACCAATTAGTAGGTATGAGAGGATTAATGTCGGATCCCCAAGGATAAATGATTGATTTACCCATTCAAAGCAATTTACGCGAAGGACTTTCTTTAACGGAATATATAATTTCTTTCTATGGAGCTCGTAAAGGGGTTGTAGATATTGTTGTACGAACATCAGATGCTGGATACCTCACACGTAGACTTGTTGAAGTAGTTCAACACATTATTGTACGCAGAACGGATTGTGGTACTATTCGAAGTATTTTTGTAAGTCCTCGAAATGGGATGACGGAACGAATTTTTATCCAAGCACTAATTGGTCGTGTATTAGCAGACGATACATATATAGGTCTACGATGCATTGCCGCCCGAAATCAAGATATTGGGATTGGACTTGTCAATCGATTCATAACCTTTCGAGCACAACCAATATATATTCGAACTCCATTTACTTGTAGGAGTACATCTTGGATCTGCCAATTATGTTATGGTCGGAGTCCCAGTCACGGTGACCTGGTCGAACTGGGAGAAGCTGTAGGTATTATTGCGGGTCAGTCAATAGGGGAACCAGGGACTCAACTAACATTAAGAACTTTTCATACTGGCAGAGTATTCACGGGCGGTACTGCCGAACATGTACGAGCTCCCTTTAATGGGTCGACCCCTGCCATATTTGGTTAAAAAATAGCATTAACAACCATTTTCTCAAGGGTAAAAAGTTGGTAAGATGTTACCATTTTACTCTAGGTTTGAGAAGGGTTTAATGACCATCCTTGATGCTGCAAAAACATAAATACATCAAGTTGGTATAGGTAACAAAACTAAGGACTTCATACTTTTATCCTTGATTCATCCTCATGAAAGTCCTTGACATCATAGCCATTCAAATGTAGATAACACCAAGAATTGTTACCAAATACATAGCAAGTTCACTCATTCAAAGCCATTCTTGAGCCCTTAAACAAATTCCATTTGTTTCTCTAGTGGCATCTGTTGGGACCGGTGCGTTGGATTCAGAGGGGGTTGAATGAATCTCCCCTTAAAAATTTCACTCACTTCACAAATTTAAGCAAACTAAAACGCTAATCAATCTTCTGTTGAACCAGTAAGCAAATATGTGGAGCGCACCTATGCATGCATCTAGCGCCAACCAGATAAAAGAACAAACCATGAAGACAATGAATTTTAGGTGATTCGGTCCTCCAGACCTACGTCCACCCCACACTCAAACCAAAGTGTGGATTACTGCGGCGCAACACAGCTTGCGTTCGCTGGGCCTTACACCTTAGCCTACAACCGCTGAGCATCATAGCTTGCTTCCGCTGGGCAATACAGCTTAGCCATCGGTTGCCTAACAGCTTGCGCTGAGCCTCACATCTTGCTGTCCAGAGAATCACCTTCTCTGCAACCGCTGAGCTTCACAGCTTGCTCTGCTGGGCAATACAGCTTAGCCGTCCAGTGGAATTCTCCACTGCAAAACCTGCTGATACACAGCTTGAAGAAAGGTTTAAAAGAAAACACAAAATGGGAAATAAAACAGCAACAGAAAGCTGTATACGATAAAGCACAAAATACCTCTCAAGGAGCAAGTTGGTCTGGATCTGATCCAAGAGCCAACAGATAGCACCACTTCGAAGAATTCTTCTATTCTTCTTCTTCACGAGCTCTCTATCTCTCTTTCTTTCTGTTTCTCTTCTGCTTCTTCTCTCTTTCTCTTCTTCACTCTTTTTTTCTTCTTTTGGATCGTGCAGGCTCTCTCTCTGCTTCTGCCCCTTCTGCTTCGATCAATCTTCTCCAGATGGAGAAGTCCTCTTTATATAGCAGTTCCAGCAGGAGAAACACTGGGCGTGTGATTCCCACGCCTTCCCGTCCAGAAGGTTCCTCCACGTGTCATCATCCTGTCAGCCCTTCCAGCCTCGGATCACGTGCCCTTATTAACCTCCACAAAATAGCACCTATCAGGACATCAACCATAAAGTGTTCTTCAGACAGTTATACAAGATGTAAAGAGATTGCACGTAGTATGTATGAAACAGCCGATGTATAGACATGTCACAAGGGAATGTATAGACCTTGTATGCATTGTACACGAGATGCATAGTCATGCCATCGACGAGTGTACATACTTTGTTTTGAACAATGCACAAATGCATATAGTGTATGGACTTTGAATATGGATGCTTGGACATGCCTTCAACAAGTGTGCAGACTCTGCGTGTACTGTGCAAACGATGCACAGATATGCCACTGAGGGATGTACAGACGTTGAATGTGTGAAATGCAGTTTGCAACAGGAAAGTATGTACATTGAACATAGACGCACTAACATGCCGCCAATCGAATGTACATACTTGCAGGTATGTAATGCAGTGTGCACAAGGTGAAGTATGCACATTGAAAATGAGTGCACAGACTATGCTCATGAGTGTATAGACTTTGTGTTCTAAACGATGTTCCGACTTGACAAATGCAATGTGCATGCAATGCGATGTACAGACTTGCTGAACTACAACATAAACATATCAGCAGAGAATGTATAGACTCTACGTGCGTGCATGCTGCAAAGCAATGTATGGACTTGTGTGTGCGGGCAGACAATGTATGGACTTTAAATCAAGGGATGCACAGACTAAGCATATGCATGGAGAGCAGATGATGTACAGACTTTAAATGCATGAGAGACACTTGCACTGCCTTCCTATATGCATGAGGACTTTCATTTAGACAGAGATGTTTCATGATATGCAATGCTGACTTATAGTGTTTGCTATCATCAAAATCACAGGGTTACAACAATCTCCCCCTTTTTGATGATGGCAACACTATGAGTCACACTGACTCATGTCAAACTATTCTCCCCCTTTGACTTCATCAAAAAGAAAATAGTTTTAGATGAGAAATACAAATATGCATGCAATGATTGAATGAAAGTCTTCCCCTTTGACTAAGTCATGAAAGGCTCTCTCTCCCTTAATGGCATAACATGAATGCTAAATGCAGTATACATGCAGATTTCCCTTTGAACAACCCATTCTCTCCCTGAATGTATAACTCCCCCTGAATTATTTCTCCTCCTTTGAGAAAGGAATATGGACGGATGAAACACATCTCCTCTTGTGACATAATCAAGAGGTAGAGAAGATAGGAGGGAAAGAACATGAATAAGGTAAGGGGTCACTATACAACAGCTGAAGCATTGGTTCAGAAAGTGAGCATGATTATAGACAACTGTTAAAGCATAAGAGTCAGTAATATATAGTTTTGAAGGAATTCAGGTTTAACAGTGTTAAAGATAGAGTAAAGCAGCTGACCACAGAAAAAGAGTTATAGACTCCATTTATAGCAATGAATCTAGGGCACATGGTTTTAATAGATAAGTCAGAAACAATACCCTTTGTGATTAAACATGGAATTTCAAGAAAGGCAACTTGAATATATATTGAGAAAACAATTTACACTCAATGACTTTTGATTTC
Organism: Amorphophallus konjac; assembly: GCA_022559845.1. Taxonomy (NCBI): domain Eukaryota; kingdom Viridiplantae; phylum Streptophyta; class Magnoliopsida; order Alismatales; family Araceae; genus Amorphophallus; species Amorphophallus konjac. The sequence goes on along the minus strand of CM040122.1, from coordinate 309,001,549 downwards.
AAAGGGTTACAGAAGTTTATTTTTCACCTTTTAATTTTTAGAAACTGAGCTAAGTGAATAGACCAGTGGCATTTATGCTGTTGACATTAGGTGTACACCTTGATTAGAGGCAGGTACCCCCAGTTACTAGGCATAAACTACTAGATCTATTTCAGATCAAGACCTACAAGAAATAATTTTCACCTTTGACATTAAGGGTACACCTTGATCAGAGGCCAGTACCCCCAGTTACTTGGTGAAAACTCCCCCTATAGATTTGACCCTATGAACAGAGATAGCCTGAAGCACTTCATGACTTATGAATTCTCCTGCTTCCTTGGAGAAGATCACAGTTTCTCAATGCAATTCAGCCATTGCTCTGTCACTGTGTTCAGCTCATTACATTGATGATCTTATTTACTGCTGCCCAGATTTCTTTTAGAGTGATTGTTTAAAAACAGTACACACTCTTATTCACCTTTTCTAGACATTTCAGTTTAACACGTTCAGGTATTAAAAAAAACTTTTTCTATTCTAACCATGAGACAGAGATTAAGAGCTATAATAGTTTTCTTTTATGTCAAGTTCTGAAGTGCAGACACTTAACTCTTCAATTTATAAAGGTTAAACCTTTAGTTCCTTTCAATTTGTAAGTGTGATTCTTATAAATGAAAAATTACAATAACCACAGCTCAATGTACTAAACCAGAAGCAATACTGTTGTTCAGTGTAGGTGATAGGGAAATGATAGCAATAGGCATTAAGGTCCAAGAGCATCTGATGTCAAAGAATATGAATGAATTGAGTGGGGACGAAGAGACGTGAAAAAGATTCAATGTACTAAACTTAACTCTCAGCTCCCCCTGACACCATGATGCAACAATTATACTATGCAATGAGTCATTTCTTTTCAAATTTTTCAAATTTGATGATATGCAGTCATTTCAAGTTCACAATTTCATATGATGGAATTTAAAATGGATGGTCAGAACAAACCTGAAGAGTAGGATCCTGGAGTCTCCTGTTGAGTGCCCTGGTTTATTTATCCCTCATTTTCATACCAAGGCACACCTGTAGCATGTTAATCAATTTGATCCTGCAGGGACCCAAATAGCCTTGGGTCCTGAGTTAACTCTGACAGGTGTTCTGAATAATCTTTTAGCAATATTATCATCGAATTTCATCAAATAACAATTGTCCATAAAATGTCCAAATGTTCCACAATATCTGCATGTACCAACAGATTTTTTGACTTTATTATGATGCACATTAATAGAAGCATGAGGCCTAAGTGCATGAACATGAGATTGTCTGTTATTTACATGAACATTTTGTCTCTTATTTTCAATTAACCAACAGTTAGCAGACTTGTGACCTGACTTACCACAATTGAAGCATGAAATATTTACAGGTCTTGCTCTAGGGAATTTAGCAGATTTGGAATTTATGTGATTTCCCTGAACATACCAGCAGTCCCTGACTATATGCCCATACTTGCCACATTCAAAGCACCTGAGGTGCTTGCTGCTTGATTCAGAATTATTCCAGTAATATCCTGACTAGCACTCAACAGCCTTGTGCCCAGGCTTATTGCAGTTAGAACAAACAGTGTGCTGACTGAACTTGGGTTTAATTCTGTATGGATCATGAAAATGCATGGAAGACCTAGCATGCAGTTTATTGTCTTCTTTCATGATAAAACATGCATTCATGAGATGACCATGCCTACCACAATAGTAACATGAAGCATCAGGCTTCCTAGTAGCATGGTTTCTACCAAAATAATTTCTAGAATGTAATGTTTTACTTGCATGCTCATCCTTTAACATCAATATGCAATCTTCCATTATGTGACCTACTTTCTCACAATAATAACATGACCCCCATTTAGTATGAGTGTGTGAGAGATCATGTGACTTGTGTGCAGTAGTCTTTGTGCCAACCGGAGTATCTTTGTCCTTTTTCTGTAGATTTTCATTCTTTTTTAATTTTTGAGTTTGTCCTACAGTTTTGGGACTGATAGTGGATTTTTGGTTTTTCTGAGCGCTGAATTGAAAAACCGAAGGAGCAGGGGTTTTGTTTTGATCAGAAGCTTTTACAAACACAGTAGAAGTTTTATTCCCATTTATCCTTTTGTTTGTCGGACTGTAACCCAGTCCCTCTCTTTGAAAATTAACATTGTTTCCAAGAAGCTTATTCAGATTGTCCTTGCCTTTGACAAATTTTGATAGAGTATTTTTCAAGTCTTGAATCTAAGAATTTAAGACAATAATATTAGCTTCATATGTGGACAGATCTGTTTCACAGCAGATTACTTGTTGATGCAAGGCATCATTCAGACTTTTGAGTTTTTCTACTTCCTGTTTTAACTTTATTTCCTTGTCAGCTTCAGATATTGACTTGTTAAGATCATCAACTTCTTGCTGAAGGAATGTGATTGTAAGCTCATATTTAGCTATCTTCTGTTCACAGCAAGTGACATTTCCACTCAACATTTGGTTGATGGTTTTTAGACTCTCAATTTCTTGTTCTGCATCCACCAACCTATCAGAATTATCCATGCTCACACACTTGCCTTTTTTAATTGTCAATAGCCTATCTGACAGTTGGGTGTTTAGATGTTTCAGCTTGTTGATTTCCTCTTTCAATTTCCTATTTTTCTCTAGGAGATCATCATCAAACATCCAATCATCTAAGGAGGACTGACATTCATAAAACATTTCTTGTTGTTTCTCAGATTGAAGTTTGTTGAGATTTTTCTGAATCTCTAAATTTATTACTCTATCAACCTCTAATTTTTCAGAAATCAATCTGTTTTCTTTTTCAAGACTCATTGATTTGTGTTCAAATTCCTTGTACTGGTTTTTAAGTTTTTCATTTTCAGATTTCATATTTTCCAATTCAGAACTGACAAGCTCTAAATTTCTCACCAATTTTTCATTTTGAACAACATCATTGTTATGAGCCTGATCATCATCAGTTAAGCTAAGTCTTTCCTTTAGTTCAGCAATTTCACAAACAAGCTCTTGATTCTCCTTTTTGTGTAAACCAATTTATTTCATAAGAGTTTGTTTTTCAGATTTCAAATGATCTAAATCTGAATTAACAAAATTAAAATCTTTTAACTATCTTCTAAATATGTTATTTTCTATTTTTAGGAGTTCCATGTCCTCACCTCCTGAATTAGCATTCACATGATCATTCAACTTCCTTTTTAGAGATTTATTTCATTTTCTCAACTATTCGTAAGAATCAAGTAAATCATTGTATGCATCAATCCAATCATCCATATCATAATTTTCACATTTAGAAGGTACCTCATCTTAATCCTCTTCTTCATTTTCTTCTTGCTGTCCATCATCGTCAACCATCAGACATGTGTTGCGATTCCTAGTAAGCTTCAGTTTCTCTAAAATCTCCTTGGCAGACCTGCAAGAAGAAACACATGAAATTAGAGCTCTGTCAAGTGATGCTTTCATTAAATCTAATGCTCTCGAGTTGACAGAGTCTTTCAGTCTATCCTTATCAGTCCATCTAAATTTATCTTTTGATAATTTGTGTGGACCGTGGACCATTACTTTCCAAAGTTCAGGATCAGTCAATCTAACATACTGATGTAAGTTCTTCAGCAATAGATCAAGATCATTACCTTCAAAAATTGGCGGATGAGCCATTACAACAGATAGTAAACAATAGCGCACAAGACAATCGACAAGAATGCACCACAACCAGATAAGCAAAGCAAGGCACTAAGTCAGTGAAACTAAACACCGAGCACAAGAAACCCACTCTGAAATGCACCACAGAAGATGCAGGATCTGCTGCGGATTGTTAGATCCTATGCACAGCAACCCGCTCTGATACCAATTTTTGGGACCGGTGCGTTGAATTCAAAGGGGGGTGAATGAATCTCCCCTTAAAAATTTCACTCACTTCACAAATTTAAGCAAACTAAAACGCTAATCAAATCTTCTGTTGAACCAGTAAGCAAATATGTGGAGCGCACCTATGCATGCATCTAGCGCCAATCAGATAAAAGAACAAACCATGAAGACAATGAATTTTAGGTGGTTCGGTCCTCCAGACCTACGTCCACCCCACACTCAAACCCAAGTGTGGATTACTGCTGCGCAACACAGCTTGCGTCTGCTGGGCCTTACACCTTAGCCTACAACCGCTGAGCATCACAGCTTGCTTCCGCTGGGCAATACAGCTTAGCCATCCGCTGCCTAACAGCTTGCGCTGAGCCTCACAGCTTGCTGTCCAGAGAACCACCTTCTCTGCAACCGCTGAGCTTCACAGCTTGCTCTGCTGGGTAATACAGCTTAGCCGTCCAGTGGAATCCTCCACTGCAAAACCCGCTGATACACAGCTTGGAGAAAGGTTTAAAAGAAAACATAAAATGGGAAATAAAATAGCAACAGAAAGCTGTATACGATAAAGCACAAAATAGCTCTCAAGGAGCAAGTTGGTCTGGATCTGATCCAAGAGCCAACAGATAGCACCACTTCGAAGAATTCTTCTCTTCTTCTTCTTCACGAGCTCTCTATCTCTCTTTCTTTCTCTTTCTCTTCTGCTTCTTCTCTCTTTCTCTTCTTCACTCTTTTTTTCTTCTTTTGGATCGTGCAGGCTCTCTCTCTGCTTCTGCCCCTTTTACTTCGATCAGTCTTCTCCAGATGGAGAAGTCCTCTTTATATAGCAGTTCCAGCAGGAGAAACACTGGGCGTGTGATTCCCACGCCTTCCCGTCCAGAAGGTTCCTCCACGTGTCATCATCTTGTCAGCCCTTCCAGCCTCGGATCACGTGCCCTTATTAACCTCCACAAAATAGCACCTATCAGGGCATCAACCATAAAGTGTTCTTCAGACAGTTATACAAGATGTAAAGAGATTGCACGTAGTATGTATGAAACAGCCGATGTATAGACATGTCACAAGGGAATGTATAGACCTTGTATGCATTGTACACGAGATGCATAGTCATGCCATCGACGAGTGTACAGACTTTGTTTTGAACAATGCACAAATGCATATAGTGTATGGACTTTGAATATGGATGCTTGGACATGCCTTCAACAAGTGTACAGACTCTGCGTGTACTGTGCAAACGATGCACAGATATGCCACTGAGGGATGTACAGACGTTGAATGTGTGAAATGCAGTTTGCAACAGGAAAGTATGTACATTGAACATAGACGCACTAACATGCCGCCAATCGAATGTACATACTTGCAGGTATGTAATGCAGTGTGCACAAGGTGAAGTATGCACATTGAAAATGAGTGCACAGACTATGCTCATGAGTGTATAGACTTTGTGTTCTAAACGATGTTCCGACTTGACAGATGCAATGTGCATGCAATGCGATGTACAGACTTGCTGAACTACAACATAAACATATCAGCAGAGAATGTATAGACTCTACGTGCGTGCATGCTGCAAAGCAATGTATGGACTTGTGTGTGCGGGCAGACAATGTATGGACTTTAAATCAAGGGATGCACTGGCTGTACAGACTAAGCATATGCATGGAGAGCAGATGATGTACAGACTTTAAATGCATGAGAGACACTTGCACTGCCTTCCTATATGCATGAGGACTTTCATTTAGACAGAGATGTTTCATGATATGCAATGCCGACTCATAGTGTTTGCTATCATCAAAATCACAGGGGCACAATCGCATCGACTCCTTGAGGCTTTGGGTTGACGCATTTTGTTGAAGCTACCTTTCTGTTCTGATCCACTTCTCTTGATGTTTGCACACCAGAACTGAAAAGATAAGATCAAGTAATTTTGACTGAAGTTGCTGATGTTGCCATTGATGCTTAATGTTGTTCCTGCTAGCACACTTGTGCTTGTACACAATGCTAACATTTAATCTACTGGTGATCCTAGTGGAGCTTGTTGAAAGTACTATTGTGAGCTTGTTTACATGGTGGCATTTCATCAAACAGATGTGGAATGGCTGCTTACCAAAATTTGTTTGCTACCTGAATTTGATGGTACAATTTGCTGCTGGATTCTATTTCTTGCATGGCTAGCTTTAAGCTTGCTTGAGCTTGACTTCCTAAGAGGTCACCTTCACTTAAGCTTGTGGGTTACTTGCTGTTGGCTGCTAGAATAATCAAATGATGCTTTGTCTACTACTTTCATTATTGCTGGGTTGATGTAGCTAGCCCCCTTTGATGCTTCTTCAAAAACATATCTCATCCCTTGAACTACTGCATAAATAGAGGTGTTTCAAAAAGGTTCTAGTGGCCTTTGCTGTGATATCAGTCATGCTATGAACCCTTCTACTGCAATTCTGATTATGGCAGCATCCTAACGAATGCTTGTTGTGCATTTGCTAACATATCAGTTTTGCCTTCTTCAAATGATAAATAGGCTCAACAGAGATGCTCCAGATGAAGTGCTGACCCTTCTTGAAGTTTCAGATGAGTTGAAGAGGGTTATACGAAGCTTTCAATTGATTCGGAGAAATCTGATGGCACTTCGGTCGACCAACCGAAAGCACTTTAGTCGACCGAATTATGAAAACATCTGTCGACCCTTGAAGGACTTTCCTCCTGTTTTGCACATCTTTCTAGGCATGCTATACCTTTAATTCACAAGCACTTTTGGGATGATAGACCTGCATAATTAAACATGTTATGGGAACCAAATGCTTCAAGATAAACATATTCATTTTCACACATGTAAGTCCCAGAACATGAATCACACATATGCAACCACACATGTATAAAGCATGCACAACCAATCATACAAAAGGCCAAGTCGACTTCCAAGGAGATAAGTCGACTTGAATCTCAGACATAAGCTTGGAAGCCACAATAATGCACCACTAAAAAGTCATTTGATAAACTATAAAGAAACATTTTGTAATCATCAAAATCACACACTCAACAATCTCCCACATTTTGATGATGACAAAATGTTATGCATTATTGCTCTCTCCCCCTTTGGCATAATCAAAAATGGGGATCAACATAGGGAAATCAAAAAACATCAAAACCACATGGCATGAGTCTAAAACTAAAAGGAAAACCAAAAGCATAAAACCAAAGCATACCAAAAACGGACATGCTTAACCAAAACTTGTTGCATTGAGAGTCCCATGAACAAGATTAGGTAGACGGGTCAAATGAACATTGCAAATCTCAACAATGCAGATCCAATAAGCGTGAATTAAACTTAACAAGACCTCAGTCGACTTATGCAGCAAGATGTAAATGTAAAGACTATTCACATGGACTATGCACATGGAAAATGCAAAATGCTATACACTTGACAGAATTGTATGATCATTCAAGAATTTTTCACTGAGAGTCAAAAGCACCTATGCACACAATCACTGCCTCTCCCCCTTTGTCATTAACAAAAATCGACTGACAACGCGGTTATTAAAAAAGCAATATGTACAGCATATGCAGAAGTGAAAATTAGTTTTGGGTCTCAAACAAATTGTTCGACGTCATGTGAACTTAAGTTTTCTTTGATTTTCAAGTTTTTAGTTTTCTTGTTATGTGCATGGAACTAGATGCACATAGTTGAAATGCAATATGGACAAAATGGACATGTAGAGTGCAAATAGAATGATCATATTGGTCGACCAGTGAGATGATTCGGTTGACCGGATCCATATGTGATTGACCCCAAGCAGATAAATATACATACATGTAATATAGCTCCCCCTTTTGATTTAAAGGGATGGGATATGTGTACGAAAAGTACAGATGAGTCAGTGTAACCAGGATGCTCATGTGCACACCTAGGAGAGTGTGCAGTTAAATAGAGGAAGACATACAGCAGATCATGTAGTCAATCAAATTTTCAAAATATACATCAAATCAAATTTTCAATTGTGTAAGTGAATAATATGAGAATGAGTTTTAGCCATATGGATATATATATTTTCAGGTTAACATAATGAGAGACTACACAGACTGCACTTCATTTAAGTAGAACAGCGTATTGGAGGCTACGCTCTGCCTCATTAATTTTTCACACCATAATTTTTCTTCTCAATAAATTTCACAAAGATAATCTGAATTTTTTTAAGAGTAATCAGGTTCAAATTATCCATTTTTACACGAGGAGACACATAGAGAACATGCCAGACTCCCCGGTTACTCTGAATATAGACCATTTCACCTCATTTTGAACAAAGGTACATCAGTCAACACTTTTCTGAAATGAACCACACCACGTCTTAGGTGACGTGCATCCAATTTGCTCAGTGAGACTGAGTATTGCTCTGCCTTTCATTTTCTCATTTCATACCACTTGAGATAGATAGCTTTTTCCTCAATTACCTCTTCAAAATTCATGCAGCATGTTTAATTTCTCTAGAGTGTTGAAAAGAAATTCATGTATCCTTATATTTAACACTAATTTTCACATTTGTGCATGATGGTGTGCGAAATTGATTCAACATGTATGCCAGAAATTTTAATGAAAGCATGGTTGAGTAGCTCTCCCTAAATAAATGCACTTTATTAAAAGATTCCTCCCCCTGAGTAAGTTACAAGAGACACACCGGTTGAGACTCAGATGCAATATTATTTATCAAGGGAGTATATGATTATAGAAGTTTCAAGGACGGAGGTTGAGTAGCATATATTAACATGCAAGCACACAGTGAGAACATGAAATATGCAATGCACAAAGCAACATGGGTGCAGAATGCAAAACTTCAGATTTCACATGGAATGATCTAAATGCAACTAATACATGAACTCTAGTACTGTCCTAAATGCATGGCTAAAATGCACTTTACAAATAGATTCAAAAACCATAAGACAACATCATGACTCATGTGGGTCGACCCTTGGGGTCGACACTTGTAGTGTAGACAGTGACATAATTTTGAAAAACATTGTAGAAATTTTAACATTATCAAGCATCAATGTGCAGAGAATTCTAAGCAATTCAGCTTGAACAGTTAGCATGAGATGTACTTCAAGAACAAATGAGTCCATGTCACAATTGCAAGTCATTCTGTCAAAAACTCCCCCTTACTTGGTTCATCAAATTACATTTTGTCTGAAAAACACATTGTAAGCTTCAATTTGAAAATGTGTTTTTGCACTATTTCTGAAAATGTTGTTTTGCTTAGACCACACTTCATGCTCATTTGTGACCTAGCCCCGATGTCATATGGTCTGCATTGCATACTTTTGATTATCTCTTGCTCACTGCATTCTCATGCAGATCATAGGTTGCACACCCTTCTTTCAAAACCCTCACTGAGTTTTCTGAAAATCATGCATTTGTTATAAGGGAGTTGCTAGCTAATCAATGTGAAATTGATGCAGTCCCATTTTCTTTTGGTTGATAATATTGTTCTGTGGCTGCATATTTTTGTGGACTGAATTTAATCAAATGCTCTATGGCCTCTTCCAATGTGCTCCTCAGATATCAGGACAAAGCTGAAATGCTTTCAAGATATCAGGCCTCTTCCAATGTGCTCCGATACCAGTTTGTAGGATCAAGCCCTAACCGTTGCGCTAAAAGCTCGAGCTGTTAGCGAAGGTGAACTGTATTTCTTTATGACATTGCAGAACCCCACATCTATACGTGCTGTGGGCGGGCTTGAGGGGCTTCGCACATGGACCCCATAATCCATGCGTCAGGCTAGGCTGTCAAGCACCGATGCCCCACGTGGACCCCATAATCTATGTGGGACAGCAAATCCCAAAGGGAGACATTGGACCCCATGATCCAACAATCTCTCCCCCAGCGTCACCCGGGGGATTAGAACCCGCAACCTTGCTCTGATACCAGTTTGTAGGATCAAGCTCTAACCGTTGCGCTAAAAGCTCGAGCTGTTAGCGAAGGTGAAATTGTATTTCCTTATGGCATTGCAGAACCCCACATCTATATATACTGTGGGCGGGCTTGAGGGGCTTCGCACATGGACCGCATAATCCATGCGGCGGGCAGGGCTGTCAAGCACTGATGCCCCACGTGGACCCCATAATCCACGTGGGATAGCGAATCCCTAAGGGAGACGCTGGACCCCATAATGCAACAGCTCTGAAAAGGACCAATCAGAAGATAGCTCTAAAAAGGGGATTATTCACATTTCTCTTCTATAAATATGGACCTATCATCTGGGAAGAAGCTACTGTAGCCCTTAGACATTAGAGACGCCCTGAGCCTTTATGAAGAGCATCTGAGAAGAAGAAAAGAGAGAAGAGCAGCCCTCCAGTAGTTTGCCTGAGCGACCCTAGCACTAAGAGGAAAAATCTGAAAGAAAGTGGAGAGAACCTTCCTCCTCGAGTTATTGCGTGGCAACTGAATAGAAAATCGGACTAGTCTTCAGATCTGAGTCAAGATCTACATCTTCAACTTCAAGATTTCAATATGAAGCTACATTTGTGTTCTTAGTTTCATTTTGTGTTTTCTTTTGAAACTCTGCATCTATTTTTCGTGTGTAGTGATATACTAACAACAGTTTTTCTGATACCCTGTTTTAGGGATCAGACCGTGTTTTGGCTACTGAGCAGCCGTGTACAATCGAGGAGAGTGTTCCTCGAAGTCAAGCTGTGAATCAGCATCTGTGGTTGTCTTTGGGGTTAGTCCTCGTGTGTTGCTGCATCTTAGCAGCGTGCTTTTCTTTTGGGGTTCATTCCCGGTGGCTGCTGCATCTTAGCAGCGTGTTTTTCCTTTGGGGTTCATCCCCGTGTGGTTGTTGCGATTAGCAACGTGTGTGTGTGGCTTGGGGTTCGTCCCCGTGTGTGGCTGTGAAAATAGCGTGTGTGTATGGGGGAGGTTCATCTACGTTAAGCTGTGTATCAGGGTGTTGTTGGGGACTTGTCTCCGTGTATGTTGCTGCATTTGCAGCACAGGAAGCCTCACCGTGGTGAGGGGTGGACGTAGGTATGATAGATAGTAGCCGAACCACTTTAAAATCTCTGAGCAATGGTTTGTGTGATTGTGTGACTGATCCATTTCTTCTATCCCCCTTCACAGATTCTTGTGTGAATATCAATCTCTGCATATCGAGTTGAAGTCGAACACACTGTTCACACACACCCAATAAGTGTTCAATTGATCTCTACTTAGTGGTGTGGCAGATCTTTCTACATGCCAGGATTTTTATTTGGGAAAGGATTGATAGAGACACTATCACACACACTAAACTAAATCTGACTGCAACACGCATTCTATCTGCACACATAAACAGCTTAGCTGAGTCTGTTCTAACAAGCCACTCAGTTCTTTGACATGATCTTTCTGATACCTAGTGTATCTAAGTTTCACTCAATTGCTCTTAAGTGATATCGTTGAATCCACTGTGTGTTGAAACCAGAGTTTCATCTAATTACTTTTTTTAAAAGGGCGTAATCAATTCACCCCCCTCTTGATTACGGTTGCACCAAGCGACCCAACAATTGGTATCAAAGCCTTGCTCTGCTTTTCCTAGATCCAACGATCTACAGAGGGGATCCTAGTGCAACTACAGTCATGAGCTCTTCTATTGAATAGCTTTCGATGAATTCTCCACCGATTTTTAATGGTTCCAATTACTCTATGTGGCTAGGAAAAATGTGTGTGTTCATTAACTCCATCGATTCAAAGTTGTGGAACCTTATATCTCATGGTCCTCATGAGTTGCCATCAGATAAGTCTGAATGGTATGCTGAACGTAGGTCCAAAAATAATGAGAATCTTATGGTTTTGAACTTGTTAAAGGTTGTAGTTGATTCCAAGTCATTCCCTTTTGTCTCTACCTGCAGCACTGCTAAAGGAATCTGGGATGGCTTGATCAAACTCCATGAGAAGAAGATGGAGCATAGCTACCCTATGGCCAACATCAGTGGTCAAGTGAGTGAGGAATTCGAAGAGGTAAACTCTGACTCCGATGAAGTATCCATTGAGGAATTAATAGATACTTATGAAGAATTGTTAAGTAGATACAAGAAAATGAAATCTGAAAATAAGAAATTGAAAAAGAAACTTGAAAACAATCCTAATGACAATTCTTCTTGTGAAAAATGCTCCATTTTTGAAGAGATGAATGAAACTCTTATGCTTGACATAGATTTACATAAAGTACAAATTGGTTGCTTGAGGGATGAAAATGGAACCCTTCAAGTTAAAATCTCTAAGTTGGAAGAGATTGAAAAATAATTTCAAAATAAATTAAAATCTATGTCTAATGATCAACACTTGCTTGATGAATTGATTGTGAATAAGGAACTCGCTGAGGAGAATGAAAAATTGAAAGAACAAAAGAGTTTGTTGATTGATAAACTAAGTGCATATGAAACAAAAAAAATAAGTGCATATGAAATAGGAAAATGTGTGGCTATTGATGAATCTGAAAAACTACATGACTTAGAACAAGAAATTGAAAGCTATAAAAATATGAATGGTATGTTAAATGATAGGCTTTCTGCTTGTGAGGAAGAGATGGCTAGCTCCGAACTGTATATTTCCTCATTGGAAAAAGAAATCAATAACTTGAATGATTCTCTGGCTAAATTTTTTAGTGGAAAAGAAAACCTGCATAAAATCCTGGGAACAAAAATTAATTTTCAGAGAGAAGAGCTTGGCTATACTCCAGTGAATAAAAAGTCCTTTGAAAATAAATTGTGTACTTCTTTTGTCTCTAGTTTGAATGAAGCCAGCACTTCTAAAACTCTCCCAAAATAATCTATTGGTCTGAAATCCCAAGAACAGAATTTCAATAGAACTGAACTGAAAAATCAAAAGTAAAACAAGAATCAGAAAAAGAAGACAAATCAAGTGCAAAAACTGAAAAACAATCCCACTGGTTCTCATGTGCATGCTAAGATTTCTCATATTAGACATCATGAATAAAAAAGAATGAATGTTTCATGTTTGTACTGTGGCATGCATGGACATATGATGAATGATTGTAATCTCATGAAAAGAGATAATTTAAATACATGCATAAATAAACTTGTTTCTAAAGAACGAAGAAACATTTCCTATTTCTACTGTAGACTGCATGGTCATATTCTAGATGATTGCAATGCAACAAGAAAAGGTGAGTTGAAAGCATGCAGGAATAGAATTAGTTTTGAAAAATAAAAAATATTTCCAAATGAGAAAAGAATGTCTAGAAAATATAATCTAAACAATAAAGATTCAGTTAAAAGAAATCCTTCTCAATGCTGTCATTCTTGTGAAAAATTTGGTCACATCCAATCAAATTGTAGATCAGTCAAAAAGGGAAACAATTTTCATGTTGGAAATGTTAAACTATCTGTCCATCAACAAAACTTTGTCAATCACATGCATAAAAAAGAATGTCAAATCATCTGTGTGCTACCATTACTGTGGCAAGTATGGGCATGAATTGCATGACTGTTTCACAATGAGAATTGATGATTTGAATGCAATGAAGAAGAGAAACTTGCATGTTAGATATAGAGCTAACCCTCAAGGACCCAAAAAGGCTTGGGTACCTAAAAATGTCAAATGAGAAGTCTATTTTGTAGGTGTGCCTTGGAAATAAGAAGGACAAAGTAATCACTCAGTAAAAAGGTTGTCAAGGCACACACAGAAATTTCTGAGAACTGTATGATGAATCTTGAAGATCTTGAAGTATGAAAATTCATATTCAAGAAAGCTTGGGTACTATCTGTCTCATGAGTTTTTATTGCTTTTGCTAATGAGTTTTTACACCTTGTGTGCTTATTTCTGCAAATGAGTTTTCTTCGCAGAATGCATCAAGATTCCTTATACTCAATCATCTACCTGACAGATTTCTAGTATATCAAAATGTGTTTGTTGGAATGATAGGTTAAGTCTATCAGGAGTTGTGTGCATTATGTTTTGATGATGTCCCACTATAAGTCATTGGTTAGTTATTTTGAAAAATCTAAAATATATATTCTTTATTGGCTAAATGTGAGGAAAAGCAGTAAGTTTAATGAATGAGTTGACTCCATCTAAAGAAGGCGTCGACTCCCTCTCTCACAAAATGAAGAACAGCCAAGGCAGCGTCGACTCTAGCAACATCATGCTCTTGCATGCGTCGACTCCGAACGTCGCCAGAAGCTACTTCAAGTGCGCGTCATAGAGTGCATCAACGCAAGCATCTTAATGCGTCGATGCAGCGCCAAACCAGCCCCTGTCAAACGGGCGATACTCCTCAAATAAGTCGACACTATTTTCACAGTGTGTCGACACAGGGGCACTTCCCAGAGATCGCTTCAGATGCCTCTTCAAAGGATGCGTCGACACACCTATCTAGCTGCATCGACGCACAATGGCGTAGCTCGCAATAGTTCAAGCGGAAAGGCAGTTGCGTCAATGCAAACCCTTCACGGCGTCGACTCGTGCTTCACCCTCATGCCTAGCAGCTCACAAGACAGGAAGCTGCATCGACGTAGGGAGCTAAGCGCGACGACGCACTTGAAGAGCTTCGTCTGTTTCAAACTCGTTCGAGTCAAACACACAATCTCATCTGGAGTCAATGTCGTAGGATCCTAAATCACATGAATCAAGGTCTGAAAAAGCTCCTAGGATAGAGAATTGTCCTCTTCATCATGAGGCATCATAGGACCTTTTGTGAAGAAGGATTTGTTAGTTAACATATCTGGGAAAGGTCCCTTTTCAGGGAGATCTCCTTTTTGCAACAAGCCAATCAGATTGTAGTCATAAAGAGTACCTAGGACAGAGGACCATCCTTTTATGTCCTAAGCCAATGAGAGAAGAGATCTGGAAAAGCTCTTTGTCCAAGAACCTTATCTCTATTCCAACCAATCATAAGGCAAGATCTGGGATGAAAAAATCATATGCCCCCTCCATCTATAAATATAAAGCTCTATGATTGAAGAGCTACTGTTGCTGTCGATGCCACTGCTTAGAGAAGAGAAAAATAAATAGAGAGTGGAAAAAGAGAAAGTGAGCAGCCTCCCTGAAGCCTCTAGTAGAAACATTGAGAGAAAAAGAAGAGAGGAGAGGATTCGCAGCCCAGAAACCAGTTCGATCCAACTCTGTGTCGTGGAAGTTCAGATCACCGTTTACATCTTCTTGGTTCAGTTTCCTGACTTCTGTCAGAAGCTGTATTTTAGCTCTCTTGTTTAGAGCTTTTCTTTGTTATTTTTAGTTTCTTCTGTTAGACGTTTGATGTGTGTTTTCTGAGCTTCCTCAACAATTTTTTCGATACCCTGTTTCAGGGACCGGAGTGTGTATTGGCTGCCTCGCAGTTGTGTGTGTGTGTTGAGGAACGTTTTCCTCATACAAGCTGTTTGACAACGTGTGTGTGTGTATGTGTGTGTTCTTCTTGGCCAGAAGAGAAAGTCTCACCGAGTTGGTGAGGGGTGGACGCAGGCTTGCTAGATAGTAGTCGAACCACCCTAAAAACTGTGTGTTGTGATTTGCTGTATCGATTCCCTTTCATATACCACAAGTGTTGTAACTCGATAAACGTGCTTTCTTGTGTGTGTGATTCAAACATCTCGTGTATTAGCATAGGATAATACTTAAAGTCACTTTTTCCACCTTGCAATCTCTGTTTGATTTGTGAATTGACCAAGAATTGGGTGTGCGATCTATTCACCCCCCTTCAGATCCACTCATACCACCTATCAATTGGTATCAGAGTGGGTTCCCTAGAGATGTGGTCCAACAACTAGGGGACATCTGACGGGAACATCCCTCGAAGCTTCATAGCTAAGGGTCACTGCATCAATCAACCCCCATTCTTTGATGCAACAAATTACTTATACTGGAAAAATCGGATGGAAGTTTTTCTTCGTGCCTAGGATCACCTGATCTGGCGAGTAGTCAGTCGAGGCCCTTTTGTTTTAATAGATCTGGATGATACCTGGACCCTTGACCAGATCAAGAAGTCCATGATTAACTGGAGTGTGATGAACACAATGCAATGCGCTATCCATCCCATCCCACTGAATACTCTAGAGTATCCACTTGCAAATCTGCAAAAGAGATGTGGGATATGCTTGAGTTAATCTATGAAGGAACTTCTGAGGTCAGGGCCACCAAGGCTAACATGCTAATATCTGACTATGAAATGTTCAGAATGAAACCTGACAAGTCCATTTCTGAAATGTATGCTAGACTCACCCAACTGACAAACTGCCTAAAATTATTGGGTAAAGAATACTCTGATAGTGAACTGTTTAGAAAGATTCTTAGATCTCTCACACCAACGTGGCACACAAAGGCCACTATAATTGAAGACTCAAAGGACCTTTCCGTGATGACTATTGATGGGCTGGTAGGTTCGCTCATGACATATGAGCTCAACTTGAGAAGAAACGAGGAAGATGACAAGAAAAAGAAGCCAGTGGCTCTCAAAGTTTCTGAGAGCACCGACGAATCCGAGGAAGATGATGAAGACAACTTCCAAGAAGACAACATGTGTGACCATGCTCTACTCACCAGGCAGTTTAAAAAATTCTTAAGAAGTAAAGGTAAATTCCAGAAAAAGAAGAGGATGCCACGGGTAAGTAGAATTCCCAACCTCAAACCTGATCAAATAAAGAAGTCTGAGAAAGTTTTATGCTACCAGTGCAGGAAGCCCGAGCATATGCGAGGAGAATGATAGGTTCGGTGCGGTGGATTCAGAAGGGGGTGAATGAATCCCACCCTTAAAAAATTTCGCTCAAAAAATATTACGGAATTAAAAACTCAGATGGGTTAATCAATTGAGCAAATATGTATAGCGCGCCTAAACATTCATCTAGCGGAAGCAAAGGAAAGCAATCAACCCACTGCACAGATGATTTTTTAGGTGGTTCGGTCCACAGACCTACGTCCACCCCTCACTCCAAATCGGAGTGAGGCTTCCACTAGCAAAAGCTAGAACCACAGACTCAGTCTGCAAACAGGTGCTGCCTAACAGCTTGACTAGAGGAACACACTCCTCTCTTCCTCCAGACTGGAGGGAAACCACTAGTGACTACCCGTCACTAGCAACCAGAGACTAATGTCTCTCTTCCTCCAGACCAGGAGGGAACCCACAGGTGGCAACCACTACCTGCAAACCCGGAGTCAGAGACTCCCTTCCTCTGAGACCAGAGGGAACCCACAAGTGACACGCCGTCACTTGCAACAGGAAAACAGATCTCCCTTCTCCTGAGACCACAGGAGGAACCCCGATCTCAAACCAGAGAATCGAAAAACATAGTGATCAAATAAAAATAAAAACAAGAAATGATAAAAACACAGCGACTGAAAGCTGTAAAGGATAATAACATAGATGTGGCTCCCATAGAGCTGACTGGCCTGGATTTGATCCACGGTCCAGTAGACAGATCTTCAATAAAGTCTTCTTTCTTCTTCTCCACGAACTCTCTCTCTCTTTCTCTTTTTCTTCTTCTGCTTTCACACTCTCCCTCTCTGCCCCTCCTTTCTTTTCTTCTCACTGTCTACTCTTCTCTCTGCTCTTCTTCTTCTTCTTTCTTTTCTCTTCTTCTGTCTTTTTTCTTCTTCTGGATCGTGCAGGCTCTAATTCACTCTCTGCTTCTGCCCCTTCTGCTTCGATCAATTCATCTTCAGAGGAAGAGGCTTCATTATAGAGCAGCAGCAGGAAGGTGGGCATGTGTCCTCCTCAGTTCCCGCCCTAACACCTTGGCTACGTGGCAGCATTTCAGCCTGCAGGATGACACGTGTCACGATTCTAGCTTCTTGGATCACGTGTGTTGATTTTATTTTGCTTCTCTATCTTCTTTTTCTTGGGGTCTTAATGATGATATGTAGCAAGATGACAAGCAAATAATCAAAGATCTGCACTCAACCTATGAACATGTGATCATGAACCTAGGCAACCAAAGCAAGCTGTAGCATGGGCATGCTATCTCAACCAAACTAAGCTAAGGAATAAAGGAAAAACACACGCCGGGGCGTGGAGCAAGGAGTAAATAGAAACACACCGCAAGGGGTGGAACAAGCAAGGAAATAAAAGATGTGAGATGCGAAAGAGAAAGCTAATGCCCAATACTTAAGAAAGATGTGATCGCCACCAAAGTAAAAATAAGCCAAAGACCTGAAAATACCTTGGAAATAGGTGGATGAAGCACCCGCCCACGGGAGAGGAAAGATCAAAGAAACCTGCAGGTCAGCTGAAAGTAACGGTCAGAACCCTGTGCGTCACTTGGAAGTGACGGTCGCTCGATAGACCGCTGGAAGAATATGACGCGCCTGCACAAGACCGTCAAATAACCTGCAGTAGCAAAGCGTGAATCCTTTTAACTCCAACTCTTCCAGCCGGCTAGAAGACTTGGGCCTCGTGCTGAGACCTGTAAACCTGCCAAAGACGTAGAGAACAAGAAAAAAACCCAAATTAGCCCTTTAGACAATATAGCATCAATTCTTCAATAAACACAATATCATCAAAAGGAAAGGGAAATACCGGGAGGTTTTGGTTTTTTAACCCCTCTGGGCGTTTTAAAAGATTGGGAGGAAGTTTAGATGATGAAAACCAGTGAAAAACGTGGAGAAAGGAGAGAATAATGCTTATGATGAAAGGGAGATGGAAAAGGAATTCAATATGCAAATATGAACTTTGGAACCAAGAGGAACATATACTCCCTTCACCAGGCAGCAAACAAACGTGAGAAGCGCTTCTCCTTGATCAATCGTGGCTCTAAAATGCGGCAGCACTTCGTCGCAAACTCCAGAATTTCCTCCTTAGGACCATAAAGTTAAGGGTTCTATTTATATACCCTCAAACCCTCAGGTCGAGCAGAGGAAAATCCAACAAGATAAAGGGATAACTCTTAACAAATCCTTGAAGATAATATCACCAAGAGTCCATAGAATCAAACAGAAGGTCCTGAGGATCAGATTTGGAAGCGATATCGTCAATCCAAGTTCTTATCTCGACCACGGAGTAGCAGAGAAAAGGCCTGAACTGCTAGGACTCTCTGAAGGAAGTAACGGCTGCACGACAGACCGCCACAGTGAAATAACGCATCAAGGAACATCCGTTACTTTCAACCTTATCCCAAAGAGATAAGATCAACAGGAAGAAGATCAAAACAATAGGACTCTGTAAAGAAAGCAACGGCCAAGGCATAGGGCGTCAGAATGAAACAACGGCTGCACGGCAGACCGTTATATTCTACATATAGGCCAAATGATAAGCTTTGGAACAAGACCTCAAGCTTCAGAACTCTTCAAGGAGCAACGGCCCAGGACCCATCCGTTAGAAGGAAGAAACGCGCCTGGGACAGACCGTTATTACCAATGGAGTTCAAAAGAAGGAATGAAGGTTTTGCTAAGCTTTAGTCAAAATGAAATGCCACAAAGAGCCACATCCGATCAAGGAGTCAAGACCCAAGAAATGATCTTCAACTAAACAAAGAGACTCGATGAAGAGTGAACAACTCGGAGCATCATATATAATGAATAAAGAGATGACCCGACTTATTGGTCATAAAACGGGTGTCAACAGATGCCCCTCCTTAACGTCCTCTTTGCAGGGGAGCGAGCGGAGGTGAAGCGAAAGTAAAATGGAACATGGAGATGAAGCGGAAACGAAGTGGAGTGGATCAAAAAGTGGGCGTTAAGGTAAAACGACACCCGTTCTTTACCAACAAGCGATAGGAATTTTCTGGAAAACTTCGAACTGATCACAAGGAAATAGCCAACCAAAGGACGCATGTCTGGAGGAACTAACAACTAAGGAAAGGAAACACGGCTAGCCGACGGAGGCAACGAAAAGGAAAGAGAACTGACTAAACTCCAGACAGGAATCTTCAGCCAACCAAATCGAGCGACGAGATCAAAGGAAACCTTCTAATTCGAGTGGAATAATTCTCCTCATTCGAGATCAAGAATACAGCTATTCACCATCATCGATCTACCTTGAACAGATGAAGCACATGAATGCTCAAAAGATGCGTATGATGCATGCTGGGCTAAAGAAAAAGAAATCTTTAAAATAAATGCAAAGAAAGATAAAATATCAAGATACTCGAGAATAATATTGCTAAGCTGGAGAAACCAGGGTCAGGACACCATCTGCAACCACGGCGTGCAAGACAGAACCATCGTCCCCAAATTTTTCCAACCTAACGGCCTATCCAACGATTAAACATGTGAACTTAGATCATCATCATTTTTGTTTAAGGGGAACATCAGATCCCGGAACACATGAATGACCAGCCGGTTCTCGAGATAGTATATCATAAATAACATATAGTAATGCATTAAAGGATAAGGGAAAGAGATACAATACCTGACTTACCTGCCTGACGAACGGCAGAGCGTGACTTTGTTCATAAATTCCTTCATGAAAGAGGTTAGCCATAACAAATATGAACACGAATTAAGGCATAACCATTTGTACGTGCGAGAGGCATCAATAATGAACAACATGAAAGGAAATGGAACCATTTTAACATTAATTAGACCATTTAATTCATCAAGAAACTTGCAAGTTTGTAACGGTCTAGTGTAAGAGCGTCACACGAAATAACGGACCAATACTGGGCCGTCATAAACCAGGCGGTTCACATTCTTCAATAAAATAGGGCCAACACATGTAACGGTCGAAGACAAACGCGTCAGAAGGATGTGACGGTCGGTCGATAGACCGTCACATTTCCTGAGCGTTCAAAAAAAATAAAACCCGAACGGTCACGGCCCATTCATTCAACATTCAACACCCCAAAAACCTCCAACCGAGAAACCCTCCGGCGACCATCAACCCCACCGCTCCAATGGCCGGCGACGAGCCATCCCAGCCGCCTCCACAGAAGAGGGAGAGAGGAATGAGGAAGGCAATACGGCGGTTCCACCGCCGGCTAGAACGGGAGGCCATCCCGCCGGTGGAAGAAGAGCAAACGGCGAGAAGAGATCCAAGGGAGGAAGAGGAAGCTCCCACGGCTGCAGAGGACCAAGAAGAAGCCCCCTCGGGTGAAGAGGAACCCAAGGAGCCAGCAAAGAAGAGGAGAAGGGGCATGGACCATGAGGTAGGTCCCCTCGCCCTAATTTCAAAATTTTTATTTTTTTATGTTTTTATTATGGATGCATGTAGGATTGGGGGGTAGAAATGGGTCCACGAACCCATTAGGATTGCTTGTAGGCCATTTGGCCAAGGTGGGAAGCAAAATGGGAATGCAAAGGAAAAAAAACCCAATAGCAGACAATGTGACGGTCCTGTCAGAGACCGTCACACGCCTGACGCGCCACCCTGAGTGCGTCAGAGCCAAGTAACGCCCCACCCCAGGGCCGTTACATCTACCAGAGATCCAAACTGTTTTTAGGGTTTTCTAATTTCTGAATTTTTGTTTTGTTTTTATTTTATAAATGTTTATGCAATGATTTTATGATGCAATTGACTAACCAATGATCTACATGAATGCAGGGAAAGAGAAGAACGCGGATCTCCTGGCTGCAGATCCGGGCAGTGTACCAGGCATTGCCCGATTACCAGAGGGAGAGACTGGCCGGGATGGGATTCGCCGAGGTGCTCAGCATCGAGGTGATCCGGATGGACACGCCGCTGCTGTACGCCTTGCACGAGAGGTGGGACCCAGTCAGCAGAGCCTTCATCTTCCCGTGGGGCCACATGATCCCCACACTAGAAGACATAGCGAGGATTACAGGATTGAGAGTCCACGGAGCTGCAGTGACAGGATGGACGTACGGCGACTACCGGGAGATGGCACAGCAGCTGCTCGGACTGGATCTGATCAGGCCGGGACAGTCCTCATCTCAACTCTCGAGATCAGTACTGCAGGAGAGCTTGGGGTTGAGAGGAGCAGCGATCGCCGTAGGAGAGCTACCCGAGGAGCATCTGGGCAGAGTGATAGACCAGGTGCGCCCTCACGTGGCGGCGGAGGTAGGACCTGAGGGGGATAAAGTACTGCGACGCTTCCTGATGCTGCTATTCGGGAAGCTCCTCTTCGCGACTCGAGCGGACGTCATCAGCTGCAGACTGCTTCCGATGATAGAAAACTTGCACAGAGTCGGGAGATATGCATGGGGAGCAGCAGTGCTCGCGTTCCTGTTCGAGTCCCTCAGCACGACGGATCGACAGACGATGCTGGGCGGCTTCTCACCTTTTCTGCAGGTGAGTGCAATTTAAATGCTTTCTATATTATGCAAAAAATGTCATGATTATGCAATTTGACTGACTTGATTTCTAAAATGCAGATCTGGAGCTACATGTATCTCCCGGGCATCGGGAGAGGCACGCTACTCCACCCCGGCCGTATCCCGATCGCGAGGCGATGGACGGTAGCGAGGGACACAGGGTCGATCATCAGACTGACCCGGACGATCCAGGACGACCTGGACTCCTACCCACACACGTCGGTAAGTCCAGAACTCGAAATGATTTCTACATGCTTTTAAATGCTTCTACATGATGAACTTATATGCTGATGAATGGACTTAATGTTTCTAGGTGAGATGGACCCCGTACCGCGGCGAGGGTTACACGGGACAGCCGTGGGTAGAGGCGGCCTTGTCGTACAGGGGCGAGACATATGGCTGCATTGCATCCACATCATCGAGCCTCTGCACTACAGGCTGATCCTGCGGACTCGGGGACTACACCAGCCCGAGGTGACCTTTCCACGCCACAGTGATGACCACCCAGGCAAGTCGGCAAGGGGCATCAGTGGCAACGTGGATTGGTGCGCCCGGAAGGCGAAGTACGTCCACGACTGGAACAAGCGGGGCCGAGCGGTGAAGGAGCGAGATGAGAGCGACGAGGCATATCTGAAGGCCTTCGCTCGACTCTACGGTGACCGGGTGTACCGAGGTACCCGACGACCGGTATGCAACTCTAAACCTTAAACTCTTTTATATGCAAAAAATGCAATGCTATATGTAAATGACTCACATGCTTTCTAAATGCAGCTAGACCCTGAGGGACGGATAGCCGAGCTGGAGGGATTACTTCACTCCACCATCCAGCAGCGGGACGAGTACCGGACCGCCCTGGAGCTCCTGGTGAGACTCTAAACTTAAACTTAAATGATTATGCTTATGAAATGCTTAATGTGATTAATCATGAAAATGCAGCGGGCCGAAAGAGCCCAACGACTTGGCCCGATGCCCCATCGTCTTCCTCTCAGCCTGCGGGAGGCAGGGCTGAGCAGGATGCCGAGTTTGCTCGGGCGGTTGCCCGGGCCGAGGAGGCAGAGGCCACCCTCACAGAGCGGGTAAGATGCTAAAATGCTTATGCTCATGATGATGCCAATTAAATGCCTTATGATTAACTATATGAAATGTAATCTATAGGCGAGAGAGGTAGCCGCAGCAGTGGCCGAGGCGAGGCAGGCTCGGTCGGAGGCAAAGCGTCTCCAAGCGGAGATAGAGAGGAGCCGGGCCAAGACGGAGAGAGCCCGAGCAGAAACAGAGCTAGTGCGGGCGGAGATGGCCAGATTGTGAGCGGAGACCCCGCGACGCCCGGACGACGGAGAGATGGAGCGACTCAGGGCTGACATCGCACGTATAAGAGGCGAGCGAGATCGGTTCCGAGTGCAGACCTTCGAGATGAAGGGCGCGATTGGGGCCTTGAAGGATGCACTCCGGCTTCTAGGGAAGAGGTCGGGGATGAGCAGCCGGAGCCAGAGCGTGGCCCCTTTCAGCAGAGTTCGTGGGTATTTTACCAGTTCTTCCGGCCATCGGAGGAACGAGGAGGCGGACCAGAGACGACAGCCAGAGGGTGAGCACAGCGCCATGGGACCAATAGCCAGGCAGCCCGAGGGTATCGGAGATAGTGATGGCGGCCCGGGAGATAAGTCGGCCGAGTGATATATATATTTTTCTTTGCATTTTGTTATCACTTGTACATGACTTATATCGAAAAATGGAGTGAAAAATGAAATTTCTTTTTGGTCTTTTGTTATTTTGTGCAGGAATGTGAAATGCCAAAAAGAAACGAAGGATTGTATGTGATGATGAATGTGTAAGATGTGTGTATGAATGAATGTGTAGGAATGCATGTATGTGACAAATGAAAACAGTTGTGCATGGGAATGTGTGGAGAAGGAGGTGTAAAATGTGAAAGACCGCCAGGTCTAGGCAAGGGCAGGAAGAAATAGCCTCAATTCAGTAGCAGAGAATGTAACGGTACAGGTTCAGACCGTCATAATCAAATAACGCGCTAGATAAGGGCCGTTAACCATGACAGTGGTCAAATTGTAGCGGGGGTTGCAAGAAAAGTGACGGTCAACGGAAGGCGCGTCGAAGACAAATAACGGCTTAATGCTAGACCGTTGATCATGGCAGAGCGATGGTTTGTAGGGCAACTAGCAGGAAATGCAACGGCCCAAAGGAGACGCGTCGGGGTGAAGCAACGGTTCTGACCAAGACTGTCGGGAAATGTTTAGCCCAGAAGTCAAGGAGCTGAACGGCTGAGGGTGTAACGGCTCAGGGTTCACGCGTTACGAAAGAACGACAGTCAAACGCTGGACCGTCAGACTTCACAGAATAGGATCGGGCGAACTTGAACCTACAGGAAATGCGACGGCTCCATTCTGGTGCGTCAGAGACAAATGACGGTCCCACGATGGACCGTTGGAGCCTGAGTTGTGTTCCGAGACGGATTGAGCCGTGAGAGCCTAAACCCGAGATTTATCCACTTAATCTCCTATTAGAACTTATCTAGATTGAAGATAAGGCCTCCTAACCCAAGTCTTATCCTTCTAAAACCAAAATCAAGCCTTTAAAACTTGGAAACTCAACCAAAAAAATCGTAGCTTTGCTGAAACCTCTGCTCTAGGGCTGAAAGACCACTCCTAAAGGCAGAAATCAAGATGAAGAGAAGCTTTGAGGTGATGGCTATGGAAGAGAAGGTCTACATCGGACCTAAGGCTGCAAGAAAGGAACACGGAGAGCTTCAATGGCTAACCTCGATTCCCAAGCACCTAAGCTCTAATGCTCAAAGGGTGGTAAGTTCCAATAACCGAACCAAGTTCAGAATTTTCTGCACTTTAATTCCTTTCATGACTTCTTCTTCTTCTCCTTCTTAAGCCCCTTCCTGGCCCAAGATGCTATTCAAATTTGAAGTGGGTGGCTCCCATGGTAAAGGCACTCCCTATAGAAGTCACATCAATCCTTAAAGCATGGCACCTTCAACCTCTCTTGGTCTTAGGCAAAAACTTCCAGAAATTATCTTTAGATTGGCCAAGTATTTCAGCTCTTGTAGAACTATGGCATCCACAAACTCATACCTTCATCTTCCCTTCCTTTGAAGCGACAGTCCTTTTAGAAGAGGTAGAGACCTACCTAGTCCTTCCTAAGACTAAGGTGGGGGATGAAGATCGGGTTTGCTACACTGTTGAGCTTATTGACCCGTCCTTGATCTTGAGTGATTTTATCCATAATCTGAAGGACTTGAGGACCATGATCAGCCCACACCACGTTCATTTGATACCCTTGGCACAATGGATAGTGTCCCATTGCAAGAACAAGTGGGAGAGACATGAAGCAATAGCCAAGGCGGTGGCGGTGTGCTTGTGCGGAGTCTTCCTTTTCACCACAACCGACCACCTTTTAGACATAAAAAATCTCAGCATTATTAGTGGGTTGTGGCGGGGAACGTCCATCTCTCAAGCGATCCTCTCATACCTCTATGAAGGACTAAGTTCAGCTTGCCTAGGAGGACCTTTATTCGGCTCCATGATACTTCTTGAGTGTTGGATGGGAGTGAGAGTCAAATTCCAACCAAAGGAAGACATAACTTCAGCCAGCCGAATCTTCGGGAGCCACCCTCTCTTCTTCATTGGAGGGGCGTTTGGATACTCTTCACAGGTTGAATGCAAGACGGCGGATAAGAAAACTCAGGATGAATGGCGCCTCTTCTTCAATACTTTGCCAATAGACAAGTTCAATATGCGACCAAGAATCCTTCGAAGCACTCCTCTTAAAATACCGCGGCGTCAAGGCCTGGACCTCCAGCTAGTGAGGAACACTACAATGGTGATCTACAACCCGCACCGGTGCCATCTTCAGATCGAACTTCCAATAACCCAAGCTCCTGCACTATCACACTACCCTCCCCTTCTATCTAGGAAGATGGGGACCAAGGAGGATGAAAGAGCGATCCAGAACGCGCTGACCATGTGGGAGATCAACAAAGTGTGCCCGTGGCAAGAAGAAGTTGAAGAGAACGACAAAGCACGCCGAGGCTACGTGAAAGAGTTGAGGAAGATCCGCCCTCTTATAGATAAAAAACTTAATGAAGCTTGATTTATTTTTTTTTATTTATGAGAGATGTTGCTTGTATGACAAAAAGTTAAAATTTTGTGAATTCATTTTTCATTAAGCCTGATTGAATGAGATGAGATTGTCTTAGTTGAATGAGCAAGAGTTTTGTGGCTTAATCGTCTGGAATGATGTGAACAGGCAGAGCCTCTGGAGTATGTAACGGATGTGCACTGGGCCGCTATAAAGAAACGACGGTCTGACGATAGGCCGTCAGAATGGAAGCACGAAGAACCTTGTTCTCTAAGGGATGTAACAGTCAAGACTCAGGCCGTTAGAGTAAGTAACGGTCATAACCCTGGCCGTTAGAATGATGGCTGCTGAAAGAAAGAAAGCTCATGCAAGAAGAGGAGTGACGGTAAGGATATGACCGTTAGATGACTGTAGCGGCCTGGTGATGACGCGTTACAGCCTTTGAATCTGCATAATTGTGAGCTTCTCACTTTGATCTTGATCTTGTGTTCTGCGCACACTTTAAACATGAAACAAGTTAGATCTGTTCTTAGACTCAACCCCTTGCCTTGAAGCAAGTTAGATAATGATCGTTTCTCAATATTTGGTCAAGGGGTGGAGCCTTGTTAAATAGGTGGAAAACATAATAAAAATAATGCAATGCATGCAATGCATATGATGGTGTTTTCGGGGGTTTTGGAGAATATCTGATTTTTGTGAGATTTTGAAAAAAAAATTGATTTGCTTGGGTTTTGAAAATATTTGATGTTTTTGGATTTTGAAAATATTTCAATTTTTTTGGATTTTAGAAAATGTTCGATTTTTTTAGATTTTGGAAAATATTCAATTTGTTTGGATTTTGAAAATATTCAATTTTTTTGGACTTTGGAAAATATTTAATTTGTTTAGATTCTGAAAATATTTGATTTTTTTTGAATTTTGGAAAACCAGTGCTTCCCCAGCAGCGTGAGCCCTTCCTTGTTGATATCGAGAATCCCGAGGTTGGCGTGCAATGAGGTGACGACCCCTAGACAAGGTCCAATTGTCATGACGGTGTTTCTGCCAGGGCCATACCCAGGATACTAATCTTGGTCCTAAAAGAAAAATAGAATACGGGTAAGCTTTAGGCCAGATATAGAAGTTTTTAATACTTGATTTCCTTTCCGTACAACCCATTAGAGATTTGGTCTGTTGTGCCGGGGCTTTGAGTCCGTCATCGAACCTTAATCCACCCTAGACATGCATGAGACCGGGCTCATAATGTCCCGCGGGGAACTGTACTGCCACTCTTGTCATGCCTAGCTTTTCTTGCTTTGCCTTTCTGGAGCTTTGGAATTCATAATTCATACTATATCGACTTTGAGGTGATGCTTTTGATTTTGTCATAGAGATTGCCCCTTCGCTGTCTCTTTTGTTTGTTGTGGCGTCAGGTCATAACGGACTGCCCCTTTTTGAGACCTCCTCTCGTGAGGGTGTTTGGATCGGTTATCACCTCCTTATTCACCTCTTGCCCCTGGTTTTAGCTGAAAGAAGAAACAAACAGGGACATCGACTTTCCCTCAAAGCATGGCCAAGGATAAACGTTGTCCTTTTTCAACGTGAAAAACCTGACGAGGGACGTCGTGTAGTGTGTGATTGCCTCACTTGGGACTCCTTTAGTGAAAGGAGGAACATCTTGCTGCCGGGGTAACACATGGTTATACTCTAAGGAAAGAAACGCTTAAGATACAACCCATTCCACGGGTGAGAGAGCTCCTCACCTTCCGCGTTTACTAAACGATAAGCATTTCCGGGTTAAGCTTCTTTTACGACAAACGGCCCTTCCCAATTAGGTTGTAATTTAGACCTAGGACCTGCAGACCGAATGAATTTTCATTTCAAAACCATATCACCCTTTTGAAACTTACGTTCGATTACCTTCTTTTGAAAATAACGCGAAACCCTCTTCTGATAAACGGATACATGATCGGCCGCATTCATCCTCTTCTCATCTAAGAGTTCCAACTGAACCAGCAACGCCTCTCGACGTTCATCGAGATTAAGTTCCTTATCAAGCTGCACTCTAAGGGAAGGGATCAAGATCTCATATGGGAGCACCGCCTCCATCCCGTAGGTAAGAGAATAGGGAGTTTGTCCCGTAGGGGTACGGACGGAGGTGTGGTAAGCCCACAGAGCTTCCACTAATCTTTCTGGCCAATCAGAAAACTTATGAGCTTCACATGTTTTCTTGATGATTTTAAGAAGAGTTTTATTAGTGGCCTCGGCTTGACCATTGCCTTGAGGATAATATGGAGATGAATGATGCAATGCAATATTGAACTTTTTACATAGGTCCTTGAGCTCTTGAGAAACGAACTGGGGTCCGTTGTCGGTGATGATGCTGCTTGGCACTCCGAACCACGAGATGATATTCTTCATAATAAAGCGGCACACCGTTGTAGCTTTGATCTCTGCGTACGCCTCGGCTTCAGCCCACTTGGTGAAGTACTCAGTGGCGGTAAGGATAAAGGATTTCTGCTTGATCTGGGAATTAGGATCACCGAGCGGGCCGACAACGTCAAAGGCCCACATAGAGAATGGCCAAGGAGCGGTCATAGGATGGAGAGACGAAGCTGGAGAATGAATTTTATCAGCGTGGAGTTGGCACTTAAGACACCTCCAGACATAGAGGGAGCAATCTTCCTCTAGAGTGGGCCAATAGTAGCCTTGTCTTAGTATCTTCTTCGCTAGAGCCTGGCCATTGACATGACCCCCACACTCACTAGAATGGGCTGCTTCAGCCACCTTCCAAGCTTCAACATCATCTAAGCATCTCATGAGCATCCCATTAGTAGCGCACCTGTACAGTTCTCCTGCAACAATGGTGTACCTTGCGGCAGCTCTTCTGATTGACTTGCGTTGCTCAACATTTGTCCCTTCTGGGAACAATCCCTCCTTACAAAACAACTCGATTTCATGATACCAAGGTAATTCTTCTTCGTCCAAAATCTCTTCTAGCTCTGTTAAAGATACTTCCTTAAGATCTTCCTTCTCAGCTCTTGCCTCTATAGATTTCCTAAGATTGATGAACCAAGGGTCCTGAGGAGAGGGTGCGTCCAATCTCTGAACGATGATAGTCTCAGTGCTCCGACTGAGAGGGAAAGATAGGGAAGAAGCAAGGGATGCCAGAGCATCAGCTAGAATGTTCTGAGAACGGGGAGTATGGATATAGATCAGCTTACGGAATTGCCTGGCAAGGAGCGTGACCAGATCTTGATAAGGCTTGAGCTTGGGGTCACGAGTACGGTAAGTGGTCAGAACTTGCCGTAGGACGAGCTGAGAATCCCCTATAATGTTTAAATAACGCGCACCTAAGAGGTAGGCGTGCTTTAGTCCAGCCAGGAGAGCCTCATACTCAGCGATGTTGTTGGTGGCTGGAAATCGAAGTTGATAAGCAAAGGGAATGGTCACCCCCTCTGGAGTAAGAAGAACAGCACCGATCCCTTGGCCTTGAGAATTGAGTGCACCGTCGAAGTGCAGAGACCAGAAGGGGTGATGAGAGATAACAGAAAGATGCTCATCAGGGAAATCGTCCTGGATGGAATCGGTGTGAGGAATGGGGAGATGAGTGAGATGCTCAGCAATGGCATATCCTTTGACCGCCTTCTGAACAACAAAGGTGATGTCGAATTGAGAGAGGAAGCTCTGCTAGTGAGCTAACCTACTAGAAAGGACGGGCTTTTCTAAGAGATAGCGAATCGGGTCCATTCTAGAGATCAACCTAACTGGGTGGGCGAGAAAATAGTGTTTAAGCTTCTGAGCTACCCACACTAAGGCGGCATAAGTCTTCTCCATAGCGGTGTATCTGGATTCAGCTGGATTAAACAACCGAGAGAGGTAATACGCAGCCCGCTCTTTTCCTTCATCATCCACTTGTGCTAAGACCGCCCCTAGGGAGTCCTCAATGACCGAGATATATAAGATTAGGGGTTTCCCAGGGACAGGAGGTTGCAAAACCGGGGGATTAGATAGATATTCCTTCAAGTCCTCGTAGGCCTTTTGACAATCTTCATTCCATTCAAACTTAACCCCCGCCTTAAGCAATTCATAAAATGGACGGCACCTTTGAGAATGCTGGGATATGAATCTTCTGATGAATTGCAATCTACCGATCAATCCTCGAAGTTCCGTAATGTTCTTAGGCGGAGGCATATCCATGACGGCCTGTGCTTTGTTAGGATCAATCTGGATCCCCCGTTTGCTCACTATGAAACCTAACAGCTTCCCTGAGGAGACTCCGAATACACACTTCTTCGGATTCATCTTAAGCTTGTACTCCCTGGCTCTTTGCAGCACCTTAGCCAAAACAGAGGGGTGTTCTTCTTTGGTTCTTGACTTCACCAGAATGTCATCCACATAAGCTTCCATATAGATATGCATCATGTCATGGAAGATGGCCATCATCACCCTTTGATAGGTGGCGCCCGCGTTCTTCAGACCAAATGGCATAACCACATAACAATACGTGTCCCAGGGCGTGGTGAAGGAAGTTTTCTCTTGATCTTCGGGAGCGAGACGGATTTGATTGTAGCCCGAATATCCATCCATGAATGATAGAGCTTCATACCCGGCGGTGTTGTCTACTAGGACATCAATGTGAGGCAGCGGGAAATCATCCTTGGGACATGCTTTATTGAGATCCCTGAAATCGATGCAAATACGCACCTTTCCGTCCTTCTTGATGACAGGGACTATGTTTGCCACCCACTGAGGATATAGGACAACTCTAATGAATCTGGCCTTATATAACTTGTCAACTTCTTCCTTAATCCTTAAGGCCATGTGGGGGTGAAATCTTCTTGACCGTTGTTTGACAGGTGTTGCCCTTGGTTTAAGCACAAGTCGATGTTCCACTAAAGAGGGGTCAAGGCCAGGCATGTCCTCGTAAGACCAGGCGAAGGAATCGCTATACTCCCTTAGAACTTTGATCAAATCTTCTTCTACTTATGGAGGGAGATTAGCAGCAATAATGATGGGCCTGGGGTCTTCTTCGGTTCCCAGATTGATTTCTTTCGTAGGTTTGTCCACTGCCGTCGACGGCTCGTCGAATCTCTTCAGTCCTTGTGCATACAGATCGGCAATGTCATCTACATTGCTGTCCTCATTAACCGGATCTTTTTCACCCAGGATTTCATAGACGCCGAGTCCGTCATCGCCCCACACCCCTTCTATTTCTTCTCCATCCTCAATCATAATTGTCGTAGCAACAAATTTCGAACATTTTAAAAGGGCATGACAGCACTGAGCTAGGTCTTGCAAGAACCTATCAGGAACAGATTTGGGAGGACATGCAAGCGGGCGCGGCTCAGAGGAGGAAGGGTTGGATGACTGTTTGCGACGTTTTTTTCTATCCGACCGTCTTGTCGTTCTTACCTTGTTTCGTGTATATATGTGTTGTGTACATATAAACGCATCTTATTTCACGTATCAATCAGCCATTTGACTAACTGGTAGTCAACTGACCGATTGACGACGCGGGCATGCCAGTCACATGAGTGACGATTTTATTGTGCGCTCATTCTGACCCATGTCGGGCGAATGTGAGGTTCGGTCGGGACCAGCAGTCCGCCTTACCATAAAGGTTATGGCGTTAATTACATCCCCCACGAGGAGGGAACACCTTTGATTAATTGCCGAGATAGCGGGCTGTCAAAGCCAGAATAAAGGATACAGAGCATGCGAGTGATCATGCAAGATGCTACGATTGACTACACACGATTTATTAGGGTGGACCCTGGTACATGGCGGAGGACTTAGGCTCGAAGGCCACCTTCACGCGTAACAAGGCTTCCAATCAGGCGTAACCTGACCTTCTGGCAATATTATTTGATATACCAAGGATGCACATATTTAGGCATACATTAATGCGATATGAATGCTTGGACTAAGGCATGACGGCAAGGATTCGAGACATATCTATTCAAGCTTGAACATGCTAATTTTATTCAATTTATTTGGCCGAGGAGCTTGTGTCCTTCTATGATTAGCATAAGAAATCATCCCATAAGTGGGAAAAGGGTTGGAATGACGCGACGACACGATTCGGAACGAGACCGGTGTAGTGCATGCGAAGAAAGGGGCTAAAACACTTGAAACGGCACCCTGAAACGTAGGTAAAAGGCTTAAAACGGCACCAGAACCGTAGGTAAAGGGGAAAAGCCCTGTTAAAACGACGCGGCTGGCTGGGGCGCACCGGGAAGGGCACGCCGTTTTAAGGTGTTATCGCACCGATTTAGCCCGATTTCATGGAAACAGGAGTTTCGTTGGTTTATCTATGGATTTATAAAAAGGTTTTGGAGGATTTTGAGAATTTATTGAGTTGATCATTCATCGGATCGGTCCCACGCCATCCAAAGGTCAAATCACAGGCTCACGCGAGGTTCATACTCCAGCGCGGCGATTGTTCCGAGTTTAGACTCGTTCGAGCCGGAATTTTGGCAGCATCTCCCCATCCCAGAGGATTGTCGGGGAGAAGCGGGGAATGCTTACGTGGCGGAGCAACCCCTAGATGCTGGGTGGCGCAACGGTGGCCGGCAAAAACCCGTACAGAGAGGAAGACCCTGAGGCATGGCCTGCTAGGGGCACCGAGTCCGTGGGCATTGATGAGTGAATGAGGTGACTCGATATGGGAGCGAAAACCCCGAGGGCTAGCCTACGATGGGCACGTAACCCAAGTCACCGCAACACTCAAATTGGGACGACCGAGATGGGAGGGAATCCCCGAGGGCTAGCCTACAAGGGGAACGCGACCCACGGCCACCACGAAGTCCATTAAGGACTGTGGATTTTAAACTGTAGGGCTTAGCCCCATTGCTGTACATCTAATGGTCCACAGGGACACTCATCATCGATAGATAAGCCCCTATCAACCGGATGACCGACATGGAAGATTAGAGGAATGTTCCCCTCCCCGGACATCGGAGTGCTGCTACAGAGCAGACTCCCTGAGATGCAGAAGCGATGCACAACGCCGTTCGACGGCAAGTGGACAAAGGAACTGTTAAGCTTATGTTAGAAACATGAAACCGGCGGGCTAAATGAGTGGATCCTTATACATTATCTGTTTAGCATGGAGACCTGGGAAAGGGGCACGTATATTATGCCTGTAAAATAGCCATCGAGGGCTCGGCACAGTGGCGATCCTCTCTTTCCCTCTGGCCTATGAGGAAGGCATAGGGAAGGTAGAGGGTTTAACCCTTAAGCAGGAGTGGACAGAGATGCACACACACGAGTGTGTCTCCGACCACGAGGCTTGCAGCACGCGCAATGCGGAACTCGATCGTCGCATCGGAATAAAAGAAAACCCCGGGGAGGGGAAATTGATGTAGCACCTACCGTAGTAGGGCATATAGCGCCGAGGGAAACGGGACGGGAAGGAAATCATTCAGACAGAAAACCCACGGTGCTCTGCATTCGCCATCCGCGGCGCCGACATCGTTACACGGCGCCGTTTCACTTGCTATGAGGAAAAAGGAAAAGGGAATAGGGAAGAGAGGGAGACGTGGCATCGACCAGAGACTCACATTCCATTCATTCATATGAACGATACAGATAGATAGGTAGAGAATATACATTCCGGTGCCA
This sequence comes from Amorphophallus konjac, assembly GCA_022559845.1. Lineage (NCBI taxonomy): Eukaryota > Viridiplantae > Streptophyta > Magnoliopsida > Alismatales > Araceae > Amorphophallus > Amorphophallus konjac. The sequence continues at coordinate 308,967,817 of CM040122.1, read as the reverse complement.
GGCTATCGCTCGGACGCCATTTTTGTTAACAGAGGAAACTCATTACAAACGGAGAGAGAGAACAGAGAACCTGGTGAGGGAGGGGAGGTGAGGCTCATATCATCGCCCCTCCCTTCACTCACTTACATTGCCTCAGAGAAAATTGGAGATGAAACAAAGGGGGTCCGCCGGCGGAAACACGGGAAACCCACCTCGGTAGATAAGGAACATATGCTCTCCTTCTCCGATTCTGGGAGACTCGGGTGGAGCAGGGTGGCGGCCGCCGAGAGCTCCGACGGAGGCTTCTTCAGACAGAGAGGAAAAACCCTCCGACCCCTCTCCCTGGACCTCTGTCTTCTCTTTCTAATTCTCTTTTTTTTTCTTTCGATTCCGCCTCTGATTCCCTCTTTTTTTTCTTTCTTTCTTCGGGTCCCCCCCTTCTCTGGCCGAAGGCAGGTTATATATATAGCTTCTGTTAATCCGGCGCCCCGGGGAGGGGGGCGCGCCGGATTTGGTGGCGCCGGGAAGAAGTCCCGGATTGGGCTTTTGCGCGCCGGTTTGACGGCGCCGGGGAACACACCCCTGTTGCTCTTGCCGCGCCGGTTTGACGGCGCCGTTTCAGCTTGTTCTTGGCGTGCTGGGTCCGGTGGGTCCGGAGATGATTCCAGAAGCCCCCGTTGACTATTCCTCTCGCCCTGGCCCTTGGAAAACCTTGACGGGGTGTTGACGAAGCTCTTGATACGGTGAGTGGCCTTGATCAGACCTTCGCGTGTGTCTAGTCCGAGCACACGGACGTCCTGCTGGTACAGCCTTCGGCACTGTGACTTGTGCTCCTGGTTGAGACGGACTCATGCTCAAAGCTTCTTTGCAGGATGGTGTTGCATCCTGGATAATTCCGCCTTGAACGGCGCTCAATCGGCCGCTAATGGGCCCACTATGGCGAGAAGCCGAACCCGTGTCAGGTAATCGGGACCCTCTGTTGGCAGAACCCTTGGCCTCTTGTTGTGGGCGGCCGAGGATGTTTTTCCTCCTTAGGAGAGTCATTGGGTAGACCGTCGTCCTTGGTCGGGCGACGGATGTGGGATAGCGGCATGACGAGGTCGATGCCGGATCATTGGGCAGGCTTGATCGCGTTGCCAGTTGGTTGTGGGTTCGTTCCGACTCTCCTGAGGTAAAGTCCCCGGTGCTCCCTTCAAGGTGGCTCGAGGCTCCGTCAGCTTGAGGGGTTCTCTGATAAGTCGATCTTCATCAGCTTCTGTGCTTCAGTGGGCCGTATCATTCATCTTTACGGCTTGGTTGCCAAAAGATCATATTTTGAGTGCCAACAAATGCCCCCCAGACGTAGGCGGTGCAAGTGAGGCAGGAATGTTGCAAGGCCTACGGATGAGCTTCGTTTGGCTGACAGAAGCTCGGACGGCACTTAATTCCGGCTTCGGATGTTAATCCGGCGCCGCAGGAAGCTTGAACGGCACCACCTAAAACGGTGCGGCGTTTGTTTAGGGGTTAAAACGGCGCGAGCTTCACGGCGCGCCCTGAGTTTCGGAGGTTAATACGGCGCCGTCTTCACGGCGCGCCAATTGATTAAAACGGCGCGCCCCGGGGCGCGCCGTTTTAACAGGGGTGGAGCCCCCCTATATATTAGCTTCCTCTTCATTTTTTCTTCACAAGCTCTCATTTGCAAAAAGATTTTCTCTCTCCTCCCTTTCTCATCTTCCCGCGGCGTCGAGTGGCGATTGGGTTCGGGCGATTTCACCGTGTGAGTGAGCAGGTGAGTTGAGCAGTGTTTCATTTGGGTTTTAAACCCGTCTTCCGGGCCCCGGGAGGCTTCTCGTAGGACTTGTCCTCGGAGCTAGATCCCTCGGGTGTCCCATTCGGCCTCGGCTTAGTGCTTATGGCTACTTTTAGGGGCTGCTCCCTTTGTGGACGGCTTCCGCTTTCTTTTTGGCAAACCCTAGAGCTGAGGAGATGCTGTCGAAATTTTGTCAGAAATATTATTTTGATCCACTGATTTCTGACTTTTGTTTTGTTCCTTTCTAGGCGTTGCTTTGCAGAGAATATGGCAGCTGGATCATCTTCCTCTGCATCCCGGGTTGCTGTGACCTGGGGGAATGTGCATTCCCTTGATCGGGGGCTTCGACATGTAGCTGTGGTGGCTGAGTCCTCGGACTCGGAGACTGACACTGTCGACACTAGCCGCCTACTGATTCTTGACGGTAACCAGTTCAGGTATGATCGAGGGGATGACATCAGACGGGACCATCCCAAAGATAAGCACCTGATGACATTCCTGGAGCGCTTCAACCTTGGCGGGAAGCGTGATTTAATTCTGGTCCGCCGAGCTGAAGGAGCCCTATTGGCGGAGTGGGACAGCCTGACTGAGTCAGTCACCTATGGTATGCCCATGTACATCCCCGGGGAGCCCAGGAAATGGGGGGCCGTGCTCGGAGTGCAGGAATTATCCCCTGAGGCCGGGATACTGACGAGAGCGCCGCAGTATACACCAGCTCGCTGGAATGAAACCGTCGGCCGCGTTGACAGGGAGAAGCCCGTATATGGTCTGTTCCTCGCACCGCTCCATTGGGGATACCAGACGAGCCTTTTCTTTTGGACTGCTTGGCGGTCCGGTTCAAACATCAGATTTCAGTGGGGTGGTTTGGAGAGCTCAAAGCCACCGATGCTCACGCCTTCAGACCGGGAGCAGTTGAATTTACATACTTTGTGTTGCGGCAATACGCCCCCATCCTGGTGCACGCCGGAGTCTATCAGAGCGTATACGCTTCCCGGTATAGATACCCGATCTCCCGAGGTCTATGTTGTGGGATGATTGAAGTCTTCTGCCCAGAGTACAACACTTTCTACACTGCAGAAGGTGAGACTTCATTGGATCTATGGAGCCTTTCTCAGCTGAGCGGCCTGCCGATAGATGGAGAGCCGTATGAAGAAGTTTGCTTCCCAGACTGGCTGAAGGACTAGACGGATGGTGAAGGCAGATACTTCACGGGCTTCACCTACTGATATCTGATGAAGGCGTACCACACCCTGCTGCGCCTGACACTTGACTCGCGGGAAGCGTGAAAACCTGGCGAGAAGAGACGCGTGCGGATGGGCACGTGGCTTCAATATTTCTTTGGTGGGGAGCAGCACTATGAGGACTTCCCCACAGTGGTTCCGACAGCGGTGGCGCGGAAGAAGAGGGCTCGACGCCAAGCAACATATCCTGCTGTCTCAGGGAGAGGGCGGCAGGCCAGCCCGAATCCCTCGGGAGTTGACGCAGTTACATACTGTGCTGCGTACTTGACATATTGGCTTTGTTCATTCACCCTTCCTCAAGGAGATGAGACAGTGATCAGACCGGAGGCTATTTACCCTGCCTGCTTAATGGCCTGGGGGACGAAGCTGTCCCTGTGCCCTGTGGCTCTGTGCCTCATATATAAAATGTTGGGGGATTTGCACAAGTCGCGCATTCCCAGAAATTCACGGACAGTTGGTCCCATCCACTTTTTTAATGCCTGGGTCTGCACCCTATTTCCTGAAGCAGCTCCCCGGTCAATGCAGTCAGATCGTCCTTTGCCGCGGATGATCGAATTTGCCAGTGCCGAACCGTCCTCACTGGCGGATCAGCTTTTCGCCATTCGGGGGAAGTTGACTACAGTTCCAACAGATTCCCCTGGCGTTCTGCACTTTTGGAGCTTGGCTGCCAGCTCTAGCCCTCTTGTCAACAGGATGCGGCAATGCCGATTATTTGAGACAGAGGAATTTATTCATCAGCTGACCGGGTCGAAGAGCACAAGGCCCATCTTGGAGCCGGAACTGGTTGAGTGGGCGCTGTCTATTCGTCCCAGTGTTCTTGTCTTCAGGAAGAGCGGCTTACTGTGGCTGGAGCCGTACTATCCCTTTCGTTTCAGCCAGAATTTTGGGTACGACCAGCAAATTCCTTCTTCTTCAGCCCGATTCAATCTGCCGAATAGACATCGGGCTGGTCAAACGGCTATGGATGAAGCCCGTGGATGGTGGGACTACTTCCATCGTCGGGAGGACGTGTCATTCAGGGTGCCAACCCCGGCCCGTCTGCCCCGAGTGACTCCAGACTTCATCAAGTGGTGGAATGCGCGAACGGGCTTCTATCGGAACTTCCGGAAAGACTGCTGGCATAGCGCCGAGCGTCGTTTCCTAGATTCGCAGCGGGAGCCTGTTTTGGATGTTGATCCAGCCTACTTGAAGAGGCTGAAATCCTGGTCCAACACCGAGGTGATGGCATATGTAGAAGCCAGGAAAGCTGCGAAGGGCAAGTCGTCCCGAGCCGACCCGAAGATGCCAGAGATCCAGAGGGATGATTATATCAAGACTCTCTGGGGGCTGTGCCGGGTTAGCAGTGACCGGATTGCTCTTCAGACAATCCCACTTCCGGTGGAAGAACCCCTTCCTAGTGTGGCGAGCTGGCGCCCAGAAATCGACCGTTTTCATCCCTATCGGACCTTCATCGGGAGGGAAGACAGGCGGGCTGACTTATATTCCAACACCCCCTGGATATTCGCTCTGCTTCATTCCCATGGGCTTTCAATTTCGATCCACTAGAAGCCATCCGGGACCATCAGCTCCTCATATCTTTTAAGTATGTCGACGGCTGGGGCTTCGACCACTTGAGCTTATATCATCACTTGTCATCCCGTGGCCATGAGGATTTGGCTCAACTGACGGAGAAAAGTGAAACAATCGGTGATGTGTGCTGGCTCATCCACGAGGCGGCTTCTCGGGATAAGACGCCAGCACTGCTTTACTGGCCGCTTAGTCCCCGATACACCGGGCTGCCAGGTAATGCGTGACTTCTTCTTCAGCCCTGCAGCTGCTTCTTCTATATTCAGTGTGCATCTTCTTACTTATGTGTTTTTGCAGCTCGCCTTTCTATGGAAGCGACCCGACACTGTAGGGAGTTGATATCTAAGGCGCAGAAGCCTTCATATTTTAATATTCCAGAGCCGGCTCCGACCACGACACCATTACCCCCTGGGGACTCGCGGAAGCGGACCAGGTCCCAGGTCAGGGAGGCCATCAGTAGGGCCAAGAAAGCCAAGAGGGCAGAGTCCCGTGCTACTCGGGCACGTCGGAGGAAGGCTGCTGAAGAGGAGTCTACGGTTCCCCTTCCTCGGGTTCCGTCATTCTCCGAATTTGAGGTCGCCTGGACGCAAGGGCCCGAGGGCGAAGGTGACTTCTTATTCTTGCATGGCTTGTTTGTTTATTTCCCCCGCCCTGGCTGATCATCCTTCCTTTTAGTGGCTGCTGGCACTACCTCCGCCGCTGTTGGGTTGGAGGCGGCAACCGGAGCTGCTGCTGGGGAGAGAGAGGAGGAAGCCCCCTCGGCCTCGGCTGAGGGTGACTTGCCTTCACCGACACCTCATCGAGACATGGAAGGTAATTTGCAGCATGCCTATAGAGCTTAACGGCATGTTGTGGTTTCAGTCGGGTCTTGACTGTTTATTGTCTTTCCATTCCAGTCGATGTTCGACCCACGCTGCTCCCTGAGGTCGGTGCCTCGGCAGGGGTTGTCATCGGAGAGCGAGGGCTTCCGAGGGACCAGCCCTTAGATATTCCGCCAACGGATGCTCCCGAGGTGGAGATCACTGAGGAGGCTCTGGATAGAGGGCCTCCTCCTAGCAGCCTAGTTCCCGCTCAGGTACTGGAGGTTCGAGAACAAGCAGAAGAGTCATCCTCTTCTGAACAAGTTGATTACGGTGGCGGCTCCGGCGATGACGAGGGGTTCCCGATGGCGGACACCGAGGCTGAGGACGCCGGGGCTTCTTCAGCTTATGAGAGCGACCTGCCAACGTTTAGCCCTCTGAGGCTATTGGGAGCCGAGCACGGGCCATCCTACCCGACTGCAGGAGAAGGGCCAAAATCTTCAGGGGCGACTCTTGGAGGCCTGAATATAGTGCCGGTTGAGGTAGGAAGCATTTTGATTCCCGCCTGCAACACTTCTTTTTATTTCCAAGCCAACTGGCTGATGTACACATATGCAATGCAAGCTGAGGTGGTACCGCCAGCTATAATGATCCGCATACCCCTTCCTGGCGCGGATGTGGGTCAGTCAACCTTCCCGCCTGTTGTACGGCCCATTGCCCTACGGCTTCCACGGACCTATGCTACTGCAGCGGTCTCAAAGGAGCCTGGCGTGACTGTCGAAGTTAGCGCTCCGACCGAGGTTGCAAGGGTTCAAGCCTTGGCGACCGGTGCAGAATCATTACTGTTGCCAAGTGGTCTTCCGGATATAGAAGTGGGAGAAATTATTACAGACGAGGCCGATGTCATTCAGACCTTGTCGGTCATAGAGGGCTCTCCTCCTTTGGCGGCCGGTGAGACTACTCAAGAGGAGCAAGCGCCTTCCGTTGCCGCTACAACTGCTGTAGCCTCACCCCAAAGGGCGGGCAAGGAAGTTGCCATTATGGAGGTCCCTGCAGTTGCTGTAGCCGCAATAGTCGGGCCGGGTGTGAGCGTTGTGCAGACTATGCCGTCGACGTCCCTCGGGGTGGCCGACGATATCTGGGACGATGTAGGTAGCAGAGTGGACTTTCAGCTTCCCGAGACTTCGCCATTGGGCCTACAATTCTCTGGAGACATGGTGTGGCAGTCTCTGGATAATCTCCAGCGAGCCATGTCAGCTTCTCCGGATCTGACTTATGTGCAGCTGAGAAGCTTGGTGGACCACCTCTCTCGGTCGCTATTAGCATTTGGTTGCCCCATGGATGATTGGACTCCGCAGGTCATAATGCTGTTAAAGCACGCCAACAGGAGGGAGTTCCTGAGCCGCGAGGTCTCTGATCAGCTGACGGCCGTGAAGCTGGAGAGGGTAGATTGCCACACTGCTGCTTCTTCTTTGAGGGCTACCGCAGAACAGCTGAGAAATGCTGCCGCAGATATTTCAGAACGCCAGCTGCTCCTCAGGGCACGGGAGGCGGAGCTGCGTGCTGAGCTTGCCGAGGTCGAAGCCGAACTTCAGGAAGGCGAACGTCTCAAAACCCGGTCAAGAGAAGAAGCCGATCTGGCCGAAGGACAACTTGCCTCATTGGGCGAGAGGTTATCAGAGCTGACAGCTACTGAGGCCCGGCTGCAAGAATTGACCCGACACTCTTCACTGGGCCTCTTGGAGTTGGCAGATATCTTCCGGCGTCCCTTGCCGTAACTTCGCTTTTGCTTTTTGTTTCCTTTCCTTTTGGAAGTTCTGCTCCTTTTTGTCTTTAGAGCTTGTGTACCCCTGGGGAATGTCCTGGGCAAAAGAATGTGTTCCGCCAATTCTTATTAAATGAAAGCATCTCTTTTCGTCGTCTTGGTCACGACTTCTTTTCCTCCCTTCTCTCTTCTGACTGATCACCTGAACCTGGGGATGCGTGCCAATGACGCAGGAGAGCGCTCACGCCTTCAGGGAAGGGGTGAGGTGTTCGCTCCACCGCGGTGCGGCCGTCCCCGGAACAGGACCTTTGCCAGGGTGGGACATAGGTAGCGTAGGCCGACGCACCTAGCGAACCTTGCTGCTGGTGATGAGAGGTGTGTTATAATCATCGACCTGGGTCGAATATCATCGTAAAATCATTTTGCTGCTCGATGAGGGTGGAAGGCCCAGGTTAGGGGGTAACGATCGGTCTTGCCGATGATGACAAGGGTCGAAAAGGGTAGACGATCTTGCCGATGATGACAAAAATTGGATAGGGTAGCGACCGATCTTGCCGATGATGACAAGGGTCGAAAAGGTAGACGGTCTTGCCGATGATGACAAAAATCGGATAGGGTAGCGACCGATCTTGCCGATGATGACAAGGGTCGAAAAGGTAGACAGTCTTGCCGATGGTGACAGAAACCGGAAAGGGTAGCGACCGATCTTGCCGATGATGACAAGGGTCGAAAGGGTAGACGGTCTTGCTGATGATGATAAGAACCGGGTAGGGTAGCGACCGATCTTGCCGATGATGACAAGGGTCGAAAAGGTAGACGGTCTTGCCGATGATGACAAAAATCGGATAGGGTAGCCACCGATCTTGCCGATGATGACAAGGGTCGAAAAGATAGACGGTCTTGTCGATGATGACAAAAACCGGAAGGGTAGCGACCGATCTTGCCGATGATGACAAGGGTCGAAAAGGTAGACGGTCTTGCCGATGATGACAAAAACTGGGTAGGGTAGCGACCGATCTTGCCGATGATGACAAGGGTCGAAAAGGTAGACGGTCTTGCCGATGATGACAAAAACCGGATAGGGTAGCGACCGATCTTGCCGATGATGACAAGGGTCGAAAAGGTAGGCGGTCTTGCCGATGATGACAAAAACCGTGTAGGGTAGCGACTGATCTTCCCGATGATGACAAGGGTCGAAAAAGGTTAGCGACCGATCTTGCCGATGATGACAAGGGTCGAAAAGGTAGACGGTCTTGCCGATGGTGACAAAAATCGGAAAGGGTAGACACTGGACGTGTATAAGTGGGATATCGGATGAAGACCCTCGCCCCGACCTCGTAAATGGCCTTCAGGATGGAGGATGGTTCATCACTATTCATTATTCATTTTTTTATTCACATTACTGACCTAAGAGCCCTTTCGGGTTTTCACCGAGGCCAGCCCCCTCTTGCTTTTGCCCGCGCGCCCTTTCGGGTTTTCACGCGGCGGGGTACCCGATTTTGCCTGCGACGCCCTTTCGGGTTTTCGCCACAGCTGGGTTATAGCCATTTTTGCACCTGACCTGATATAGGAACAAGTCCGGCGGGGTATCTCTATTTTTTTAACCCCATTTTTTTCTTTTCTTTTCCTTTCTCTTTTTTTTTGAATTCGGGATGCGGAAGAACTCGACCGCGAGAATGTTGGCTGGCCTTGTCGATGATGACAAGGCTCGAATCCTGTTTAAGTTCGTCGACACCGGCTAGATGTCGAAGGAAGGGATATGGTTTATTAACAAGGATGTAAGATCCGGGTTATGGGTAAAGATCGACCGGTCTCGCCGATGATGGCGGGGGTCGAATGTGGGTTTATTTACCGGCATGGGTTACTGCCGAAACAAGGATGGGATTGTCAACAGGGACGTAAGGCCCAAGTTGAGGGTAGAGATCGACCGATCTCGCCAATGGTGACGAGGGTCGAAAAGGATTTATTTGTCGGCATATGTCACTGCCGAAACAAGGATGGGGTTGTCAACAGGGACGTAGGGTCCAAGTTGAGGGTGGAGATCGACCGATCTCGCCGATGATGACGAGGGTCGAAGAGGATGTGTTAAAGGATTTCCGGTGGGACTTTGACGATTGTCCCTTTCGAAGTTTTATTGGGTGGAGAATAGGAGAGGAATTTAGAAGTTAAACACTTTACTGACTTAAGTGCCCTTTCGGGTTTTCGCCAAAGCCAGTCCCCTCTTGCTTTTGCCCACGCGCCCTTTCGGGTTTTCACGTGGCGGGGTACCCGATTTTGCCCGCAGCGCCCTTCCGGGTTTTCGCCACAGCTGGGTTATAGCCATTTTTGCACTTGACCTGATATAGGAGCAAGTCTGGCGGGGTATCACTATTTTTAACCCCATTTTTCTTTTTCCTTCTTTCTTTTCTTTTTATTCGGAATGCGAGCCGAGAGAGGGTAGCTTGATCAGGGCGAAATGCCGCTAACCAAGGAGAGGTAGCTTGATTAGGGCGGAATGCCGCTAGCCAAGGAAAGGTAGCTCGGTTAGGGCGGAATGCCGCTGGCCAAGGAGAAGGTAGCTCGGTTAGGACGGAATGCCGCTGACCAAGGAAAGGTAGCTTGGTTAGGGCGGAATGCCGCTAACCAAGGAGAAGGTAGCTCGGTTAGGACGGAATGCCGCCGACCAAGGAAAGGTAGCTCGGTTAGGGCGGAATGCCGCTAACCAAGGAAAAGGTGGCTTGATTAGGGCGGAGTGCCGCTGACCACGGGAAGGTAGCTTGATTAGGGCAGAGTGCCGTTAACCAAGAAAGGTAGCTCGATTAGGGCGGAATGCCGCTAACCAAGGAAAGGTAGCTCGGTTAGGGCGGAATGCCGCTAACCAAGGAGAAGGTAGCTCGGTTAGGGTGGAATGGCGCTAACCAAGGAGACGGTAGCTTGATTAGGGTGGAATGCCGCTAACCAAGGAAAGGTGACTTGATTAGGGCGGAATGCTGCTAACCAAGGAAAAGTAGCTCGATTTGGGCGGAATGTCGCTAACCAAGGAGACGGTAGCTTGATTAGGGCGGAGTGCCGCTAACCAAGGAAAGGGTAGCTTGATTAAGGCAGAATGCTGCTAACCAAGGAAAAGTAGCTCGATTAGGGTGGAATGCCGCTAACCAAGGAAAAGGTAGCTTGATTAGGGCGGAGTGCCGCTAACCAAGGAAAAGGCAGCTTGATTAGGGCGGAGTGCCGCTAACCAAGGAAAAGGCAGCTTGATTAGGGCGGAATGCCGCTAACCAAGGAGACGGTAGCTTGATTAGGGTGGAATGCCGCTAACCAAGGAAAGGTGGCTTGATTAGGGCGGAATGCCGCTAACCAAGGAAAGGTAGCTCGATTAGGGCGGAATGCCGCTAAAGAAGGAGACGGTAGCTTGATTAGGGCGGAATGCCGCTAACCAAGGAAAAGGTAGCTCGGTTAGGGCGGAGTGCCACTAAACCAAGGAGAAGGTAGTTTGGTTAGGGCGGAGTGCCACTAAACCAAGGGAAAGGTAGCTCGGTTAAGGCGGAATTCCATTAAACCAAGGGAGAAGGTATTCCGACTGATCACTCGGGGAATGTTGGCTGCGTTGCATGATACAGCTTAATATGCTTTCCGTTGAGGGGAGAGAACTGGATAACCCCTTTGTGGTCTACCAGGACATAGGCACCCCCTTTATATACTCGGCGGACAATATACGGCCCGACCCAATTTTTGACCAGCTTCCCTTTGGAGTTGGAGGCCATCACTTCTTTTCTTTTGACCATCACCAGGTCTCCTTTCTTGAATTCTCGACCCTTGACTAGCTTGTCAAAAGCACGGGCCATGCGAGCTTGGTAGAGTGGGATGTTTTGCTGCGCCCGGAGGTGTTTTCCTTCGAGCTCAATGAGCTCTTCCAATCTTCTTTCTGCATTGGTCTGTTCACCATCGACTAGTCCGTGCTGGATGGCAACTCGCAATGAAGGAACCTCAAGCTCGATTGGCACCACAGCTTCTGACCCGTAGATAAGGGAGAAGGGGGAACAGCCAGTTGGGGTCTTGTAGACAGTACGATAGGCCCAAAGTGCTTCGTACATCCTTTCCTCCTAATCTTTTTTATTAGACTTGACAGTCTTTGCCAGCAACGTGCACAGTGTCTTGTTAAAGGCTTCTGTGAGTTCATTGGCCTGAGGGTTGTAGGGGGAAGATGTCCTCCAGTCGATTTTGTATTTGTCGGCCAGCCGATAAATCTTCTGATTTCTAAAATGGCTGCCATTGTCAGAGATGATTCGGCTGGGGATCCCGAACTGAAATATTACATTCTGCCGGAAAAATCTTGCAACTAGTTCTCCCGTCACATCTCTTAGTGCTACTGCTTCTGCCCATCTGGAGAAGTAGTCTGTAGCCGCTAAGATGTATTTGCACCCTGATGAAGATGCTGGCAGTGGCCCTACCACGTCCGTGCCCCACTGAGCAAATGGCCAGCTCGGCAAGGTGGGATGCAGTGGCACTGGAGGTCTCCTTGCCACATTAGCATGTTCTTGACATTTCTGACAAGCTTTGGCGAACTTGCAGCAATCATCAAATATAGTGGGCCAATAGTAACCCAGCTTCTTTATCTCAATTTTCATTTTCGGGCCAGCCTGGTGTGCTCCAGTTGATCCTGCATGGACTTCCTGCATCACCTGTCCTGCTTCTGCTGAAGACAAGCAACGGAGTAGGACTTTCCTTCGGGCATCTGCCATAATTCGGAACAAGGTCCCGCTTCTCATCTCGTAAGAATCCTTGATCCTCAGGAGCTTCATTCTCTGTTCCTTTTCTTTTGGAAGTTGCTGGTGTTGAAACCAGCGCAGGAGATGCTCTCGCCAATCGGGCTGCTGAACCCCTTCGATGACTGCTACTTCTATTTCTTGTTCGTCGATCGGGACCTCTGTCACGCTAGGGACCTGTCGACGGTTGATCACTGTTACATTCAGGCTTGTGTCTGGCGGGACTGCCAATGAACTATCCAGCTTAGCGAGGGCATCCGCCTGAGCATTCCGGCCTCGGTTGATGTGCTTGATGCTGATGAAGTAAAATCTTGATATCAGGCGAGTTGCCAACTGGTGATAGGGGAGGAGCTCTTGTTTTCACACCTCGAACTCTCCTTCCAGCTGTCTTATAACTAGCATGGAGTCTCCGAATGCTTCCAGCATCTGAATTCCCATGGACAGAGTAATTTGCAACCCAATTATCAGGGCTTCATATTCTGCTTCATTGTTTGTACATTGCTTGTTTATGTAACAGGATGTATATACCACTTCTCCTTCTGGAGATTTCAGGACTATGCCTGCTCCTGCTCTGACCCTGGCTGGCCCGGTGGCAGAGGTGTCAATTCTGGAAGCGCCATCAAAGTATAGTTGCCATAAGGAGGGCTGTACTTGCACGGCTTCTAGGGTTTCATCTTCAGGAAGCTCCGGCTCCAACGGGCAATCCCCGGGCACTGGGTGCTCAGCGAAGAAGTCTGCAATAGCTTGGCCCTTGACGGCCTTGCGCGGCACGTAGGAGATAGCAAACTCCATAAGGATTACCTCCCATTTGCCCAGGCGGCCTTTGAGGGCCGGTTGAGACATAATGTACTTCAGGGGATCCTCTTTGGATAACAAGCTAATTTCATGCGACAGCATATAGTGTCGAAGCTTTTTAACTGCGAAGACCAGCGCCAGACAGATCTTCTCAATATAAGTATTGATGTGACACCAAATGCAGCGGAGACTTTGATTCCTTGGACTTAATTCGCAATCACAATTACAAGGCGCCGAGAATACGTTAAAGCTACCAACGCACCGTGTGCACACGATTCCCGTGGTGACCCGGTGTTGTCGAGTCGAGGTGATGGAGATAGCCCCTAACTGGTTAGAGGACCAGCACCACTTTAGTTAGCCCTCCCGAAGGTTTGAAAGCCCACACACAAGGGCGGCCGGGTGCCTTAAGGCCACGGGGTCACTCGCTCACTTATAGCCACGGTGACCACACTGAAAGGTGGCGCCGGGATCAGGCACTCGCTCTCCTACCGGCGGATATGTTTCGCAGATATTAAATAAACAAGTATAAGGAGGCAAGGGCAGGAGGCTCACCTGGTTGGTTTGAGGAAACCAACCCCGGTCGGAGACGAGGGCGAGCGGGGAAGTGTGGGTTCCCCGCACACTGCGCCGATGAAGCTTCGAACCTGTTTAAGTGTACACTCACTACACCTCACGCAGGAGGGTGATCTCGGGGATGGGAATTGAGGGATTACAACAAACACTACCTCCCGCAGGGAGGGGCGGTAAGCCGGCCAGGCAAGAGGAGGAAATAAGCTAGTAATCCACGAGGAGAGATCGCTTCCGAAGTGGACCGCTGGCTGTGGATGTTGATAGGCAGTTGGTGTAGTCCTTGTAGATCTCGGTCAGGAATTTTTCCGATGACGAGCCCAGGGGGGATCTTCTCGTAACAGGAACCCAAATGCCTCTGATTTATATCAATTTGTTCTGTCATCGACGATGGCTACAGTGGAGGTCTGAGTAGAGCAACAGATTCTGGGCAGGTGGCTCCCTGTTTCTGTCAGCAACTTGCAGAAGTTGTTCCGGTCGCTCCTGGATGCCGAATCACAAACCGTCAGAGCCGCTAGAACCGGGGACGAAGCCTCTACACATAAAAACTGACGGCAACTCCTTCTGAGGTCGGGGTGAACAGGGGGGCGCCGACAAGCGGGAACTGGTCGCTACAGACTGTAGGAGGCAGACCCATGCGACTGAGGGAGAAAATTCGGAACTCTGGTCCTCCGATGCCAAATGAGGTTCCGTCTCTTGCTCCTGGTCGGGGACAGGGGGAGGAAGAACTTTGATGAAGAGCCTTCAGTCTGATTCCTTTGCCGTTGGTCGTGCAGTTGCTTCCAACTGGGATCAGGCTCTCTGCAGAGGATGTCTGGCGCAGTTGGGGAAGAACAGCTCTCCCGGTCAGCCACGAACTCGGAACGGGACGATTCCACCTTGCCTGCGGAGTGGACTGGACGACCTTTCCGGAATGGTATGGTACGTCTTCAGATGACGCCGTTGGGCTCTGTGGCAGCTTCTGCAAGACGAACCTTCTTCTGCTACCTGCAGACTTGGCTAAGCAAAGGGGTAGTGGTGGAGCTTGGTTAAGGGGAATGGTGTTGTAACTATGGGGGAAGGCTGGTGGTGATGGTAGAAGGGGGATGGGATGTGGGAGAATAATGAGTGGGGTGGTGGGGGGAAGGTGGAGGTCCAAGGGGGTGGAGGGTCCGCAGCTATCCAAGGGGTGGTGGGGGTCGGCCAAGGGAATGGGGGTGGGCTAATGTGGTGGGTGCGCAACCAGCAGGGTATGGGGGGGGGTTAATCCACCCTAGGGATATGAATGGGGGTGTGGGGAAGAGGGAGGGCTGCTTGGGGAAGAGGGAAGGCTGCCTTGGAGAATGAAGAGGTGTATGGGGAATGGGAAGAGTTGCCTAGGGTGGAGGAGGTAATGAAAGAAGTTATGAGTCTTGGGAAGGTGAAAGGGTGGAGGGATGAGGTGGCAGCTGAGGTGGCAGGGGGGGGAGGTGAAAGGGCAGGTTCGCCCCAAGGAGAGAGAGAGGAGGAGGAGGAGAGAGAGAGGGGGTCGACCCCCTTAGTGAGAGAGAGAGAAGGAGAGTGAAGGCTAGAGAGAGAGAGAGGAGTGCACTTATGCTTGCAATATTCAAATCTTCATTAACTTCAAAAGAGGGGGTTTGGGGTCCTATATATAGGAAAACCCAATTTACAAAAAGTCCTTATGAAATGGACAAATGACGAAAGACCAAGGGGTGGGGAGAGGGGCGCCCATGGGCCAGACCAAAGAAATGGCCCAATAAGAACTACTAGCCCCATTAGCCCATTAGTCTACATACAAGCATAAGCAAATAACATGATAACTAAGTAACATGACTCAAACATAGGCAAATACATCAAAATGACTCAAGAAAATAGGGAGATGTAATAGGATGATAAGCACGAATGATCCGACTGAAGAAGGGCTGCTCCCTAGCTGCCTCCGGGAGGGAGAGAAGTGCCAAGCCAGAGGGTATGTGGTGTGATGCCCTCATCAAGTATATTTCTCTTCAGTTCTGACCAGTCTCCGACTGACGTAATAGAGGGCTTGTTCTTTCCCTTCTTCATTATTCTGGGCCAGTATTGCCCCCAGAGAATTGTGTGTAGCTGCTATATACAGTATCAATGGTCGCCCTTTCACCGGTGCGCCCAACACTGGAGGGGTTTTCAGGTAGTCTTTTAGCTTGTCGAAGGCTGCCTGGCAATCTTCATCACAATAAAAGGGGACATCTTTCATCATCAACTTGTGAAAAGGCTGGCACCGCCCTGACAAATTGGAAATGAAACGTCGGATATAAGTCAAACGGCCCTGTAGTGATCTCAGCTCGGAGATGTTCCTTGGCGGAGGTAACCCCTGAATCACCTTGATCTTTGCGGGGTCTATCTCGATTCCCCGATATCGGACGATGAAGCCTAAGAATTTTCCGATCGACACTCCGAACGCACATTTCATAGGATTCATTTTTAGCTCGTGCTGCCTCAGCCTCTGAAAAATAATCCGGAGGTCTTGCAGATGATCTTCTTTTCTTCTGGTTTTGACCACCAGGTCATCTATGTAGCACTCTACCTTGTGGTAGAGTAATTCATCAAAGATTTTGGTCATTGCACGCTGATAGGTTGCGCCAGCATTCTTTAGTCCGAACGGCATTCTCTTGTAATGATAAATGCCTTTAGGAGTTCGGAAAGCAGTATGGACTCGGTCATGCTTCGCAATCCAAATTTGATTGTAGCCGGAAGACCCATCCATGAATGACAGGGCTTCATGGCCGGTTGTAGCATCGATCATGACCTCGGTTATTGGCACCGAGAAGTCATCTTTGGGGCAGGCTTTATTTAGATCTCGGAAGTCGACACATATTCGGATCTGTCCATTCTTCTTTTTCACGGGGACGATATTCGCCAGCCATGTGGTGTACTGGTTTTCTTCAACAAATCCCACGTGATTGAGCTTGTCGACTTCAGCACAAATTTGGGTGATGAGCTCTGGCCTCATGCGCCGCGGTGGTTGCTTCATCGGCTCGGCTTCAGGGTTGATTGCCAGCTCATGTTGTGAGACAGCGGGGCTTAGACCTGACATCTCTTTGTAAGTCCAGGCGAAGCAATCCCGGTATTCTAGCAGTAGTTGAATGTACAGCTCCCGTTCTTCTGGGGACAGTTGGGCACTGAGGAAGGTAGGCCTAGGGTCCTTCTCATTTCTCAGGTTGATTTCTATCAGTTCATCGACTGTGGCTTGGCCTCCCTCTTCTATCTCTGGAGGTGCCGGTTGGAGGTCAACGAAGTCTGGAATACCATTATGAGGGTCGAGTACTTCGACTTCCTCGTCAGACACCGCCATAGCTTCCTGAGGTTTCTTGATCTCTTGTGCTAGCGGCTGGGTGGATTGTTCTATTAGCAGATCCATTGCCGTTATAGCTTCCAAGGATGAAAGGGCAGCCTTGGTGTTTGCAGATGAGATTACAGCCATGACAGGCTGGTGACCGTTCACTGCCAGGCCCAGACAGCATGCTGATTTTGCAGTAGAAGTTGAGGAAGTTTCGCCTTCTGGGATAGTTGTATCTTCCGCAGAAGTGGCATTTTCTTCTCTGGTAGCTGGCTCCCCTTGATTGGAGTTGACTAAGGCCTCCCTGATTGGCAGAAAGGGTGTTGAAGTTGTCATTAGTAGGACCCCTGTAGAGGGAGAGACTCCTACTTCTTGAATGTCTTCGGCTTCGCTGCTGCTAGCCGTATCAAATTCGGCTTGAAAGGCCGCTTCTTCAGGATGAACTTGCTCCCAGCATCGGCAAGGGGCCGAGGTTTCTGCTTCTTGATTTCGGGACTGAGCGAGTTCAAGATATTCGGCTTCCGCCGGATATTCATCAAAGGTTGCCCTCAGAGGGCTATCTTCAGTAGGATAGAAGGCGGAGATAGTATCCACCTCGTACCACCCACTGTAATAATATTCTTCCAGGGTGAAGCCCAACCCTGGATGTTGAGAGACACGTCTCATTTCCTTATCCAGATTTGCAGGATACCACATCTTCTGGAAAACTTCCTTGCGTTTTTGAGACTGATCGGGAGGGATGTGTTGCTTTTGAAACATCCTGACCATTCGATCAGTTGTAAATGCCAGGCCCTGAACAGGAACCCGCGGGTTGGCTAGATCCTCAGGGAGGCTGCAGTCTGTGTCTTCCTGAGTGGGATGCTCCTCAGCTGTATAGAACAAGCTGCTGGGCCCATCTTCCTGTGTCACCTCCCAGGCTTTGAAAGGTTCGACAGTGGGATCGTTGAGGCCGGAGACTGGCTTGGTGAGGCCGGCCGGGACTCCGATGCGGTCGTGCTGTCGATCGACGTATACTTCCTTAGCTTTGGGGTATAATGCTGGGGGTGTCACCCTGCCGACATTACCAGAAGCCGTGATGTGGGAGACCACCTTCGGCTTAACATATCCGCGCGGCAGTGGTGGATACCAACCGTCACCCGATCTATTCTTCGATGCCCCCACGGGGGCTTCAGGTTCAGAAACCTTCCGGGGAGACCCCGTATATAGGTTGACGTCCGCCAAGTGACATTCAAACACCTCGAATGGGTGGATATCAGCAAATATCCTCTCCTCCTTACCCTGGAGGCTGTATTTGATGCACTGGTGGAGCATGGAGGG
This sequence comes from Amorphophallus konjac, assembly GCA_022559845.1. Classification (NCBI taxonomy): domain Eukaryota; kingdom Viridiplantae; phylum Streptophyta; class Magnoliopsida; order Alismatales; family Araceae; genus Amorphophallus; species Amorphophallus konjac. The sequence goes on along the minus strand of CM040122.1, from coordinate 308,949,961 downwards.
CACCACCATATTTTCATGCAGCCATGGGCAGCCGAGCAGTGCTTTGTAGGAGGTGCGAGAGTCAATGACATGAAACTGCACCGTTGTAGTGAAATCTGCCAGGGTCAGTGTGAACTCTGCCACTCCCATAGATACTTCACATTTTTGGTTGAAGCCAGCGATACGCATATCCCCGACTTTCTCGAGATGCACATTAAAGTGGTACCTCTCGTATATTCTATATGGCAGGATGTTGACTGCTGCACCAGGATCGACCAGAATCCGGTTCAGTTCTCTTCCGTTCAGGTGCCCTTTTATATATAGCGGCCTGTTGTGGCTGGAAGTAGGCAGTAGCATGTCTTCTGGAGAGAAGGTCATACTGGCTTCTGGTATAGCCTCAGCTATGCAGGCTTCAAAATGAGCAGGCGTCTGCAGAGCAGTGATGATCGCTTGTCGAGTTTCTTCACTCAAAGAGAGAATTTCCCAGATCGTAAATCGAGCGGGGAGCTTCTTGAGCAACTTCATTATTTGGCTCCCAGCCCGGACATTGGAGAGCTTCATCTCTTCAGCCCATCTGGGCTTGGGGAGGTTTTGATTTGTGGGTCTAGACGGGCCTGCTTCATCTTCCTCGGACTCGGCACCCACTTGACTGGCACCGGCTGTCGGATCTTCTTTATCAGCTGCTATAGGGCAAGCTCCATCTGCATTCGCTTCCTCAGTAGATTGTGCTGGCTGCGGGTGAGCGGCCCCAGGTGTAGGGTTAGCATCTTGGCAGGGCTGCTTCCCTTTTGACATCTTCATAAATTCAAGGAATGAAGGGACTGCCTTGCCCCCACTCTTGTTGTACAGGCCTGACGGAGGAGGGATTTGGACTCCCTTAACTTCCGGTGGAGGTGTCTTGTAGGGTTGCTCCCCTCTGAACATAATGTTGTGATCGGGTGGTGGCTGGCGCCCCCATTTTCGGCCTAACCGAGTGGCATGCGCAGCAGTTGCGGCCTCGGCCTTGCCTCCCCCAGCATGGGGTGTGAAGCAAATTTCTTCTTCTTCCTCTTCTCCGGGTAGGTTGAAGAGTGCTGACAGGGTATTGCAAGAGACGACCTGTGTTTTATGGGTCCCAGCGGCCTTTCTTTTCTTCTTCTTTTGCTTTTTCTTCTTTTTGGTTTCTGCAGGTGCTTGCCCCCAGAACAGGTTGCTCTCTTGAGGTGGTGCTGCTTCAGCTTCCTCCCCTTGCTTGAGTGAGAGTTGCTCCAGCTCTTGCCAAGGGACGTGGTCCCGTACCAGCAGAGGTTTCAGTTCGGGCTGCACATATTCATCTAGCCCTTCAATTAAGTGTTGCAGTCGAAGGACTCCAGGATTGGTTTCCTTGATTACTGGCAGCGGAGTTTGTCTCCTCCTGTTAGGTGTATGTATTCTGACAGCTGTAGGTGGAGTGACCCATACGGGTGCTACCACTGGCGGAGCAGGCCGGGGTGTAATGCCACGGATATGTGCCCCCTCTTTCGGGCGGGGTGCCCTCTTCTTCTTGTGCTTCACAGGGATCCGCTGCCACCCCTGTTGTTCTTTCACGGGTTCTAGGAAATGGATTTCATAGGTGCTCCGTGTGCTTGCTTCAGAGATCTCCTCAGGCAGTGCCTGGTAGAGGGAGACCATGTTGACTGCTGCCCTCCTGAAAGGGGCTTCATGTGGCTGAGGAGGGTCTACTTTGTACTCTCCCAGCTCTATCTCATTCTTCTTCACCATCCCTTCGATGATGTCTTTGAAAACGTAACAGTCTTCGATTGGATGTCCCAACATCTGGTGGTAGGGGCAGAATCTTGGACTGTCTTTTCTTTTCAGGTCCTCCGGCCTCCTTGGCTCGGGCAGAGTGACCATGTTATATTCTGTTACCCAGTCGAACAGGATTCGGGTCTTGTCTTTTGGAAAGGAATAAGCTTTTTTTCATTTTGTCCCTCAGCGAAGGACCTTCTTTATCATCTGGAGCTTTCGCAGGTTGCGGGGGAGCCGCTTTCTTGCCTTTCTCCTTTTGTTGTTCGAACGCCTTGATATCAAGCGCATTCGTTTCTTTAGGTGTGGGGCGCCGTTCCGCGGCCTTACCTTTCTGGGCTGTGCTGGCGGCGGACGCCGGGACAGGCTTGGCTAGAAAAGCCTCCACCTCACCCACCACATTATTCAGCCAGTCAAACGACCAAATTTCCATACCAATCATATTTTCCAGGACCTCCCTCCTGAGATTTTGTTTACATATTTGCACAGCGTCCTCCTGATGCGGGGGCCGCTTGCACCTCATTTCAAGGTTCCTCCACCTCTTGATGTAATCAAGGGCTGTCTCATCTGCCCTTTGTTTTGTTGAGTAAAGTTCAGCCACTGTGACCTCCCTGACATGGAATCTTTCTCTGAATTTTCTCTGCATATCCGACCAATCATTAATTGACCCGGCCGAGAGGCTGGAGTACCATTCAAATGCGAGCCCCGTCAGCGAGGACCCAAAGAACTTTAGCAGATATGACTCGTCGGTGGCCAGATCACCCATAACGGTCATATAATATGGAATATGCTCTTTAGGGGACCCCTTCCCGTTGAATTTGTCGAATTTGGGCGGCTTGTTGACCCCTGGGGGAAGCCGTTTAACCGCATGGTGTTGTGGGTAGGGCACCCGATAGGCATCGAATGCGACGTAGTCGCCTTCACTCTTCTCTGCAAGCTTCAGCTCGATCATCCTTTCCACCATCATCCGGTTCACGATCGTGGGGTCGACTGGCTCCGGATAGAAGTGCGTTGGTTGAAGGTATGGGGTGACCAGGGTGGTCGCCTGTGGAGGCTGCAACAGCGGGGGTGTTGGGTGCACCTGAGGGAGCACCGGAGGTAGCAGCGGCTGAGGCTGTGGTGGCCGCTGTTGCGCTGTCGCCATGCTTGGCTCTGATGGCTGGGATAGTGTATAGAGCGGTGGAGGGTCGTCACGACGAACCGCTCCCCGGGATGATTCACCCTGGACTTCGGGTGGTTTAGAAGCTGATGAATGCTCAGTCTTTTCTATCAGCTGTTTCTTCAGAGAGTCTATCTCCCGTTGATATTTTTGCAGCAGCATCAGAACTGATGGATCTATAGTGGTGGGGATACCCTCTGTCGTTTCCCCGGACGTACCCTCAGGCAGGATGTCGAGGAGGACGTCGTCTTCTTCTTCCGTCGTCACCACATTAGCGGTCAAGACGGGGGCCTTATCATCCCAGCGGGGATAGACTTGGGGTTGTTTCCCTCTCATGGTCGCCATAAGCTCTCTTGCCGCTTCTGTTCTGCGGGTAGCTGGCCCGGGCCGTACGGCCAATTGAGCCAGTTCTTGGGAGTCTTCAGGAAGCTCCCCATATCGGCTGGATATACTAGCCATGTTGCAAGCAAAGACCTGCATCCTTCTTCTCTGTCGATGGACCCTCCATCTGGCTTGTTGCGGAAAGGTCAGCCTCTCGAACACAGAAACTCTTCTTTCTTCTTCCCGCTCGGGGAAGGCTTCATCGGCTTCGATCTCGAAACCGTCGTTGTACCCATTGTCGTCAACTGACGACACCATCATTCTATCTTCCATATCTTCTTCATCCGCCACTGACGGGAAGTAGTCTTTGTCAGTGGCGACTGTCTGCATTAGTCGCTGCTGACCCAGCGAGGGGTTGCCCAGCCTTCGAAAGTAGTTCCTGATCAGACAGGTTACCTCCTCTTGACCCCGCTCTTGATAGAGTACGGGGGATAGTTGTCGACCTCCAGCAGGAGGGATATAGGCCAGCCGAGCTCTGTCGGCCGGATGTTGGAATCTTTGTCCCGTGACTGGGACGTTGGCTTGGCGGGCAGCAGCCCGAAAACTTCTACGGCGCGAAGGATCCGCAACCACTTCTTCTTCATTCTTCGGGGACAAGCCCCTTTCTCTTCTCACTCCCGCCTCGTCGTTCATAGGACGGCGGCAGATGGGTGTCAGATGGTAGGCAGGCCGGGTCCGCTTGGGAACCCACACCTGTTTGAACTTTTTCGGCTTGAGTGCCGAGCTTCCTTGGCCATAGGGGCCGGCTTCTTCTCTTTCTGCCCTCCTTCCAGCGAGGGCTTGATAGGTATTGCGGACAGGGATGTTGGGGATGACTCGGTCTGGGGTCACCCGGGCCGTGCGTCCGTCGAGGAAGACGCGCATGCCTCCAACAAGCATAGATTTCCCAGACTGTGATAGGGTTCCGCTGATTGCAGCAGCATTCTGGCGGACCTGGCGACGCTGGCGTCCTCCAGGGTGCTTGTTGATGGCACTGGGGTGGGTCCCACGTATGACGTGGTGCACCAAGCAGCTAGCGGCCGGGGCCGGGCTTTCAGGCAAGTCTTCGCAGCAGGGAACCTTCAGAGGCTCCATCTTCTCTGCGACCTCTTTGGCAAGTTCTGGGGCTTCGACCTCTAGGATATCGATGAAGGCTAACCCCAAAAAGTTGGGGAAGCCTACAGCGGCAGGGAAGCTGCCGAATTCCATGGGTACCGCCAGGTACCCTTACGCGTGTCCAGCAATGATCGAATGATTGAAATCGACGCCAGTTATCCCGTGGATCGTCATTGATCTACCTACAAAGACAAACAGGGAAATAATCAGTAGCCTTTGAGAGGGCTTCGAAGCCCGGATATCTCGGCAAAGAGATGAAAGGTGACACTAGTCCCACCGGGCGTGCCAGACTTGTTTGCGACATTTTTTTCTATCCGGCCGTCTTGTCGTTCTTACCTTGTTTCGTGTATATATGTGTATATGTACATATATACGCGTCTTATTTCACGTATCGATCAGCCATTTGACTAACTGGTAGTCAACTGACCGATTGACGACGCGGGCGTGCCAGTCACATGAGTGACGATTTTATTGTGCGCTCATTCTGACCCATGTCGGGCGAATGTGAGGTTCGATCGGGACCAGCAGTCCTCCATACCATAAAGGTTATGGCGTTAATTACATCCCCCACGAGGAGGGAACACCTTTGATTAATTGCCGAGATAGCGGGCTGTCAAAGCCAGAATAAAGGATACAGAGCATGCGAGTGATCATGCAAGATGCTACGATTGACTACACACGATTTATTAGGGTGGACCCTGGTACATGGCGGAGGACTTAGGCTCGAAGGCCACCTTCACGCGTAACAAGGCTTCCAATCAGGCGTAACCTGACCTTCTGGCAATATTATTTGATATACCAAGGATGCACATATTTAGGCATACATTAATGCGATATGAATGCTTGGACTAAGGCATGACGGCAAGGATTCGAGACATATCTATTCAAGCTTGAACATGCTAATTTTATTCAATTTATTTGGCCGAGGAGCTTGTGTCCTTCTATGATTAGCATAAGAAATCATCCCATAAGTGGGAAAAGGTTTGGAATGACGCGACGACACGATTCGGAACGAGACCGGTGCAGTGCATGCGAAGAAAGGGGCTAAAACGCTTGAAACGGCGCCCTGAAATGTAGGTAAAAGGCTTAAAACGGCGCCAGAACCGTAGGTAAATGGGAAAAGCCCTATTAAAACAGCGCGGCTGGCTGGGGCGCGCCGGGAAGGGCGCGCCGTTTTAAGGTGTTATCGCGCCGATTTAGCCCGATTTCGTGGAAACAGGAGTTTCGTTGGTTTATCTATGGATTTATAAAAAGGTTTTGGAGGATTTTGAGAATTTATTGAGTTGATCATTCATCGGATCGGTCCCACGCCATCCAAAGGTCAAATCACAGGCTCACGCGAGGTTCATACTCGAGCGCGGCAATTGTTCCGAGTTTAGACTCGTTCGAGCCGGAATTTCGGCAGCATCTCCCCATCCCAGAGGATTGTCGGGGAGAAGTGGGGAATGCTCACGTGGCGGAGCAACCCCTAGATGCCGGGTGGCGCAACGGTGGCCGGCAAAAACCCGTACAGAGAGGAAGACCCCGAGGCATGGCCTGCTAGGGGCACCGAGTCCGTGGGCATTGATGAGTGAATGAGGCGACTCGATATGGGAGCGAAAACCTCGAGGGCTAGCCTACGAGGGGCACGCAACCCAAGTCACCGCAACACTCGAATTGGGACGGCCGAGATGGGAGGGAATCCCCGAGGGCTAGCCTACAAGGGGAACGCCACCCACGGCCACCACGAAGTCCATTAAGGACTGTGGATTTTAAACTGTAGGGCTTAGCCCCATTGCTGTACATCCAATGGTCCACAGGGACACTCATCATCGATAGATAAGCCCTTATTAACCGGATGACCGACATGGAAGATTAGAGGAATGTTCCCCTCCCCGGACATCGGAGTGCTGCTACAGAGCAGACTCCCAGAGATGCAGAAGCGATGCACAACGCCGTTCGACGGCAAGTGGACAAACGAACTGTTAAGCTTATGTTAGAAACATGAAACCGGCGGGCTAAATGAGTGGATCCTTATACATTATCTGTTTAGCATGGAGACCTGGGAAAGGGGCATGTATATTATGCCTGTAAAATAGCCATCGAGGGCTCGACACAGAGGCGATCCTCTCTTTCCCTCTGGCCTATGAGGAAGGCATAGGGAAGGTAGAGGGTTTAACCCTTAAGCAGGAGTGGACAGAGATGCACACACACGAGTGTGTCTCCGACCACGAGGCTTGTAGCACGCGCAATACGGAACTCGATCGTCGCATCGGAATAAAAGAAAACCCCGGGGAGGGGAAATTGATGTAGCCCCTACCGTAGTAGGGCATATAGCACCGAGGGAAACGGGACGGGAAGGAAATCATTCAGACAGAAAACCCACGGTGCTCTGCATTCGCCATCCGCGGCGCTGACATCGTTACACGGCGCCGTTTCACTTGCTATGAGGAAAAAGGAAAAGGGAACAGGGAAGAGAGGGAGACGTGGCATCGACCAGAGACTCACATTCCATTCAATCATATGAACGATACAGATAGATATGTAGAGAATATACATTCCGGCGCCAGGCTATCGCTTGGATGCTGTTTTTGTTAACAGAGGAAACTCATTACAAACGGAGAGAGAGAACAGAGAACCTGGTGAGGGAGGGGAGGTGAGGCTCATATCATCGCCCCTCCCCTCACTCACTTACATTGCCTCAGAGAAAATCGGAGATGAAACAAAGGGGGTCCGCCGGCGGAAACACGGGAAACCCACCTCGGTAGATAAGGAACATATGCTCTCCTTCTTCGATTCCGGGAGACTCAGGTGGAGCAGGGTGGCGGACGCCGAGAGCTCCGACGGAGGCTTCTTCAGACAGAGAGGAAAAACCCTCCGACCCCTCTCTCTGGACCTCTGTATTCTCTTTCTAATTCTCTTTTTTTTTTCTTTAGATTCCGCCTCAGATTCCCTCTTTTTTTTCTTTCTTTCTTCGGGTCCCCCCCTTCTCTGGCCGAAGGCAGGTTATATATATAGCTTCTGTTAATCCGGCACCCCGGGGAGGGGGGCGCGCCGGATTTGGTGGCGCCGGGAAGAAGTCCCGGATTGGGCTTTTGCGCGCCGGTTTGACGGCGCCGGGGAACACACCCCTGTTGCTCTTGCCGCGCCGGTTTGACGGCGCCGTTTCAGCTTGTTCTTGGCGTGCTGGGTCCAGTGGGTCCAGAGATGATTCCAGAAGCCCCCGTTGACTATTCCTCTCGCCCTGGCCCTTGGAAAACCTTGACGGGGTGTTGACGAAGCTCTTGATACGGCGAGTGGCCTTGATCAGACCTTCGCGTGTGTCTGGTCCGAGCACACGGACGTCCTGCTGGTACAGCCTTCGACACTGTGACTTGTGCTCCTGGTTGAGACGGACTCGTGCTCAAAGCTTCTTTGCAGGATGGTGTTGCATCCTGGATAATTTCGCCTTGAACGGCGCTCAATCGGCCGCTAATGGGCCCACTATGGCGAGAAGCCGAACCCGTGTCGTGTAATCGGGACCCTCTGTTGGTAGAACCCTTGGCCTCTTGTTGTGGGCGGCCGAGGATGTTTTTCCTCCTTAGGAGAGTCATTGGGTAGACCGTCGTCCTTGGTCGGGTGACGGATGTGGGATAGCGGCATGACGAGGTCGATGCCGGATCATTGGGCAGACTTGATCGCGTTGCCGGTTGGTTGTGGGTTTGTTCCGACTCTCCTGAGGTAAAGTCCCCTGTGCTCCCTTCAAGGTGGCTCGAGGCTCCGTCATCTTGAGGGGTTCTCTAATAAGTCGATCTTCATCGGCTTCTGTGCTTCAGTGGGCCGTATCATTCATCTTTGCGGCTTGGTTGCCAAAAGATCATATTTTGAGTGCCAACAATGACCTAGAACAAGACCCTACTTCTTTAGACCTAACTAGTTCTACTTCCCTAGACTCGATAGACCCTAATCCTAACTTAGGAGAAAGGAGACCTAGTGGAAGGGAAGGAGCAGGGGACTCGTGCCCCTGGGATGAGGATGGAGACAGGGTAGCATAATCTTCCTCTGAAATCTCCATTTTAAATTTGACGTTTTTTTTTGGAGATCAGCAGAGACTATACAGCAAGATGGAGGAGGCGGGAGCTGCATAGGGAATAGCTCAGGGAAGATGCAGTCAAAGAAGGGATCGGAAGATGAGAATCACATCTCGTGGAGTTGGGCGTTGGGAGGAGGAGGAGTGAATAGAGTGGATAGATCAATGGGCGGGCAGTGCCCGCAAGCGCAAAGAACAAACAGAATCTCGGGCGGATCAACGAAGGATGGATTTACCATGATGGGAGGAAGACGGGGTAAGAACTCCCATTGCTGGAGGAGAGATTGAAAGCGGGAGGGAGACCAAGGAAAGACAATTGAGCTCCCCTCCTCCCGTGGATCATCGTCTGGCCGCTTCTTCGGTCTCCATTGCATGAGCCGAACCTCTTGCTTTTTTTGGCAGTCTTCTTCATGAAACAACCCTTGAAGGGCTTGACCATAATCAAGCATATCATGTTCTGGCCTTTTTAGTGTCGGCGGTGGACTGGCAATCGAACATACTGTATTTCTCTCTAACGGAGCTGGCTGCAGAGCTAATGTGCCGGGCTGGAGAGGCCCTCGGACAAAGTGCTGACGGTAGTCCCAGGTGAGTGGCCCAGAATCACCCATCATAGATAATGCGGTTTCTTTGTAGCCAAGACCTCTCCTGCCCATCTTTCTTCCTTTGGGTATGGGCTTGGTCGTTCCTTGTAATTGGGCACCGAGGCCTCTCCCCGGTTGGTAGCCCAGTTTCAGTATAATGTTCTAGCCTTTTGAGTCTCGGATCTGGGGCTTCATCTTGATGTTAACTGGAGTAGTGATGGGCCTAGGAGGTGTATAAGCCCAAGGGAAGTTTAAATCCAGCACTGATATGACGGGTCGGCTGCTTGGCCAAAGTGTAGGAAGAATCTGTTCTGAAATGGCCTTAACCGATTGCACTGTAGATAGGCTTTTGACCTTGACGACCCTCCCTTGGAAAGGGAATTTGACGCACTGATGTGCGGTGGAGGGCACGGCATCGAGCGTATCCAGCCATGGACGACCTAAGATAGCCTTGAACATAGGATCGATGTCTAGTACATAGAATTCTACGGCCATTGTAAGGGGTCCGAGCTCTGCTTGGATAGTGACCACCCCGTGACATGCTCGCCTTGAGTTGTCATATGCTGCTATAGTGGTAGGGGTAGGTCGTAATAACTCTTCAGATATGCTGCAAGCTCGGAGGGTACTGAGTGGGCACACATTGATTGAAGCCCCTGTGTCAACCAGTGCTGCTTCAATGCTGACTTTGTTCAGAGTGATTGTAATGCAGAGCGACATCTGCCGTGCTTCCGGAGGTGCTAGCTCAGTTTCTGAAAATGTAATCGCAGGCCCCTTTGAGATAGTAGCCAGTGCGGTCGGTAAACTATCGACTGCCATGTCTTCGCTGACCATTACCTTCTGTAAGAAATCTCTCAGTGCATCCTGGTGAACGGTAGACCTTTTGATCAGCTCCAGCATAGATATTTTAGCGGGCACTCGATCCAGATGATGTAGCAAGTCATATTGAGTACCCGGAAAAGGTTCAGTTTCTTCTTGCTCGGCTGTTGGCTGAGAGGACTGGGGATTGGAATTAGTAGGGTAGTTCCGATGGAACATCTTCCCGCTCCTTAAGGTGCAACTTGTAGCGGCCGCGGCATCGGTGGATAGTATGATGGGCCCTGCGGGGTGAATAAGCGGAGCAGGCTGTGTAGGGGAGATGTTTTGGTGGGGTGTGAGGTTAGTGGGGGTAATAGGCGGTGGTGAGCGGATGATGGATGAAGGACTGGTGAATGGCGGGATGGTGATGAGTGTTGGTGCGGGTGGATGGAGCGTAAAGATAGGTGAAGGGTTGAGTGGTGGCGTGATGATGGCAGCGGGGGTAAGTGGCGGAGGGTATGACGGAGTGGTGGGTGGTAGTGAATTTGTTGGAGCGGGTGTAAATGGGAGGACAAGTGGAGAGGGTATTGGGTGTGAGGGAAGGACGAAGGAGGGGGTAAGAGGATTGCGGTGGTTGTGGTGGAGGGCCATGACTTGCGGTGTGGCGCCATCATCATCAAAAGACCACTCGGCACTAGGGGCCGGGGGTTGAACTACGTTCACTTGTGCGGGTGCCGGCGGCTGCTGTTGCTGTAGAGCAGGCAGATGACTTGGCATCAGATCTTGATGGATGCCTAGATCCTGAGCCTGTTTTGGTTGTTGTTGTAGTAGTGGATGATGCGGCTGCGGTGCTGGATGCTGCTGCACTTGCTGCCTTGGCGGCTGCCTTCTTTTCTCTTTGATTTCAAAAATGGCCCGATGCATCTCGGCCCAATCGATTCTCTGCCCTTCATGGAGATCGTATACCAGATCCTGGAACTGATAACATCCTTCGATAGTGTGGCCTGGCTGCCTATGGAACATGCAATATTTCGTTTGATCAACGGCTGGGTTCCAGTTAGGCCGTTCCGGAGGAAGTTGAATTGCATTCACCGACATAAGAGCCGAGAAGATATCCGTGAGGGTCTTTGGCAATGGGGGGTATTGAGCTCTCTTGGGAGCTAGGCGCTTGTTGTTCGGATTGTTGTTATAGCCGTTGGGTGGAGGGACATTGTGGTATTGTGGAGGTGGTGGTTGTTGTTGTGGAGCGATGAAGGCGTTTTGTGGAACGGTGAAGGCAGGCGGAGGGTTTTGTGGAGCGGCTTGAAAGTTCTGTGAAGCGGGATTTTGTGGAGTGCGGGGGTTTTGGGGGAAGCGGAAAGGTGCGATTTGAAAGGGAAAGGCAACGGCTTGTACCTGTTCGTTTGTCTGGACCCCCTCGGTAACCGGCCCTTGTGGTTTCTTGTGATATTTGGGCTTTTGGTTTTCAAATAGGGCGTGTATGGGAGAATCCTTGAACTGGGTTTGTATGAAGCACGCCCGGCTGTAGAGTTGATGCATGTTAGCTATATCATTCATTGCCAGGATGTTCCTGAAGGTCGGGGTAGCATTTGAAATGAGCAGCTTGACCTTCTCTTCCTCCGGAATGTGGCCAGACACTCTAGCAGCCATCTGTCTCCACCTGTCTGCATAAGTGGCGAACTCCTCATCTGGCTTCATCTTCTCGGCTACTAGATCTGTAAATGAGTATTCCAGGCCGACCCTGTCTTGGAACCGCTGGATGAATTTGTCCTTTACTACCTTGAAACTGTCAGCTTCTTCTAGCGGCAAAGAGTAGAACCACTCCAGAGCAACACCATCCAAAGATCGGCGGAATAAGTACGCCAAAAGCCGATCATCATATTGGAACTGCGCCGACTCATATAGAAAATCTCTCACATGAATGAAGGGATTGCCGTTCCCGTCATACTTGCGATAGCTGGGGAGCTCTGATTGCAGAGGGAACCGAATGTTTTGAAAGCTCGGGACAGGAACATCTGCCAAAGATTGTGGGCCAACCTGCTTCTGGAGGAAATCGAGTTGTTGCTGCATGGTGGCCCATTTATCAAGCAAGTCCTGCTCTCGGGAGGGAGCAGGGGTAGTGAAGGACGCTGATTGAATTTGAGGAGCAGATGGAACGATGGTGGCAGAAGGTGGAAGCCCATAGGCAGGAGGGGAGGGATAAACAGTAGAGATGGGGGGCCCATAAGAAGGATATTGGGCCTGAGACTGGCCCAGATTAGAATGGGCTTGAGCCACCCCTTTCTGAGGGCGCAAGAAATCTGAAGGGCCCATGAGAACTTGCGGAGCTATCAGGCCCGATGTATGATGATCCACCTGAGCAAAGGAAGGGACTGGTGACTTCCCTTTATCAAAAGATTGATAGGCTGAGTTGGAAGATTGGCCCGTCTCCATGCCTGTGAAAGTGATGGTCCGGGGTTGGACCGGGGTGAGATCAATCGGAGTGGGCTGGACAGAGGGCCCACTGATTCTAGATGGATCGATAGGAGGGTTGGATTTACAAGGAGATGCGTTGGACCCTTGCATGGCCTGATAAAGAACTTGAAGTTGGGTCGGATCCAATTGGGCCATCATCTGAAGAATGGAGCCCGCGGAAGGAGTGGAGAGAGAAGGGGTAGCTTGACCACCTTCTATAGAAGTGGAGGATGGAAGAGGGGTAGTCCCCTCTCCAGAAGAAAAGGTGATAACCCTAGGAGGGTTTTCAAGGAGCCCTTTAGGAAGAGAGTCCTCTTGGGAACGGGGAGGATTGAATGATGCCATGGCGGACTCGAAGAGAGGATTGGAATAGAACGTGAAGAAGGAATTTGTTGGGAGCAGAGGATCGTCAAGCTAGAGGGGGAGGGGGTGAATAGATTGACCACTTAAAAATTTTAAGCAGAATAAGACAATTGCACTCTCTGTGATAGCACAGACAAAAATCCTATTCGTGAATCTCTAAAGAGCTAGCGCAATATCTAAGCGATCTAACGAGACAATAGTCACAAGAACAACCCACAAGCACAAGCCACAAGAGATCAGAGTTTTTAAGGTGGTTCAGTCTCTATCTCGAGACCTACGTCCACCCCCTCACCAAACCGGTGGGGATCACCGCTGAGCTTTGCATCTTAGCTAACACCAGAGAAGAATCCTTCTCTGACCTGCAGATCCAATCTGCAGAAGACAGCTATACCCTGTCTTAGAACCGCTGTCGAACAGCTTGTAGACACAAAGTCTATACACCCTCTGATCTCAGAACACACTCTGGATCAGAACACACCTGTCCACTAAATCCCAGTGGAACAGTAATCCGAGAATAGAATTGTATAAGAAAACAAAAATACAAGGTAAGGAATAAACTCAGAATACGCTGATCAATGGATCTTCAGACTTCTTGCGCAGCAGAAGAGAGTAGAGCCCGAAGAGATGAACAGTATGATCTGAGTATGATCTTCCCTTCAGTTGAGACTAGATCAGTCTGATGTCTTCATGGTTCTTCAGCTTCTGATCTTCTTCACCAGGAGAATGAGCCTATCCTTCAATCCACGCACTGGACCTTCTTCACGATGCTAGGCTCTCCACCTTCTTCTCTCTGTACCAGTGCTTCCCAGTCTATTCTATCCTTAGCTCTACTCATCCCCCTTCGATCCACTTCTACATTTCCTTTATCATTTTTCCCGCGCAAGATTGGGCCCCCACGAGATTCCCAATCATTTGCCCATGTGTGGAGAAGCTTCTGGACCAAAGGAGGAAGAGTGTCCTTTGTTTGCAGACGTGGATGGCCCACTTTATCCAGTCCTTCTGCCCGAGCGCTTGTCTGGGACTGGGTGCGTCGACGCCAGCATTTGAATGCGTAGACGCTGTGTGAAGACAGCTTCTGATCTTCCTTCGATGTACGGCTTCAGGCTATCGCTGCGTTGACGCTAATAACTGGTGGCGTCGATGCTATGTGAAGATAACTTCTTAATCTTCAGGCACCCACTGCGTCGACGCTGGTAGCTGGTAGCGTCAACGCTGTGTGAAGATATCTTCTGGAGGCATGCGAGTCGACGCTGCATCCGAGTGGCGTTGACGCAGTTAGCATGCGCATGACTCAAACATCTTGATATCTAGTCACAGCGTCAACGTTCTCTTGCTTGAGGCATAGACGCAGTCTAGATGAAGTATGCTTCAACTTGGAGGAGCTGAAGGCTGCGTCGACCCTTTGATCTTGTGGCGTCGACGCTGACTATTGCCTGCATTAGAGTTCAACAGAAATTCTTGCCACATACCAGATTGTCAGATAATAATACACCCTGTCATATCATGGTGATCATCATCAAAATCAGGAGGACAACAATCTCCCCCTTTTTGATGATGGCAACCATGATGGAATTTTGGTATTTTAATGAACATGCAATTCAATAACCAAGTAAGCAGAGGCAAGCACAACCATAGCAATCAAACACAGGTATCACTTCAACTCATTCACCATTCACTTACGCACATAGTCAATTTTAACTATAAATCAAAACGAAGTGCATTCACAAGATAGTCTCCCCCTTTGACATCAGCAAGAAGGGGAGGTCAGAAGACAAGTAAGTATAAGAAAATATCCAGACCATTACTTAGGGAAAATACTGAGAATGTCTCCTAGACGAGTGACTAGAGGACTGGCCCGGTGGAGGTGGAGGACGATGAGATGAGAAGGTCTGCTGGGCATGCAGAGCTTGAATTGCCTGAGAAAGCTCGCCCAACTGAAATAAAAGAGTGCTTTTAAGACCTCCCAGCTCGGAGCGGACATCGTCAGATCCTCGTGTCAACAACTCAAGCGTACCGCACATAGTTTCCATGGAGGATGAAAGACTAGACAGCTTGTCAAACACGGCTTGAAAACCTGTGGGAATCGAGGTTACTTGAGACTGCAGAGTAACCATAGCAATTTGAATATCATAACACATGGATTGCATCTTGGCCATGGTCTGAAGAGAAGACATCTGTGTAGAGTGCATATTGGAAACTAACTCTGCAATCTTGTTGACAATCTTTGCAACACTCTGCAGGACCTTCCTCATAGCTTTGTCAGTTTTCTGCTTGGCCTTCATATAGTCTCTCCAGGTGACCATTATAGAGATTTCAGATAAGACAATTCTTTTATACAGTCGTTCCAGCTGAAAGTCAGTATACAGAATAAAAGAGTTAAGTTTGTCCCCTTGATGCTGCATCATTCGGATGAGGTGAACCAGTAAATCCTTTTCTGTTGCACCAGGAGGAGCCTGGAAATAATCATCCTGAGGTTGTTGGCTAGTGGACCCAAGTTCTCTATTACAATTATGTGAGCTGGACTCACCTTGTTCCCACTGAGTCTTGGGTTCCCCTCTAATGTCAAACCATTCAGGCTCATCATCTTGAAAAGGGGGTACTGCAGATTGAAATCCTTCCTCATCAGCATCATTGGGAGACTCCACCACATACGAAGGAAAAAGCTGCTCACTATCAACAGTATGAGCAGGCCTATCCTGAGTGTCAAAAGGTGGAGGTGACCTGGCTGGAGCTTGTGTTGCACCTTGGACCTCAATGTCCACATCTCTTTCCTGACCCTCCCAATGTGGAGGAGAAGCAACAGGTTCAGGAGATATCCTGACTGACTCTGGTTCGGGCTCAGGAGGAGTAGCAGCTGCCCTGACAGAAGATTGTTGACTTGGCAGCACTCTGACTGGCTTGCCATCTACAATTTTTACACCCATAAAATTCTGAACAAACGACATGGAGTACACATTGCCTCTAGGAACAACACACTTTTTTTCATTGCCAAACTGAATTCCAACCTTTCTGAACAAGGCTGTGAGATGTGCTGCGTAGGGCAGAATCCTAGAGTTGTCCAGGCAAGTCCCCATTGTCTGAATAATAACATCAATCAAAGACACATTGATTTCTTTCAACATGCAGTATAGTAAAAGTCTCTGCATGATTGTAACCCTTTCACGTCCACTACTCTGTGGGGTAAAGATGGAAGTGCATATATGGTGCAGAAGTCGAACATGAGGTGAAAACTGGTTAGCTTTTAAGCTTGCCAAATGAGTCTGCTTAATGTCTGAAGGGTCCTCTGGCTGGCCGGTCAAAACAGCAAACACTTCATGTTCATTCAAAGGAAATGAGTGAAGTTTGGCCCCCTCCATAGGAATCTTCCATACTTTGGCGAGCAGACTAGCAGTAAGTTCAAACTTAACACCCTGAACAGAGCTGATCAGTCTTCCACGTTCGGGTTGATGGCATAGATTGCGGTAAAACTCCCTGACAAGAGTAGGATAATAGACGGAGTACTTGGTGGCAAAACCCCACCAACCTTGAAACTCCAAAGTGGGTCTAATCTCAGGGAAGACAGCATGAAAGGCTTCGTCCGATTCAAGGATATATCGAGGAATTAAAACCTTCATGGGTTCGTCTGTACCAGAAGAAGGAGCGGATACGGAAACCCCAGACTTGGATTTTTTGGAGAAGACTTTCTTCTGAGGAGATGAAGGCTTGGAGGATGATCGGACCTTCTTCTTCTTGGAAGGAGGGGAGGGGCTGCGTGGACGCTTCCCCTTGTCTTTGCGTTTATGCAAAGAAGAAGATGTAGGAGGAGGAGCCGCCGTAGGTGATTCAAGAGCTTGGGCTTCAGCAGCAATGGCAGGAGCTGGAGGAGCCGAAGATGGTTCCTCAGCAGGCTTCTTACCCTTCCCGGAGTAGGCGAGAGCCATCTTCATGGATAGAGGAGAAGAAGAACAGTCAAGAGGTGTTTCAGAGGGAGGAGAGGGACCGTCGTGCCTCAGAAGGATGAATGAAAAGTAGCCGACTGTTCCCTCGGTTGAGGCTTTTAAAAGGGTGACATGCGAAACCCCCAATCCTGTTATTGGGTAACCGGGTAACGGATCCAGATCATAACTGAAAGAACCTAGAAAGAGTGGATGCGTCGACGCGAGGAAATCAATGCGTCGACGCTATGATCACTTATGCACAAAAGTGTATTGGAAAAGCACAGAGGCGTCGACGCCATAATGTGAATACACGCTGCCAGACAAGGATTTTTGAAAGATAGAAGATGCAGCTAAAAGAGCAGACATTGGGAAATGTCATTAGAATCTAGGTTTCATAAGGTAATACACTCAAACTCAGGGATTTTTAATAGCTTCAGTTCAAATTCCCATGAAAATAAAATTTACTCAGATTAGCTTCGAACCATTTAGTGACATAAAATGTTGATATTCTGCGAAGTTTGAAGCACAGAAATGAACAGTAATAGTGCAGAATTGGAGTAATTTCTAAACTAGCTTCATACTCGGGATCTTCTCATAACTTTATCCTTCGTTACTCAATTTTGAAAGAATCATTGAAGAAAGAAATTTAAGAAGCATTGAGGATAAGTTCATTAGATCTTTTGAGCCTTTGATTTCATACCATCACACATGTGTCTTAATATTTATTTTATTTATTCCATCCATTAGCAGTCAAATATAGCTAGCCTTGTGACACGAGTACACATGCTTATCAGGCACCAGAGTCCCCGGTTACTCAGCATAGCTAATCATTATGCTTAGAATCAGAGGTAGTGATCAACCTCATGACATGCCTTCCAACACTTCATTGGTGAGGAAGGTAGTTTCTCGGTTGAGAATCACCATTGCTCTAACATGGATACATTTCATTAAAGGACAGAGATAGTAGTCCACCTCATGACTTGCTCTTTAACACTTCTTTGGTGCCTAGAGCAAGTTTCTCAGTGAAAATCTACCATTGCTCTGCAAGGAACAGATACACTGTGTGTTTCACTTTTTCTTGAAGCTCTTTTTAGACCTAAGCAGACTTTAGCAACAATACCAATTAAATTTCCATATATTGAAAGATCCTTCTACTTTTGATCAATTGGGAAAAAGATATGATACGAACCAAGTCACATTAACTTGTTTAGTTCTTATTCCAAATTCAACCACTTTTAGGTTCAAGTTCTGGTGAGTTCAAACATTGAAGGACACACATTTTATATCATTAAGTAGTGTGAAGTTATTCTAAGAAAAACTTGTTTTCATTAGAAATTATTCCCTTAGCTCCCCCTGAATGTAAGGCATTAACTTTTCACCAGGACATTTGAGACAATTCCCTTATTCAGGAATAGAAGGAGAGTACATCAAGAAATCTTGGGATTAAGAAGGTGAATAAGATAGAGAATGAGCAAGATTGAGTGCAAAGGTGATTCTTGAAGAAGAACAAGTCTAGCAAGAAGGATGAACGAGAGAATCCTATGAACTAGAAGAGAGGTCATAATCACCATCACACCACACTGTTACTTGTATAGCGTCAACGCAGAATACCTGAAGCGTCGACGCACTTTGCCATACTGCACGGATTGTTTAACATTTAAACAGAGGCAATCCATCGCAGCGTGGACGCATACTAAAGGGTGCGTTACCGCATAAAACCTTACTCCCCCGTAACTCAAGCATGATAGAAGAAATTAAAACAGATGAAATTGCAAACATGCTGAGGTTTTATTTCAAATGAACAAAATACCAAGACATACTAACAAAAATTCATACTCCCCCTAAGTGTATGACTTATTCAAACATGGACAATTTGACCATAGCAGGACTTCAAATGATCATCACAAAAGCAATCAAGCAGCATTCAGATATTCGGCCATGCAGTCAATTCAAGATTCAGAATGTAAATTGCAGAGTCCAAGCTCTCTCCTAAGATATGAAAAACGCTCATTGTTGAGAGGCTTGGTAAAAATATCAGCTAGTTGACGTTCAGATTCTACAAATACAAGCTTGAAACTCCCTTTACTGACCTCATCTCTTAAGAAGTGATGTCTGATTTCAATATGCTTGGTCCTAGAGTGCTGGATGGGGTTCTTGGCCAGGTTTATAGCACTTGTGTTATCACACAATATTGGGACACATCCAAGATCAGTTTGGTAATCTTGGAGCTGATGCTGGATCCACAACACTTGAGTGCCACAACTCCCTGCAGCGACATATTCTGCCTCTGCAGTGGACAGTGCCACTGAGTGTTGTTTCTTGGAAGCCCAAGAGATCAAACACCCACCCAAAAATTGGCAGTAGCCACTAGTGCTTTTTCTGTCCAATTTACATCCAGCATAGTCTGCATCCGAATATGATATCAAGTCAAAGGTGCAGGATGCAGGATACTAAATCCCTAGGTCTTGAGTTCCAGCAAGGTATCTAAAAATACGCTTGACAGAACTTAGGTGGGATTCTCTAGGATCAGCTTGAAAATGTGCACACATGCAAACACAAAATTGAATATCAGGCCTTGATGCAGTAAGGTATAGAAGTGACCCTATCATACCTCGATAGGTCTTGGCATCAACTTGTGTACCTTTCAAATCTACATCCAAGGTTGTGTTTGTACACATGGGAGTGCTGATTACTTTCAGATTTTCCATTTTATACTTCTTCAGTAGCTTCTTGATGTACTTTGTCTGACTAATAGAGCATCCGTCTCTGCTTTGGGTGATCTGCAAACCTAGAAAAAATTGAAGTTCACCCATGAGACTCATTTCAAATTCTGTTGTCATTAAGTTAGCAAACTCCTTACACATACTAGGTTTAGTGGAACCGAAGACAATGTCATCAACATATATTTGAACTAAAATGATATCTGAATTCTTGACCTTTGTAAACAATGTCAGGTCCACTTTACCTCTTGAATAACCCTTTTCAGTGAGAAAGGAGCTGAGCCGGTCGTACCAGGCTCGAGGTGCCTGCTTGAGTCCATACAGTGCTTTGTCCAATCTGTATACGTGGTTAGGATTTTCTGCACATTCAAATCCAGGGGGTTGTTCCACATATACTTCTTCTTTTATTATTCCATTTAGGAAAGCACTTTTTACATCCATTTGTTGTAATTTTATTCCATGACTTACAGCATATGCAAGCAACAAACGAATGGCTTCTAATCTGGCTACTGGTGCAAAGGACTCTTCGAAGTCAATACCGAACTCTTGATTGTAACCCTGTGCAACCAGTCTAGCCTTATTCCTAACAATAACACCATTTTCATTTTGTTTGTTTTTATAGACCCATTTAGTTCCTATTATAGATTTATCCTTGGGTCTGGGCACTAGATGCCACACTTTATTTCTTGTGAATTGGTTGAGTTCTTCATGCATTGCATTTATCCAGTTGGGATCTTTTAAGGCTTCCATAACATTCTTGGGTTCAGTTTGAGACACAAGTGCCATGTTATCCATTTCTTGTATTTGAGAGCGTGTCCTAACAGGTTCATGCAAGTTGCCTATTATGCTAGATGAGGGGTGATCCCTTAACAACCTAATGTTAATTAGAGGGTTACCTCCATTAATATCTGCATTACCTTGATTACTAGACTCTGGCACATCTTCTTTTGGTCTTGAATCTCCTTCCAAAGTTTCTTTCTCCTCAGGCTTGTCAAGGAAGTCTTCATCACCATTGTTCCTGCATGAGGATACAACTTGTGAATTTTCAATTAGCTCATCAAAAACGATGTGAGGTGATTCCTCAACTGTTTGAGTTTTCAGATTTAGGACCCTATAAGCCCTAGAGTGACTGGAGTATCCTAAGAATATGGTGGGTTCACTCTTGGGTTCAAACTTATCTAGGGCTCGTTTATCATTATTCTGAACAAAGCATTTTGAACCAAAAACTTTAAAATGAGCAATAGAGGGCTTCTTACCTTTCAGCATTTCATATGGAGTCTTTTTAGACTGAGGTCTTACCATTGCCCGATTTACAATGTAGCATGCAGTGTTCACAGCCTCTGCCCAATACTTCCTTGGGAGTTGCCCTTCAATCAGCATGGTTCTGCCCATCTCCACAAGGGTTCGGTTTCTTCTCTCCACGACTCCATTTTGTTCAGGTGTTCTTGGGGAAGAAAACCTGTGATTTAGCCCTGTTGCTCTGTAGAAATCTCCAAATTCAGAATTGTCAAATTCTCCACCATGATCTGATATAATGGAAGAAATGACAAACTTACCCTCCTGCTGTGTTTTCTTAAAGAATGCCTGAAATTCCTCAAATGCCTCATTCTTATGAGTTAGAAAGAATACCCAAGTAAATCTAGAAAAATCATCCACTAGAACAAATCCATATCTATTACCACTAATGCTTGCTGTTCTAGTGGGTCCAAATAAGTCCAAATGAATGAGTTCAAAAGGTTTAGTGGACTGACTCTTTATCTTGGACTTAAATGACTTCCTAGTATGTTTACCTTGGGTGCATGCATTACAGATTTTGTCATTTTTCTTGAATGAAGCATCAGGCAAGCCATTTACCATTCTGTGTTTGGCTAACTTATGCAAGACACTATAGCTAGCATGTCCTAGCCTACGGTGCCACAACCAAGCTAATTCAGTTTTATTTACAGCAAGGCAAAGATTATTATGTGCAGGATCATCTAAATCTACCATGTACATGTTGTTTATTCTTTTTCTAATAAATTTAATTTTTTCTGATTTTTCTTCTAAGATGGTGCATGTGTTTGCATCAAACACTACTTTATTATTTCTATCACACAACTGACTCATACTGAGCAAGTTATACTCTAGACCCTCTACTAAAAGAACATCATCAATGGAGGTAGAAGGGTTTTTGCCAACTATACCTTTGCCAACTATTTTGCCTTTATTGTTTCCACCAAAGGTAATAAATCCTCCATCCTTCTCAACCAGGAGACAAAACTTGGCCTTGTCCCCTGTCATATGCCTTGAGCAGCCGCTGTCAAGATACCATCTGTTGTGCATGGCTGCAAGGCATTCCTGCAAGAATCATCAAACAAGAGATTTTGGAACCCAAACACACTTGGGTCCCATTGGATCACTGGAAGACTTCAAGAAATTCAGTAGGTTCTTAGGAATCCACATTTTTCTTTGTTGAGCTTTTTGATGGTTTTTAGTTGAGGAGGCAACTGGTTTCTGATTTGATTTTAAGGTTGTTTTAGCTGCTTTATTGAACCATCGTTTATTTTGGCTCCAAAGAGCCTCTTGGTGATGTGGGTTGACTGCCCTAAATAAATGTGTTTGTCTTATTGGATATGCATACATGGGACGCGTCGACCTTCCTGAATGAATGCATGGACTCACCCACCCAAAGTTGCTCCTATGTGTATGATAGAATGTAGGGTGCGTGGACGCATTGTGGTGTGTGCGTTGACCCATCCACCCAGATTGATTGAAGTGTTGGCCATGGTGGTATGGGTGCGTGGACGCATATCCCTGCATGCGTCGACCCATGTGGTCGTTCCTATTCTTATGGACTCTTTGGAATTCAGCCCGAGTCGACGCCACATGCCCGTAGCGTTGACGCATCTGAGTTGAGTGCCTAGACCTATATGCAGAAGGCCTATTATTGTATGAAGGTTGCGTTGACACATTACTGGCCTTGCGTGGACACATCTGACTCTTGCCAGATTTGGTATTTTTAGTCTTTCTGGTGCTATGTTGGTGAACGAAGGGTCTGGAGCTGGAGGCCTTAGGTGGTGATGAAATGACAGGCTTGCAGCTGGTTAAATTCTTTGCAAATTTTACCTTAGGAGATTCATTCATCTTCTCTTTTCCTTTCTCCTTTGTCACTTCATTTTTCTGAATCTGTTTCCCTTTGTCTCTTTCAACATTTTTTACTTCAGCCACCTGTTTCTCCTCAGCTTTCTTTTCTTCTGATATGAAGGTCACCAGTTTAAGTCCAATTTCTTTCTTTGAGCTTGGATTATATCCAAGTCCTTCTTTGCCGACATTGCATTTTGTTCCCATTAAGGCATCAAGATTATGTTTGCCTTGTGTCATTTTCTCTAGGGAAGTTTGTTTGTCCAATTTTTCTTTTTCAACTTTCTTCAAATCTTCCTGAAGTTTCAAGTTGACACCATTTACCGCTTGATATTTCTCTTCAGCGATTTTGGTGTCCTTTTCCAGTTTTTGCATTCTTAACTTCAGTTCATCATGTGTTTTTAGTAAGAAGTCATTTTCTCTTTTTGATTCAATCAATTGAGATCTGTATTCATTTTCTTCATTCAGAGTTTTCTTCAGACAAACAATTTCATCTTCTAGCATTTTAACCTTTTCATTTGACAAATTTTCTTGACTTCCCTGGTTTTTCTTCTTTTTAAGCATTTTATTTTCTTTCTTCACAATATCATATTTATCCATAAGGTCATTGAAAGCTTCTTCCCAGTCATCACAAGTAAATTCATCAAATGGAGAATTTACCTTAGTAGAGTCCTCTCCCCTGGCCATTAGGCATAGCTTTACTTCTTTTTCTTCCTCTGAGGTGCTATCCTCCTCTTCCTCTTCTTCATCACTCCATGTACTGATCATGGCCTTGGGCTTTTTATTTTTGAACTTGGGGTAAGCTTTCTTAGAATTTTCGGGGCACTCTGACTTGATATGTCCCTGTTTCCTGCATTGATAACACACAACTTTGTCAGATTTCTTAGTTTTGTCAGACTTAAATTTAGAATTCATTTTACCTTGATAGCTTCTAAATCGACCAGCTTTACCTTCCCTTCGTAAGAATTTTCAAAATTTCTTTGTGAGCATAGCAATCTCACCTGAATCACTGTCTGAGGAAGAAGTCAGATTCTCATCTGAGCTCTCCTTGCAGCTTGGAGCAGCCTTGAGAGCTAGGGGTTTCTTCTTCTTTATTTCCTCATCAGATCTTTTCAAATTCAGCTCATAGGCCATAAGGGAACCTATCAACTCGTCAGGAGTGGTCTTGGGAAGATTCCTAGATTCTTCGACCACTGTGGCTTTTGTGTGCCACACGGATGTCAAAGATCTAAGAATCTTTCTCACCAGCTCATAATCTGTATAGGCCTTCCCTAGACCTTTGAGACCATTGACAAGCACGGTTAAACGAGCATACATCTCAGAAATACTTTCTTCAGGTTTCATGTGAAACGACTCATATTCAGAGATTAGCATGTTAGCCTTGGTCTCCCTTACCTCCGAGGTACCCACGTATATTACCTCGAGTCGATCCCACATTTCTTTCGCACTTGCGCATGAGGAGACGCGCGAGAATTCCTTGGGATGCAGGGAGCATTGCATAATGTTCATTGCCTGCCAGTTGACGGTTGATTTTCTTACTTGCTCCTTCACCCATAATTCTTCGTCGCCTTCAATTATGTAGAGCCCCTTGCTCACAACTTTCCATACTTCATAGTCCTGGGCCCTGAGAAAAACTTGCATGCGATTCTTCCAATAGGAATAGTTAGTGCCATCGAAAAATGGTGGTCTATTCACAGCATAACCCTCTGGCATGAATCCTTTGCTCTCCATTACTTCTCTCTAGGCTGTTAAACCGTTCAAGAGAGCCTGGCGCTCTGATACCACTTGTTGGGAGCAGAGGATCGTCAAGCTAGAGGGGGAGGGGGTGAATAGATTGACCACTTAAAAATTTTAAGCAGAATAAGACAATTGCACTCTCTGTGATAGCACAGATAAAAATTCGGTTCGTGAATCTCTAAAGAGCTAGCGCAATATCTAAGCGATCTAACGAGACAATAGTCACAAGAACAACCCACAAGCACAAGCCACAAGAGATCAGAGTTTTTAAGGTGGTTCAGTCTCTATCTCGAGACCTACGTCCACCCCCTCACCAAACCGGTGGGGATCACTGCTGAGCTTTACAGCTTAGCTAACACCAGAGAAGAATCCTTCTCTGACCTGCAGATCCAATCTGTAGAAGACAGCTATACCCTGTCTTAGAACCGCTGTCGAACAGCTTGTAGACACAAAGTCTATACACCCTCTGATCTCAGAACACACTCTGGATCAGAACACACCTGTCCACTAAATCCCAGTGAAACAGTAATCCGAGAATAGAATTGTATAAGAAAACAAAAATACAAGGTAAGGAATAAACTCAGAATACGCTGATCAATGGATCTTCAGACTTCTTGCGCAGCAGAAGAGAGTAGAGCCCGAAGAGATGAACAGTATGATCTGAGTATGATCTTTCCTTCAGTTGAGACTAGATCAGTCGGATGTCTTCATGGTTCTTCAGCTTCTGATCTTCACCAGGAGAATGAGCCTATCCTTCAATCCACGCACTGGACCTTCTTCACGATGCTAGGCTCTCCACCTTCTTCTCTCTGTACCAGTGCTTCCCAGTCTATTCTATCCTTAACTCTACTCATCCCCCTTCGATCCACTTCTACATTTCCTTTTTCATTTTTCCCGCGCAAGATTGGGCCCCCACGAGATTCCCAATCATTTGCCCATGTGTGGAGAAGCTTCTGGACCAAAGGAGGAAGAGTGTCCTTTGTTTGCAGACGTGGATGGCCCACTTTATCCAGTCCTTCTTCCCGAGCGCTTGTCTGGGACTGGGTGCGTCGATGCCAGCATTTGAATGCGTAGACGCTGTGTGAAGACAACTTCTGATCTTCCTTCGATGTACGCCTTCAGGCTATCGCTACGTTGACGCTGATAACTGGTGGCGTCGACGCTATGTGAAGATAGCTTCTTAATCTTCAGGCACCCGCTGCGTCGACGCTGGTAGCTGGTAGCGTCAACGTTGTGTGAAGATATCTTCTGGAGGCATGCGAGTCGACGCTGCATCCAAGTGGCGTTGACGCAGTTAGCATGCGCATGACTCAAACATCTGGAGATCTAGTCACAGCGTCGACGTTCTCTTGCTTGAGGCGTAGACGCAGTCTAGATGAAGTATGCTTCAACTTGGAGGAGCTGAAGGCTGCGTCGACCCTTTGATCTTGTGGCGTCGACGCTGACTATTGCCTGCATTAGAGTTCAACAGAAATTCTTGCCACATACCAGATTGTCAGATAATAATACACCCTGTCATATCATGGTGATCATCATCAAAATCAGGAGGACAACAGAATTGACCCTAGGAGATGATTCGGATGGACGAAAATAACTCCACATGCAACGAACAACCTTGACGATGCAAACAATCAACACAAACAATCACACAATGAGTAACCAAACTCGGATGTTTTAACAAAGATGTAAGTGATGAAGACACCCCAAGTCAACCAAGTTGTTTAAGATGATGCAGCAAGATTCTTGTGATTCCTCCTTCGAAACTTTAGTGAATTGATTGAAATGTGCTCTCAACAATGGGTTCCTAACAGGAGATGGGTATGGGACTTGGCTTGACTCTAAGTGTAATCACTCCTTCACTTATGCAACCCTAGACACGGGGTGGGAAAGGTACAACCAGCCCGGCGTCCGTGTGGGAATCCACGGCTCGCGGGGACTTATGGAGGTCCCTGGTGTGATTTCCTAGTCGGCCCCAAGGAATATGGAGACGAGAGGTCCTCACAACAGGGTAGGAAGATGCAATCTAAGATATGAATGTATGAATGCCCCTATGTGCACCGGAGTGCATGCAAAGTCTAGCCTATGATCTAACAACCAATGATGCACGCAATGATATGGAGATATGAAACAAAGCAAGGAGGAATTCAAGTATCACCCAAGCAAAGAGTCACATCAGAAACTACGAAAATAAATGCACCTCGGATGCGTACCTGTCTGGAGTATAACGGTCGAGGAACCCTGCGTCAGAATAAAATAACGGTCGAAGACCAGACCGCCAGAAGTAATATAATGCAGGGAGGTAGGACCGTCAAATGAGCCAGAGAGCCAAAATCAACTAGAAGTAACAGGAAAAGACCATGAAAACTCTCGCAGCAGAACAGATATGGCGGTCTAATGACCCTGCGTCAGAGGACTCCAACGTAGGGACACAGGGCTGTCAGAATGCTCAGAAAACCAGGATCAACAGGAAATAAGAGGAAAACGGGAGGGGAACAACATAAAAGATGATGGCAGGTTTAACAGGAATCAAAAGCACGATTGGCACAAGTTGTCCCACCGTGATCGCCAAAAAATTATCTGTTGATTTTATTTTGCTTCTCTATCTTCTTTTTCTTGGGGTCTTAATGATGATATGTAGCAAGATGACAAGCAAATAATCAAAGATCTGCACTCAACCTATGAACATGTGATCATGAACCTAGGCAACCAAAGCAAGGTGTAGCATGGGCATGCTATCTCAACCAAACTAAGCTAAGGAATAAAGGAAAAACACACACCGGGGCGTGGAACAAGGAGTAAATAGAAACACACCGCAAGGGGTGGAACAAGCAGCGAAATAAAAGATGTGAGATGCGAAAGAGAAAGCTAATGCCCAATACTTAAGAAAGATGTGATCGCCACCAAAGTAAAAACAAGCCAAAGACCTGAAAATACCTTGGAAATAGGTGGATGAAGCACCCACCCACGAGAGAGGAAAGATCAAAGAAACCTGCAGGTCAGCTTGATGTAACGGTCAGAACCCTGTGCGTCACTTAGAAGTGACGGTCGCTCGATAGACCGCTGGAAGAATATGACGCGCCTGCACAAGACCGTCAAATAACCTGCAGTAGCAAAGCGTGAATCCTTTTAACTCCAACTCTTCCAGCCGACTAGAAGACTTGGGCCTCGTGCTGGTGGACCTGTAAACCTGCCAAAGACATGGAAAGCAACATAAAATAACCCAAATTAGCCCTTTAGACAATATAGCATCAATTCTTCAATAAACACAATATCATCAAAAGGAAAGGGAAATACCGGGAGGTTTTGGTTTTTTAACCCCTCTGGGCATTTTAAAAGATTGGGAGGAAGTTTAGATGATGAAAACCAGTGAAAAACGTGGAGAAAGGAGAGAAATAATGCTTATGATGAAAGGGAGATGGAAAAGGAATTCAATATGCAAAATATGAACTTTGGAACCAAGAGGAACAGATACTCCCTTCACCAGGCAGCAAACGAACGTGAGAAGCACTTCTCCTTGATCAATCGTGGCTCTAAAATGCGGCAGCACTTCATCGCAAACTCCAGAATTTCCTCCTTAGGACCATGAAGTTAAGGGTTCTATTTATAGACCCTCAAACCCTCAGGTCGAGCAGAGGAAAATCCAGCAAGATAAAGGGATAACTCTTAACAAAACCTTGAAGATAATATCACCAAGAGTCCATAGAGTCAAATAGAAGGTCCTGAGGATTAGATTTGGAAGAGATATCATCAATCCAAGTTCTTATCTCGACCACGGAGTAGCAGAGAAAAGGCCTGAACTGCCAGGACACTCTGAAGGAAGTAACGGCTGCACGACAGACCGCCACAGTGAAATAACGCATCAAGGAATATCCGTTACTTTCAACCTTATCCCAAAGAGATAAGATCAACAGGAAGAAGATCAAAATAATAGGACTCTGTAAAGAAAGCAACGGCCAAGGCATAGGGCGTCACAATGAAACAACGGCTGCACGACAGACCGTTATATTCAACATATAGGCCAAAGGATAAGCTTTGGAACAAGACCTCAAGCTTCAGGACTCTTCAAGGAGTAACGGCCCAGGACCCATCCGTTAGAAGGAAGAAACGCGCCTGGGACAGACCGTTATTACCAATGGAGTTCAAAAGAAGGAATGAAGGTTTTGCTAAGCTTTAGTCAAAATGAAATGCCACAAAGAGCCACATCCGATCAAGGAGTCAAAATCCAAGAAACGATATTCAACTAAACAAAGAGACTCGATGAAGAGTGAACAACTCGGAGCATCATATATAATGAATAAAGAGATGACCCGACTTATTGGTCATAAAACGGGTGTCAACAACGTGCCCTTCTCAATTTCCTCGAGCAGATATTCTGTCAGGTCAGACGAGAATGCACTGAGTAAGTTGTGTTTTGAACAAAGCATGTACAGACTTTGTATATAAGGCGCAGAGCCATGTTCAGACTTTGCAATGCCTAGTGTTAAAACATGAGAGCACAATGCACAAACTAAGTGTGTGCATGTGTGGACTTGAGTGCATGACACAGGTCGATGTACAGACTTGTTTTCTGAACGATGCACAAATGCATAGTGTATGGACTTAGCGTGCATACGACAATGATGATGTACATACTTGCCACCTGAAGTGTGTACAGACTACACCAAAGGGTGTTCAGACTTTTAGGATGTAATGTAGACACCCTGCACAGACTTCATTCATGCAAGCAAGATAGTGCATAAAGAGAAAGTATGTACAACGAGAATGAATGCACGGACATTTCATTCACGAGTGTACAGACTTTGAATGCATGTGATGCAGACACAAAGAGTGTATAGACTTGAATGCTTGTGATGCAGACAACAAGTGTACAGACTTGGAATTCAAGAGATGCAGACACCGAGTGTACAGACTTGGAATTCAAGAGATGCAGACACCGAGTGTACAGACTCTTGATGAATGCTTGTAATGCACTAAACGATGTACAGACTTGCTAAACTACAGCGCTATGTGAGACACAACATGAGACGCTGAGTGAGACGGTAGGTGAGACGAACACGGCGAAGTGCAGACTTTGCGTATGCTGTGAACACACGATGTATAGACTTGTTCAATTTTTTTGATAAAAATCCCTGCCTAGTAGTGAGTCAAAATGTGGTTCCAATTCAGAACCCACAGTCTGATTCACAACTAGGGGGTGTATTATTGCTCATAAAAGAATGGACCTTCACATCACTCTAATGCTAGGCAAGCCTAGCTTGTCTAGTCTAGCAGCACCCTTTGTTAATTTTGGAAGACTATGCTGCGAATTAAAGAAAGAATTACAATGGGATTGACAAGCAAAATTAGCTAAAGAGTCAGCGATAGAGTTCCCTTCTCTGAATATGTGGGAGATGAGCTTCGGTGGAGGAGAACAGCTCCAAATTTCTCTGACAAGAGGTAAGATCTCCCAAGGACAAGCAGTTTCTTTGTTTAGCACTTTGACAAGGATAAGAGAATCACTCTCGACCATAGCTGGTTGGAGGGAAATAGCCTGTAGATATTTAATGCCATCGGCCATGGCCCGGGCTTCAGCCACAAGGCTAGAACAGCTCTCATAATAGTGGGAGAAAGCCAATAAAACATTGCCTTGGAAATCCCTGATGATTCCGCCTCCACCAGAATGTCCAGATTGTTTGTGAGCTCCATCTGTGTTGAGTTTGAGGAATGGCCAAGGTGGGCAAGACCACTTGATAATTTTTACTAAAGGAGATGGCCGAGAAGTCACAGTGATGCCAAAATTTTCAAGTATAATGCGACTGGTATTTTTACTTTCCCATATATTAGCCAAGCTGATAACCTGCTTAACCTGAAAAAGAACTTTGTGAAATAAGCTATCTGCAGAGGTGGTTTTACTGTCATGCCGAGCAGCATTCCTAGCATGCCAAATCTCCCATAGCCCAAAGCCAAGGACTGCTAATTTGAATAAGCCAAATAAGGAGTGTGCATGGGATTCTCGGATGGAATTTAGAATCAAAGAATGAACAGTCTGGCCTCTGAATTGACATCCCTTCTTTTGGAAACATGACCAAAGGTTGAGTGCCCACTCACTCTTTATAAAGAGGTGATTGGATTCCTCCACTTGGTGGTGCTTGCAGCAGTGGCATTTTGAAGGAATAGGGATGCCAATAGATTTTACTCTTGAGTCAGTGGGAAGGCAGTTATGAAGAGCTCTCCACATATGAAGTGAAAGTTTAGTGGGGATCCATTTGGACCACAGCCGCTCATATGGGAAGAGGTTCAGATCAGAATCTTGACTGCAGGTGACTTTATAAATGGAAGAAATCATACAGTTGCCTGAGTAGGTTAGGCTCCAAGCCTCCTTGTCTCGGAAGTGATTAAAATTTATATGCCGAATAGCTGTTTTGATGCCAGAAGGAAGAAATCTGTCGATGAGATCAGAGTCTTCAGGAGTAGGATGCAATAAAACATCCCTCACAGTTGCCTTAGGATTATGAGGCGGAGTGTTTGTTATGTAAGACATCAAAGGCTTTTCACCGAACCAAGAGTCTAGCCAAAAATTTGTAGTGCAGCCATCCCCAACTATGACTTTTTTGTATAGTAAAATCATTTCCTTAGCCTTATTCCAGCACCTCTTCGAATGGCCCCTCATTTCCTTGAAATCAACCTGTGAGATGTGCCTGTGCCTTATGTATTTAGCCCTGAAATATTCTGCCCATATAGAATTTGAGTGCATGGCTTTCCAGAGCATTTTGACCCTAAATGCCAATTCCATTTGCCGCAAGGATAGAATGCCAATACCACCCTTACTTGTAGGTTTACATATGTTTTGCCAAGATTTCCAGTGCCTTTTGTGACCTTGATTTGTGGAACCCCAAAAGAAATTTGCAAATGAGCGGTCTAGAAGCTGATGAGTGCCTGTGTGCAGAGGGGCCGAGGCTAAAGAATAAATTGGGATGGAAGTAAGAATGTGTTTCAATAGAATCAATCTAGCTCCCTGAGATAAAAAATGTGCATTCTATCCCTCTATTCTCTTCTGAATGGATGAAATGATGCCAGCAAAATGAACTTTTTTGGATCTACCAGAGACCAGTGGGAAGCCCAGATATTTGTGGGGGAATGAATGATGGGCGAAGCCAGTGATTGTCTGAATCCTCTGGATCATAGAAGTCTTGGCGTTCGGGTGAGTGAAGAAACCACTCTTGCTCACATTTACTAACTGACCTGAAGCTCTTTCATATGCTTTAATAATGCCCATCAGGTGTCTAATGGAAGCAGCAGTGGCCTTGCTAAAAACTAATGTATCATCAGCAAATAATAAATGTGAGATGTATGGGCAGCGTTGGGGACCAGCATACCATTCCACTTTGCCTGCCAATTGAGCTGTCCGGATAGCTCTGCTAAGAGCATCCTCTGCCAGGATGAATAGTGCTGGGGCCAGGGGATCTCCTTGGCGAACACCCCTGGAAGATTGAAAGAAACCTGCAGGGTCACCATTAAGAAGCACAGAGAACCAAGAATTCCCTATCATGGCTTTAATCAGGGATGTAAAGTCAGAACTAAAACCAAATTTTGCTAGAACCGAATAAATAAAGTCGCATTCAATGCGGTCATACGCCTTGGCCATATCTAGTTTAAATGCAACATTGCCTCCTCTAGTCTTTCTTCCCAGCTCATGTAGCATTTCTTGGGCAAGTGCAATGTTTTCCACAATATTTCTCCCTTTTACAAATGCAGACTGCTCAATAGATATAAGTTTGGGAAGAATAGTTGAGAGTCTGTTGCTCACAATTTTTGATATGATTTTGTACACAAAATTACAGAGACTTATCGGCCGATAGTCAGAAATATCAGTGGCATTTCTGACTTTGGGAATGAGTGCTATGAGTGTAGCAATCAAGAACCTGGGCAGTATTTGCTTGGATTTGAAGAATTCCTGAATAGCCTTGGTGACCACCCCAGCAGTTATTTTCCAAGATTTTTGGAAGAAAGCCCCTAAAAAACCATCAGGACCAGGAGAGCTATCTGGGGACATTTGAAAAACAGTGTCTTGAATTTCAGATTCAGTAGGCACACCACATAACCAGTCATTGTCAGCAGAGGAGACCACCTGGGGAATGTTGCTAAGGAAAGCCTCATCAATAATGTGGTATTGAGAAGCGAAGGCTTTTTTAAAATGTGCCACTGCAATTTCCTTCATCTCTTCATGGTCTGAAGTCAGAGCCCCAGCTGAAGTCCGCAGGTGAGGGATCAGGTTTCTCTTTCTGTTGGCAACTGTTTGCATATAGAAAAATTTTGTGTTTTTGTCCCCCTCTGCCAGCCATTTTATCCTTGACTTCTGTCTCCAGTAACTTTCTTGCTGCAGCAGTTTAGAAGCCAAATCAGTTTTAACAGTCTCCAGGTTATCATAATTTTCCTGAGTCGGATGGGTGTCATAATGGTGTTCAGCCTTCAAGACTGAGTCTTCAGCAGCCAAAACATTAGTGTGAATATTGCCAAAGATCTGTTTATTCCAACCATGTAGCATTTTCCTCATTGATTTAAGCTTCAAGTAAAGAGTAGACATAGCTGATGAAGCCAAAGGACTATTGCGCCATTCAGTTTCTATATCCCTTAAAAAGAATTCATGACTAGTCCACATTTGCTAGAAGCAAAATCTGGACCTGTACTTATACAAGGAAGTGAGCTTCACTAGGAGGGGGGCATGGTCCGAAGCTTCTCTGGATAAATGCTCAATAGTGATAGGCAGAGATACTTGCCATGAACCATTAATAAGAATTCTATCTAATCTTGCCCAAATAGCTCCATTACCCTTTTGGTTATTATGCCAGGTGTATTTCGAGCCCATGAAACCAGCATCAGTAAGAGCACAATCATTAAGACAATCCTTAAAATCAGACATGGATATAATGGATGGAGGAAGCCCACCTAATTTCTCATCCGGGTCAAGAACGTAGTTGAAATCCCCTGCCACCATCCATGCACCAGATATTTGCAAATGGATATTCCTGAGAGAGGCCCATAGTCCGTGTCTTTCTTCCACAGAACATTTAGCATACACAACAGAAATATGAAACTCTGGCATGCCAATAGCATTCTGCTATAGTGTTATTTGTTGATTATCTTGGCAGGTAATAGATAAATCCAGAGGGTCTTTCCACAATACCCAGATATGTGCATGTTCATCACCATTAGCAACAGCTTTGTCCATACCCAGCCTTTTTGCAAACCGTTTCAAGCATGTTTACTTGGATTTTTGGCTCCAGGATAGCAAGACATTTAATATTGTTACTCTTGATGAGAAGCTTTAAACGAGCCACAGTCAGGGCATTCCCAACTCCCCTAGCATTCCAGATGATAAATGTCATTGTAAAAGGGATGGAGAATTGAGCTTACCCAATGAGGTAGCTCTGCTTATCGATCTAGTCAAAACTCCTGCTTGCTCTTGGCGTAAGATCCGAGTGTTGGTAATTCCAGTAGAAATAGAGATTTGTTGACACCTGGTTTGGAGTTCGTCCTTAGACAGCATGTCAATACTTGCTGATTCCCTGTGCTTGTCAATAATGGCAATTTCAGGAACAAGTGAAATCACCCCTGTTGTTCCCATATATTGGGATGAAGAGATCATTGGATGGCCAGGGATAGCAAAATCCGTTTCTTCGGCAGAGGTTAAAGTGGAAGCATCCCGGGGATGTAGTGATGCTGAATCTTGGTTGTCATAGCTAAGGTTGTTTTCCTTTGGGATATCAGTGCTCCTCTTAGCCGATGATGGAAACTCCCTAGCTGCTGCCGAAGGGGCAGTGGAATGAGATGGGTGGTCCGATGAAGGGATGACAATGATGGCACTTTGAGAAGTTTCACCAGCTTCCATGCCAGATGAAGAGGAGCGAGCCGCTTTAAGTTTCCATCGAGGTTGCAAAGTGCTAGCATCAGCTGTGGTTTTAATAGCTTTTCCAGAAGTTTTACCATTCAAACTGTTGTTGGCTTCCTCTGATAGCACCTGTGTTGTGACATTCATAGGGGGTTTAATTTGGGCTGAAGCACTTGATCGCAAACAGTTTGTTGCTTCATGGCCAAGCTTCCTACAGTCTGAACAGAAGAATGGCACAAATAACGGGACCAAAGGTTGTCTCATGCCTTCTTCACCAACCCCTAGCCATATCTCAGAAGGGATAGGCTTGGAGACATCTGTTTCCACACAAATTCGAGCTCCTTCCAGCCGTTGTAAAGACTTTGTAGCGGGGCCAATCTTCAGAAGATGCCCAACTGAGGAGGCAATAGATGAGAGGGCGCCAACGCTATAGAAACAAGGGGGAAGCAGAGGAAGGTGAAACTAGACTGGCACAACAGGGGATTCCAGTCCCGGTCGGAACCAAGGAGACCATCGGAATATTTTCACCGTCTGGCCTAGTAGTGCCCAGCTTTCTCTCGTCCAGACATGGAGAAAATCATCGTAGCATAAGAACCGTATGAAAACGTGGCGGCGATCAAATCTGGATGTAGAACAACCCCCCTTGACATGCCATTTTTCATGGAGAGCTTTCGTAATCTCATTTAGCGGAGGATGATCCCTGTAGAACTTGAAGACAAGACATAGTTTGAAAGGTTCAGAGATAGCCGAGAGTTCTTCTGCCGAGAAGAAAACTGCCGGGATCTCTGTGTTGGTGGAAGAGCAGATATGCGAGCTCGCAGGCCTGAACGGGATATCTCGTTGAAGGTCCACGAAAGAATCCTTAGGCGAGGAAGCCGCAGCTGCATAGGATTTGGGAGGCGGAGATGAGAAATCCTTAGCGAGGTTTAGTGGAGGAGGTGACCCTGAACGTCCCGGCCCCCCCGACGGGGAGGCCATGACAGGTCGGCGAAAAACCCAAACTCAAAACCCTAGGCAGAGCAGCGCCATGCAGAGCTTCCCTCCCCCTTTCGACTCGCTTAACTTCTCGGCGTTAAATTATCAACTGATGGATGTATAGACTTAGTGTATGCATTCTAGGCAAACGCTGTACAGACTTTAAGAGACGATGCATGCACATGGAGAGACGATGCATGCATAAGGAATGTACAGACTTGGTCTTGCGACCACGGGCTGTACAGACTTTGAGAGACGATGCATGCACAAGGAAAGACGATGCAAGAAAGACGATGCATGCACATGGAATGTACAGACTTGAAGAAATGCATGCAGCGATGTACAGACTTAGTGTGCAATATGCAAACGATGCACAACCATAGCTCATGACTATATAGACTTTGTGAGAAAGAGGCAAGGCTGACGGATGTATAGACTTGCTAAATGATGCACATACATAGCGGCAATGTATAGACTTAGAGAAACGATGCATGGACTTTGTGTGCATGCGAAGGACGTTGTACAGACTTTGAAGCATGTGAACATGGCGCTGTACAGACTTGAATGCTCCATGCACAAAGACGCTAAGTGAGATTAGGCAGAACATTACCTGATCTGACTGTGCATTGACCTTACATGTCAATGATTTGACTTTGACTTGGGTTGACTTCATGACCTGCTGACTGTGCATTGACCTTACCTGTCAATGATTTGACTTTGACTTGGGTTGACTTCATGACTTGTGAGTCATTCTTAAACCTGTTCTGACAGATTCTCATAATACATCAGGATTATATCATCAAGGATGTACATGTAAACATAATGAGACATAATATTTGTCATCATCAAAACTCCAGAACCACATGGGACACAACAATCTCCCCCTTTTTGATGATGCCAATATTATGAGTCATTGCAATGGATTCACCTGAACATTCACAATAGAATAGCTCATTCAGAAGTGAGCATGTAATGCACCATGTATGCAACATCTGACAAGAGTTACAGTTGATGATGCAAATGATGACTCACAAAAGTTTCTCCCCCTTTGACAACATCAAAAAGAATGGAATGATCATTGATTGTTGATTGTTGAAGGAGATGATATAGGAGCTATTATGCAAGTAAAAGACTCCCTCTCAATGAATGAAACAACTCAGAGTTCTCCCCCTTAAACAATGGACAAAAGAAATGGACATGAAGGATGCTGACAAGATCTCCCCCTTTATGAATTACAATGCAGCATTATTCATATGACAGTGAAGCTCCCCCTGAATAGATGGAGTCTTATGAGGTGGATGAGAAGGAGACCACAGGGGCATGATGATTTGACAAAGGTTTCACAGTCAATTGAAGTAGATCGCAGATAGTCAGACGAAACACAGTCAAATACTGAGATCAAATGAGAGCAGAAGAACTAAGCATAGTCAGAATGTTTTCAAAAGTAGTGAAAGTTAAACACATTTAGCAAGATTTTCAAAGAGTATACCAATTTCATAAATCTAACGAATTTTCCAGCGAGTCTCCCATTATAAAGATTTATGAATAAACTTTATTGAACTCCATGGTTTAAAGATGATGTATACCAGGTTCGACAAACAGTTCTGTACTTATATCTGAAACCAAGATTTAATAACAAATGAACCAAAAACTCATATGTACATCTTGATTAATCTCCCTCCATCTTACTCAATCAATTTCAATGACTTCTTTAAGAAATACACTCTTAAGTATTGAGTTTAAACATGCATGAAACCATTTGATCATATCAAGGGTTATAGCAGATTATCCTTTGCATTCTTTTTCAAATATTGTAATTTGTTCAACAAGAATTTTCATGCAACAAATTTCAAGAGCACTCAAGTTCAGTGCACACCTTGTAACTAGAGGATATACGTTGATCAGACGCCAATATCCCTAAGCACTTAGTGTGACTAACAGTCATGCTTTATAATTAACAGAGTTGACTGTTCACCTCATGACATGTCTTTTCCCATTTCTTTGACGAGTGAGATATGTTTCTCAGTGTGTCAGCCATTGCTCTGCCTATTTTTCAATTAATTTTAGGCAGAGTTAACTAAGACACCTCATGACACAGTCCTTTGGACATGTGTTTCTCAGTGATCAAAGTCATTGCTCATGCAAGATTCAACAGATTTGACCCTTAGACATTTTCAGGAAGTTCAGATGTTTAAAAACAATACAGATTTCATGTATTTCATCCAAATAAAGTCATGATTTCCATATTTTCAGATTATAGAAGATTTAACAAGACTTAACATGAATCAGTTGGTTAAGGTTTATTAAAGTTGATTCAGATATTTTTCAGAACATTTATAGCCAACCTAACCGAATACATTAAATGTAAACCATTTTGATCTTTCTGATGTTCATAAATCTGTATAATAGAAGATTCCTTATTGAAGTAGTTATTCAGATTTATGAGCAAGGTATACAATTTGAGATCTTCTCAATTGCAGCTATATCAAGAAAGCTTTCAGAAACAGCCAAAGTATCAATGATACCAATTGATGGTATATGACGCAGGAAGAGCATAGACTGATGAATGAGTGATAATGTGGCTATTCAGGAGGAATATCAGTTGAACGAGTGACCACTTCAGGTCAACCGAGTTGGTCAGTAAGGAAACAGATGAATAGCCAATCAATTAGAATTTATCAAGACACAAGAAGCCAAATATGCATGAAACACTCCCCCTATCTAGATGCCATGATTGAAGTTAAAGTCAGACTAGTGAAATGGTTGACTCCCTCTAACTAAATGCATTGAATCAACATATATGTCATGAAGACAGTGCATGGGACTTTATGTACGGGATGTCATGAACTATGCTTATGGATGCATCGGGGGCATATGTAATGTTTTTTTTTTCTGAAGGGGCATATGTAGTCCTATCAGATTTTTAGTAACTGTATGTCAAATGCATGTATATGTAATTCTCATATATGCACACCCAGCTCAACGTACAAACAAGTAAGCCCATGAAACTCAATGCAAGTGTCAAAACAAATAAAGGAGCATGTACGCATGAATCATGATATGCAGTTAAAAAAATATGACAATTATGCATGGACACATCAAACAAGATATGCAGTTATCCAAAGTTCACAATTTCAGATAACAGAGTTTAGGACAAGTTTTTAGAATTGACCTGAATAGTGCAATCCTAGGGGTTTCATTCTTGAGTGCCTTGGATTATTACCCCTTTTTATTCCTTTCCAAGGCACACCTGTAATAATTGGATTATTTTGATCCGGCAGGAACCTAAACAGCCTTGGGTCCTGTACTACTCCTTACAGGTGTTCTAAGTAATTTCTTAGCAAGATGATCATCAAATTTCATCTGAGAATAACCATCCATTAAATGTTTAGATTTACCACAATGATAGCAAGATGCAGCAGATTTCGGATTAGATTTATGCACATTCTTATTAGCATGAATTCTATGTGCATATGCATGAATATTTTTGTTAACAGAATAAAAATTATGTTTACCAAAACCAATTTAGTTTTGATATCTTGCCAGCCAACAGGTTGCAGCCCTGTGACCTGGCTTTCCACATCCAAAACATAGAGAAAATTTTCTTTTATTAAGAACTTTATTCTTACCAGCAGCATTGGGAGCAGGAAATTTTATAGATTTAGAATTAAATCTGCTTCCCTATGCCAACAGTCTTTGACTGTATGGCCATGCCTTCCACATTCGAAGCACCCAATGTGCTTTCTCTTAGAACCAAAATTATTTCTTTCAAGAACATTTTTGTTATCATGGAAATTCATAAATTCAGAATGAAATTTCTTCCTCTGACTCTGCCAACATTGAGCAGCAATGTGGCCCAATTTGTCACAGTGAAAACAATGAACTTTCTTATATGCATGATTTTTAGCTTGAAATTCTTTAGCATTCAAATCACCCTTTTTCTGATCAGACACAAGTTTTCTAGCATGCTTTCTGTCACCCTGTTTCATCACAAAGCACCCACTCATAAAGTGTCCATGCTTACCACAATAATGACAAGAACCATTAGATTTCTTTAAAACATGGCTTTCATCTGATGAGTTCTTAGCATGTAGATTGTTCCTTTGAATTTTTGGTATTTTATGATTTTTATTTTGTTTTTGAATCTCCTGAGCAACAACATGTTTAGGAGATTGGCTTGAGGTTCCAGTCATTTCTGAACTTCTAATGAAAGTAGTATACAGCTGATTCCTCATGATCTTCTTAATTCTAGGAATATTATCAGTCTCCTCACATTGATCACTTACTTCATCTTCCGAAGATAATTTCATTTTGCCTTTATCCTTAGCAAACTTCGATGAAGTATTATTTAGCTCAGTGATTTTACTTTTCAAAGATATTATGAGATTTTCTGAATCAACTTTCTCCTTCTCATAACCAGCCAATTTTTCTTTTAACAACTCAATTTCATTTTCCAAAGCTACAGTGTGTATTTCATAACTTGCAGTCTCTTGTTCACTGCAATTGACAGCTTCATTCAAAACTTTGTTGGCAATTGTGTATTCTTCGATCTCCTTTCTCAGATCATCTACTTTTGCAGTTTCATTTGTACAGATGATTTTCCCTTTCTCCAATGTAAGAAGTCTTTCAGATATCGAAGAGTTCAGCTGTTTTAACTTCTCATTTTCTTCCTTAAGCTTATTATTTTGAATTAACTCATTTATTAGAGTCTGATCTTCTGAGTTAACCTTGCTTTCTCTCCCAGCTTCAAACTCTTTCAATTCTTTTTGCTATTTTTCAAGATCTTTCTGCAATTCCATATTTACAGATTTTATGGCATTAACTTTTTCAGCAAACAAATTCTTCTCTTGCTCAAGTTTCCCAAATTTTTCTTCATTTTCTTTAACAGATTTTCTAAGAGAGTCATTTTCAGATTTTAGCCTACTTAGTTCAGAGTAAACACATTCAAGTTCCTTCATCAATTTTTCATTCTGTTTTTTATGCATATGGATATCAGACAAATAGACATCATGATATTGCTTCATATTTGAACAATTTTCACATGGAGAACTTGAACTACCCCGATCACTTTTCTTTTTCAAGTTCTTGTATTATTTTCTTAAATGTTCATGAGATTCAAGCAACTCAGCATATGCATTCTCCCAATCATCTAAAGAAAAATTCTCAAAGGGATTTACCTCTTCATTATTATCATCTTCATTCTGATTGCTGCTTTGATTACTTCCGTTAGCCATCATGCAGCTGTCCTCATTTAACCTGTGAGCTAGCTTCAGCACATCCAGAATGTCCTTAGCAGACCTGCAATCATGAAGGCAAGAATGTAAGGCTTTGTCAGTAGCTGCTTTCATCAGATTCAAAGCTTTCTGATTTTCTCCATCCTTTGATCTGTGACTGTCGGTCCATTTGGACACTTTCTTTGGTAATCTGTGAGGACCGTGTGAAATTAACTTCCACAGATCAGGATTAACTGATATAACATATTTGCGCAGACTGACAAACCACACATTAAAATTAGAGCCGTTGAAAACCGGTGGATCACTCATGGAAACAGATCAGATTAATGCAACAGGAATAATGATGCACCAAAAGCGAGATAGCACCGAAGACTGCAGGATCGGATCTGCAGGTCGCTGGACCTTCTATGCAGACACCCGCTCTGATACCAATTGATAGGTTCGGTGTGGTGGATTCAGAGGGGGGTGAATGAATCCCACCCTTAAAAAATTTCACTCAAAAAATATTACGGAAATAAAAACTCAGATGGCTTAATCAATTGAACAAATATGTATAGCACGCCTATACATTCATCTAGCGGAAGCAAATGAAAGCAATCAACCCACTGCACAAATGATTTTTTAGGTGGTTCGGTCCACAGACCTACGTCCACCCCTCACTCCAAACCAGAGTGAGGTTTCCACTAGCAAAAGCTAGAACCGCAGACTCAGTCTGCAAACAGGTGCTGCCTAACAGCTTGACCAGAGGAACACACTCCTCTCTTCCTCCAGACCGGAGGGAAACCACTAGTGACTACCCGTCACTAGCAACCAGAGACTAACGTCTCTCTTCCTCTAGACCAGGAGGGAACCCACAGGTAGCAACCACTACCTGCAAACCCGGAGTTAGAGACTCCCTTCCTTTGAGACCGGAGGGAACCCACAAGTGACACGCCGTAACTTGCAATCGGAGAACAGATCTCCCTTTTCCTGAGACCACAGGAGGAACCCCGATCTCAAACCAGAGAATCGGAGAACATAGTGATCAAATAAAAATAAAAACAAGAAATGATAAAAACACAGCGACTGAAAGCTGTAAAGGATAATAACATAGATGTGGCTCCCATGGAGCTGACTGGCCTAGATTTGATCCACGGTCCAGTAGACAAATCTTCAATAAAGTCTTCTTTCTTCTTCTCCACGAACTCTCTCTCTCTTTCTCTTTTTCTTCTTCTACTTTCACACTCTGCCTCTCTGCCCCTCCTTTATTTTCTTCTCACTGTCTGCTCTTCTTCTTCTTCTTTCTTTTCTCTTCTTCTGTCTTTTTTCTTCTTCTGGATCGTGCATGCTCTAATTCACTCTCTGCTTCTTCCCCTTCTACTTCGATCAAATCATCTTTAGAAGAAGAGGCTTCATTATATAGCAGCAGCAGGAAGGTGGGCGTGTGTCCTCCTCAGTTCCCGCCCTAACACCTTGGCTGCGTGGCAGCATTTCAGCCTGCAGGATGACACGTGTCACGATCCTAGCTTCTTGGATCACGTGCCCTTCTCAATTTCCTCGAGCAGATATTCTGTCAGGTCAGACAAGAATGCACTGAGTAAGTTGTATTTTGAACAAAGCATGTACAGACTTTGTATATAAGGCGCAGAGCCATGTTCAGACTTTGCAATGCCTAGTGTTAAAACATGAGAGCACAATGCACAAACTAAGTGTGTGCATGTGTGGACTTCAGTGCATGACACAGGCCGATGTACAGACTTGTTTTCTGAACGATGCACAAATGCATAGTGTATGGACTTAGCGTGCATACGACAATGACGATGTACATACTTGCCACCTGGAGTGTGTACAGACTACACCGAAGGGTGTTCAGACTTTTGGGATGTAATGTAGACACCCTGCACAGACTTCATTCATGCAAGCAAGACAGTGCATAAAGAGAAAGTATGTACAACGAGAATGAATGCACAGACATTTCATTCATGAGTGTACAGACTTTGAATGCATGTGATGCAGACACAAAGAGTGTATAGACTTGAATGCTTGTGATGCAGACAACAAGTGTACAGACTTGGAATTCAAGAGATGCAGACACCGAGTGTACAGACTCTTGATGAATGCATGTAATGCACTAAACGATGTACAGACTTGCTAAACTACAGTGCTATGTGAGACACAACATGAGACGCTGAGTGAGACGGTAGGTGAGACGAACACGGCGAAGTGCAGACTTTGCGTATGCTGTGAACACACGATGTATAGACTTGTTCAATTTTTTTGATAAAAATCCCTGCCTAGTAGTGAGTCAGAATGTGGTTCCAATTTGATAAAATATTTTTGCATATTTTTCTGAATTAGTCCATTTTTCAGGCTAATTATCAAATTTTTGAAAATTAGGAAAATTTCCTAATTCTTTTCTTTTTATTTCTTCTTCCTCTCTCCTCCCTTCTCATTTCGCCGTCGCGACCTCTCTCCCCCGTTTTCTCTCTTCTCTCGCCCTTCCGGCTCCGGCTGCAGACGGAGGAGGCTCGGGCAGGTAGAGGAGATGCCGTGGGGATGGTCGGATGCGCGAAGGGGCGAGGATCGGATCGGTTTTGGCGCGATCCCGAACGGTGGATTCAAAGTCGACAGTCGAGCTCGCGACGTGGTTTTCGGTGTGGTTTAGTCGCTTCGGTGCACGGTTTCTTTGGTGGATGTAGGGAGACGGATCACCTACTTCCCGTCTACGTTTTCCCTACAATTTTACGTTGTTCGGTGCAAGTTTGGGTGGGTTTCGCTCAATATCGATAAAATCGTGATTTTAGGAGTTCGTAGGGTTCGCCGAAAAATGGCGACCATTCTTAATATAATTAGTATCAAACGAACCGCTGGGATGTCTGGATCCCATTCCCGCAAGTTTTGTCGTGATTGGTCGTCATTCGGGGCCGGTAGGAGTCCAAGAACCCTGGTGACCCGATTAGGGTCGATTCGTTGAAATCACCCCGATCTCTCGATTCGTCCGTTGCATGTGGTCCTTCCGGCTTGTGGAAGGATTTTCTCATCGTCCTGTACCGATTCCCCTGTGTTTTGGCGTGAATGGGGGGTGGAATGGGCCGATTCGGCCTTTTCCCTTGTTTTCCCGCCATGTCGCTTTAGCGGCCGTTCCAGAGACCGCCACAGTCTCTGGCGGCCCTACGATAGACCACCACACCATTGGGCATGTCGATGAGTTTTAGGCTAGGTTAGCGTGACGGCCCACTCTTTGACCGTGACGTTCCTCTGGCGCCCCTATGCTGGTGCGTCACAGCCCTGTCATTTCTCGATGTTCGCGTATGTCGGTTCGCTCTAGCGGTTCTATCTTTGACCGCCAGAGCACTGTAGCGCGCCACTCTTAGGCCACCACAGTATGTTTGACCGGGTCAATGTTTTAAGTCGGTTGGCTCTAGCGGCCCAACCCTCATGCGTCAGAGTCGTGTAGTGCGCCTCTATTAGGCCGCTACAGGTCCATTTGTCTTAGGTCTATGTCTTAGCGCGGTTAGTGTGGCAGTTC
Source organism: Amorphophallus konjac (assembly GCA_022559845.1). Taxonomy (NCBI): domain Eukaryota; kingdom Viridiplantae; phylum Streptophyta; class Magnoliopsida; order Alismatales; family Araceae; genus Amorphophallus; species Amorphophallus konjac. Next base: position 308,906,263 of record CM040122.1, on the reverse strand, counting down.
ATTCTTTGACCGCCAGGTCTGTGTTGCGCGTCTATATTAGACCGCTACGGTGGTTTGACAGGGTAAGTCGGTTTAGGGTCAACTGTGTCTAGCGGCCTATTCCTTGACCGCCACAGTGCCCTGGCGGCCCAACCCTTGACCGCCAGAGTCCTTGTACCTCCGTGAGTGCGGCGACTTCTTCCTTGACTACTTATGCCGTTAAGCGGCCGAGGGATAGATCGCTCGTCTCCCAGAGGTTGGTTTACCGGTGTTTCGGTTACTGATACATCTTGGCTTCACCTTGTGGTCTGCCCACTGTCCCGTGGATGTCTCTTGACATCCTATGAGGGCTAAGACTACACTAGAAGGTAGCCATGAGTTTTCATGCTTGAAGTAGGATTCTCTTTCCTACTGTAGAGTAGTCTTTGTCTAGTTCCAGTCAACCGAGGGTGGCCCAGTGGTTGACAGGTAACCTTGTGTGTGTCTCGACAGTTTCGTCCAGTTTGAGACATGGTTTTGGATGCCTCGAGGTATCATCTTACCTCGATTTCTATGTCCAAGTGTGCTGAGGGTCTTGTTGATCCCTCAGGTCTCCATGTGTCACTTTCTACGGATGTTTTTCTTGACTTAGGATTAGACTGATTGGCGGCTTGTTCCGCTTTGTACGATGATCTTGACTTCAAGTCGTGAGACTCAAGGATCGTTGTGTCTGCAGGTCTAGTTGCCCTATCCTGAGTCTGTTGGCAGTCGTTGTGCTACCTTGGTGCTTCGTAGTACGTGCGATAGTGCTTCCTTGCCTGTCTGTACTACAACACTCTTGTTTCAGAGTTATGTGTCTAGTGAGCCTCCACTAGTTATAGCATGTCGACAGGTTCCAGTGTTGGTCCACCTGGGAGTGGTGGTACGGCAGTTGCCGAGGTACGGTTTGTAAGCTAGTTTCCGTGGGCTCCCTTGCTTGGTAGTAGCGTCCTGCTAGGGGAGAAAACTAGCTTGAGGCCTGGCTCAAGGCATTGAGCTTGTGTGTGCACACGTGGTCAGGGGCTTGGACTAACGCCAACGGGCGTTACCTTGTCTAGTCACTCGTTACTGTAGTTCCTATTCTGGTTCTGAGTGTGTCGTAGTCTCTATCGTACTTCAGGCGGCATTGTAGATGAGACAATTGTAGGCGCAACATAAGATGTCAGTGGACGCAGTTGGCTGTTCTTCTAGTGAGGGGGTGCTTCTATCACGTGACATGTGACTCTCGTGTTTTTCGCTTGTTGTGACCTTTCCGGGTTAGCCTTCTCATGGTCTTGCCTGAGGTCAGTGTTGTGTCATGTACATGATGTTCCAGTCGTGTATATGGTCATGTCTAGAAGAGCGTGCATGACAATCGAGTCGTGTGTGCTTTGGGTCTGTCTTGTCTATCTAGGCTTTTGTCTGCTTTAGTAGGCCATGAGGTTGTCGACAGATCGGTGATGCCTGACTCTGTGAGATCAGGGTCCGCCGTTCTGTTGCTGCTCGGAGTAGTTTGGGAGGCTGAGGTTAGTTCGACAGCCACGCTTGTTCGGTATGACTTTTCCCTTTTCTTGTAGCTGTAGCTGCTCCTTCCGTTCTGATTTTCTTTTACAGCTTTGTAGTTTAGTTTTCCTGATTTACTACTCCTGTTGTTTACCTGCTATTTTAGAGTGTTACTGTGTTATTTTTCAGTGGGGATCCACGTGACCCCAACTGGGCAAGTGACACGAGGCTCACCCCTTCTTTTCAGGTGGGTGACGTCTTCTGCTTCCGCAGTTCCTGGTGTGACGTGTCCGTAGCTGCCAGCGGTACCTGTGTCGGGCTTCCCTCGACCTCAGTGTACGTTTTTCTTTCTGTTGACTATACTGCTTGTCTTTCCTTTGGACTGGACTCTGGTATAATTGCTAAACTTGAATCTGTTAATTAAAAAGTAATTTTATTTCTGCTACTTTAGCAAACCTGATTATTGAAATTTAATTGCTTACTGTTATATCTCTGTGGCTTCAATGTTCTACACGACATTCCTTTTTCCCTTTGGAGCTTTACAGCTCTTGGGAGGCTTTACGGGTTCCAAGCGGTATCGGGTTTACTCGGTAGTCCTATCGGGTATATCCGGTATCCGGAGTCTGAGTCGTCACAGCTGGTATCAGAGCATTATTGTGTGAAGTACATGGGAATCCGAGATATACAGTTTCCAGAGTCCTGAAAGTCTAGTACAATCTTTCGCTGGCGTAGGTTTCATGATTCCTTGTCATTTTGTTTTCCCGATAGCTATCATTGTGGCATGGGCCGTGTCTCCTTTCCTGTGGGACGTAAATGGCGTTGCCTTGTTTCGGAGGTGTCAGACTTGTGTTCACTTGTGTCGTGCACGATCCAAAGCGTGTACTTGTGATTATGGTCTGACTATGTCCCTTTGAATTATATTTCTCGAGATTCGTGTTATTTCAAGTTGTGTCTTGGGGTTGTTCTTCCCTGCTTCTCCTTTGCTAGTCCTTAAATTTTGAGGATGAAATTCATTAAAAGAGGGGAGGATGTAATGGCCTTGATTCTTACCGGATTCTTATTAGGTCTTTGGGATCTTCTTCGGAGAGTTTCGGATCGCTTTTGTGGGTCTTGAGTTGAGTTTTACGATCCATGTGGATTTTTCTCTCGTACTAGTTACGGAACCCTGCGGTGAGTTTATTTCTCAGTTCATCGACTCGTGGACGCTGCAGTTGCGCTGTACTCTTCCTGAGGATCGTTTCAACTATTTTTGCGTATTTTTCTGAATTAGTCCATTTTCGGGCTAATTATCGAATTTTTGGAAATTAGGAAAATTTATTAATTCTTTTCTTTTTATTTCTTATTCCTCTCTCCTCCCTTCTCATTTCGCCGCCGCGACCTCTCTCTCCCGTTTTCTCTCTTCTCTCGCCCTTCCGGCTCCGGCTGCAGACGGAGGAGGGTCGGGCAAGTAGAGGAGATGTCGTGGGGATGGTCGGATGCGCGAAGGGGCGAGGATCGGATCGGTTTTGGCGCGATCCCGAACGGTGGATTCAAAGCCTACGGTCAAGCTCGCGACGTGGTTTTCGGCATGGTTTAGTCGCTTCGGTGCACGGTTTCTTCGGTGGATGTAGGGAGATGGATCACCTACTTCTCCTCTGCGTTTTCCCAATAATTTTGCGTTATTCGGTGCAAGTTTGAGCAGGTTTCGCTCAGTTTCAGTAAAACCGTGATTCTAGGAGTTCGTAGGAAAACGGGGACCATTCTTAGTATAATTAGTATCAAACGAACCACAGGGATGTCTAGATCCCATTCCCGCAAGTTTTGTCGTGATTGGTCGTCATTCGGGGCCGGTAGGAGTCCGGGAACCCCGGTCACCCGATTAGGGTCGATTCATTGAAATTGCCCTGATCTCTCGATTCGTCCATTGCATGTGGTCCTTCCGGCTTGTGGAAGGATTTTCTCGTCATCCTGTACCAATTCACCTGCGTTTCGGCGTGAATGGGGCGTGGAACGGGCCGATTCGGCCTTTTCCTTTGTTTTCCCACTGTGTTGCTTTAACGGCCGTTCCAGAGACCGCCACAGTCTCTGGCGGCCCTACGATAGACTGCCACACCATTGGGCGTGTCGGCGAGTTTTAGGCTGGGTTAGCGTGATGGCCCACTCTTCGACCGTCACCTGCCTCTGGCACCCCTATGCTGGTGTGTCACAGCCTTGTCATTTCTCGACGTTCGCGTATGTCGGTTCGCTCTAGGGGTTCTATCTTTGACCGCCAGAGCACTGTAGCGCGCCACTCTTAGGCTGCCACAGTATGTGTGACCGGGTCAAACTTTTAAGTTGGTTGGCTCTAGCGGCCCAACCCTCATGCGTCAGAGTCGTGTAGCGCGCCTCTATTAGGCCGCTGTAGGTCCGTTTGTCTTAGGTCTATGTCTTAGGACGGTTAGTGTGGCGGTTCATTCTTTGACCGCCAGGTCCGTGTAGCGTGTCTATATTAGACCGCTACGGTGGTTTGACTGGGTAAGTCGGTTTGGGGTCAACTGTGTCTAGCGGCCTATTCCTTGACCGCCACAGTGCCCTGGCGGCCCAACCCTTGACCGCCAGAGTCCTTGTACCTCCGTGAGTGCGGCGACTTCTTCCTCGACTACTTATGTTATTAAGCGACCGAGGGATAGATCGCTCGTCTCCCAGAGGTTGGTTTACCGGTGTTTCGGTTTTTGATATGTCTTGGCTTGACCTTGTGGTCTGCCCACTGTCCCGTTGATGTCTCTTGACATCCTATGAGGGCTAAGACTACATTAGAAGGTAGCCAAGAGTTTTCTTGCTTGAAGTAGGATTCTCTTTCCTACTGTAGAGTAGTCTTTGTCTGGTTCCGGTCAACCCAGGGTGGCCCAGTGGTTGACAGGTAACCTTGTGTGTGTCTCTGCGGTTTCATCCAATTCGAGACATGGTTCTGGATGTCTCGAGATATCGTCTTACCTCAGTTTACGTGTCCAGGTGTGCTGAGGGTCTTGTTGATCTCTCAGGTCTCCGTGTGTCATTTTCTATGGATGTTTTTCTTGACTTAGGATTAGACCAATTGGTGGCTTGTTCCACTTTGTATGACGGTCTTGACTCCGAGTCGTGAGACTCAAGGATCGTTGTGTCTGCAGGTCTAGTTGCCCTATCCTGAGTCTGTTGGCAGTCGTTGTACTGCCTTGGTGCTTCGTAGTACGTGCGATAGTGCTTCCTTGCCTGTCTGTACTACAACACTCTTGTTTCAGAGTTTTGTGTCTAGTGAGCTTCCACTAGTCGTAGCCTGTCAACACGTTCCAGTGTTGGCCCACCTGGGAGTGGTGGTACGGCAGTTCCCGAGGTACAGTTTGTAAGCTACTTTCCGTGGGCTCCCTTGCCTGGTAGTAGCATCCTGCTAGGGGAGAAAACTAGCTAGAGGCCTGGCTCAAGGTATTGAGCTTGTGTGTGCACATGTGGTCAGGGCCTTGGACTGACGCCGACGTGCGTTACCCTGTCTAGTCACTCGTTACTGTAGTTCCTGTTCTGGTTCTGAGCGTGTCGTAGTCTCTGTCGTGCTTCAGGCGGCATTGTAGACGAGACACTTGTAGGCGCAGCATAAGACGTCAATGGATGCAGCTGGCTGTTCTTCTAGTGAGGGGGTGCTTCCGTCACGTGACACGTGACTCTCATGTTTTTCCCTTGTTGTGACCTTTTTGTGTTAGCCTTCTCGTGGTCTTGCCTGAGGTCAGTGTTGTGTCATGTACACGACGTTCCAGTCGTGTATGTGGTTGTGTCTAGAAGAGCGTGCACGATAATCGAGTCGTGTGTGCTTTGGGTCTGTCTTGTCTATCTAGGCTTTTGTCTGCTTTAGTAGGCCCTGAGGTTGTCGACGGATCGGTGACGCCTGACTCTATGAGATCAGGGTCCGCCGTTATGTTGCTGCTCGGAGTAGTTTGGGAGGCTGAGGTTTGCTCGGCAGCCGCGCTTGTTCGGTACGACTTTTCCCTTTTCTTGTAGTTGTAGCTGCTCCTTCCATTCTGATTTTCTTTTACAGCTTTGTAGCTTAGTTTTCCTGATTTACTAATCCTGCTATTTACCTGCTGTTTTAGAGTGTTACTGTGTTGTTTTTCAATGAGGATCCGCGTGACCCCTACTGGGGCAGTGACATGAGGCTCACCCCTACTTTTCAGGTGGGTGGCGTCTTCTGCTTCTGCGGTTCCTGGTGTAACCTGTCCGTAGTTGCCAGCGGTACCTGCGTCGGGATTCCCCCGACCTCAGTGTACGTTTTTTTTTTCTGTTGACTGTACTGCTTGTCTTTCCTTTGGACTGGACTCTGGTATAATTGCTAAACTTGAATCTGTTAATTAAAAAATAATTTTATTTCTGCTACTTTAGCAAACCTGATTATTGAAATTTAATTGCTTACTGTTATATCTCTGTGGCTTCAATGTACTACACGACATTCCTTTTTCCCTTCGGAGCTTTATAGCTCTTTGGAGACTTTACGGGTTCCAAGCGGTATCGGGTTTACTCGGTAGTCCTATCGGGTATATCCGGTATCCGGAATCTGGGTCGTCACAGAGAAGGAATAACCGGCTCATCAGTGAGTGGAACAACTATAGAAAACCCAACTTGCAATCCAACATAAATGTCCACCAAACCAAATTCAACAAACTCAAAAAATAGAACATAAGACCACAATTTGATCCATGTGTTATGAAACTTGTCTACTATACTTGCAACCAATTAGGACACACAAACAACCAATGTTGGTGTAGCCAGAAAACCAATTCATTCAAGCAAGTATGGATTCTAAAAAGCTTACTACATGTTTTCAAAAATGATTGTGGACCAAAAGTTGCTTTGGTTCCAAAAGCTTCTGCTTGATCTGTTCTATGTAGGAATGCCTAGTAGCCCATCACAATCGATGGTATTTGGACAGTGGCTGCTCGAGGCACATGACGGGAGATAGAAAAAAATTTAGTCATCTGATCAAGAAGAAAGGAGGACAAGTGAGATTTGGAGGTAAAGACAAAGGAAAAGTCATTGGCACAGGTACAGTTGGTAGGAATTCTTCCAATTTCATTAAGAATGTCATGCTTGTTGAAGGCCTTGAGCACAATCTGCTCAGCATAAGCTAGCTATGCGACAAAGGCCACAAGGTACTATTCGATGCCAATTAATGTAAGATATTTGAACAAAATTCTGATTCTGTGAAGTTTGTGGGTCATAGGATAAATAATGTCTACATGGTAGACTTTGATAGTTCATGTTCTGAAAATCTTTGCTTATCTGCCAGTCAGCCCAATGATACATGGCTATGGCATAGAAGGCTGGGGCATGTCAATTATAGTGTTCTGCACAAACTAGCCAAGCATGAAATGGTAAGGGGTCTGCCCAATTTATCCTTCAAAAACAACACCAAAGTTTGTGAAGCATGTTCTCTTAGAAAACAAACCCGAAGACCCTTTAAACTTAGAAATGAACCCCTTTCATCCATGCGATTTGAATTCTTGCACATGGACTTGTTTGGACCAACGAGAACTGCCAGCATCAATAAGAAGAGATATGGCTATGTGTTAGTTGATGACTTCAGTCGCTCTACATGGATTTTCTTCTTAGCAAATAAAAATGATGCCTTTTATGAATTTCAGAAGTTCTTCAGAAAAGTAAGACAAGAAGGTAAATTCAGAATGTCCACTATTTTATCTGACCATAGAGGAGAGTTTGAAAACTCTTCATTTTCTAAATTCTATAACCAAGAAGGACTGATTCATAGATTTTCCTCTCCCAGGACCCCAGAACAAAATGACATTATGGAAAGAAAGAACCGGACAATTGTGGAGATTGCCCAGACAATGTTGACTGAGAGCAAGCTGCCAAGAAAATTCTGGGCTGAAGCAGCAAACACATCATGTTATATAATCAACAGGGCAACGGTAAGGCCAAAAAGTAAGAAACCCCCTATAAAATGCTCAAAGGTAAAAAAACCCAACTTAGCCTACTTTCGAGCTTTTGGTTCAAAATGCTACATCCATAACAATGATAAAGTTTATCTTGATAAATTTGAGACTAAGAGTGATATTGGAATATTTTGGGGGTATTCTGAAACATCTAGGACATATAGGGCTTTCAATATAAAAAATCAAGTTGTGGAAGAAACTCCACATGTAGTGTTTGCTGAAATATCTAATGAGTTTGATAAAAGTGTTGATGATAGGGAAATGCAGGATGATGATGGAAAATTTCTGGAATCTAAGGAAGAATCAGGGGAGGGCAACAAACCACAATCTGTAGAACAAGAAACAGGTCGATCGACCGAAAATTCAGTTCAATCAACCATGCCCGGTGAGTCTTCTATCAACATTTAGACTTTAAAAGACCACCCTGTCCAAAACATAATAGGAAATATCCATTACCCCCTAGGACCAGATCCTTTCATAAAGATGTGCATAATGAAGACCTCATTGCATTAGTTTCCCAAATTGAACCCAAAGCAATTGAAGAAGCCTTGCGGGATGAAAATTGGATTAATGTCATGCATGAGGAACTCAATCAATTTGAAAGGAATAAAGTGTGAAATCTTGTTCCCAGACCTACATACCAACATATCATTGGGACTAGATGGGTCTTTAGGAACAAATTGAATGAATATGGGGTAATAACCAGAAATAAAGCAAGGCTAGTAGCTAAAGGATATAATCAAGAGATTGGGATTGACTTTGAAGAATCATATGCTCCTGTAGCAAGAATAGAAGCCATCAGAAATTTATTGGCATTTGCATGCTCATTAGGCATAAAACTTCAACAAATGGATGTCAAAAGTACTTTTATGAATGGCTTGATAAAGGAAGAGGTGTTTGTAGAACAGCCCCCCTGGTTTTGAATATGATGATTTTCCTAACCATGTCTATAAGTTAAATAAAGCTCTATATGGACTAAAGCAGGACCCTCGAGCTTGGTATGACAGACTCAGTGCACATCTAACCAGCAGGGGCTACAGTAGAAGTAATGTTGACCAAACTCTATTTACAAAAGTTTTGAATGGCCATATCATTATAGTGCAGATATATGTAGATGATATAGTGTTTGGTTCGACTGATTCAAATATGTTTAAACAATTTGCTGAACTAATGACAAAGGAATTTGAGATGAGCCTCATGGGTGAACTCCAATTCTTTCTTGGACTACAGGTTACACAGACTAGAGAAGACTTTTTCATAAACCAGTCCAAGTATACATTGGAGATTCTAAAGCAATTTGGGATCAAGGATGCCAAACACATTTCCACGCCCATGGGAACAAATGTATCTCTAGACACAGATGAGAAAGGTAAAACGGTAAATCCCAAGATCGGGTGTCTTTTAAATCTCACTGCCTCTAGGTCTCACATACAGTTCAGTGTGTGCTTGTGTGCCAGATTCCAAGCTAATCCTAAAGAATCACATTTGATTGTTGTAAAAGGATTTTAAGATATATTGCTAGCACACATGATTTAAGGGTGTGGTATCTTGCATCATGCTATTTTGAGTTAAGATCTTTTACTAATGCTGATTATGCTTGTTAGGACCACCAATTGGGCACTGGCCCAATTGGGTACAATTCGGGCCCATCAACACAATGAACTAGAAATCTAAACATATTATTGAAGGAATCTTTAGGGAATTCATAACTCAACCTGAGAAGGTCGGAATTAGGTGAAAACCAAAGCTCATGTGATGGCCATTGGGTAATGAACAGCTTGGATGAAGATTATAACTCTTTTAAAATAGGCCTAATAGGGGATAAGAGGGAGTTTATGATAATAGGTCGACATAGTTATAGAAAACACTATCACCTGTTGAAATAAGGATATCTTGGCCCATAGTTAACCAAATGGGATGAAACTAGGTTCATTAGAAAGCTTGGGCCCTTAACCCGAACTCTTCTATTGGGAAAGAAACCCAATTCGCACCAGAATCGGAGGTCGGGAGCCCTTTGACATCAACTATCACAGAGAGGTATGACTGTTGAGAGAATACACACGTAAATAATTAGAAATTCATAACTTTGTTTGTAGTTAATTAAATGATCTAAAACAAAGTCCATAATCTCGAATGCGATGTTAGCTACATCTTCTATGTTGAGGTCGAGGTTAAATTCTACCTGGATACTAGAGTTATACCCGAATTACCTCGAGCTATCGAAAGGTCACGACTGGAACTGGGAAGAGTAAATGTTAATATTGCGAAAATCATAACCCGTGCTAGGGTTGATGAAATTCAATGAAATCATGTCCCAAAGTTAGATCTGGAAGTCCTCTCCACTTCATCTGAAGATGTCCCAACCCATATCTCAACAGAAGAGCGCGTCCAGCCACATTTATGACCGATGGACGAAAGGTCACATCTGTTCAAACCCGAAGAGGTGCATGGCATTAACTTCTCTCCAACCAGCGACCTTGGGAGCGGGATTGAGCCTTGTGAAAAATGGGCAAACCTTTGGGAGGCCTGGAATCCATATAAGAAGGTGGGTTTCATGGGTAGCAAGTCTTTAGCAACCATTTTCTTCAACTCTCCACCATCTTCTATCCTTCTTGCGTGAGAAGAGGGTGAGAGACCTTGACTCTGCGTGGGAGGACGATCCGGTGCGTGGAGGACCATCCTGCAGTACCCTAGGATGAAGGAAAGAATTTTGGGAGGATCTGGGGTGTGGATCTCATCCCTGAATCGTCGGTTTAACACTTTGAAGGTACGCACCTATCCTCAAATCTTAGGGGTCAACGATGTATTAGAATAATTTCTAAATAGTTTCTATACGTTAAAGAGGGACTAAGGGTATGTGGCATCGACTACTATATTTATTTTCTGGTTTTTCCATCAAGTTACGAGCTTTCGTGAGGTTCCGCTAAGTTTTTATCAAAAATCGGGGTCTCTGCACTGACTATGTCGACACAGCTCTTGGCTGCATCGACGTAGCCTCTTTAGAGTGCTGACTACGTCGATGCAGCTCTTGGCTACGTCGACGCAGCCTCTTTCAGAGGATTGACTACGTCGACGCGGCCCCTGGCTATGTCAATGCACCCCTTTGAAAGTTGCAAGGCTGTGTCGACATAGTCTTGGACTGTGTTGACACACCTGGGGCTCTGTCCCAATTTCCAGAAACCTAGAAAAAGAGAGTTTTGAGAGGCCATTCTAATCCAGAAAAATCTGAAAAATTGGAAAATGACGGAAGACTATGTTAGTAACTCACTATAAAAATTTCGTGCTCACAAAAATTCTGCACTTGTAGTTATGAATTATTTTCTATGCATGTGTAACCTAGAAATAAACTTATCTTTTTTTATACGGAAACCTTGCTGGTAACCTGATCATGTTCTATCCCACAGCAGTAAGCTTATGAGTATGATTAGCCCACTTAAACCATATGGAAGCATGCTTACATTATGATAACATGAGATTAAAGTATGATACGAGTATTATGATATGAATATGAATGTGAATACGATGTGAATGTTATGAATGGAAAATATTAGTATTCTGTGAGGTTTGACTTCAGTCGCTTCTGCAGGACGGTGATACGTAACGCCGCAGAAGTAAAAGAACCCAGGGGACGACGATATGTAACGCCCTGGTTAAAATCTTATGATTCGGCTGGTTCATTCTGTGGGACGGCGATACATAACGCCACAGAACCCGGGGGACGGCGATACGTAACGCCCCGTGTGGTAGGAGTCTAGGTAGGAGTTCGCTCTCGGGTCTGCGCAATACTCTTTCGTTCGTTTGTGTGTGTGGACCTCCTGCATTTGCGACAGCTGTTTGTTTCCATGAATAATGTAAGATGTGAAACTCATGATAGTGTGAAAATGTGCGACTATTCATCTATCATCGATTTAGTGCATGCATGGGTGGTTGATATGTTAGATAATAAATATGTATTTTCACGTATGAATACTGTAAGCAAATGAGAATGAATGGAATATGATATTCATTGTGCACTTGGCATATGATCCTTTCACATTTCCATTGGGCTTTCACTTATGGGACTGAACTACTTGCTCTCTAGATTTGTAGCAGAGTTCGGTCGACTGACCTAGGCATTTCGGTCGACTGAATTTGCCAGTGTTGGCCGATCTGTAACCTGTTATAGTTCGGTCGACCGATGGCCTAGTTCGGTTCTTGATCCACTTGGGTTCCATCCTTTACCCATTTACCTCTGGGTACTTGATAGACCTATTAGGGTCACTTTGGAGGGTTATAGAGGGGACTATAAGGGTCTTTGTACTATTTTATTGTTAACATTTGAATATATGAATCAGATATATGAATGCGAGTTAATCCCCATTTGATTAGGTTGCCTACTGAGCGTCACACTCACCCCTTGTAACACACATTTCAGGAGACACAGTGAAGGAGGTTGAGGAGGAGGCTGCGGCCGAGGAGTAGTTCTAGACCTGCCTACGTCAGGGTATGCTATGGCATTTATCCTTCATATTATGGCTAGTTGCGGATTGGCGATCATGTATGGTCTCAAATGTATTTGGACAATGGACATGTATTTTGGATTATGAATGGTTTAGATGTTATTTACATTTCATGTGATTATGGTTTCTCTCTCTCTTGCAAATATATATATATATATATATATATATATGTGTGTGTGTGTGTGTGTGTGTGTGTGTGTGTGTGCTTCTGTGATACGTATGACATAACGCTTTGGGGACCGATGAAAAAAAATGCCCATAAATTGGGAATCGAATACCGAGGCGTTACAATGCTGGTTGCAAACTTGATAAAAAAAGCACTAGTGGCTACTTCCAATATTTGGGTGGGTGTTTGGTTTCTTGGGCCTCCAAGAAGGAACACTCAGTTGCACTCTCCACTGTAGAGGCAGAATACGTTGTTGTAGGGAGTTGTGGGACCCAGGTGCTATGGATAAAGCACCAACTCCAGGACTACAGTGTAGATCTTAGATGTACACCCATCATGTGTGATAATACTAGTGCCATTAACTTAACAAAGAACCCCATTCAGCATTCCCGAACTAAACACATTGAAATAAGGCATTACTTCCTTCGGGATGAGGTAAGCAAGAAAAAAATTGAACTGCACTTTGTTGAATCTAAGAGGCAAATTGCTGAGATTTTCATAGAAGCTCTGAACATTGAGAGTTTTTCAACACTGAGGAGAGAGTTGGGTCTATGCAAACCTCCCACTTGTTAATTCTGTGTAGTTCAAGTCAGGTGAGTCTGAAAGGTCACGAGATGTTCTTGTCAGGGGGAGTCTATTGTGCATATCTGGTTTGTTTCATGAGTCGTAGGCTGTTTGTGTATGAATGACCCAATGGTATATAAAATGGTGGTGTGTGGATGGACAGACATAGTCCGTCTGAAAGCACTCACTATGTCAGAGAAGATACTCCGCCAGGCACTAAGGGTCCTCACATACAGAATTCTAGAGTCCATGAGTTGAGGGGGAGCTAGTGGAATCTCTGTGAGACAGTTTTATTGGTAGTTCTGCTGCACGTTAAGTTCTGGTCAGTCACCTACGTTGACACTTCCTGATGTGCGTCGACACCATCTGAATCTTGTGAGTAAATTGCCCTTGTCTGCATGCTTGCTGTACTCCAGAATGGAGTCGACCAACAGCCTAACTGAGTCGACCTACTTCTGCTTATCCATGATCATCTGTCCTATATGCTAACCCTTCACCGGCTTGCTCATCATTATGTTTCATCCTTCCACTCAAAACTCTGATTCATTCACACCTAATGACTGATCTTCAGTGACTAACATTCCTAAAATAATTGTCTTCCAGCTTCTGGCATCATGGTGGTTCCAATAAATTGTAGGTTTAAGGATAATAACCTTGTGAGGTCTGAAAGTGGCAAGCTAAAGGAGAGCTTCTTCCGGCTTGCTCTTGTTGAAGCATTGAGTGTGCTGAAACCTAGTGCTCCTCTAGCTTGGTTATGAGAGCTCAATAATGTTTTGGTTGATTAACTTCACATTGAGCATTGTTTTCAAACATTCATGATATCTTAGTCTATCTAAAGCACTTGATGTAGAGCAATGGCAAAGGCCTACTGAGTAACCAGGCACACTTCACCTGAGACATGAGGTTGTTCGCGTAAAAAGGTAGTGTTGTAACTAACTCTGCTCTGGTTTCATTCATTTTTTTAAAAAAAAATTACAAATATACATAGAGCAATGGCTTCAGTCTGCTGAGAAATAATGCCCCTTCACCAAAGAAGTGATGTGGGCTAAGACATGAGGTGGCAAGCTATCTTTGGTCAAATTAAGGCAGAGTGGTTTACTGTACTGAGTAACTGGGGAAGGTTGCATCTAACCAATGTAGTTCTTCACGTCATAAGGTGTCAGTTCAACCTGACTGTCAGCTTATATAAGATAGTTAATTTGTGCCTTCCATTAAAAACCAGAGGTGCTTAATTGGGTAGACGTTCACTACTTCAAGTTGCTTGGCCTCAATGCTAATGGCCGTTTCTCTTGAAACGTCACTGGGCTTGCATAAGAAAGGCTTCAAGTTGAGTGTTAAGGTCTTGCAGTGTGCCACAGTGCCTCAGTTCTAGTAATCTTGTGAGCTGGCACTTCTATTGCTTTCTTAGCCTCTCCAACCTCTACAGTTATTTACCTTAAATCACTCAATCAATAAGTTCACACCATGCAATGCTTCTCTAAGGAAGATGTCCAAATTCAAACTCAGTCTCGCACAATATTGCAATCTGCATTAGGCTTGAATCTCCTCACTGAACTCCCACTTCAGCCTCGTATCTTTTTACTTATATCAACAACTTCTTTCCACATGTATGAACACCTCTCTTAGTCTTTTGATGATGTCCAAGGGGGAGAAGTTACAGATGAGTCATAATCTGAGAACTCCTTGAGAAGTCTTTGATGGTCTTAGTCTGGTTGGTCAGTTAGAAAAATCACCGTGTGATTGGTCTTGAGTCAGTCTATCTCCAGTACATGTCCTAATGAATCCTTCATAAATTCCAATATTTCTTGATATGTTTCATGCTATTCATGTCAAAACCTGCTACTTGTATTCAATTTTAAAAACGTGAGCAAATGACTCATAGTTGCCATCATCAAAAAGGGGGAGAATGTTGTGTGCATTATGTTTTGATGATGTCCCACTATAAGTCATTGGCTAGTTATTTTGAAAAATCTAAAATGTATATCTTTATTGGCTAAATGTGAGGAAAAGCAACAAGTTTCATGAATGCATTGACTCCATCTAAAGAAGGCATCAACTCCCTCTCTCGCAAAAGGAAGAACAGCCAAGGAAGCCTAGACTCCAGCAACATCATGCTCTTGCATGCATCGACTCTGAATGTCGCTAGAACCTGCTTCAAGCACGCGTCAAAGAGTGCGTCGACGCAAGCATCTTAATGCATCGGCGCAGTGCCAAACCAGCCCCTGTCAAATAGGCGATACTCCTCAGATAAGTCAACACTGTCTTCACAGTGTGTCGACACAGGGGCACTTCCCAGAGGCCGCTTCAGATGCATCTTCAAAGGATGTGTCGACGCACCCATCTAGCTGCGTTGACGCACAATGGCGTAGCTCGCAACAGTTCAAGTGGAAAGGTAGTTGTGTCAACGCAACCCCTTCACGGCGTCGACTCATGCTTCGCCCTGGCGCCTAGCAGCTCACAAGACAGGAAGCTGCGTCGATGCAGGGAGCTAAGTGCGATGACGCACTTGAAGAGCTTCGTCTGTTTCAAACTCGTTCGAGTCAAACACGCAATCTGGTCTGGTGTCAATGTCGCAGGATCCTAAATCATGTTAATCAAGGTCTGAAAAAGCTCCTAGGACAGAGTGTAGTGTTCCTATGTTTTAATGATATTAACATTATGAGTCATATATATTCTTGATGATGGCACTTCCAATTTGTTTTTAAATTGTGCACAGAACAGGTTGGCTGAAGAATTTAAGAACAAAATCTATTGTTTTAGTCAAGTGTGTTGCTCAGAAGTCAACTTCAGATGAAGCCAAGTCGACTGCAGATGACCTAAGACCACCCACTAGCCAAAACCATAGGCGACGGCTTGTGCCGATTAAGGGTGACAAATAGGTGGTCAGGGGTGAAAAATAGAAGGTTGGGCTGACAATTAGGTCAGTAAGAGTGAAAAATGGCTGGCAGCACTGAAGGCTTGAAATGCGATGAAGAAATGTTGACTCATGAAGGCTCTGGAGTCGACTCCAAAGGCCAAGAAACTCTCAAGTTGCAAACAGGCCTTTAGCAACAGACTAAGGGTGACAAATGGCTGATCAAGGCCGACATATGGCCGATAGTGGTAATAAATAACTTGGTTTGAGTGACAAATGAGTGTAGCAAGGGTGAAATCTGTTAGACGTTGAAGAAGAGTCTACCCAGTTTGAAGATGGAGTCAGTGCCAGTCAAAGTGGACTAAAAGTCAAAGTCAACATCAGTCAAGTGACTCCAGTGAACTTCATCAGCAGTCAAGGTAACTCTGGTCAACAATCAACTCTGGTCAAAGTCAATAGTCAACATAGTTAAGTCTAGCCCAAGTCAACAGCAAAATAGTCCACAAGGACTAGTCAACAAAACTAGAAAGTCAACATGGTCAACAACCTTGGGTCAATACAGTCATTACTTGAGGTTAACATTTTTTGACCTCGGAGTCAACACGAGAGCCAGATATGCTTTGCCAGTAGAAGAAAACAAAGGTGAAAAATGGAGCCTTAAGTGTGACAAATGGAGCATCAACGGTGTATACTATACACCTAAGGGTGACAAATAGCTTAAGGCGACGGCCAAGCAAAAGAAGAAAAAGGCTAAGGCGACGGCTCATGCGCCTAAGGGTGACAAATGACTACCTAGCGGTGATAAATGGGCTGTAAAGGTGAAAAATGGCTAAGTGAGGGTGTAAAATGGGCAATAGGCCCTATCGCATGAAGATACAAAGAGGCAAGTCAACTCCACACCTGCCCAAGTTGACTTCAGCTATATGAAGTTCACAGAAGAGCAAGGACGATGACTGACCAACGCTTAAGGGTGAAAAATGCATACGTAAGGGTGAAGAATATACACCTAAGGGTGACAAATATATTAAGGTAATAGCTCTTCTACCTAGCGGTAACAAGTGGCTATTCGAAGAAGGATGCGTCGACTCTACATGGGTAATGCGTCGACGCACTCAGCGTGAACTCCAGAAGCATCCTTTGCGAACTTGCACGTGAGAAGGATTTGGGCCCAATGGTCCAAGTCTAAGAGATTGAAAGGGACGTGCTTTGTTGGTTCAAGGTTCTAGAAGACATTCTGACAGAAGATATTCCCACTTTTTAGCTGGACCAATTGCAAACCTCCTAGAAAGGGTTTCATTCGAAAATAGGTTGTGCCTTGAGGAAGAAGAAGCTCAACCTACTGTGTACTGCAGGAAGAGCATTGGCCAGCCAATGGGAAGCCAGCGTACCTTATCACTTCTGAACC
Source organism: Amorphophallus konjac (assembly GCA_022559845.1). Classification (NCBI taxonomy): domain Eukaryota; kingdom Viridiplantae; phylum Streptophyta; class Magnoliopsida; order Alismatales; family Araceae; genus Amorphophallus; species Amorphophallus konjac. Next base: position 308,889,366 of record CM040122.1, on the reverse strand, counting down.
AATCAGTGGCCTCTCTTCCCTGTCATTAGAACCTTCTGAAGAATTGGACGGCCCAGATTTCTTCCTACCAAATCAGAGTCAACAAAGCTCGTACCATGCATGCAAAAAGAAAAAGATGCTGGAACCAAAAGCAGCGCTTGGGGGACATGCTCTGACGAACGAAGACAGACAGTAGAGGAGATAAGAAGTTCGAAGAGGGAAGGAAGAGTAGAAGAGGAGAGCATATTCTAACGTGGGAGCAACTACCTCCAGCAAGCAGAGTGAGCTGAGAACTTCAAAGGAAGATCCGTAAGAGTGTAGCTACCTCTAGAGGATAGAGAAGCTAAGCCACGTCTAGAAGAAAAGAGAAAAATATAGGAGAGCGAAGAGAGCCCATGGAGTAAGCTGCTGCGATTCTTGAAGCCTAAAGCACGATTCTTCATCCAGTACCTGCCTTCTTCATCTTGCGAGAAGGAGGGGCTTCATCTCCAGCTTCTTATGGCAAAAGAGAAGCTGCTCTCTAAGGAAGCAACCAATCTAGAAGAAGCCAAGAACGTCATCTACATTCCAGACAGGGGTGAAGAGGGGCGATCTCGCGCTGCTCCTGAGCGGGGACTAAGATGATCACGTACCCTTGAAGTATAAACTGTAAGAAGGGAAACCAGCCAGAGGTGCCCAGGGATAGATCCCCAGGGAAGACCCTCCGATGCTTCAGTCAGCAAAGATGGTAGAGCACAGGTGCGAAGAGGAGAGTTGGGAGGAAAGTGGGAGCGCGAGATCCCTCTCCACCAAGAGGTGAAGTGGTTCCTGCTTAGGCTTACTTGACCTCTTCGTCGTAGGGGGGCATGTCCTGTTTAAATAGTGGCATGTTGTGCGAATTGATCCCTGTAAGCGGAGGGGTTCTAGGGGGGGTTACGTCCTTCATGCGGGCTCCTTACGGCGCGCGGACTCTTGGTTTCCCCTTGTCCCATTGGAGCTTCCTGTCATTAAGGGATTCGCAACAGCTGAATCATTAAACTTTCATTAGTGAGCCCGAGCGAGTGGCACTTGTTCAGGAGTGGTCTCCCGAGGGATAAGTGCTGGGTCGGGACAAGGAATAGGGGACTCCGAGAGAGCTTTCCTGATTGACTAATGCTTAGACTTCCCAACCCGAAGGTCGCCTAGGAAGCGCTTGTACCGAGTGAATTTTTAGGCTTCATAATAAGTGGGCCCAGGGGCTGCCACTTTGGGGAGTTGAGCCTAGTTCGATCCGGTTTGGACCTCATTTGGCCTCTCCGTACGGGCGGTGATATTTTCCCCTCTCCACTTGTCCCCCTCCTACTCCCGAGCCAAGATTAGGCTCGGACGAGTAGCAATTGGGCTGGACCGTTTGTGGCACCGGTTGGGTAAAGATATCTCTTCGGTAGGGGCCACGTGACGCGGCTCACCTTGGAAATACGCCTGTTATGATGAGTAAGATAAGGCCCCTCCTCCAGAGATCGGACGCCGCGCCGCCTCCCATTAGGGTTGTTAGGCATTGCGCATTTTGCGTCCCTTTACCTCTGGGGTTTTACGGTTTTGCCTCTCTTTGTAGTCATATTTGAGGGTGGCTTCCGCGCTTCTGAGAATAATTTTGGAAGGGTAGAGAATCGTTGTAGCCGTCGGAGCTGGAAGAGCTTCCTGAGGCAGTGATTCGTAAGCTCCCTTTTTTCTCCGAAGTTCTCTGGCTTGAAGCTTTTCCCTTCTTCTTCTCTCTATCTAATGGCGGATCATCATTCTGAGGCTGAGGGGCGGCAGAGAGAACGGGTCCCCAGAGCTTTCTTGACGCCGCCGGAGTCATCCTCCAGCGAGCTGGGGGAGGCAGAGGTGAAACAGTTGGAAAGTCGCTACGGGCTGCCTTGGCGGTTCCAGTTCCTGGCGCCTGAGCCTCATGAGTCTAGCATGTCCACCCATTCTGGCCTCTTTTGCTCTTTTCTTCTGGCTTGGAAGTGTGTCTTTCGTCTTCCCCTTCATCCCTTTGTCGCCGGGTTGCTTCGGTTCTACCGGTTGGCTCCTGTCCAACTGGTCTCCAACTCTTATACCTTCATCTTCTCCTTCATTTTCCTTTGCAGCCAGTGTGGAGTGCGCGCCTCGTAGGATCTTTTCTATCATTTCTTTGAGTTAAAGGAGCATGCTCATGCGGGGCGAGGCTTCTTCTATCTTCAGGCGAGGCGGGGGAGGAGCTGTGTGTCCCTCTCTGGGAAGGACTCTTCTCACAAAGGGTGGAAGACCCAGTATTTTTGTGTGGGCCCGTCGGCAGTTGGTGTAGTCTGGGACTTCTCGACGGTGCCCAATTTTCATCCGAACATTCCTCCGAAGCAGACTGTGTTCTCTCCGGAGGTGGAGGAGGAGGCTATTATCCTTCAGCAGAATCGCAGAGGGACTGCTGATTTGGTGACCTCTTCTAACATTGAGGGCTACCTCTCTCGAGTGCTGTCGTTGACAGGTAAGGAGTTCAGGAACTCAGTCTTCCTTCTTGTTGAGCTGGAATTTTTCTTCTCTTAGTCTGCTTTCTGTGGTTCAGACACGAGGTGAGCGGTCGAGGAGGAGGCACCTTCGTCTGAGTTGGAGGTCATTGACTTGGATGAGGCACTAGCTCCGGACGATCTTCAAGTTTCGGGGGGTTTGTCCCGTGCCCGGGATGAGGGCAAGAGGGCGGCTCAGGATGATGCCTCCGAGCGCCGGGGGATCAAGCGCAGGGATCCCGTGGCCAAGCTGCTATGGTCTTCGATGCAGGCTCAGTCTGTTGAGAAGAAACGGTCGCGGAAGGAGGAGGTCATCCGTGCGTCCGAAGGAGATTCCCTATTGGCTCTCCCCTCTACTGAGCAAGAGAGGGCCGATGACGGAGGGATAACTGCCGATGCTGAGGCGCCGAGCGTGGTGGAGGGGCCGTCAGATGAGGGGGTCCGTCCCCAGCAGGTCAAGGCTGGAGGGTCACAGGAGGAGGTGACTCGATCACAACCGACCGAAACTGGGGAGGTACGTAGTAGGGGTGGTCATGTTGAGCCAACCGGTGGGGCCCCTGGGACGGGATTGCCCGCGGGAGATGCCCCGGTCCCGGCCACTCTGGTGAGAGCTTCCCCTCCTTCTACCAGCACCTTCAGTGTCCGGGCTTCTCTGTACCGGGCGTGTCATTCTTCAGCTTCTCGAGACTTGCGGGAAAAAGTCCGAAAGGGTCCCCCCTCTTCGCTGTTGGAGCAGATTATGGAGGGAGGGATGATTCTGGCCCAGCTGGGGGCCAAAGCTATGGATGCGTACGCTCAGGTGGAGTCCGAGCGGGAGACTCTTTCGTGAGCCCATGGTGCACTCGATCGGAAGGTCGAGCGTCTGACCCTCGATCTTGAAGACCTTCGTAGAGAGATCGCTCTGCTTTGAGCCTTGGCGCAATCGAGCCAAGCGGAGGCTTGATCTTTGTCAGAGTAGTTGGCCCAGGCTCGTTGCATGGTGGACCGGAAGAGTGAGCTCCTGGAGTCGGAGCGCAGAAACCAGGTCGAGCGAGACGACCAATGGAGGGCCGAGCGAGATGGGCTCGAGGACCGAGTTCGGGTGGCTGAGGATTCGCGAACCGATGCCGAGCGAAGGCTATCCGAGACCGAGGGAAGGTTATCTGAGTCCGAGCAGTGGATAGCCGAGCTCGAGAGGAAGGCGAAGCTGGCTGGGAAGGAAGCACTTGATCAACATAGGTGCTTGGAGGACTACCAGGCAGCTCTCCAGCAGGTGGCTTTTCCTTATTACGAGTCAGGCTATCGACGGGGACTCCGGAAAGGCTTCTCCCAAGGCTATGATCGGGCCGTTCTGGAGGCAAAGGCTCAGTCGTCTTCGCTCGATTTTCCTTCTGGTCAGCGCTATGACTCGGAGTGGGGCTCCACTGACTCTTCCCACTATACGTCGAGTGAAGAGGTGAATTCGACTCTGTCCGAGAAACCACCAACTCCAACATCCTCGGGAGGGCACACGACCGAGACAGTTCCTGTAAGGTTTCGCACAGCACCTACGGGCGACGCAGCGGATAACAAAAATTTAATTTGCCCGATCCCGGTATTGTGGAAAGCTTAATCTATGCTCTAATCGGTGTTTCTAATACCCTAATTACGGGTTGCGTGTTTCACCTTGCGCGGAACGACGCTGTCCGCTAAGCCCGATGCAGAGAAACCGAGCCGCACAGCTGTACGGCCTCTAGAGCAGATCCACACGGACCCTTGCGCAGCGACGGTACCTCCCCGGCACGACCTTCTCCGGCTCAATCACCTTCTGGAGAGAGAGAGAGCAAGAGGGAGAAAGGGGGAGACTAATCCTCCTCTTAGGCTTAATGCTTGATTAGCCTAAGAGTTGGAAGAGGTGAAGGCTCGAATGAGCTTCACGTAGGTGCCATATATATAGAAGTTGGACCCTTTTCTAAAGACATCAAAAGGACCAAAATTATATATATGACCTTTCCATTATTATACATATGTTTTAAGCCCCCATTTACACTCATTTCCAAAAGGAATAAAAGGGAACTAATACATACACTTGTATAATAATAATCCGTCACCCAAGAATCCATTGTGTGTGATCCTCTAGGCCCATAGTCACTCTAGTTTAAGGCCCATTAACTTCTAATTCCTAATTAGAAGTAAATTAAACATATTATTCGCTTCTACAAGAGCCGAATAATAGTTTAATTCATTCCGAACCTTCGATCACGTTGGGTCAAGCAAATCCGCGTGATCCTAGATGACGCAGGGTTTAAACCAGCATGTCTGGTACCTGTAAGTCCACAGTTACCGCATCGATATAATCCCTCGCTCCTTCTATGAGTCTGGTACGATCGAGGGTACGGTATCTGTCAAACCCCATGATCGTGCCATTTGACTATGACCTCCTTAAAGTGTATGACGTCCGTTCCAAACGAACTCACACGACCCTGGCCAGGGATTTAACGGAGCGTCAATGTCATGACCCATTAACTGTCTGATATATACCCGACAGTGAGCGATCCCCTCTTGACCATTGAGGATCTTCACACGTATCCTGGAGTGGTTAATGACTCGGCAACTCATGACTTATGGTTAAAGTCACTTAGCTAAGTAATTAAACCATTCCAGTCCTCGTGTAAGATCCGATCAATGTCTCAGGTCAAAGGACCAACGATGCTACTGTGACCGTTGGATCTTCAGTTGACATTAGGTATAATCAACCATCTGAAGATCCAATAGCGGATCAGTTCAGTGCACATCCTCCAAGGACATACACCTACACATATGTGTTGGTGCCCCGCACCAATGACCATGAGACTGGTCACTGACAAATCATGTGTACTGGTTTAATAGGTAATCAAAGTCCCCGAGTGATTACCCTCCAACCAGGAACAGTTTAAGGTATGTGTACATGTAAAGTCAATCTCATGTTCGAGATCCCATCTCGAGCTGACTTTACAACCACATATCCTAGGGACAACGTAAAGTAACACAATCGCATATTTACGCTCAAACACCACTTTATTAATGAACAAGATCGTACAACTATTGGGCCTACCCGACCCGAAATTGACCTGTAGCACACCAACACTAACAATCTCCCACTTGAACTACAGCCAATTGCCCACAACTTTGAGGCCCATCTTATCCCGATGACGCTCAAATACAGTCTGTGTCAAAGGCTTAGTCAGTGGATCTGCTATGTTGTCTTCTGACGGTACACGCTCTACCATCACATCTCCACGATCAACAATCTCCCGAATAAGGTGAAAGCGCCTAAGAATATGCTTTGACCTTTGGTGAGATCTCGGTTCCTTCGCCTGGGCGATGGCCCCATTATTATCACAAAATAATGGGATGGGAGCTGATATCTCGGGAACTACGCCAAGTTCCAAGATGAATTTCTTCATCCAGACGGCTTCCTTAGCAGCTTCAGCTGCAGCAATATATTCCGCCTCCGTCGTCGAGTCTGCAGTCGTGTCTTGCTTGGAGCTTCTCCAACTGACTGCCCCTCCATTCAACATGAATACAAATCCAGACATAGATTTGCAGTCATCTGGATCTGACTGGAAACTAGAATCTGTGTAAGCTCTAAGCTGTAGGTCCTCTCCTCCATAAAGCAGAAAAAGATCCTTAGCCCTTCGCAGGTACTTCAGGATACCCTTTACTGCCTTCCAGTGCTCTTCGCCTGGATTTGCCTGATATCTACTGACAATGCTTAAAGCATTGGCAACATCAGGTCGTTTACATAGCATTGCATACATGATTGACCCTATCGCCGAAGCATAGGGTACCTTATTCATGTGTGCCACCTCCTCAGAAGTTTTGGGACTCATCCCCTTGGATAGGCAAATTCCATGTCTCATGGGAATGAGACCTCTCTTGGAATTTTCCATCCTAAACCTTTTGAGGATAGTGTCTATGTACATGGATTGGGATAATCCTAGCATCGTTTTAGATCTATCTCGATAGATCCTTATGCCCAGCACATAGGATGCTTCTCCCAAATCCTTCATGGAGAAGGTCTTGGACAACCAAGACTTAGTTGATGTCAACATCGCTACATCATTCCCAATGAGTAAGATGTCATCAACATAAAGGACCAAGAAGGTCACTGAGCTCCCACTGACCTTCTTGTAAACACAGGGTTCATCTTCATTCCGAATGAAGTTGAAAGATTTGACAGCCTCGTCAAATCTTAAGTTCCAGCTTCTAGATGCCTGCTTTAATCCATAAATGGACCTTTGAAGTTTGCATACCTTATTAGGATGTGGCTTGGAAGTGAATCCCTCAGGTTGTACCATGTACACCTCTTCTGACAGGTTTCCATTAAGAAAAGCTGTCTTCACATCCATTTGCCAGATCTCGTAATCCAGGTACGCAGCAATGGCAAGGAGGATTCTGATTGACTTAACCATGGCTACTGGCGAAAACGTCTCGTCATAGTCAATGCCTTGCCTTTGACGATATCCTTTCGCCACTAGTCTAGCCTTGTATGTGTCAACCTGTCCATCTGCACCGATTTTCCTTTTGAAAATCCATTTGCAGCCGATAGGGACCTTCCCTTCGGGTACATCAACTAAGTTCCAAACTTTGTTGGTGTACATGGACTGGATCTCTGAATCCATTGCCTCTTGCCATTTCTCGGAGTCTACACTACGGATCGCCTCCTGGTACGACTGAGGATCATCATCCTCATCGATGCATACCTTAGAGGACCCATCTGAGACATGTCCAACATATCTCTCAGGTTCTCTCGGTAGTCTACCAGATCTCCGTAGTGTCAGTGTTTCACCTTGAATAGGATCAACCGATACAGTCTCATCTAATGAGTGTGTGTCTATGGGTTGTGGTTCTTGGACCTCGTCCAATTCTATCTGGCTCCCACTGTTTTTCTGGAGTAGATATTCTCTTTCCAGAAATACAGCTCTCTTGGCCACTAAGACCCTTTGCTCAGAAGGGTGATAGAAATAATATCCAAACGTCTCCTTTGGATATCCCACAAACCTACACTTATCGGTTCTTGACTCAAGCTTATCACTCTCGTTCTTCTTTACATGAGCAGGACACCCCCAAATTTTAATGTGATTAAAATTTGGTTTCCTGCCCTTCCATATCTCATATGGAATAGAAGGAACTGATTTACTTGATATCCTATTCAATAAATAAGCCGCAGTCTCTAATGCATAGCCCCAGAGAGACAAGGGTAGTCCTGACATAGACATCATGGATCGGACCATGTCTAACAAGGTCCTGTTTCTCCTCTCGGATACACCATTGTGCTGTGGTGTATACGGTGGTGTCCACTGAGAAACTATTCCATGGTCTTTAAGATAAGAAGTGAATTCATGGTTTAAGTATTCACCTCCTCGATCCGATCGAAGAGCCTTAATACTTTTGCCAGTCTGTTTCTCTACTTCATTCTTGTATTCCTTAAACTTCTCAAAGGCTTGTGACTTATGTCTCATTAAATACACATAGCCATATCTAGAGAAGTCATCAATAAAAGAAATGAAATAGAGATAACCTCCTTTTGCTTCTATGGACATGGGTCCACACACATCCGAGTGTATGAGCTCGAGAAGGTCAACAGCCCTCTCTCCATATCCACCAAAGGGAGCCTTAGTCATTTTCCCCATGAGACACGACTCACAGGTATCAAATGGCTTGTATTCGAATGAATTCAAATACCCATTTGAGTGTAAGTGAGAGACTCTTTTCTCACCTACATGACCGAGTCTGCAATGCCATAGATATGCAGAATTCACTTCATCAGCATTAGAAATTTGCATAACATTAGAACGTGTATCTAATACATATAGACCATTGACCAATGAACCATTGGCTATAACCAAACCATTATTCATTATAGAGCACCCAGTGCTATTAAAAGCCAATGTATATCCAATGTTATACAAGCCAGAGATTGAAATAATATTCTTAATAATATTAGGAACATAATAACAGTCATTCAGCTCCAGAATGACTCCTGAAGGTAAACTGAGGCGTGCAGTCCCGACAGCTTTGGCAGCAACTAAAGCTCCATTGCCCATCCTCAGTTCAATCTCTTTTTTGCCCAATCGCCTTCTATTTGCCAGCACCTGCATAGAATTGCAGATATGAGATGCACATCCAGTATCCAATACCCATGATGTGGATTCCATATATGACAAATTAAGGTCTATGACAAAAATACCTTCATTTAGAATTGCCTTGCAATTCCTTTTCCAATGCCCAGTTTCCCCGCATCGAAAACATTTGTCTTCCTTTTCATTCTTCTTGCCCTCCTCTTTGTCAACCTTGGCGTGCTGCTTACCCGTGGCCTTTTTCTTTCCCTTCCCTTTGTTACTTATGGTGGATATTTGGGTTACCTTCCTTTTCTTGTTGGCCCGGCCAACAATCATTACAGACGAAGATGGTTTATCTTTCTGCATGGTTCCTTCAGCACTCTTTAACATATTGAGCAGCTCCGGGAGAGTTGCTTCAATCCTGTTCATGTTAAAGTTCATGATGAAGGAAGAAAAGGAATCGGGCAATGACTGGAGTATAAGATCAATGCATAGTTCAAGATCCAACTTGAACCCCAATGCATTGAGTCTTTCAATCCACTCCATCATTTTCAGTACATGAGCCTGTACTGAAGAACCCTCAGACATCCGTGTCCTGAAAAGCCTTTTGGAGATGTCATACCTCTCAATCCTACCCTGCTCCCCGAAGAGCTGGCGTAGATTGAGAAGTATACTTCTACAATCAGTCTTTTCAAATTGCCTCTGTAGCTCGGGAGTCATAGAGGCCAACATGTAACATTGGGCTAGGGAGGAGTCCTCAGACCACTTGGCATAAGCCAGTAACTCGCCCTCGTCGGCATCAGGAGCTGGCTCAGAATGAACCGTGTCCAACACGTACGCTATCTTTTCGACGGTAAGGACTATGCGTAGATTACGCAGCCAATCCGAGTAGTTCGGTCCAATTAATCTATTTGCATCCAAGATGCCGCGGAGGGGGTTGGACGACGACATTGTAATCTGGATAAGAAATAAAAGACAACTTAGCATGTGTTCAAATTCTAACTTAGATGTGGTTTTCTATCTTAGTTAGTCCCACTATTTTTCGATCGGACTATATAACCCTCAGTATATAGAACGGGAGATCAACGAGATCAACCTAGTGGGTCGGAATCCCAACGAGACTAATGTACGACCTTGTGGAAAGCACAACAAGCCATACACCATCTCAAGGGCAGTCAACAAGCACTTGCATCTAATGCAATATCCGATATTCGGCCCCCGAGAAATCATCCCCTTGTGGAAAGCACAACAAAGGATATTCTCGGTTAGATCTAACCATCATTACTACATAGCAATAAGTTCATGACCCGACCCTTGTGGAAAGCACAACAAGGCCGAGTTCAATTCCTCACTCCATTGAGGCCGAGCCTTGGAGTTTAATCCCGCCCCCAAACTCATGGACCTTGTGGAAAGCACAACAAATCCATGAAATGAAGACGTTCATTCACTCCACAATGATGGAGGGCCACGACGACTCCTAGAGCCACGCTTACCAGATCTAAAATTTAAACGCGAGGGAATTTAATTTTATCTTGATCTCACCCTAGGTGGTAACATAAATATATCCAATATATTTACCGTACCTAGTAGTTTGCACAAAATAAATGCATCCAATGCAAAAATGAACGCAAGTGATCATGGACTTTAACCCTAATGTAACTAAGACATCCGGCCCGCTTCCGAAGCAGCTGGATCGTCCTCGTCGGGTGTGCTCCACGCTTTCAATCGCCGACGCCGCATTAATTACAACTTTTACACGGCACGCAGGCCGAAAAAATTAAATTACATGTGACTCAAATTCCAGCAGCCCTTAGGGCGAGTACAACAATGGAGGAAGATAGAAGTACATTGGAATTTTAACAGAGAGAGAAAGGAGGTTCGCAGACCCCAATTAATTACATTAATCCAAGTCCATGATCACTTGCCAACCCATTCAAATAAAATCAATCAAGGGTTATTTTCTGAAAATAATCCTTACTTTTGAATTTAATAATGGGATGTGCAAACAAAAACAGGCTAGCTTTGTTTAATTTTAAAAATCAAAGCATGATTAACTAAAATTAAACATACAAGCAGGCCAATACAAGGTAAATAAAGTAACGCACGTAAAGAACCATCATTTTCTACAGGGGCATCTAATTGAGATAATTAATTAAATTTAAATTTAAATTTAATTATCCAATAATCAAATTTAAATTCAAAATTTAAACATGCCAATAATTTAAATTTAAATTCAAACTAATTATCCAATAATTTTTGTTTGAAAATAAATTTAAAATAATGCAATTATCCTCAATTAGTAATTTTCTAAAATTCAAAATTCGAATTTAACAATTATCTAATAATTAAAATTCAAATAATTGAATTTTTCACATTTAACTTCATTAAAATTTAAAATTTGAATTTTTTAATTATCTAATAATTAAAAATTCAAAAACTTAAATTTTACTGAAGTAACTTCAATTATTACCATTTTATCTCATGGTAAATAGTAATTATCTCACCTCGGTAAATTCAACACGGTTAAATAAAAATTAACTTGTGACATTTACCATCGAGATAACATAATTAACCTACTAGATAAAATTCTATTTAATTTACTGAGCATTTTAATATATATATCTAATATATATATAATTTTACAGGAGCACAGTAAATTAAACAGGTTAAAACAATTTTTTTTTTAAAAAAAAAAAACTTTTTTTTTTTTAATCCCGCCGGGTCAACCCCGCGCGCGCGGGCGGCGCCCGCGCGCGCGGGCGTTGACCCGCGTTGCGGCGCCCGCAACGCGGGCGACCCGCGTTGTGGGCGCCCGCGCGCGGGTGCCGCCTGCGGGCGCCCGCGGGCGGGAGCCACCTGCGGGCGCCCGCCACGCGGACGCCCCGCGTGGGCGGCGCCCGCCACGCGGGCACCCCGCGTGGGCGGCGCCCGCCCACGCGGGTGCGCCCGCCGGGGCACAGCGCCGAGCGGCGCAGTGCGCCATGCGGGAGCCCAAAAAAAAAAAATTTTTTTTTTAATTTTTTTTTTTTAAAAAAAAAAATTTGCTGTTTGTATGCCTAGCATCCATGAAGAACAGAGATGTCCAAATCTCTTTCTACAAATTATAATTGAAGATTTTATTGCCCCTAAAGCATGGTTCTAAACAGCGCTAAAACACCGACCAGAGCGCGAACCTGGCTCTGATACCACTGTAAGGTTTCGCACAGCACCTACGGGCGACGCAGCGGATAACAAAAATTTAATTTGCCCGATCCCGGTATTGTGGAAAGCTTAATCTATGCTCTAATCGGTGTTTCTAATACCCTAATTACGGGTTGCGTGTTTCACCTTGCGCGGAACGACGCTGTCCGCTAAGCCCGATGCAGAGAAACCGAGCCGCACAGCTGTACGGCCTCTAGAGCAGATCCACACGGACCCTTGCGCAGCGACGGTACCTCCCCGGCACGACCTTCTCCGGCTCAATCACCTTCTGGAGAGAGAGAGAGCAAGAGGGAGAAAGGGGGAGACTAATCCTCCTCTTAGACTTAATGCTTGATTAGCCTAAGAGTTGGAAGAGGTGAAGGCTCGAATGAGCTTCACGTAGGTGCCATATATATAGAAGTTGGACCCTTTTCTAAAGACATCAAAAGGACCAAAATTATATATATGACCTTTCCATTATTATACATATGTTTTAAGCCCCCATTTACACTCATTTCCAAAAGGAATAAAAGGGAACTAATACATACACTTGTATAATAATAATCCGTCACCCAAGAATCCATTGTGTGTGATCCTCTAGGCCCATAGTCACTCTAGTTTAAGGCCCATTAACTTCTAATTCCTAATTAGAAGTAAATTAAACATATTATTCGCTTCTACAAGAGCCGAATAATAGTTTAATTCATTCCGAACCTTCGATCACGTTGGGTCAAGCAAATCCGCGTGATCCTAGATGACGCAGGGTTTAAACCAGCATGTCTGGTACCTGTAAGTCCACAGTTACCGCATCGATATAATCACTCGCTCCTTCTATGAGTCTGGTACGATCGAGGGTACGGTATCTGTCAAACCCCATGATCGTGCCATTTGACTATGACCTCCTTAAAGTGTATGACGTCCGTTCCAAACGAACTCACACGACCCTGGCCAGGGATTTAACGGAGCGTCAATGTCATGACCCATTAACTGTCTGATATATACCCGACAGTGAGCGATCCCCTCTTGACCATTGAGGATCTTCACACGTATCCTGGAGTGGTTAATGACTCGGCAACTCATGACTTATGGTTAAAGTCACTTAGCTAAGTAATTAAACCATTCCAGTCCTCGTGTAAGATCCGATCAATGTCTCAGGTCAAAGGACCAACGATGCTACTGTGACCGTTGGATCTTCAGTTGACATTAGGTATAATCAACCATCTGAAGATCCAATAGCGGATCAGTTCAGTGCACATCCTCCAAGGACATACACCTACACATATGTGTTGGTGCCCCGCACCAATGACCATGAGACTGGTCACTGACAAATCATGTGTACTGGTTTAATAGGTAATCAAAGTCCCCGAGTGATTACCCTCCAACCAGGAACAGTTTAAGGTATGTGTACATGTAAAGTCAATCTCATGTTCGAGATCCCATCTCGAGCTGACTTTACAACCACATATCCTAGGGACAACGTAAAGTAACACAATCGCATATTTACGCTCAAACACCACTTTATTAATGAACAAGATCGTACAACTATTGGGCCTACCCGACCCGAAATTGGCCTGTAGCACACCAACACTAACAGTTCCCACACAAGTGGGGTTGGTTTCTGGGCCGGTCGTCGTCGAGAACATTTGGGGTAGATCATCCGATGTTGAAGAAGATTTGTCTACCGAGCTTGGAGGTGGGCCCGAGGCCTGATGAAATTGCTCTTTTCTGTCTTTCTTTCTTTCTTTATGTAGCTGAGCAAGGCTCTTTTTGGAAACTACAATAGCAGTAGTATTGAATGCTGAATTGACTATTTCTTATCGCTTTTGTGTGATTTGATTGCCGTATCCGCAGTCGTTTGAGGAAGGCGCCGATTTCCTACAGATTTTGCGCGCGCCGATCTGTCAAATAACTGATATGGCGTTGGCACCTTTCCATTTTTCCATACCGCCCTTAATGACTTGCCGCTTCGCGCGTCCCGCTGGGGGATGTCGGGAAATGAGGTAACCAAGCCAGGGGAAGCCCTGGTAGCGTGTTTTGTAAGGGGAGAGTCATTTAAAGCGATCAACTTCCCCTTCGGCCTATAAAAGGTCTAAGGGGCGTCTCCTTTTTCCTTCATCGCTTAAGGTCGTTCCTGACAATTTTCCCTTTTGCGAAGCGCTGTTCTATTAGTCTTGGCGGGGCATGGAAGGCATTTCGGAAGATGATGATGCAAATGGCGGTGGGAGGGAAGCTCCTATTGTTTTGCTCTGGAAGAGGGTTTGTCAGTCGGGGGTCACCCGCGAAGAGGGTTCGTCATGCCGGAGCATGTCGCACTCCTATCCCTGACCCGCCGACGCCATTTTGAGGGGAAGAGGGAGCCAACTAAGCTCCCTCCCTTCTGGGCCTTCCCCTGCCTCCTCGTCCATCTCTGCCGTTTTCTCTTTCTCTCTTCTCTTTCATTCTTCGGAGGGTGCCTGCACTCTCTGCCTTCCAAAGAGCTGGCAGAGAGGAGGCCTTCACTTGTATTCCTTCCTCTCTTCTTCTTGTCGTTTCCCCTTTTTCTTTTCTCCTCCGAGCTTTCTCAAACCAACGAAGCCGACGATCCTTTATCCGAGTTAGTTTCTGCACGAGGCAGAGTCAGTGGCTGGGCGTGGGAACGTCTATTGGGTCGGCCAAGCGTTCTGCTCACGTTGTAGTACTAGGGGATGTAATTTTTTGTACATGTATACTATATTGGCTACGGCCTTCTTGATGTACATCAAAGTTTAATAAGAAGAGGATAATGGTGTTTATTCTACTTTGCTTACATGTGTATGCTTTCCAAATGTTAAAAAGTATAACTTGCGCAGATTTGTTGCGTTCCACGTCCGAGGGACGGTTGTTCCTTCCATGGTGTGTTGTGCCCCTGTGATCATTTGAGTCTTCCTGTGGTTTGGGTCATTCGACATCGTCTTGTGGTCATTTGAGTTATTGGATATTCTTGGTTTTGATAATAGCTAAACACTATAAGTCATTATTGTTTTAACTCTCATATGACTGACATACGTGATGTTTTGTTCATGATAGAGATGCCAAAGAATTGTCAAGGAATGAAGTAGAGATGGCAAATGTGAAAGCTCAATGTTGCGCCCTTGCACGCGGATCGACCTGCGCGGTCAGGTCGCGGGGGTCAAGGGGGCAGCGCCCCTTGCCGGGTTTCCGAGGGCGGAGCCCCCGGAACAAACTTTTGATTGAAGACTCAATAATAAATCTTCAAGACAGTCAAGGGTGTTGCCACAAACATGAACGGGCTGCTAAAGGAGACAAGCGATGGAGCTAAAGCGGTTAACGGACTGAACTGGGCAAACCCGTCGGCCCTGCCCCAACCAGCAACCTCCAGGCTGCAGCTCTTTCAGTAGCGGTCGACCGCTAGCCAGTAGCGGTCGATCGGAATTCCCAGTGACCATCCGTCTATAGTGTTTCTCAGTAGCGGTCGACTGCCACCTACCTCCGGTCGACCGCCAGCCCCGATGCAGCCATGTTTGACTTCGATTTCCACCTCGAGGCTAGCCCCTTTCCATGGATTTGTTTAATCAAAGCTCATCTAATCTCCCATGATTTGTGGATCTGGTCTGGGGGATGTCTAAGGACCATTCAAAGGTTATAAAACATATGCAAGAGGGTTAGAAACCCTAGTTGATCATTTGAGAAATCAAGGGAGGCTGCAAGGGTGTGTTCAAGGGAGAGTAGTTCGAAGTACTGTAGCTGTGAACAGTACTACGGGAAGAAGCTTCATCCATTCCAATGGATTCAAGTCCAGATCTGAAGCCATCTTAACCTCCAAGGAAGCAAGAAGCAATCAAGACTTTCAAAGGTGATCTAAACTGCATTCTTCATCCTCTTCATCAACTCAAGAAGATCAAAAGGAAGATCAAAGCTACATCCATCGTCTTCTTCATCAACTAGAAGAGATTCAAGGAAGATCATCTCGCAAGGAAGAAGACACCTTCTAAGCATGCGATTCAAGCTTCTGCAACTCAGACAAGATCTTCTTTCTTTGAGCATACTCTATATCTTGTTTGAGTGATTTCATATTTGTTATCTTTTTCATTTCATACAAACGATTGAAACCGAAGATCATCCCTACCGGTGGTTAGTAGGAAGGCAATCGGAAGTTGTCCGATCTGCGGTGTTGACGTCCCTACCGGTGATTAGTAGGAAGGCAATCGGTGGTCTTTCCGATTTGCGGTTCAGTGCAAGGCACTAGTGGAGCCTCACCGGATTTGGTGAGTGGTGTACGTAGGATTGGGGATTCAGTCCGAACCACCTTAAAATCCTTTGTTTTGTGGTTTGATTGTTTGATTGATTTGTTCTAGATGCATGCTTAGGTTCACTCTCTATATTGCATAATCATCTTGCTAAGCAAATCGTTGTGTCCTTTGTTAAGTAAGTTATATTCCGCTGCAATTTATTTTATCTAGCTATATAGTGGGTTGCATTACGAAAAGAGGGGCAGATCTATTCACCCCTCCCCTCTAGATCCGCTGTCCACTACTCAACATGGTGGATAATCTGTATGCTCCTTTCCCGAGCTTCTCGACCACTCGGTAGGGACCGTCCCAGGTAGGGGCCAGCTTCCCCGCTGCCTCTAGTGGTCGAGATGCTTCGGCCTTCCTCAGGATGAAGTCTTCTGGCTGGAAGGGTCTGTCTCGGACTCCGGAGTTGTGGTATCGAGTGATGCGCCATTGGTATTATGTTGCTCGGATGCTGGCAATCTCTCGGATCTCCTCCGCCAAGTCGAGGTTCTCTCGCAATTTCTGCTCATTTACATCGGGCTCGAAGTGGATGACTCGGAGAGAGGGATTGCTGACCTCCAATGAAATTATGGCTTTCGTGCCATACACCAGCTGAAAAGGTGTTTCACTAGTAGCCGTTCTTGGAGTAGTTCAGTGCGACCATAGTACGCTCCGCAATTCCTTGAGCTAGCTTCCCTTGGCTTTTCCGAGCCTGGTCTTGATGCCTTTCAAGATAGTCTTATTAGCATTCTCGACCAGTCCGTTAGCCTATGGGTGGGCTACCGAAGTGAAGTGGTTGCGAATGTTTAGGTCGACACATCTGTCTCTGAAATAATGAGAATCAAACTGTCGACCATTATCGCTCACAATCACTCAGGGGACACCATAGCGACAGATGATCGATTTCCAAACAAAACTCCATACGACTGATTCAGTGATCCTGGTGGTGGCTTCGGCCTCGATCCATTTGGTGAAATAGTCGATGGCGGCGATGACGAACTTCTTCTGAGCTTGGGCCGTAGGGAACGGCCCCAGAATATTGATCCCCCACCGAGCGAATGGGTATGGCTCGGCAAGGGTGGTGAGCTCCATAGCGGGCTGATGAATCAGGTGGTCGAAGCGTTGACATCGATCACACTTCTGCACGTAGCTCGAGCAATCGCGTTAGAGAGTGGGCCACCAGTAACCCTGCCGTAGTAGGATCCTGGCGAGCGATCTTCCTCCTTGGTGTGCTCCGTAGATGCCTTCGTGTACTTCATGAATTGCTCGACTGGCTTCGTGGGTGTTGATGCACTTGAGGAGAGGACTGGAGAAGGATCTGCGGTACAAGGCATCATCCAACATGACGAAACGCCGAGCTTGGTACTTGAGCTTCCGAGCCTCCCGAAGGTCGGTGGGCTCTTGAGAATCCCGGAGCCAGGATATGTAGAGGGTCCGCCAGTCGCTTGAGGGTGCCGGGTCAATAGTCATAAGCTCGGGTTCGATGCTCAGTTGCCCGAGCTATTCGAGGAAGACCGATCGTGTACTAGCCGGGTCGAGCGAGGAGGCCAGTCGAGAGAGAGCGTCCGCTCGGGAGTTTTCCTCCCGGGCTATTCGGACTACCTCAAAGCTCTCAAAAAGTTGGGCCATCCTCTTTACTGCTTGGAGGTACTTGACCATTTATCCTTCCCAAGCTTCGTATTCACCGTTGATTCGGCTAGCGACCAGTTGAGAGTTAGTATGGATCCTGACTCGTTCGGCCCCCAGCCGTTGAGCCATCCTGGCTCCTGAGATAACAGCTTCATACGCGGAGGTGTTGTTGGACGCCTGGAAGTTGAACTACAGGGCGTACCAAAGTTTCGCTCCTTCAGGGGACTTGAGGAGAATGCCGGCGCCACTTCCCGTTGAATTGGAGGATCCGTCAACGAACTGATCCCATGTAGGCCCAGTTGCTGGTGGAAGTGCTTCTTCAATTGGGACTGTGCTTTCAGCGATGAAGTCTGCGAGAGCCTGTCCTTTAATAGTCGAGCGAGGGTGATACGAGTTATCGTAGGCCCCAAGCATAATGGCCCATTTGACGAGGCATCCCGAGGCTTCAGGGTGAAAGAGAATCTTCTTCAGGGGTTCGCCGGTTAATACGATGATGGGGTGCCCTTGGAAGTAGGGTCAGAGACGCTTGGCCGAGGTAACCAATGCTAGTACGAGCTTCTCGGTTGTGGGGTACCTTCTTTCGGCCTCATTAAGCACCTTGTTGGCGTAGTAAATGGGTCTCTCGACTCCTGCATCATTCCTGACCAGGACCGAGTTTACAGTAGAAGGGGTTGTCGAGAGGTAGAGGTGTAGAGCTTCGCCTTGCACTGGCTTGGACCGCACCGGAGGCGAGGTCAAGAATTCCTTGAGTTCAGTGAACACCTTCTGACATTCCTCATCCAAGGCGAATGTAGCAGATGCCATTTTGGGTCCCCTCAACAATTTGAAGAAGGGTAGACAACGTTCGGCCGCCCGAGATAGGAAGTGGTTGAGTGCAGTAATGCACCCCGTGAGGCGCTGGATGTCCTTGATGCAGGTGGGTGGCCGCATGTCCAGGATGGCCTGGACCTTGTCGGGGTTGGCCTCGATTCCACGCTGATTGACCAGGAAGCCTAGGAACTTCCCGGATCTGACTCCAAAGGCCCCACTTAGCGTGGTTGAGCTTCATGTTGTGCTTCAGGAGAGTGTCAAAGGTCTCGGCTAAGTCGGCGAGGTGGTCTTCGGCCTTGGGTGTCTTGACGAGCATGTCATCAATATAGGCCTCGACGTTCTGACTGAGCTATCTTTAAAATGTGATTGATCAGTCTCTGATATGTTGCCCCAGCATTCTTTAACCCGAACGGCATCCGGGTGTAGCAATGTACGTCGAAGTCGGTGATGAAGGCGGTCTTCTTGATGTCCTCCGGGTCCATCCTGATCTGATGGTAGCCGGAGTAGGTGTCCAGGAAGCTGAGTAGCTCGTTGCCAGAGGTTGAATCGACCAGTTGATCGATGCTCGGTAGCGAGTAGCAATCCTTCGGGGTAGCCTAGTTGAGATCGGTGAAGTCCACGCACATCCGCCATTTCCTAGAAGCTTTTGGTACCAGGATGACGTTGGTGAGCCATGTAGGGTACAGAACCAGATGAAAGAGGCCAATCCTCTGCCCCTTGATGACTTGCTCTTTGATGATCGCTTGCTTTTGTGGGGAGTGCTTTGTTATGCGCTGTTGTACTGGCTTTGCTGTTGGGCCGAGGTTGAGCTTGTGCATCACCACGTCTCCCAAGATCCCGGGAAGGTGCTCATCAGACCATGCAAAGACTCGGATGTACTGCGCAAGGAAATCTTTATATCTTTCTTGTTCCTCAAGTGGGAGCTCGGCTCCAATCTTCACTCCTATGGTCGGGTCACCGTTAAGGAAGACCGTTAGCAACTCGCCTCCAGGCTCAGATGTTGCGGGTCCCTCTTCGGCTCCCTTTACCCCTTTATTCTTCCCTTCCGACCTAGTGGCATCCATCGAGACTATATAGCACCGTCTAGCCAATGCCTAGTTACCTCGAACTTTCCCCATGCCATATTTGGTTGGGAACTTCATCTTTTGGTGAAAGGTAGAGGGCACCGCTCTCATTCGGCTGAGAATGCCTCAGCCGAAGATGGCATTTTATGCCGTCATCCCCTTAATCACGATGAAGTCTACCATAACCGTAGCGGTTTTGGGCGGGGTGTCGACAGTAACAGGCAGACTCAGTGCTCCCTCGGGATAAGTAGCCTGGCCGTTGAACCCGGAGAGAGGGGTTCGGATCGGGCGGAGTTTAGATGAATTCTCTCCCATTTTGAGGAAACATTCATAGGTCAATACATCAGGGGCACTACCATTGTCGACTAAGATTCTGTCCACGTTACAATGGTTTATCGTAGCTGATATAACGAGAGCGTCGTCGTGCGGGGTGGTTATCCCTTCCAGGTCCTGGTCAGAGAATACCAGGGCCTGCGGTTCGCTAGTCGGCGGGGCCGCAGGTGCCTCAGCAGAGGCTCGATTCGCCCGCTCGGCATGACGCTTCTGTCCTCGACTGCTATCTCCACCTGATGCCGTTCCGCCCGCGATGACATTGATGTGGACTCCGTGGGGGATATTATCAATCTCTTTAGTGGCGCCTCAGTCTTCCTTTTGCCCGGACACATACCGAGATAGGTGTCCCTGGCGGATGAGGCGCTCGATCTCATCTTGAAGTTGATGGCAATCGCTGGTGTGATGCCCGTGGTCGCCATGGAACAGGCAATGCTTGCGGCGATTGCGATACTTGGTCTTCATGGGCTCGAGTTGGTTGAGGAGACCCGAACCTTTGATGTCTTCATAGATCTCGTAGACGGGGGCAGTAAGTGGGGTATACCGCTCGTACTTCCGGGATGGCTCTTTTTGATCTCCGTCCTAGTTCCGCCTTTTTCCTTGTCCCGTCCCTTGCTCGGACGGTCTCTTCTTGTCCACCTCCCGACCCGAGCCGGTTGTGCTTCGGCAGACGCTGAGTACTTCTTCACACTCGGCATGGCGCAGAGCCAAGGTCACTAGCTCGACGAGGGAGGTAGGGGGATGAAGCACTAACTCGCACCGTAGATTCTTGTCGCGGGTACCCCCAGTCAAGGCAGTGATGGCAGAGGCCACATCCAGGAGGGGGATGCGCTGGGCTTCCGATTTGAATTGGTTGATATAAGCTCGTAACTTCTCCCCCTGTTCCTGTTTGAGGGCCAATAATCCTGCCACTGACTGGGGTGGACCGCTGCCGGTGAAGCTTTCTTTGAATACTCGCCCGAATTGCTTGAAGTTGTGGATGCTACCGGGGGCGAGGGCTCTGAACCAAGCCTGGGCGCCCTGAACCAGAGTGGTCATGAACGCTCGACACTTGATCACGTCGGATGCCCCATGTAAGGTCATCAGGGCGTCGAAGCTGTCGTAATGGTCGGCCGGGTCTCCTTGGCCGTCGTACGACTTGAAGGTCGGGAGTGAGATTCTGGGAGATATCTCTGCCTTCAAGATGTTGTCAGAGAACGGGGATCGCTCCTCGTCTTCCATAGGAGAGGTCTTCTGCAAGGCATGGAGAACGCGCTCTTGCTCTACGAAACGCCTCTCGAAGTCTCCCAACCGGAGAGAGAGTTCCGATTGTCAGTGTCCCAAGGGGCTGGGGGGGGCGCTTGCATGCTGCCCCGACGCTCTTCAGGGGCCTCGACGTCCAAGAACGGTTTGTGTGCTCTAGTCTTCTCCCTCCTCGGGGTTGAGGAGGCTTCTTGCTCTGGGGGAGGGGCGTGCGATGGTCCTCCTGACCCGTTGCGGATGAGTCGCTGCCCCTGAGGGATAAAATGGCCTCGAGCAGTGTGCTGGGAGGCATCTCCACATGGGGGGCTTTTCCTGGAGAGCTGCGACTTCTCCTCCCTGGCCGCCTGGGCCCTCCTGAGATCCACGAGGACATCCAATTTTGTGTTGAGGGTTTGGAGGGCGTCGGTGCTCCCGTCGGGAAGTTGCTCCCTCGCCACCGATGGAGGTAGCTCATTGGCTTGATTGTCAGACGGGGAATGCTCCGTGGGGAAGGAGGGTGCACCCTCCTCTGGTACCAGAGCCTTTCCCATGTCAGCGGTAATCCTTTTGCCAGAACTTCTTCGCACCATGATGACTCTTTGTGCGTTTCCCCCAGATGGCGCCAGATGAAGAGGGGTGATCTCGCGTTGCTCCTGAGCAGGGAGGAAGATGACCACGTACCCTTGAAGTATAAACTGCAACAAGGGAAACCCGTCAGAGGTGCCCAGGGATAGATCCCCCAGGAAGACCCTCCGATGCTTCAGTCAGCACAGATGGTAGAGCACAGGTGCGAAGAGGAGAGTTGGGAGGAAAGTGGGAGTGCGAGATCCCTCTCTACCAAGAGGTGAAGTGGTTCCTACTCAGGCTTACTTGACCTCTTCATCGCAGTGGGGTATGTTCTGTTTAAATAGTGGCATGTTGTGCGAATTGATCCCTGTAAGCAGAGGGGTTCTAGGGGGGGTTACGTCCTTCATGCGGGCTCCTTACGGCGCGCGGACTCTTGGTTTCCTCTTGTCCTATTTGAGCTTCCTGTCATTAAGGGATTCGCAACGGTTGAATCATTAAGCTTTCATCAGTGAGCCCGAGCGAGTGGCACTTGTTCAAGAGTGGTCTCTCGAGGGATAAGTGCTGGGTTGGGACAAGGAATAGGGGGCTCCGAGGGAGCTTTCCTGATCGACTGATGCTTGGACTTCCCAACCCGAAGGCTGCCTAGGAAGCGCTTGTACCGAGTGAATCTTTGGGCTTCATAATAAGTGGGCCAGGGGGCTGCCACTTTGCGGAGTTGAGCCTAGTTCGATCCGGTTTGGACCTCGTTTGGCCTCTCCGTACGGGCGGTGAGATTTTCCCCACTCCAAGGGGTATTTTCCATCTTGCTTGAATTGTTCCATATCTTGTCTGGGTCTTTGAGTTTTGTTAATCCTTTTTCAATTTGAACATCACCTTGTTGAAACCTTGAACCGTCCCTGCCGGGTGTAGTAGGAAGACAGACAGAGGTTGTGCTCTGGTCTGTGGTGAAATGTCCCTACCGGTTGTAGTAGGAAGACAAACTGAGCTTGTGCTCTGATCTGTGGTATGGCCTTGTGTGCCATCAAGCTGTGTGGCAGCGATTCCTTGAGAGGGGATGGTCTCTCTGCAAGTTGTAAGGTAGCGGTTTAGTGCATTTGCACTAGGGAAACCTCACTCGATTTGAGTGAGGGGTGGACGTAGGTCTGTGGGTAGCAGACTGAACCACTTAAAAATCATGTCCAGTGGTTTGCTTGTGTGACTGCTTTCTCGCTAGATGCTTGCTTAGGAACGTTCTACATATCTACTATAGCATCTAGTGTGCAAGTTTCTCTATTATGTGAAGAGTTGTTTTATTCCACTGGGTTCATCGAAAAGAGGGGGCTAATCCCTTCATAGATTGCTTGCTTGACGTGCATTCAACTAAGCATGTTATGAACCTATCCACCATGTTGGTTTACCTATGACTGGGCTTAAAGCTTTGTGTGGTAAAGCATTTGATGTATAATCTGTGTGAACTACCTTTGATTGTTTTATTAGGTAAGAATTTTTTTAAAATGGACATATATTCCTAGCTAGATCTATTCACCCGCCCTATAGATCCTAGCAGCGCACCCAACACGGAGGACTGTCCTCTTCATTATGAGGCATCAGAGGACCTTTTTGTGAAGAAAGATTTGTCAGTTAACATATTTGGGAAAGGTCCCTTTTCATGGAAATCTCCTTTTTGCAACAAGCCAATCAGATTGCAGTCTTAAAGAGTACCTAGGACAGGGGACCGTCCTTTTCTGTCCTAAGCCAATGAGGGAAGAGATATGGAAAATCACTTTGTCCAAGAACCTTATTTTTATTCCAACCAATCACAAGGCAGGATCTGGGAGTGAAAAATCATCTGCCCCCTCCATCTATAAATATAAAGCTCTCTGATTGAAGAGTTGTTGCTGCTGCCGATGCCACTGCTTAGAGAAGAGAAAAATAAATAGAGAGTGGAAAAAGAGAAAGTGAGTAGCCTCCCTGAAGCCTCTAGCAGAAACATTGAGAGAAAAAGAAGAGAGGAGAGGATTCGTAGCCCAGAAACCAGTTCGATCCAGCTCTGTGTCGTGGAAGTTCAGATCACCGTTTACATCTTCTTGGTTCAGTTTCCTGACTTCTGTCAGAAGCTACATTTTAGCTCTCTTGTTTAGAGATTTTATTTGTTGTTTTTCATTTCTTCTCTTAGACGTTTGATGTGTGTTTGCTGAGCTTCCTCAGTGATTTGTTCGGTACCCTGTTTCAGGGATCGGAGTGTGTGTTGGCTGCCTCGCAGCCGTGTATGTGTGTTGAGGAACATTTTTCCTCGTGCAAGCTGTTTGACAGCGTGTGTGTGTGTGTGTGTGTGTGTGTGTGTGTGTGTGTGTGTGTGTGTGTGTGTGTGTGTGTGTGTGTGTGTGTGTGTGTGTGTGTGTGTGTGTGTGTGTGTGTGTGTGTGTGTGTGTGTGTGTTCTTCTTGGCTAGAAGAGAAAGCCTCACCGAGTTGGTGAGGGGTGGACGTAGGCCTGCTAGATAGCAGTCGAACCACCTTAAAAACTGTGTTGTGGTTTGCTGTGTCAATTTCCTTTCATCTACCCCTTTCACAGATGTTGTAATTTGATCAACGTGCTTTCTTGTGTGTGTGATTCAAACATCTCATGTATTAGCATAGGATAATACTTAAAGTCGCTTCTTCCACTTTGCAATCTCTATTTGATTTTCGAAGTGACCAAGAATTGGGTGTAGGATCTATTCACCCCCCCTCTAGATCCACTCATACCACTTATCACCAGGAAGACAACACTTTGCGTGAGTTAGATCTTCGGATTAATATCTCTGCCTAGTACAGAAATTTATTGGGTGTGACAGATTATATTGGATCTAAACTAATTTTCTTCACATCTGAATTTCCTCCCTTCTCACATTATTTTTCATGTCATATCTTAGTTGGACAAATATTTTGCATCTTTCTCCCTACTTTTTGATCATGGCTAAGGAGGAGAGACCACAATGTATATAATTTATTGCGAATTACAAATGATGTGCAAATGCATTACAAATGATGCTCAGAGGTGAATGCTCTAATTGCATTACAAATGCTCTAATGTGAATGCGTGAATACTCTGAAATGCGTTCAATCTTTATCATGAAAATCTGCTGTGGCTTAGAGTGTATATGAACTCTTTTGGTATATAAAATGGTGATTTGTGGAAAGACAAATTATGTCTTTCTGAAAATTATCACCTTGTGTGAGATTTCACTCCGCCCTGTACCCGAAGTCAATGGATGCAAATGTTTGGTTTATGAGATAATTTTAGCTTGATTGGCACTTTCAGTTGTTCTTTTGGTCAAGAGTTTTTCAGTCTATTTTCAAATCTGTTGTGATTGATGAGTGCCTTGCATGTATATGAAGTCTCTGGTATATCAAATAGTGACATGTGGAAGGACAGATCAGGTCTATCTAGAAATTGTCACTATATGCGTAAGAAAATCCTCTGCCAAGTACGAGAACTCAGAGAAATCAATTAAAGATTTCATGAAGGACTTTTGTGTGATATGAACTGCTATAGCTAAATGGTTGGGTTTGAAAATGTCTCATGATTGCTAGAATGTCACTACTAATAGCTATTCTTAATGATATCTACCTGAGCTGCATTGGAATTTTTATTCCATCCCTCATGTGAACATATGTTCTACTGTCAGTATGTCCTAGTGTTCATAAGCATTGCATTGAGGGGGAGACAATAGAGTTTGTTTACTGTTGAGACAGGTTCACTGTATATTTGATGAAAACATTTTCTGAGTGTCTTCTATCTGGTCAGAAGTTATCAGGTATGTCTACTGAATGGGTGTTGGTTAAGTCAACAGACTTGATTCAAGTCAATAGACATGATTCTCAGTCGACTTCCTTTGCTGCGAAATTATAGATTTAAGTCGACTTGATACCTTATCTGTGAACATCTACATTGATATTCTCTGATCGTCTGATATTCATATGTGAACATCTACAATTGTCTCTGAGTCCTTTTCTGAATCTATCCAAATTCAGCCTTATATTTTTCAAAAATTCCTTGAATAATGAGCTTGGACTAAGGGGGAGATGCCATCTGTTCAGATAAGGCCAAGGTTGTATGTGTGTGAGTCTTGCTTAACCTGATTTCAATAACCTTTCAACCGAAATGTCTCTAGTTTTTCTTTAATCTCTGTTAAATATTCCTGGCATCTCTAGCTCCTATTTGGTTCCATTTTATAATTTATCTCCTGCTCATCTCTAGAAGTTGATAGCTCATTCAAAGGGGGAGGTTGCAATCAATTTCCTTGCTTCAATTTTTTCCTGTTCCAATAAATCTGTTAGATATCTTTTCATGAACATTTAGGTGCATCTTGCATATTCATGCATAGAGGGTATTTCATGTACAAAATGAAGCTTACATTTCATACAATGCATTTCAGGGATAGAAGAGAGTTTGCATCTTGAAACCATATTGCATGAACTACAAAGTATTGTGTCTGCATGTCTAGATGCATGCCCTGCATGTTGCATTCTTCCATTCTGTGTTTGCAAGATATTATGTGTTATTCAACCCCCCATCCTTGAAATTTCTATGACCATTTACTCCCTTGAGATATAATGTTGCATTTGAGTCATAACTGGTGTGTCTCATGTCATACACTCGCGGGGAGGAACTTTTCTAATAAGTGTATTTATTTAGGGGGAGTTGCACAGTTATGTTCTCAATAAAATTTTTGGCATACATGTTAAATCAAAATCCTTACTCGGTTCTTGAACGTAGATGTGGAAACGAGTGTCAAATATAAGGACATGGGAATTTTTTTTTAACACTCTAGAGAAACTAAAGTTGCTGCATGGATTTTGAAGAGGAAAGTTGAGGAAAAAGCTACCTACCTCTTTAGAAGCAAAATTTTGAAATGAAAATTGTGAAGAAAATTAAAGACAGAGTAATGCTCAGTCTCACTAAGTAAATTAGATGCATGTAACCTGAGATGTGATATTATTCACATTAAAAAGTGCTGTACTGAAGTGTCTCTGTTCAGAATGAAGTTGAATGGTTAACATTCTGAGTAACTGGAGAGTCTGACATGTGACCCATGTGTCTCCTCGCGTAAAAAGGATTTGATTAAACCTGATCACTCTTGTTAAGAAAAATTCATCTTCTTTTTGTGAAAAATTCAAAAAAAAAGTAGAAAAATTGAGGAAGCAAAGTAAATTAGGGCAACGTAAACTGTCCAATACACTTAAATTTGAAAATGATATGCAGCAAGGAAAGTGTCTCTTTTTGTTTTGATCAGAAAATCCAAATATCCATATATTTAAGATTCATTTCTCACATTTATTCACATAACAGTATTGGGAATTTGAATTGATGTGTTCTGAAGTTTTAATTGGTTGCATGGGTTGCTGCATAATTTCTTTTCCTAAACACTTGCACACTCTCCTTGGTGTTAACTCTGAGCATTCTAGTTAAATGATTCATGTGCATTTCCTTCATACACCCTCATACATAAATATATAGATATGTGTGATGTTTTATGACTGAATGTATGCCTCCATGACTCATCATAAAAAGGTCTTGTTTTCACTGTCAGTAGGAAGAATCAGTTTGTCATGTGCCACTAAGCAGGAATTCAAAGTATTTCATTATTTTAAATAAAAATAAAAAATAAAAATCAGATTGTTTATAGAAGTTAGCATCTGTGAACACTCTGTTCTATTTGGATTGTTCTAATTGGGATGGTTCATTCACAAAACTGATTGGTTCGGTCAACCTCTTTGGTGTTTAGGTTTTCAAACTGGCTGTTAAAGCGAGACAAGAAATCTTGCTCAAACATTCTCAGTCCATAGACTTGTGAAACCGGTCGACCTTCTATGCCTATGTCTGGCATGATCTGATCATGTCCATTTCTGAAACAAGTTATCATGCTGTAGGCTCACTGGTTCACACTGTGTTCATGAATGCTGTTTCTAACTTTGATATCTCTGCCTCTATCTACATGTTGCCGCCTCCATATGCTTGCTTGCTTCTATATGCTAGTTTGATCCAGTCGACTCACTATCTCACCCCTACTCTGAATTTCTCTTGATACACCTGACTATATCCTCTCCATGACTATTATCTCTAACCTTGGATATTGCTTCCATATATTCTCTCCATGTCTTTTGTTTTGATGATGTCAAAGGGGGAGAGATTATATGAGTCATTATTTGATTGGTTCATTAGGGAGAGCTTTTATTACTTGATTGGGCAAAGAGTTTATAGTTGAGTCAAGGGGGAAAGCTTGCAATGTTACAGAGGGGGAGAGTTTGCTTTCAGGTTGTCTTTGACGGAATTGAAAGTTCAATGGATCGTAGTTGAACTCATAGTTGCCATAATGGTGAGGACACCAGAGCCAGAGTACGGCTTGACTCAACGAGCCGCCGATATCGGACACACAGCACGAGTCGATCGACACCGACCACTTTTTGGCTGGGGGACAGTCTGGGGTCTTCACCGGAGCCTTGATACTTTAGTACGTATTTTTATACGTATTTATATTTTATATGTATTTGGTCGTATTTGGTGTGTATTTGGCATGTATTTGGGTTATATTTTGGTTTGTATTATTTTGGGTTTTAATATTGGGTCAATGGGAGAATAATTGACCATGTATTTGTATTTTTGATTTATTATGGTCCAAGGGGGAATTAATATGGTCCAAGGTGAATAAAATAACCAAGCCATTTATGTTGACTTGGAGAGAGGGGCGCCCCCTCTTTTGTCCCCTTGTGGGATTATTTTAATTCACCTTGTCCCCCATTTCCCCATTATACCCCCTTGACCAAGGGCATCCTAGGTCATTTGGCTAGGTCTAGGGTTTAGTATTTAATGTCTCTTGTTGCATTTTAATAAAAATTAATGAAGAATTTTATGTGAAATGAGCCTTGGGCGCACCCCCCTCTCTCCCCTTCTACTTGTTCTTCTTCTTCCTCCTCTAAGTTTCTTCAGATATAGGGCTGAAACCCAAAGATCTCTGATAGATCATCCTATCTTTCTCTTCCCCATGCTGCTGCAAATGATCACCGCCGCGGCCGCCGCCGTTCGTGCCGCCATCAAGCCACCACAACCGGGCTTCCACCCACTGCCCTGAAATTTGGAGTTCCTGGACAGCAGCTCGGTAAAAAGGCTGGTACGGGAGATCCAACCGTCTGATCATGATGAAGTTTTGAGGGTAGGTTCCTCCCATCGTCCACCATTCCCAGTTTAGTTTTCACGTAGATCAGAGCCCATTTAGGCCCCTTCCCAGCCATTTGTTTTTCCCCCTCACAGTCTGCTTGTGAGCAGATCTGCGAGATAGCCCCTGGTAGTTGATTTTTCCCACCCCCCAAACGTTGTTAGAAAAATACAAAATAATTATGTGCGTGACCACCACCCACCCCACTCTCCACTATAAAAATCCCAAGTCCTAAATCCTTCATTTAATTTTCTGTCAAACCCCTTGAACAGGTAGATCCCGTTCTGCCCTGTCTGGTCTGTATTCCAAGCTAGCATCAGTGAGTGTGGCATAGTCATTTTAATTTCTAATCCAACTGTTGGATGGAACTGAAATTTCCGCATGTTGAAGATATCTGAGTTCTCTTTCCAACGGCACTAACCACGCCTTGATCGGACTTTAGATCTGGTCGTGCCGGCCATTTTCGTGGTGGCGCGCAGTTCTGCTCCGAGACTGGCCAGCAACAAGAGGTCACCGGGTAATTCTAGAACAAATACTTTGGGATAGCTTCAGCAACCGCCACTCCCGGGGGTCGACCAGGGACCCTCCACCACCGTCGCAGTGCACCACTGCCTTTAGAAGATCCCAGGAGGCCGATGCCCCTTTGGACGTCCGTGTTCTCTGTCCTGCCGGCCAGCAAACCACAGAACTGGAGACGATGCCCGCGGCCGCCCGGAACCCGTCGCCTTGCTGCCCGTCAACCCAATTTGGTGCTCCTGGCATTTTTGTGTATCCCCTTATCACCTTGCATGGAGTGGGTAAGAAAATCACTGCTGTAATTAACTTTATTTACTGTACCAGGAGTCACGGAACTTGCCCGAGATGTCTTCCCCACGCCCCGAGCGTGAAGGTACATTCGCCATCCTCTTTGTCCTATTTGCTTGTTTAGTATGCCTTCTAGATACTACTGTATGTGAGTAGGTTATTCTACTAGCTAGTTCATACTTAATCACTTCTGTGAGTTGTGAGTATGAGACCCGACCCGTGACTCGTTACGAGCAGGAGAGTGAGCCGACCACCCGGGACTCAAAGCCGGTTACTCAACCGTGTAGATCATCGCGTTTCCCTCGTCGGGGACGACTATGAGTTAGCGCTTCTTATTTGGGGCACGTTCGCCTCTTCTGGAGCTCTTTAGGTGCCACGTTGTGGTGTTGTTGCTGGTCGCGTCGTCCTATTAGTCGCGTCGTCTAATAGAGTCCAAGGTTCGCGTCTAGTCCGAGTCGAGTCCCGTTGTCGTCCCGCATCAAATTAGTATCAGAGCCGGTTTGAGTCTAGGGTAGTCGGTCCAAGCTGCTCCATTTCATCTGGTATATCTAAAGGTGTTCTTGGAATGATAGGCTATGCCTATTGGGAAAGGGGCACACTTGCGTGAGTATGATCTTCGGATCAAACCTCCGCCTCGTACCGGATATTGGAGTCTAGGTCGTCCTTCATTTTGCATTAGTCTGTCCATATAGGTCGTAGTAAGTCACCCCTTAGTTCCCTTTTAGGTCCTCTCCCATTGCATGCCCACCCGTGGAGGTGCCCAGTACCATCGCCCTGACACTATGGGTGAACCCCGAGGTGCCAACCCGGGAGGCCGAACTCCGGAGGACATGTTCGCTCTACTCATGGAGCGCATGGATAGGTTCGAACAAACTAGTAGGGAGAATACCGACTACTTGGAGGGCCGTCTCAAGACCATGGAGGACCGTGCTAAGGTCTCCGACCGATCTATCCAAGGTCTGGTTGGAAGGATGGAGAGTGTGGAGAGAGTCCCCTGCTGGGAGCTCCCCAGAGCTGTCCCGGCCCCTCAGGCACCTGCTGCCCAGCCCGCCCCACTTAGGGTTGAGGAGCGACAGCCACGTGCCCTCGATGTTTAGGACTACGAGTTTGACAATGATCATGGGGGAAATGGCAGACGCCATCGTGGTCACCGACCACCGAGGGATGATGAGGACGAGCGGGTCCTCAGGACAGTGCAAGCAGACCCTCCCACTTTTGACGGGTCCTTGGACCCGAAGGTCTATTTCGATTGGGAGGCCGGCATGGACCGGTATTTCGAGTGGCTTGAGATGACGGACCATCGGAAAGTCAAGTTCGCCAAAATGAAACTGTTAGGGCAGGCACAAACTTATTGGAGGAACATGGAGAACCTGCTGTTTCACCGTCAGGAGCCCCAGGTCGAGACTTGGGATGAGATGAGGACCAAACTCAGGAAGTAGTACCTTCCTGCCACATATCACTAGCGTCTCATAGACAGATGGTAGAGTCTAACCCAAGGGGATCGGTCCATCTCTGATTACATCACCAAGTTCGATGAGTACTTTCTACGATGTGATGTCATGGAGGAAAGCTCCCTGACTATTTCCCATTTTCGGTATGGTCTGCGGCCACACCTAAAGTATGAGCTTTTCCGCCACAAAGTGGACAAGTTGGAAGACGCGTACCAGGTTGCCCTCGAGATGGAGCAATTTGAGGCGGAGGTTGCTCCTACCCCGCGCCAGGGGGTCACATATCCACGTGTGTCTAATCCTAGGACCACACCTGGTTCCTACACTCGGTGGCCTGTGGCCCGCCCCCAGGAACCTCATCGCCAGGACCTCGCTGCTCCTAGGTGCCCCCTCCTGCCGTGGGATCCTCCCTTTTGCCAGCAGGCACCCGTCCCTACCCCTAGACCTCCTCAGCCCGCCGTGCCGACTCGACCCCTACTTCCTACACCCCCAGTCCGTCTTGTGGACAAGGGTAAGGGGCCGATGGCTAGTGGAACATCCCAGGGCTTCGGGACACATGGAACTTGATATTGGTGTGGTGGGGTTGGCCAGTATTCGGCCAAGTGTCCCACTCGGGAGTCGCTTGTTATCTTTGATTCCTGTGCCAGCGACCCCACACCTGAGCTAGTGCCGATCAGTTACGAGGCTGATCAGGGCTTAGCGGAGAAGTTCTTTGATGAACTAATGGAGGGAGAGCCAGTTGATGTCCCAGGTACCCAGCATCAGGGTGATGTATAGTTGGGTGTAGTCAGCTGCATACTAACCCAGCCTCAGGTGAGCGACGACTGGCGTCGTACCACCATCTTCCATACATTTTATAGGCTGGGAGGAAAGACCTGCAAGGTGATTATAAATAGCAAGAGTTACATCAACGCTATCTCGACGGGCACTATTAGATGCCTGGGTTTGACGCCCATAGATCACCCGCCCCTTACAGGGTATCTTGGGTGGATTCTACTTTCTTCCCGGTCAGACTGCGATGTCTGGTGCCACTGTAGTTCAAGGCTTACCATGATGAGATCTGGTGTGATGTGTTGCCTATGGAGGTGGGTAGCATTATCCTAGGTAGGCCTTGGCTTTTTGATCGGGATGCCACCCTTCAAGGTCAGTCGAACACTTGCACATTCTACCACGGAGGTCATAGGATCACCCTCCACCCCACTCAGCCGAAGGATCCTTCTGTCCGAGGACCAGCCAGCCCCAGCACTTCAACCCCTCCTAGTCAGGGGACGGTCGGTCCTTCCACCTCATCCTCGACATGGGCTACTACTGCTTCGACTACTCCTAGCACCGGAGACCTCCCACCTCGAAGGTTAATGATGATTAGCCCGCGAGATATGGAGCAAGAGGTGACCGGGGGTAGCCCTGTCCTTGCCATTGTTGTCCAAGGAGTAGAGGATGTCACTCCTGGGTCTGATGATGAGCACCCCCCAGAGATAGCTGCGATCCTATGGGAGTTTTTCAATGTCTTCCCGGAAGACCTCCCTGAAGGCCTTCCACCTATGAGGGACATCCAGCATGAGATCAACCTTGTCCCGGGCTCATCCTTGCCCAACCTTCCCCACTACAGGATGAGTCCCACAGACCATGAACTTCAAAGGCAGGTCGAGAAGTTGATGAGTCGGGGATCCCTTAGGGACAGCAAGAGCCCTTGTGTTGTTCCCACATTATTGGCCCTGAAGAAGGATGGCACATGGAGGATGTGCGTTGATAGCCGTGCGATCAACAAGATCACGGTGATGTATCGCTTTCCCATTCCCCGATTGGATGACTTGTTCGACATGTTGTCGGGAGCCACTATCTTTTCAAAGATATATCTTCGTAGTGGCTATCACCAGGTGCGGATCAGGCCTGGGGATGAATGGAAGATGGCATTCAAGACCAAGGATGGTCTTTATGAGTGGTTGGTTATGCCCTTCGGGCTTTCCAACACCCCTAGTACCTTCATGCAGTTGATGACCCAAGTTTTACACCCTATGATAGGGGTCTTCTTGGTCATCTACTTTGATGACATTCTTATCTATAGCCGTACTAGGGAGAACCATTTAGACCACCTTAGGCAGGTCTGTGTCATTTTGAGGCGAGAGAGCTTATTCTCCAACCCGAAAGAATGTGCCTTCATGACTGTTGACACCCATTTTTTGCTGATAAGTTGAGTCATTTCTCTTACTCCCATTTATTGATGTCTCGAGTTGTCCATCACTCGCTGGACTATTTTCTGACACGTTCTGGGCCAATTTTATGAGTAGCCTCCCTCCCTGGCTAGGTCCGAGTTGATTCAGGGCTTAATGGGCCTTGGTTTTGGTTGATTGAGCTTTTTCTATGAATTTCAAACGCCCATATACATGTGCGGTCAACCTCCAGCCGTTCAACCGTTTGTGCAGTTGATAGTGGGCCGTCCGAACATTTAGTGAGTATATTGGTTAATTCTCTGAATTATCATCGACAAGCAAATATATGGCCTAGTTTTAGCCACATAAGTCCATTGTGCGATATATTCTAAGCCGTTTATCTCTCAAGAGTCCTAGCGTTGATTGACTATTCAGATAATTACCTATTTATCTTCTTATTTGTGATTTATCACCGACAGGCTTGAGCGGTTTCCCAAGAGCCGTTCAACCATGAAAGAGTCCATCAGTGAATTTTCGGGTCAGTTCAGTGGATAAATTAATTATCTCAGGATTTATTTGAATTTCCACTGACAAGGATGGACGGCCCATGTCTAGCCGCTCATCATTTGTGCGGTCTATCGTGAGACCGTTTATCCTCTCGGACCAGAAAGTGGTTAAGACTTTTTCCTATCATTCGTGGCTTTTCTCCCGAACTTTCTCCGATGATTTCTCCGCGAATCCTTAACCATTTTGAGTGCCGTTTCTTCCAGATAAAAGATAATTGAATTATCTTCATCTTTTATTTGATAGTCTCGACCTGAAAATGCTTAGAAACCTTAATTTCGAGGTAGGACTTTAGGTGCTCTATAAATAGACCCTAAGGCCCAACTTTGAAAAGAGGGGGGCATTTTTGGTCGATGGTGAAGCCCTGCCGAATCTTTGAACGACCTACCACCGGGGAGAGAGGCCTTCTACGTCCATACAGGCCTCCGGTTCAAGGAGTAGTCGTATTTTGAGTCATCATTTCGTTCAGTCCCATCATTCTCTTTTATCTGCATGCATTGCTTCTTCTATATTTCTTCCACATTTTCCTCATTTTCATACATCATTCACACTACCTCCTATGTTTTTGACGCCCTTAGGGGTTTAAAAATCTCCAGGTACCCCCCATTTCATTTAGTCATGTTCATTTCTATCCGTTTGAGCATTTACTACACTTTCTAGTTCTAACTTGGATTTTTCTTTGTGTTCTACACATGGTTTTGCTGGTCAGCAACACACTAACGCGAGGCCCATCCTTTCTGGCCGGCCAGAAAGGGTGGAGGTTTGAACCTTTACAACTTAAGGCGCAGTGGTGTCGGGCGGCTACATCCTACCCGTTCGAAGGGACGTGCGGCATTATCAGAGCCGTTCTTCTTCTTCCTGCGGTCATCTCCAAGCCGTTCGTCGTCCACTGCACTTCATCCAGCGTCCTCTCAGTGCTGACGGGCGGTCTATCGAGCGACTGTTCAAGACAAGGGCGGCTTATTCGGAGCCGCGCATCCTTCCAGTGCTGATCAAAAGGCGAGTGTCTCCCTCTTCTTTCCAAGGTACGGCGTGTTCATCACGTTTGGAGCCTTGGTGGCGATCACAGGTTTCTACTTTTATTCCCTTCTATCCCCATCTTGTTTACTTTCATATTCATATTGGTAAAGGGATTTGAGGGGAGTTTTAAGCCGGTGTTGAGAAGGTAACATCTCCTACCAATAATGACTAACTAGATTACCTTCCTCGGGTTCATTATGTCTAGGGATGGAGTCTCTGCTGATCTGGAGAAGATTAGGGCCATCAGGGAGTGGCCCGAGCCCCACACCCTCCAAGATGTCCAGAGCTTCCATGGCTCAGTGACGTTCTATCGCCGCTTCATTCGTGGCTTCAGTTCTATCACTGCCCCGATCATAGATTGCATAAAGAAGGGGGCATTCGTATGGACTAAGGTTACAGCCACGACCTTTCAGGACATTAAGGAGCGTATGACCCAGGCACATGTCCTTGCATTACCTATTTTTTCTAAGGTGTTTGAGGTCACATGTGACGCTTCTAGAGTGGGTATTGGTGGAGTGCTGAGCCAGGAGTCCCACCCCATTGCATTCTTTAGTGAGAAGCTTAATGATGCCAAACTGCATTATTCCACCTATGATAAAGAATTTTATGCAGTTGTCCAGGCATTGAGGTATTGGAGGCACTATCTTTTGCACCAGGAGTTTGTTCTCTTTTCTGATCATGAGGCCTTATGATTCCTCCATACCCAGAAGAAGCTGAACGCTCGCCACAGTCGTTGGGTGGAGTATCTCCAGGAGTACACCTTTGTGCTTAAGCATAAGGCAGGGGAAGAGAACAAGGTAGCCGATGCGCTAAGTCGGCGGATGATGATGTTGACCACCATGAGTGTAGAGGTGGTGGGCCTAGAGAGGCTGAAGGATGCTTATGTTGACTGTCCAGACTTTGGTCCAATCTATGCTATCCTTCAGACCGGTTCTTCGCGTGATTACATCGAGTTTATGGTTCAGGAGGGTCACCTATTTCAGGGTGACAAGTTGTGCATCCCACGGACTTTTGTTCGTGACTTTCTTATGTGGGAGATGCACGCGGGAGGTCTTGCTGACCACTTCTGTCGGAACAAGACCATAGAGGCGGTTGAGCATCGATTCTATTAGCCGAGCCTGAAGAGGGATGTTGCTCGCATCATGGCCCAGTGCCGCATTTACGCTATGGCCAAACAATGGAAGCAGAATACCGGCCTCTATACTCCCCTCCCTGTCCCAGATAGTCTATGGCAAGACATTAGCATGGACTTTGTGTTGGGATTGCCTCACACCCTCCGACGGCATGACTCTATCTTTGTGGTTGTAGACAGGTTCTCAAAGATGGTATTATTCATCCCATGCTCCAAAACATCGGATGCCTCTAGAGTTGCCCGTCTATTCTTTTCACACTGTGTCTCTAGGTTCGGACTCCCACATACTATAGTGTCTGATAGGGATGTGCACTTCACTAGATATTTTTGGAAGACCCTATGGCCCATGATGGGCACCCAATTGAAATTCTCCACTGCATATCACCCCCAAACTGATGGTCAGACTGAGGTTGTCAATAGGAGTTTGGGAGATCTTCTTAGGTGTTTGGTCCGAGATCGAGTCAGGGATTGGGATTTGGTCTTATCCTTAGCAGAGTTTGCCTACAACGATTCGGTCAATAGGTCTACAGGCATGAGCCCCTTTGAGATTATCACTGGCCGTAGACCTAGGAAGCCCATAGACTTAGTCCCATCTCCCATCCAGTCCCGTGTGTCCGAGTCAGCCAAGTCCTTTGCCGATCATATTAGATAGTTGCATGAGCATGTGCGTCGTCACATTGAGTCCAGCAATGCACGATACAAAGAATTGGTTGACGCCCATAGGCACCACCGTGAATTTCAGGAGGGCGATTATGTCATGATCAGGGTCAGACCTGAACGGTTTCCCTCGAGAGCCGTGAAGAAGTTGCACGCTCACGGTGCCGGTCCCTTTCGGGTAGTGAGGCGAGTCGGATCAAATGCATATGTTGTGGACTTGCCAGAGGATTACGGGATCAGCTACACTTTCAACATTTCGGATCTAGTCGCTTATAGGGACCCAACGGTGATACCCAGTGAGCCCTTTGAGCCGTCTCCACCCATTGTGAGCCACACCACCCTAGAGTGTCCACCTCCAACCTTGTTACCTCAGCAGCGAGAGCAGATAGAATGTATACTGGATGAGCAGTTAACGACTACTCGAGGCGGAGTGTACCAGCGCTATTTGGTGCGTTGGAGGGGACGACCCGCGTCCGATGACACGTGGATCACCCGAGCGGAGCTACAGAGGATAGATCCAGATCTGCTGGAGTGATATCAGAGTGACCCCGACCCCTACTCAATGGGGTCGAGCTTCTCCCGCCCGGAGAGAATTGGTGAGGACACCAGAGTCAGAGTACGGCTCGACTCAGCGAGCTGCCAATATCGAACACGTAGCACGAGTCGGTCGACACCGACCACTTTTTGGCTGGGGGACAGTCTGGGGTCTTCACCGGAGCCTTGATACTTTAGTACGTATTTTTATACGTATTTATATTTTATATGTATTTGGTCGTATTTGGTGTGTATTTGGCATGTATTTGGGTTATATTTTGGTTTGTATTATTTTGGGTTTTAATATTGGGTCAATGGGAGAATAATTGACCATGTATTTGTATTTTTGATTTATTATGGTCCAAGGGGGAATTAATATGGTCCAAGGTGAATAAAATAAGCAAGCCATTTATGTTGACTTGGAGAGAGGGGTGCCCCCTCTTTTGTCCCCTTGTGGGATTATTTTAATTCACCTTGTCCCCCATTTCCCCATTATACCCCCTTGACCAAGGGCATCCTAGGTCATTTGGCTAGGTCTAGGGTTTAGTATTTAATGTCTCTTGTTGCATTTTAATAAAAATTAATGAAGAATTTTATGTGAAATGAGCCTTGGCACCCCCCTCTCTCCCCTTCTACTTGTTCTTCTTCTTCCTCCGCTAAGTTTCTTCAGATCTAGGGTTGAAACCCAAAGATCTCTGATAGATCATCCTCTCTTTCTCTTCCTCATGCTGCTGCAAACGATCACCGCCACCACTGCCGCCGTTCGTGCCGCCATCAAGCCACCACAACCGGGCTTCCACCCGCTGCCCTGAAATTCGGAGTTCCTGGACAGCAGTTCGGTAAAAAAGCTGGTATGGCAGATCCAACCATCTGATCGTGATGACATTTTGAGGGTAGGTTCCTCCCATCGTCCACCATTCCCAGTTTAATTTTCACGCAGATCAAAGCCCATTTAGCCCCCTTCCTGGCCATTTATTTTTTCCCCTCACAGTCTGCTTATGAGCAGATCTACGAGATTGCCCCTTGTAGTTGATTTTTTCCACCCCGCAAATGTTGTTTCCAAAATACAAAAAAATGATGTGCGTGACCACCACCCTCCCCCCTCTCCACCATAAAAATCCTAAGTCCTAAATCCTTCATTTGATTTTCGGTCAAACCCCTTGAACAGGTATATCCCGTTCTGCCCTGTCTGGTCTATATTCCGAGCTAGCATCAGTCAGTATGGCACAGTCATTTTCATTTCTAATCCAGCCATTGGATGGAATTGAAATTTCAGTATGTTGAAGATCTCTGAGTCCTCTTCCCAATGGCACTAACCACGCCTTGATCTGACTTTGGATCTGGTCGTGCTGGCCATTTTCGTGGTGGCGCGCAGTTCTGCTCCGAGACTGGCCAGCAACAAGAGGTCACCGGGTAATTCCGGAACAAATACTTCGGGATAGCTTCAGCAACCGCCACTCCCGGGGGTCGACCAGGGACCCTCCACCACCGTCGCAGTGCACCGCTACGTTTAGAAGATCCCAGGAGGCCGATGCCCCTTTGGACGTCCGTGTTCTCTGTCCTGCCGGCCAGCAAACTGCAGAACCGGAGCCGCTGCCCGCCGCCATCCAGAACACATCGCCTTGCTGCCCGTCAACCCAATTCGGTGCTCCCTGCATTTTTGTGTAGCCCTTTACCTCCCTGCGTGGAGTGGGCAAGAAAATCACTGCTGTAAATAACTTTATTTACTGTACCGGGAGTCACGGAACTTGGCCGGGACGTCTTCCCCACGCCCCGAGCATATAGGTACATTCACCACCCTCTTTGTCGTATTTGCTTGTTTAGTATGCGTTCTAGATGTCGCTGCATGTGAGTAGGTTATTTTACTAGCTAGTTCATACTTAATCACCGCTGTGAGTTGTGAGTGCGAGACCCATCCCGTGACTAGTGCCGAGCACGAGAGTGAGCCGACCACCCGAGACTCAAAGCCGGTTACTCAACCGTGCAGATCGTCGTGTTTCCCTCACCGGGGATGACTAGGAGTTAGCGCTTCTTGTTTGGGGCATGTTTGCCTCTTCTGGAGCTCTTTAGGTGCCGCGTTGTGGTGTTGTTGCTGGTCGCGTCGTCCTATTAGTCGCGTCGTCTAATAGAGTCCAAGGTTCGCGTCTAATCCGAGTCGAGTCCCGTTGTCGTCCCGCATCACATAATGATTCACAGTTGCCATCTTGAAAAAGGGGGAGAATGTTATGCATATATGGTTCATGCATGCTTTTGATGATGTCCAACTATGATTCATTATTGTGCTATTGATAATGATCCAATTATGATTTAATGTGTGGGTTGATGATTCTTATAATGATGATTTTCATGATTCATTATTATCATGCTGATGTATTCTTAATGAGATTTTGAATGGTTTGGAAACTTGTTGTGGAGATATGATTCAAGATATTCTTAAGTGTCTGACTTTCAAGAAATTTAGTCGACAGATATGAGTCCAAGTCGACAGACATGAGACTCAAGTCGACTGATATGTCAATAGGTCGAACAAAGTGGCTGGTCGGTCGACCGATAGAAAGGGTCCGGTCGATCGAATTTCCCAGAAATGACAGACTAAGAATGTTATAGGTTTCGGTCGACTGATACTTGAGTTTGGTCAACCAACTGGGAGTTCGACCGACCTGTGAAGATCGACCAACCAGCAACCTCAGATGGTTGGAGCAACAGGACTAAGGCAAAAAAATCAACTGATGGCAAACATGAAAATTGGAAGAATAATCGTACAAATGAAGGTAAAAGAAATGGTTGGAGCCTCTCTTCTAACTATGCTCGAATAGACAGTCAGAACAAAGCAGCAGGTGGCAGTGGGAATCTAATGATAAAGTAGATTGGGGAGGTGATACTGACAGATCAGGGTGCCTTGAAGCTGGGCATAGATTTGGAAGCAACTGGGCCGAAGCAACTACAGATGGTTAAGGCAACCAGGTGAAAGCAGATAAGTCTATGGAACGAAAAGCTCAAGCTGCCATGCAAACAACATCAACTTTGTGTGACAACAAAGACTGAATGAAGACAGACCAGGGGCTTTTGACCTGCTGAAATCAAGGTGCAAGGGCTAGCCAGTTGATCGACAGACAAAGGCAATTTTAGTCAACTGAGTTCCAACTCAGTCAACATATATGAAAGTCAATCGATAGATGTGCCAAGGAGTCGATAGATATTGTCAAAGATAAGCAGAGTGTGAGTCTCCAGAAGAAAAGAAAAGTCAGTCGACTCAGTCGATAGAGGTTGTTCAGCACGACTGAAGTAATGCTCGTGTGCTGATGCTTGTGTGAGGATACACTGAGTCGACCCACCAAGCCAACTAGGTCAACTCATATCATCTGAAGCTCACAGCACTAAGTCGATAGACAATGCCAAGCTCAAGTCGATAGACATGGAAGATTCAGTCGAGGGAACTATCAACTCAGTCCACTGACCTGAGCCCAGCCGTACAAGCACGTACCGACTGTGAGCGGGCCACATGGTCACGTGATTACTTACTCTAGGTCAATGGCACACGTCTCCAGGACACGTGCCTTGGTTTCTAGAAAGGTCCTCGGATAGAATATACTATTGTTATCATGGACTAATTAGAGAATAGCTCTGAAAAGGACCAATCAGAAGATAGCTCTGAAAAAGAGGATTATTCACATTTCTCTTCTATAAATATGGACCGATCGTCTGGGAAGAAGCTGCTGCAGCCCTTAGACATTAAGACGCCTTGAGCCTTTATGAAGAGCATCTAAGAAGAAGAAAAGAGAGAAGAGCAGCCCTCGAGTAGTTTGCCTGAGCGACCCTAGCACTAAGAGGAAAAATCTAAAAGAAAGTGTAGAGAACCTTCCTCCCCGAGTTATTGCGTGGCTACTAAATAGAAAAGTGGACTAGTCTTCAGATATGAGTCTAGATCTACATCTTCAGCTTCAAGATTTCGATCTGAAGCTACATTTGTGCTTCTTAGTTTCGTTTTGTGTTTCCTTTAGAAACTCCGCATTTGTTTTCCGTGTGTAGTGTTGTACTGACAGCAGTTTTTCTGGTACCCTGTTTTAGGGATCGGACCGTGTTTTGGCTGTTGAGCAGCCGTGTACAATCGAGAAGAGTGGTCCTCGATGTCAAGGTGTGAATCAGCGTCTTTGGTTGTCTTTGGGGTTAGTCCCCGTGTATTGCTACATGTTAGCAGCGTGCTTTTCTTTGGGGGTTCATCCCGGTGGCTACTACATCTTAGCAGTGTGTTCTTCCTTTGGGGTTCGTCCTCATGTGGTTGCTACGATTAGTAGCATATGTGTGTGGGTTGGGGTTCGTCCCCGTGTGTGTCTGTGAAAACAACGTGTGTGTTGGGGGGGGGGTTCATCACCGTTAAGCTGTGTATCAGCATGTTCTTGAGGACTTGTCCCCGTGTGTGTTGCTGTATTTGCAGCTCAGGAAGCCTCATCGGGTTTTGGTAAGCGGTCGACGTAGGTCTTCTAGATAGCAGCCGAACCACCTTAAAATCTCTGACTAGTGGTTTGTGTGGTTGTGTGACTGATCCATTTCTTCTATCCCCCTTCACATATTCTTGTGTGAATATCAATCTCTACATATCGAGCTGAAGTCGAACACACTATTCACACACACCCACTAAGTGTTCAATAGATGTCTGCTCAGTGGTGCAGCAGATCTTTCTGTCTGCCAGGATTTTTATTTGGGCAAAGATTGATAGAGACACTATCACACCCACTGAACTAAATCTGATTGCAACACACATTCTATCTGCACACATAAATAGCTTAGCTGAGTCTGTTCTAGCAAGCCACTCAGTTCTTTGGCATGATCTAGTGTATCTAAGTTCCGCTCAATTGCTCTTAAGTGCTATCATTGAATCCGCTATGTGTTGAAACCAGAGTTTCATCTAATTAAAGTTTTTAAAATGGTGTAATCAATTCACCCCCCTCTTGATTACGGTTTCACCAAGGGACCCAACATGGCTCATACTTCCTCAGCATAGACACATGGATCACATCGTGTATCCCTGATTGTGATGTTGGCATGGCCAGCTGATGGGCTGTTTCACTGATTCTCCTTAGAACTTCAAAGGGTCCCACATATCTTGGACTGAGTTTCCTTTTCTTGCCAAACCTCATGACTCCCTTAGTAAGAGACACCTTCAGAAACACCAGATCCCCTTCTTCAAATTCTAATTATCTTCTTCTATGATCAGCATAACTTTTCTACCTTGATTGAGATGCCAATAACTATCCCCTATTTAGTTTAACCTTCTCCACACAATCTTGTACTATCTGGGGCCCAATTAACTTTCTTTCCCCTACTTCATCCCAATAAACTTGTGATCTGTAGGGTCTTCCATACAGAGCTTCATATGGAGCCATTCAAATACTTACATGATAGATATTATTGTAGGAGAACTCTATTAGAGGTAAATGATCGTTCCACCTACCCTCCAAAATCTCGCTGTGAATTCGGGATCCCGATTAGAAATGATAGAATTGGGCACTCCGTGAAGTCTCACAATCTCCTTAATGTACATTTGAGCTAGATCTTCTAGGGGTTGATGTGAACGACATCACGGACACGGAAAAGAAGAAGAAGAGATAAAAATCGGTGGGCCGAAATGACCATGGGAGATGTCCTCACAAATCACATGTGAGTGCGTGTGTGTTGCAAGAAGTGTGATCGCCAAGGGTCGAGGACCACAAAAATAGAAAGAAAACTGATTGCGCATATACCTTGGATGTGGGAGACTTGTGTGGGTTCCTTCTTTCTCTTCCCTCGGCCGGTCGATGAAGAGAGTTTTCCACTTAATTACCTTTGCAAGAAAATAAACAAACACCAAACTGGATTAGAAATAACAATAGTGTAGTATCGATCTCTTGTGATGAAGAACAATGAAATCATGAATAAATACACACCTTGCTGGTGTTGTTTTAAACCCCTTTGGGATGCAAAGGGTAGGGAAATGATATGATGAATGAGATTTGTGTACAATTGCACTTGGATGACAATAACAAATGATGGCAAATGATGCATGCAAAGTTAACAAGATAAATTAGAAATGAGAATATGGTGAGAAAAGCTTATTGATGGCTTCAACGGTGAGGTTCGAGGAGGGCTCTGAGGTCATAAGGACGTTGTGCATGTGCAGGGGATGAGAAAATCACCTTCTCCTAAAAGATCGAGCACTTAAAACTTTGGTAGAAGCTTCCTTCAATCCAAAAATGGAACCTGACGAACCTAGAGAGATTTCTTCAGAGTTTCCCCCTCCCCTTAATGAGGATTCAAAGCCCTTTGCTTGTGGGAAGGGGTGCCAGTTGACGCTTAAAAATTGGCACTAAAAAGCCATGCAAAGTCAGCTGCAAAAGAAAAGGAGCCCTAGACAACAAGCTGCGTCAACATAGCTCACTGGCTGCGTCGACGCACCTAAAGAATGAGACAAAAGGCACCATGATGGATAACATGGCTGCGTCGATGCACAATACTAGTTGCATCGACGTAGGCTTGAAGGGTTGGCTGCTGATCGTGCTGGACGAAGGGGTGCGTTGACACACCTGAAGACGGGCCAGAGGTCTTCCAGCCCACAATAGGCTCTGTCGACGCAGCTCACAGACTGTGTCGACGCACCCTCAAATGCAAAGAAACCCTACCCGCCGCGGGATTCAATCATGATGCAGCATATGGCTACCCCGGCTTCCAGAAGGCTCATGGAGGCCGTACAACGGCATGTGTCTAGAAAATCTCTAATCATTGGAGATTATTCCTCATCCCTACCTCGATGGAACCTGTTGGGTCCCTTTGGTGCGCCAATAGGATCTAGAGGGGGGGTGAATAGATCTTTTCAAAACTTTGCTCAATTAAAACTCCAATCTGGTCACTCGATGAGAAGCTAAATAATGAACACTTGAAGATTCTTAAGTGAAGCTTGGCTTCACTAAGTATCAGATGAACCACGATTAAGACACAAGCTTAAATGTTAGCAGATAGATGGTTTTGCTACACCACAAAGTAGTGATCTACTAAACATCTATCAAGAGTAAGTGTGCTCATAGTGATGAGCACACTAGAGCTCACAGACTGTCCTCGAGACAGCAATCAAACACTTGGAAATACTAGAGTGAAGCTTGGCTTCATTAGGCATCAGATGAACCACGGTTGAGAGCTAACAAATTGAAATATCATTAGACATAAAGATCAGCTGCACCTTTGAGCAGCGATCCATTAAACCAATGGATGTGAGTGAATACCAAGCACAGTACTCTGGTAGCTTAAATAGCTAACACAACACACATGTTAATCAGCACACCATCCTGTGAATGGGGATGGAGGATATGGAGCAATCACACAAAACACAACTCATTGCACAAGAATTTTTAAGGTGGTTCAGTCTACAAACCCGCAGACCAACGTCCACCCCTCACTCAACCGAGTGAGGATTTCCACTGACTAACTGCTTGACGGGGATGAACCGCCCCGACACACACGCTGATTCATAGCTTTAGCTGACACACAACTTGACGGG
Source organism: Amorphophallus konjac (assembly GCA_022559845.1). Lineage (NCBI taxonomy): Eukaryota > Viridiplantae > Streptophyta > Magnoliopsida > Alismatales > Araceae > Amorphophallus > Amorphophallus konjac. The sequence goes on along the minus strand of CM040122.1, from coordinate 308,844,775 downwards.
GACGAACCCCCCCCCCCCCCCACACACACACACGCTGATTCACAGCTTCAGTTGACACACAGCTAGACGGGGACGAACTCCACACGCATATACATGCTGATTTACCGCTTCAGTTGACACACAGATTGACGAGAACGAACCCCCCCCCCCCCACATACACACACAAACAAGGAGAAAAACCCGCTACAAGTGCAGCAAAACACGGGAACAAAGTCCTAAGACACACACGGTTGAACTCAGCCAGAAACACACTCCGGTCTCTAAACAGAGCACCGGACACACCGCTGCAACTGCAGCACACCACATAGAAATTCTAAGTTTTCAAAAGAAAAACATAAAGCAAAACACGGAGAAGATAAATGTAGCTTCAGAACGAATTCATGAAGCTCTATCTGCATATCTAAAGACAGATCTGATCTTCTCTTCAGGCTCAGGCTGGCTGCAAGAATGCTCTCCTCTCTTTCTCTTTACAACACTGGCTAGATCGGACCAAGTGCTAGGCTGATCACTCTCTTCTCTTTTCCTCACAAATCTTCTGCTAGAGCACACTCTGTTTTTCGTTCAACTCTCCTTTTCTCTAGAGCAATAGCAGCTCTTCTTCTAGCAGGAGCTTCATATATATAGAAGGGATGGTAGAGAGTTTTCCCTCTATTAGATCTACATTTGATTGGTATAATATAAAAAAGAGGTTATTTGAAATGAACCTCTACTCTGATTGGTCCAGTGTATATGGGAGAGCAGGAACAAAATATCTTTCCAGACTATAATTTGATTAGCCCAAGGAAAATAGAAGATTTCTTTTCTTCACCCCCTTTTTAGATCTGTACTTTGATTGGCCCCATGCCAGAAGGGATCTTTGATTGAAACCTCTATTTGAAATCTGCTTGCTTATTGGCTGAGGACAGAAAAAGATGGTGCTCTATCCTGGGTACTTTTCAGGGACTCATTCTCATTGGCTCATGGAAAAAGGTAGATACCTTGAAAGCTGACCTTTCCCAAATCTGATTCCTGACAGATCTGCCTTCACAAAAGGTGTTCTAAATGTCCTATGATAGAAAGGTAGGATCTCTATCCTAGGAAGCTTTTTCAGACCTTAAAATGTGTGTTTTTGGAGGTTTATGTCGCTGACTTTTAGCCTCTGTACGATCTCTGAAACCGTTGCGTGTTTGATAGAAATTGACTTGAAGATCTTCTGGTGCGTCGACGCAGCTTCATAGCTTCTTTGAGTTCCTGGCGTGCCAAACCATTGTGCGTCGACATGGTGAATGACTTGCGTCGATGCATCAATTGAAGATGCGTTCAAGAGAGGTCTCTGGGAGAAGGCCTTATGTCGACACACTGAGAAACCTGTGTCGACCTAGGAGACGTTGATCGCTTGAAGACTTGCTGGAAATGCGTTTGGAGTCGACGCAATAGTGAAGATGGCATTGACGCAGCTGAGAGCCGTTTGGGCTCTTCTTCCTATTGTGAGCAATGGAGTCGACGTAGCATTGAAGATGGGGTCGACGCAGCCTTGATCAGTTTGATTTTTCTTTTCCTTTGACATAGCCTTCCTGCATTTCTTGATTTCTGTGCATTCAAAGGACCTTGCACCTTGGGCTTCAATTAGTCTAAGCTTTCATATGACTGAAACTTGATCTAAGATGCTTGATCTGCCAATATCACCTTCCCAAACTACCTTGCTTGCTTTCACTCAATCTTTGCTGGCACACAATTGGAGGTCTTTGAGTCACTTGACCCTTCTGCTTGATCTGTTGACTATCTTTGGTCTGAACCTATCTTTGATCTGAACTTAATGCATGTTGACATCATCAAAACCACATAAGACTCATCAATAAGTCATAATCAGACATCATCAAAACCTGGGATACAACAATTCTCCCCCTTTTTTATGATGGCAATTATGAGTCATTGAAATCAAGAAATAATGCAAGATATGAGTCAACATGATAAGCATGATTCAACATTCTTTCCCCTTTATCTCCTGAATAAGAGACTCAAGATTTTCTCCCCTTCTTTGGATCACATTATCTTCCCCCTTTAGCACTCTCTCCCCTTTATTTTCAATGCCAATGACTCCACATCTTTTCTCCAATATCAATGACTCCACAATTCTCTCCCCCTTTGTCATCAGTAAAGAGGGCTTAGATTAAGGCCAATTTCAGAGTTAGAAGATGAGCATGCATGATACCAAATGATTAAAATTCATTTCAACTCAGCAAGCAATGAAGTCAAACCACATGCATGAATAGCATTGCATGAAAACAAACATCAAGCCACATATAGAATCAGATTGATTAAGCTTTGGAAGCCAGAAGATGAGTCCAATCGATATTAATTAAAGCATTCAAAAAAAATGCCACTTGATACCATTTGTTGCTAAATGATGAAGCATGAATTACCAATGGAGGAGATGATACCAGATGATAAGTTCAAGAGCAAAACCAGCTATGGAGAGACTCACAGTCAAAGCCATAAACAAATTATAGATTTTGTTTTTGCAGCTAGGAGATTTCATTGCAGATGGTACATGAATGGCAATCAACATGTAGACATATATACTAAGCCAATGAATTGTAGCAAGGAGGCCAGTTGACTTTATGACAAGAACCAGGATAGCCCAGATAGTAGTCTTGACAAAAGGGGTCGACCCTTGGGGTCGACACCTGAGCAGCAAGGTCCTAGATAGACCTAGACCCAGAGAGGGTCAACTCTGGGAGTCAACACCTACCAGTGTGAAAGCAAGTTTTTCAGTAAAGAAGGCTAGGCAGTAAATTGATACCACTTCTGTGGATTGGAGATTTGTCAGACACCAAATGGCAATAAACAAGCATACCTTCGTCTGGAATCATTTTAAATGGGAGACAATTAGATGACAATAAGGAATAGCATAATTTTTGACATTGCAGAAGAGATATGTCCAAGAATTGTTAGGATGGGAGTTTCATCTTGAAACATTACTCATAAGTGTAGAGTTATGGATTTTTTAGAATATTCAATTATATAATTCTAATGATAAAGCCCTTATCTTTTGATTAGTTTAAATCTCATGAATTCTAAGTTTTTTAATTATTAACATTGAAAATTTATGTATTGAAAATTAATAGAAATAAACCAATATTACATATTAAAGACCAAGTTAACCTCCTTTCATCCTACTCATTCAATTCTATTAGCCCCTTTGAAAGAAACTACAATTAGTATTGAGGTTAAACACCTTGTGAAGTTACTGATTTTATCCATGGGGTGCTACCATTTTCAGATTTTCCTTTTGATACCACTTGTTTTCCAAATGTTTTCTTGTTTTTCATTTTGCAAGAACATTCAGGTGTAGCATGCACCTTTTGACGTGAGGATGTACGTTGATCAGAAGCCAGCATCCCTAGATACTTGATAAGTGTGTAATTTTACATGTTAATTAATCTTATACCACACGTTTATGAGCCTTAATATGCATCACTATACATTTATCACACTTAAGCACAACCTAAAGTAAAATATTTAGTTTGATGGAATTCAGTAATTTCAATAAATAACTTTACTTATTTTGCAGGAATGAAGATGACGATGGCAAACCTGCACAATAATGGGCCCAAATCCGTTAAAGATAAAAAAAAAACAAAATAAAATATAATACAAATGGGCATAAGGCCCATGGACTTGGTTAAAACAAACAAAAAAAAATGAAATATATATATATATATATATATATATATATATATAACACTATACATCGGGTGACCTTAACAAGACTCTTCAACGTGATAATGCATACAGCAAGGCTATGTGAAGATATTGTCAACATGCATAAGGGACGTTGGTTCACAAACGTGAATCTCCAAATGCATATGCATGCTTCAACATGTGGTTGGCATGAAAGCTGGGAAGTGGTTCACACAAAAGTCAAGTCTGATGACAAGTCGATAGCATGCACGTTAGCAAGGCTTCAACATGGGGCCTTTCCACGTGGCTGTTGGTGCATTCAAATGCAATGAAGGCAGAAGCTTCACGTGGCCCCACGGTGGGCTTCAAAGGTGGCTCACACACAGACGCTTCGATGCCTTCGCATAAGGCAACGCAGGCATGGCTGGCAGGGCGCATGGTTCGCGCAGGAGGGGTCCACTTGGGCCACAAAAATGTGGCTTCATGCAGAGGGCGGCCGAGAGGGTTTTGCGAACAACACGGCGGCTTCGGAAGGTGCACGGTCAGCAAAAGCGGCAGTAAAAGTGGGCGATGCTCCTCACACAGAGAATGGACGCAAGCGTCGGTAGAGAGGCCAAGGCACGGCGAATGCGATAGAAGAGAAAGAGAGAGGTCAGTAATGTACGCAGCCGATGTTGGAGACGTGAGAAGAAAGAGAAGAGGGAGAAAGAGAGAGGAAAGAAATAGATGGTGGGTTTGGGTTTTCAACAAAAACGGTTAAGAAATATAAATGTGTTCACATAGTGAAGGGTTAAGTTTGGGCCTATAAATAGGGCCCCTATTGTTAAGAGAAGGGGGTTGGGGTTGTTTTGTATTTTGAGAGTTCGATTTGTTGTATGTTTTAGGAGAGTTCTTGCTAGCCTTAGGGAGAGCTACGTGAGATTTGTAAAGTGTGGTTTGGGATATTTTATTGTAATCTTTGGGGTTTTCCTTTGATTTTATGTTCTGTTCTTGGTGTGTTTAAGATTTTAGACTGTTATTTGCCCATTTACATGTTGTTGTGTACTCCATTTGAAGTTACTGTCTTCATCAAAGTTGTTCGTCTTTCTGTTCTCCACATTTTTTATGTTTACCATTTCTTATAATTCCTCCTCGTTTTCAAGATATGGCATGATCTTCTTAGTTCTATTTTGGGTGCTTACTGTTCATTCGCAGGGATAGTCTTCACCGTTCTTCCATTTTGAAGCCCTTCTTGATCTCTTTTCTTTCTGATTTCTACACAAAAGTTCTTCCTCTCCCTTAGATCTAGACTTCATCTTTCTTCCACTTCCTCTAAATCACTCCCGTTTTAAAGTTATTAATTATTTTCTAAAGGTCTGTTCTGTACGGTTTAGTTTGTGATCATCTATGTTTATCATTAATCTTCACAGATCTTCTCTCTAAGTTTTCACCCCCTTCTGATCTTCTTTTCTTCCTGAGTTCTTCATCAAAGTTGTGTGTTTTCAAGTCATCTTCAACTTCTTCTTCTACCTTTTCTTCTAATTCTCAACCGTTTTCAAGATAGAATTAATTTTCTAAAGGTCAATTTTTCTAGATTTTACTGTTCATCCGTCCATATAGATCTCGGTTTTTCATGATTTTCACCTTCTTCCTCTCATTTTCTGCCTCTGAGTTCTTAATCAATCTTCTTCCTCTCGTCGTCCTCTACAACTTTGCTTTCTTCCACTTTTCCTGAATCCCTCCAGTTTCAAAGATATTCCTTTTCCAATCTCTCTGTTATTTTTATTCAATTTTTCTTATATTTTCTCACCTTCTCGTATTCGTAACTTAAGTTAAGTTCATGTAATCTTATCTTCCTTAGTTTAATCTCACTCAAATTGGATTTCTCAAACATAAGAATTCTCATCCATACTATTTTAAAAGTTATTTTGTCTCCCTGTGGATCGACCCGTATTCACCATTTTACGCTAAATTCAATAGAGTTTAAGTGAGTGAGTTCGGTAAATTGTAAATTGAGGCACGGCTTTTAACGACGAGGTTTGTGGTCAGTCAATTTTTGGCGCCGTTGTCGGGGAACAAATATTTTTTAATGGTTGGATACTCTTTTGTTTGATTTGTATATCTGTATATTAATTTGCTTCTTTTTATTTTACAGGAAAAGAAAACAAAAACGAAAAGCAAAGACATTGGAAATTCGGACCTGAAATTCATGGGAAATTATACGTCGCAGAAAGCCTGGAAGCGTCGCTGAAAGCCTGCAGACGTAGGTATTCTGGAATTCTTAAAAATCTAGCAAAATCAACCGTCGCTAAAGGTCAGTAAGCGTAGGTACAGGTTCTGTTTTTCTAATTGCTGAAAAATCTTTAAAAAATCAGAAAAATTCATGAAAAATACATAAAAATTAGAAAAATTCAGAAAATACAAAAATACCATTTTAGGCTTCATTTTGTGATAAATTTGCATATCATTGTTAGTTTATCATTTATACCTTCATCTATTCATCTCTTAGTGAAAAATTCAAAAAAAAAAATCAAATATCAAAACCAAAGAAAAGATTGTGCTGGTTACATAGGATCATTAACTAAAAAAAAAGAACCAATACTTGCACCAAAATAAAAAAAATCTCATTCCAAGATTAGAAATCATACACATCATGTTATAGGTCATGCATCATCTAAGTTGCATTAATTTCATTCCATATTGTGTTTAGAAAATAATTGTTCATGCATTTGCATATTAACCCCTTGTTTGAACATTGATTGTGCATTTCATCTCAAACCACTCTAAGGGCATTACCCCTAAACAAGATAAGGTGGGGATTTCATCACCCTCCCTTAGCCCAAAAATCACAAACTTCTTCATCTTTGCATCACCTAAGCCATTAATAAAAAATTCAGTAGACGTTGGCCCTAGGATCACACTCTGGTTCTTGTGTCATTTTGGTTTACCCTCATTTGAAAACCGGTGTCTAAGGCAAGACGGTCGGACGGCAAACGCCTTAAGCGGGCTAGTGGTTTTGCATAATAAGGTCCCTACGAAAGTAGGGGGAACCTCCCACTACCCCACCCCTTACCTGGCTGGTGGACATATTGAGGGTGAACTTAAGTTTCACTTTAATCATTTTGTGAAACCCCATTTGCAGGTGTAGGTCACATTTAGGTCATTAGGATCATTTGTGTGAAAACTTGTTTGTGTTTGCATAAAAAAATAAAAAAAAAGAAAAAGAAAAAAAAAGAAACAGATCATTCTCTTCTCTCTCTTCGTCTTGGTTGTGTTAAAATCAAAATAAAAAAATAAATAAATCGTCATAAAAAGATTTGCTCTCATCTGTCCTAGTTTATGCAAGGTAGGAGATCCCTTCACCCACCTTTGTTAGGACCAATAGACGAGATTGAGAGGTTAGTGCATTCGAGAAATCACCATAAACCTAACCTCATGGCAGACCAAAATCAAAATCAAAATCAAATTCAACAAGTTGTTCCCAAACAAATGAAGGAATATTTCTTGCCGAATCAATATCAACCTTCATTTTTTACTCAAACACCTCAAAATCAAGCAGCCCACTATGAAATTAAATCCAGCACCATTCAGATGTTGCCATCCTTTTATGGCAATACCAATGAGGATCCCTACAGACATCTGGATGAGTTCCTCCAGATTTGCTCCACTGTTAAAATTTCCAACTTCTCTGATGATGCTCTCAGGCTGACTCTCTTCCCCTTCTCTCTCAAAGACAAGGCCAAATATTGGTTGGGAGCCTTGGGTAGATCAATTGACACTTGGGCTGAAATGCAAAAGGAATTCTTGAAGAAATTTTACCCCATAGGACGAACCAATACCATGAGGAGAGCAATTACTGGATTCACGCAAAACCCTGGGAACAAATCCACGAGGCATGGGATAGGTTGAAGATTTATTAAGGAAATGCCCTCACCATGGATTATCACGATGGCAAATTGTCCAGGCATTCTATGAGGGATTGACTGATAATTACAGGCAAATGGTGGATGCCTCATGTGGGGGAGCTTTTATGAGTAAGAGCGAAGATGAGGCATATGATTTATTTGAGATGCTCAGTGAAAATTCCATTAGTCATGCCTCGCTCTCGTCTTATGAAAGAGTAATTGGGCCGGCTAAAAAGGGCGGGCTTTATGAAGTGAAAAGCCAAGTTGAGTCTGAGAATAGGATGGATATCAATGCCTTGACTCAGAAATTGAATAAAATGGATTTGTTGGCACAGAAGATAGAAAAGGTTGATCTCGTAGCTCAAAAGCTAGATCAGTTGTTATCTAGGCATGAACCTTCTTCTTCAGCCTCTCAAACTCAACCATTCTCAACTCCCAATCATGGTGAAATTTGTGCCCTTTGTTCTAGCCCTGACCATGGTGTCACCGATTGCCCCACTGTAGCTCAGCTTCCCCCATTCATCCAGGAACAAATCTTCGCTGCTCAGGGTATTTCTAAGCCTCCTTATGATCCTTACTCCAACACCTACAATCCAGGCTGGAGAAATCACCCGAATTTTTCTTGGAAATCTCAACAAGTTCCTTCTACCCAATCGAATCCCTCTTTTCAAAAACAACCATTTCAACCTCACCAACAACACCAATCTCCGTTTCAACAAGCTCAGTCTCAGCATAATTTCCCTCAATCCAATGCACCGTTCCAACAATATTCTCAACCTCATTTTCAGCATTCTCAGGCCCCGTATCATCAACCTTCTACTCAACATTTTCAGGGCCAGTACCATCAATATCCCCCAAACCGTTTTCAAGCTCCTCCTCCTCCTCAACATCCACAGCCCAATTTTGATGAAAAATTTGACCAACTCCAACAGCTCATTCTTTCTCAGCAACAATCTATCGCCAAGTTGGAAGGTCAGATAGGGCAATTGGCAGCAAGTAACGTGAGGAGAGAGGTGAGTCAACTTCCTAGCCAACCTATGGCTAACCCTAGGAACCAACCTCCAGGCTTCCCCCAAAGAGTTCCTATTCTACCTCACCCAAACCAACCTCAACCGCCCCCTCCTACAGGTCCCCAATTCGAGAATGCTAAGGCAATCTCTTCTCTTAGGAGCGGAAGGTTTTAGATGATCCTTACAAGGCCAGGGGAACTGACAGTAGTTCGGGCCAAGAAACCAAAGAGGAGTGTGATGAGGAAGAGGAGCCCGTAATTGGTAAAGAACTGAAGAAGCCGGATGGTGGAGAGAAGAAGCTGGATAAAGGAAAGGCAAAGGTTGAAGGAGGACCCCAAGAATATGTGCCAAAAATCCCTTTTCCCGATGCTCTGAAGTCGAAGGCTCACAAGAAATTACCGGTGCATCAAGAAGAATTAGTGGAATTGTTTAAACAGGTTAATATAAATATTCCACTCTTGGACGCCATCAAGCATGTGCCGACATATGTGAAGTTTTTAAAAGAGCTTTGTACTCCGAAGAGGGAGTCGAAGGCGGTAAGTCAAAAGATCCGCTTGTCCGAGGATGTGAGTGCTGTTCTGACAAATCATTTACCAAAGAAAATGAAGGACCCCGGAGCCCCGTTAATCTCATGTGCTATAGGTGGAGTTACTTTTGATAGAGCATTGCTAGACTTAGGTGCTAGCGTAAATCTTTTTCCCACCTTTATCTATGAGAAAATTGATCTGGGAGAGTTAAAACCCACTTCAATAATCCTTCAATTGGCGGATCGGTCGGTGAAAACTCCAAGGGGTCTGTTGGAGGATGTTATTGTCAAGGTGCATGAGTGTTATTTCCCGGTGGATTTTCTCATTTTGGATATGGCCTCGACCCAGGATCTAAAGCACACACCCATCATTTTGGGGCGTCCATTTTTAGCTACGGCTAAGGCCAATATCAATTGTGCCACGGGAATGATGGATATATCGTTTGGAGGCGAGAAGGTTGCGTTGAATGTTTTTAAGGCTTCTCAATACCCGGACCATGAAGAAGAATGTAATATCATTGATATCTTTGAGGAGGTGATGGATGAAAGTCCGGATGACATCGAGGACACCCTAGAAGAGGGTAGCATGCTTCAGGATTCTTCTCTCTCTTTCTCACCCTGGTCTAGGGTAGAATCACTCCCTCCATTACAATCCAAACCTGCACTTCCATCTCTGGATCAGCCGCCTACTCTTGAACTGAAACCTCTGCCGGATTCTCTCAAGTATGCTTATCTGGGTCCTGACCAAACTCTGCCCGTGATTATTGCTTCTCATCTCACTTCTGCTCAGGAATCTCAGCTCTTAGATGTCCTTAAGGAGCATAGGGGGGCAATAGGATGGTCGGTGACAGATCTCAAGGGCATCAGTCCGAATGTTTGTATGCATCACATTTACTTAGAGGACAATGCCAAGCCGAGCAGGGAGATGCAACGCCGACTGAACCCGAACATGAAAGAGGTAGTCAAGCAAGAGGTGGTGAAGTGGTTGGATGCCGGGATTATATATCCCATCTCTGATAGCAAATGGGTCAGCCCCACACAAGTTGTTCCAAAGAAATCCGGGCTGACCGTGATTCAAAATGAGAAGGGAGAAGAAGTGCCAATGAGAATACAAACGGGGTGGAGAGTCTGTATTGATTACAGAAAATTAAATTCAATGACAAAGAAAGATCATTTCCCTCTCCCGTTTATAGATCAGATTTTGGAGAAATTGGCTGGGCAAAGATATTTTTGCTTTCTGGATGGATATTCCGGGTACAATCAAGTTGCGGTCTACCCGGACGATCAAGAAAAAACTACATTCACGTGTCCTTATGGCACGTTTGCTTTTCGGAGAATGCCGTTTGGGCTTTGTAATGCCCCTGCCACCTTTCAGCGGTGTATGATGGCAATCTTTTCTGAGATGGTGGGAGAATTTTTGGAGATTTTCATGGATGACTTCTCAGTTTTCGGTGACTCGTTTGATTGTTGCTTGGAGAATTTGAAGAAGGTGCTGGCACGATGCATTGAATCCAACCTGGTGTTAAGTTGGGAGAAAAGCCATTTTATGGTACGAGAGGGCATTGTGTTAGGCCATGTTATTTCTGAAAGGGGGATGGAAGTAGACAAGGCTAAGGTCGATCTGATTTCCAATCTTCCTCCCCCTTCGTCCGTCAAACAAATCCGCTCTTTTCTTGGCCATGCGGGTTTTTATAGAAGGTTCATTCAAAACTTCTCTACCATCACTCGTCCGCTCACTAAGCTCCTAGCCAAGGACACACCATTCCAGCTCGATGAGTCTTGCCTTGAAGCTTTCCATTCTCTAAAGGCAGCCCTGACCCAAGCTCCAATTCTTCAAACACCAGATTGGTCACTGCCTTTCGAAATCATGTGCGATGCCTCAGACTATGCTATTGGAGCTGTCTTGGGGCAAAGGATCGATAAGAAACCTGTGGTGATCTATTATGCGAGTCGCACTCTCGCGGATGCTCAATTGAATTATACCACCACAGAGAAAGAACTTCTGGCCGTTATTTTAGCCCTGGAAAAATTTCGCTCATATCTGTTGGGGGCCAAAGTTATTGTCTATTCTGATCACGCTGCTTTAAAATATCTACTCACCAAGAAGGATGCTAAACCCTGTTTGATCCGGTGGATTCTATTACTTCAAGAATTTGATTTAGAAATCAAAGACAAGAAGGGGTTAGAGAATGTTGTGGCTGATCATTTGTCTAGGATAGTGATACCTGAGAGTGCTCCCATGTCTGATGCCTTTCCAGATGAACATTTGTTATCTATCTCTCACATTTCAACCCCCTGGTACGCTCACATTGTCAACTTCTTGGCAGTAAGACAAATCCCGGGTGGGTGGACTAAGCAGGAAAAGGATCGGTTCTTTTCACAGGTCAAACACTATTTTTGGGAGGACCCGGAACTGTTCACATGGGTCCTGATCAGATCATAAGGAGATGTGTCCCCGAAGAGGAACAACAATCAGTATTGAATTTTTGTCACAATCTAGCTTGTGGGGGACACTTCTCGGGAAAGAAGACTGCGGCTAAGGTTTTACAAAGTGGATTCTATTGGCCCACTTTATTTAAGGATGCTTATGAATTTTCAAAAACGTGTTTGAGGTGTCAAGCTGTGGGCAACCTTTCTAAGAGAGATATGATGCCGCTTAATCCCATTCTGGTAGTGGAAATTTTTGATGTTTGGGGTATTGATTTCATGGGACCGTTTCCACCATCTTTGGATATGAATACATCTTGGTGGCGGTCGACTATGTTTCAAAATGGATTGAAGCTATCGCCACAAGGACCAATGATCATAAGGTGGTGATGAAATTTGTGAAAAAGTACATCTTCACTAGATTTGGGTGTCCTCGGGCTATGATTAGTGATGGGGGATCTCATTTCACGAACTTTCAATTCCGAGCTTTGCTTCGGAAATATGGCATCACTCATAAACTTGCTACCGCCTATCATCCCCAAACTAGTGGGCAAGTGGAGGTTTCCAATAGGGAGATAAAGAACATATTGCATAAGACAGTTAGACCGGATCAGAAAGACTGGTCTGAGAGACTAGATGATGCACTTTGGGCCTATAGAACTGCCTTCAAAACTCCTATCGGTATGTCGCCCTATCGTCTCATTTTTGGAAAAGCCTGCCACTTGCCCGTCGAACTGGAACATAGAGCATATTGGGCCATTAAGCAAGTGAATTTTGATCTCAATCAAGCTGGAGCCCAAAGAGCATTACAACTCAATGAACTGGAGGAACTTCGGAATGAAGCATATGAAAATTCTCGGATTTATAAAGCTAAAACCAAGGCTTTCCATGATCACCATATTCATAGGAAAACTTTCCATGAAAATCAAAAAGTTTGGCTTTTTAACTCACGGCTACGTTTGTTCCCTGGTAAGTTAAAATCCAGATGGGATGGACCGTTTACTGTTGTTAAGGTATTTGACCATGGCGCCGTCCAAATTGTAAATCCACAAAATGGTCATATTTTTACTGTTAACGGTCAAAGGTTAAAACCCTACTTGGAAAATGAGCTGTTATCACCTAAAGAATCCATCACATTAAGTGATCAGGTATAAATTCCTTTCAAACCTTCATGCGTCTGGCTGAAGACGGTGAACTTAGCGCTTCTGGGAGGCAACCCACGGTTTTTGTGATTTGATGTTTTGTGTGTTTATGTTTCAGTTACACGCAACAACGAGAAGGCGCTTTCGTCACTTCACCCCGCCCACCAGGTTGTGTCCTTCCATCCCAACCATATTCTATGTTTACTTGTTCTCTGATCTTTCTATTGCACATGCCATTGAAGACAATGTCATTTACGTTGGGGGGGGGGGGAGCAAAAATTTTTGACTTTTTGAATCATGAGAGTTCGTGCTTGCTACCTTGCATTGTCACATAAGAATCTAGCCATGAAAATCCCCATATTGAGTTTTTGAATCATGCTTAAATTGAAAATGATTCTAGAATAGAAAAGACTAGAGAGAAGGATGATGGAAAATTCATTTACTCTAGCCATGAAAAACTGATCTAAGAATCTCTTTAAAATTCATGTGCACTTTAGAAAAGAAAAAAAAAATAAAAAATCACGTTGCACGTTAATGAAACAGATAGGACAAGCCTTCTGCTATTTTGGGTCTGTTACTTGATATTCTGTACTTCTTAAGAGATCTTTTATAAGCTTTCTGCCAAGTTATGAATCAAAATTAGTGCAAAAGCACGTGCAAAAGCACAATTGAAAAAAGAAAAAAAAATTTGATGAGAAAAAGACACCATGAAAAATGCTCCGAATCTGAGTAGCCGGGCCTACTTCACCTAAGACGTGTTGAGGTTCGCGTCAAAAGGATAAGGGAACCTTGATCTGCGAAACCGGGCCTACTTCGAGGTTCGCGTTAAACAGTGAAGGGTAGTGCAGCATCATGTGTGTAGAAAAAATATAAAGATCCCTAAGGGAAGAAATAATAAGGCAGACAAAAGCTAGTATGCTTAATGCTCTGATTAAAGAAGTGCAGGGTTGAAAGGTACTTGTTCGAAATAGCAAATGGGGGATGCAATTGTCTACACTGTGGATTTAACATTTCACATACACAAGTGCTACTGAATTTTGATTAGAATTCTTAATCATGTATCTTAATTTTCTACATAAGGCTAGTATGTGTTAATGATTCCGAATTCCTAATCTGTGGTTGATTCTATGAAGGAAAAGTTTGATATAAAGGTATGAACTTTGAAAACTCTTGTTAGTCCTAAATTGTAAATTATTTGCATTGCTAAGGGACTAGCAATGAGTAAGTTGGGGGGTGTGATAAGTGTGTAATTTTACATGTTAATTAATCTTATACCACACGTTTACGAGCCTTAATATGCATCACTATACATTTATCACACTTAAGCACAACCTAAAGTAAAATATTTAGTTTGATGGAATTCAGTAATTTCAATAAATAACTTTACTTATTTTGCAGGAATGAAGATGACGATGTCAAACCTGCACAATAATGGGCCCAAATCCGTTAAAGATAAAAAAAACAAAATAAAATATAATACAAATGGGCATAAGGCCCATGGACTTGGTTAAAAGAAACAAAAAAAAATGAAAAAATATATGGTTATATATATATATATATATATATATATATATATATAACACTATACATCGGGTGACCTTAACAAGACTCTTCAACGTGATAATGCATACAGCAAGGCTATGTGAAGATATTGTCAACATGCATAAGGGACGTTGGTTCACAAACGTGAATCTCCAAATGCATATGCATGCTTCAACATGTGGTTGGCATGAAAGCTGGGAAGTGATTCACACAAAAGTCAAGTCTGATGACAAGTCGATAGCATGCACGTTAGCAAGGCTTCAACATGGGGCCTTTCCACGTGGCTGTTGGTGCATTCAAATGCAATGAAGGCAGAAGCTTCACGTGGCCCCACGGTGGGCTTCAAAGGTGGCTCACACACAGACGCTTCGATGCCTTCGCATAAGGCAACGCAGGCATGGCTGGCAGGGCGCATGGTTCGCGCAGGAGGGGTCCACTTGGGCCACAAAAACGTGGCTTCATGCAGAGGGCGGCCGAGAGGGTTTTGTGAACAACACGGCGGCTTCGGAAGGTGCACGATCAGCAAAAGCGGCAGTAAAAGTGGGCGATGCTCCTCACACAGAGAACGGACGCAAGCGTCGGTAGATAGGCCAAGGCACGGCGAATGCGATAGAAGAGAAAGAGAGAGGTCAGTAATGTACGCAGCCGACGTTGGACACGTGAGAAGAAAGAGAAGAGGGAGAAAGAGAGAGGAAAGAAATAGATGGTGGGTTTGGGTTTTCAACAAAAACGGATAAGAAATATAAATGTGTTCACATAGTGAAGGGTTAAGTTTGGGCCTATAAATAGGGCCCCTATTGTTAAGAGAAGGGGGTTGGGGTTGTTTTGCATTTTGAGAGTTCGATTTGTTGTATGTTTTAGGAGAGTTATTGCTAGCCTTAGGGAGAGCTACGTGAGATTTGTAAAGTGTGGTTTGGGATATTTTATTGTAATCTTTGTGGTTTTCCTTTGATTTTATGTTCTGTTCTTGGTGTGTTTAAGATTTTAGACTGTTATTTGCCCATTTACATGTTGTTGTGTACTCCATTTGAAGTTACTGTCTTCATCAAAGTTGTTCGTCTTTCTGTTCTCCACATTTTTTATGTTTACCATTTCTTATAATTCCTCCTCGTTTTCAAGGTATGGCATGATCTTCTTAGTTCTATTTTGGGTGCTTACTGTTCATTCGCAGGGATAGTCTTCACCGTTCTTCCATTTTGAAGCCCTTCTTGATCTCTTTTCTTTCTGATTTCTTCACAAAAGTTCTTCCTCTCCCTTAGATCTAGACTTCATCTTTCTTACACTTCCTCTAAATCACTCCCGTTTTAAAGTTATTAATTATTTTCTAAAGGTCTGTTCTGTACGGTTTAGTTTGTGATCATCTATGTTTATCATTAATCTTCACAGATCTTCTCTCTAAGTTTTCACCCCCTTCTGATCTTCTTTTCTTCCTGAGTTCTTCATCAAAGTTGTGTGTTTTCAAGTCATCTTCAACTTCTTCTTCTACCTTTTCTTCTAATTCTCAACCGTTTTCAAGATAGAATTAATTTTCTAAAGGTCAATTTTTCTAGATTTTACTGTTCATCCGTCCATGTAGATCTCGGTTTTTCATGATTTTCACCTTCTTCCTCTCATTTTCTGCCTCTGAGTTCTTCATCAATCTTCTTCCTCTCGTCGTCCTCTACAACTTTGCTTTCTTCCACTTTTCCTGAATCCCTCCAGTTTCAAAGATATTCCTTTTCCAATCTCTCTGTTGTTTTTATTCAATTTTTCTTATATTTTCTCACCTTCTCGTATTCGTAACTTAAGTTAAGTTCATGTAATCTTATCTTCCTTAGTTTAATCTCACTCAAATTGGATTTCTCAAACATAAGAATTCTCATCCATACTATTTTAAAAGTTATTTTGTCTCCCTGTGGATCGACCCGTATTCACCATTTTACGCTAAATTCAATAGAGTTTAAGTGAGTGAGTTCGGTAAATTGTAAATTGAGGCACGACTTTTAACGACGAGGTTTGTGGTCAGTCAATACTCAGTGAAGCTCACCATTCTGCTTCATTTAGAGCAGAGGTGGCAAGGCACCTCATGACTCCGTCCACTCCAATTCATTGATGAAGGGACTCGGTTTCTCAGTGAGTCTTTTGCCATTGCTTTGCCTTAGAGCATTGATTTAAGTACACACCTTTTAACATGAGGATATATGTTTATCAAACGCAAGTATCCCCAGTTACTCAATGTGACTGAAGTCATTGCTTTCATTATGAGCTGCCCTAAAGGAAGTTTTTCAGATTATCATGATGTTTAAAAGCAATACTGAAGTGAAGTTCCTCAAACAAAGATGCCTTTGTACTTAAGATAAACTTTCAAAATTAAGAAGGCATAGCATGTCACAACATGAAGGACTGGTTTAGGTCCATTAAGTCTGAATACAGCCACCTTTAAGACCATTTAACTTTAAAGCTCAAGAGATCATTAAATTTAAACCAACAGTTTTCATGTCATGGGCAATCATAGAACTCCATAAAAGAAGATTCCCCTTTTATGGTTTACTCTGATAAATGAACTCAGCAACAGATAGAAGTTCTCCCAAGAGTTCAAGGTATTCAAGGAATTTGGGGTAGGCAGCCAGGTATTTGAGCAAGTGGATGATGTTCTAGCAATTTGGAACATGTGACAGATTTTCAGGAGTTCCAAGAGAACCATTGAGAGCTGCATTTTGATCGATTAAAAAATGAGCTCAAAAACACAGCAAGTGGCACACAAGATATGCGAAAAGTGCAAGAACTATCTTGTGCATTGATACCACAGTTTTATGGAAGATAAAGTCTCCCCCTGAAAGAATGATTTGCGATGATGTTGCAAGGGGGATACAAAGGAAGTGATGCTTATCAGATAAGAGTGATCATTGTTCAATCTGAAGATGAGAATTGAAAGAGGTGAACAAGTCATCAGATGAACTGGTGTGTCGATGCAGGCACTTCAAGGTGTCGACACACAATGCACAGACATAACACAGATTCAAGGAGAATGCAACTATTGAGTCGAATCACCAAGGTCTGTGGGTCGACATAGTTTAGCAGACAGCACACTGAACATTCAAAAGGAGCAGGTTTTTCACCAAAGACATTTTTTAATTTTAATTAAACATTAATCATGACAGGTTTTTCATTTTGCAAGTTAATTGAAACCACACATCAAGAAGGTACATTCAGACATGCTTTTCCATTTTGCTTAAAACTCAAACTTCTCCCAAAAAAAATCCATTGTTCACGAAGCACACAAAGGAGATATACAATAGCAAGTATGAAGAGTTTATCAAGATGAATCAAGCTCCCCCTTAGAATATGCATTCAATTCAAATGTTTGTCATGATTATCCCGAGTCTTCAGAGGTAGAAGTATGCAAGCATGTGGACTTATTTTCTAGTGTTGACTCCCCCTTAAGATGAGCATGTATAAGTGCATAGACTGCCATTCATTGATCACAACATATGCAAACTCATAAATGTTCGTGCAAGACATTCTAATCTGAAGGCCAAGCTCTCAGACTTCCCTTCAGTTCAATGCTCATGAAAGTTAGGACATGTAAATAGAAGGTTAAATGTCCACATGAATGATGAGTTGGATTATATGCAGCCATGATAGACATCATCAAAAGCAGTGGTTAACAATGATAAGCAAGAAATTCATATGGCTGCTAAAATTGGGAGTAGCAACAAGCTAAACCATAAACTTGCAAGTTATTAAGAGCAAACTCATCATCATATCAATTCCATCAGCATAAAATATTTTTCATGAGTTAAGCATATGAAATTCTAAATTCTGGTACTAGGTGGAGAACTTAGATCTGAAGATCACGTCACACAAAGTGTTGTCTTCCTGATAGGCTTAGCCCATCATTTCAGCACACACCTTTTGATATACCAGAAATTCAAGATGGATATCAGTCATATGATCCAATTCAGATATTCAATTTTAACCATGGGGGATTTTCTGTAGTTCATAAAGGAGGTTTCAGACTTGTGTAGTATTTATTGTAAGCATGGAAAAAGCTTAACTGCAATAACTAAAATGAGAACCTAACATGCAGATTTAACATGAATTGAAAATTTTATTTACAAACTTGTGCCTTTAGCTTCCATTTGTAGCTGATCCTTTGTTCAGCTCCAAGGCACCCTACAACATAAGTTCTTATTTCACCTTTTTAGGTACCCAAGTCTTCTTGGGTCCTTGAGGCTTCGATCTAAGTCTACCATGCAAATTTCTCTTTCTTTCTGCATTCAAGTCATCACTTCTCATCCAAGGACAATCATCAAACAGGTGTCCACATTCACCACAATAAAAG
The DNA here is from genome assembly GCA_022559845.1 of Amorphophallus konjac. Classification (NCBI taxonomy): domain Eukaryota; kingdom Viridiplantae; phylum Streptophyta; class Magnoliopsida; order Alismatales; family Araceae; genus Amorphophallus; species Amorphophallus konjac. The sequence continues at coordinate 308,826,257 of CM040122.1, read as the reverse complement.
CAGCACACAAGAGTTTTGCCATTCTTATTGTGTGCATTAAATTTTTGTGGGTGAGTAGGGAAGTTAACGTTCTTGGCATAAGAATGAGTCCTTTTTAGATATCAACAGTTCTTGACTGTGTGGCCAGTTTTTCCACAATGAAAGTAGCAAAGAGGAATGTTTCTTCTGCTAGCTTTAGGGTGCGTCGACCTGTCCTGAGGAGTACATCGATGCACTGGGCCATTCATGGGCTTCTGAACAGGAATGTGCTGAGCACACCTCCTCCGAGTGTCGACCTGTCCCTTGCCCTTGCCTTTTCTATTGTTCATTCTGTTCTTGCATGCTTTTAATTCATCATTTTTCATGATAAAACACTCATGCATAATATGACCAAGCTGTCCACAATAAAAATATGAAACTTTCTTTTTATGGAAAACATGGTGCTTAGCATTGGATTTCCTGGCAAGCATATCAACACAGACAAACTCATTTTTGTGTTTTTGATTTAGTGTTTTCTTTTTCTGATTTTTGTTTTGATTTTTCTAGGCTGCAGACTATTTTGGAGGACCACTTGAAGTGCTCGCTTCATTTGAGCCAGAGACAAAGGAGGTGTACAACTTGTTTTTGAAGGACTTTTTGTTCACAGAATTGCAACCCAACCCTTCTCTCTGAAAATTCACTCTTGTCCCCAAAAGTCAATCTAGGTTTTCTGGCCCTGAACAAACTTTGACAACGAGTTATTCAAATCCTTAACTTCATCTTCTAGTGAGGAGATATGCAGTTCTGAACTGGCCAAGTCCTCCTCACACGCAGCAAGCTACTCATTCAACATGGTATTCACAATTTTAAAGTTCTCAATTTCTAGTTCTAAGGCTTGCAACTTTTTAGAGCAATCACTGACAACAAGCTTGCCTTTTTCAAAGGCGTCCAGCTTTTTCATCAACATATCATTTTGTTCTTTCAGTTTTTCATTTTCCTCAAGGAGCCTCTTATCATGGATCAACCTATCAAGCGTGGTTTGATCATTAGACATTGACTTTAGCTTGTTCTGAAGTTGTCTTTCAATCTCTTCCAACTTAGTTATTCCAGCTTGCAGGGTTCCATTTTCATCTTTCAAACATCCAATGTGTTTTTTATGTAGATCTACATCAATCATGAGAGTTTTATTTAGCTCCTCAAGAGTTGAACAATTTTTGCATGATAAGCCATCATTTAAGTTTGTTTCAAGTCCTCTTCTTAGATTTTTGTTTCCAGACTTAACCTTCTTGTATTGCTTAACCAGCTCATCATGCGCATCTATAAGCTCTTCGAAGGTAAAATCTTCTGAATCAGAGCTTACCTGAGATGACAATGGATCACTCGGCTAATCTGGGCTGTCGGCCATTAGGCAGTCATGCCTTTTTCCTTCTTCATGGATCCTAGCCAAGCCATTTAGAATCTCCTTGGCAGTGCTACAGTTGGAAACAAAAGGGAACTTGGTAACATTTACTATAGCTTTCAACAGGTTGAACGTAGCAAGATTATCAACATTTTTGGTCTTGTGTTTAGAAGACCATTTAAATGTATCTAATGGCAGCTCATGAGGACCATGATTTATGAGATTCCATAATCTTGAATCAAGGGAGTTAACAAAAGCACATATCTTTCCTAGCCACATGGTAAAATCAGAACCATCAAATACTGGCGGGGAAATCATTGAAACTTGTTCAACGGGGGAACCCATTATAGCAAACGCACCAGGATCTTCTCTGTAGATCATTGGATATGTGTCTAGTAGAGACCCGCTCTGATACCACTTGTTGGGTCCCTTTGGTGCGCCAATAGGATCTAGAGGGGGGGTGAATAGATCCTTTCAAAACTTTGCCCAATTAAAACTCCAATCCGGTCACTTGATGAGAAGTTGAATAATGAACCCTTGAAGATACTTGAGTGAAGCTTGGTTTCATTGAGTATCAGATGAACCACGATTAAGAGACAAGCTTAATTGTTAGCAGATAGACGGTTCTGCTACACCACAAAGTAGTGATCTGCTATACATCTACCAGGAGTAAGTGTGCTCACAGTGATGAGCACACTGGAGCTCACAGACTGTCCCCGGGATAACAATCAAACACTTGGAAATACATGAGTGAAGCTTGGCTTCACTGGGTATCAGATGAACCACGGTTGAGAGCTAACAAACTAAAATATCATTAGACATAAAGATCAGTTGCACCTTTGAGCAGTGATCCATTAAACCCATGGATGTGAGTAAACACCATGAAAAGTACTCTGGTAGCTTAAATAGCTAACACAACACACATGTTAATCAACACGCCATCCTATGAATGGGGATGGAGGATATGGAGCAATCACACAAAACACAACCCACTGCACAAGGATTTTTAAGATGGTTCAGTATGCAAACCAGCAGACAGACTTCCACCCCTCACTCAATCGAGTGAGGCTTTCCGCTGACTAACAACATGACGGGGACAAACCCCCCCCACACACACATGCTGATTCATAGCTTGACGGGGACGAACCCCCCCCCCCCACACACACACCCTGATTCATAGCTTCAGCTGACACACAGCTTGACGGGGATGAACCCCCCCACACAAAAACAAGGAGAAAAACCCGCTGCAAGTGTAGCGAAACACAGGAACAAAGTCCCAAGACACACACGACTGAACTCAGCCAGAAACACACTCTAGTCTCTAAACAGAGCACCGGAAACACCACTGTAACTACCGCACACCCCATAGAAATTCTGAGTTTTCAAAGCAAAAACATAATGCAAAACAGGGAGGAGACAAATGTAGCTTCAGAACGACTTCGTGAAGCTCTATCTACAGATGTGAAGATAGATCTGATCTTCTCTTCAGGCTCAGGCTGGCTGCAAGAATACTCTCCTCCCTTTCTCTTTACAGCACTGGCTGGATCGGACCAAGTGCTGGGCTGCTCACTCTCTTCTCTTTTCTTCACAAATCTTCTGCTAGAGCTCACTCTATTTTTCTTTCAACTCTCCTTTTCTCCAGGGCAGCAACAACTCCTCTTCTAGAAGGAGCTTCATATATATAGAAGGGATGGTAGAGAGTTTTCCCTCCATTAGATCTACATTTGATTGGTCTAGAATAAAAAAAAGGTTCTTTGAGATGAACCTCTTCTCTTATTGGTGCAGAGTATATGGGAGAGCAGGAACAAAATATCTTTCCAGACTACAATTTGATTAGCCCAGGGAAAATATAAGATTTCTTTTCTTCACCCCCTTTTTAGATCTGTACTTTGATTGGCCCCATGGCAGAAGGGATCTGTGACTAAAACATCTTTTTGAAATCTGCTTGCTTATTGACTGAGGTTAGAAAAGGACGATCCCCTATCTTGGGTACTTTTTAGGGACTCATTCTCATTGGCTCATGGCAAAAGGTAGATACCTTGAAAGTTGACCTTTCCCAAATCTGATGCTTGACAGATCTTATCACGCTCCGAGATATGCAACGAAATTAAGTTGGGAACGTGAACAACCGGCAAATAAGTCTCAAGCTAGCAAGACAATCAGAGTGCAACATTCACACATGAAAGAGTGAACACCAAATATAACGAAAACTCCAACTTTATTGAATAATAATCAAAAGTTACAATGACACTTGACTTCATCCAACATAATATTTCACTAGACTCAATAAAAAGGAAAATTACATGGACACGACTTTTAACTAAGTTAAACAATTCCTGACAATCTAAGGCTTCGCTCATTCTTCATTCGCTCTCGGACCCGTCACTTGAGTAGTCCGATTCTGACCCACTAGAGTTTTCTGAAAAAGATTGGAAAAGTAGGGAATGAGCGCACTCACCCAGTAGGTATCATCGTATCAACATGATGGTAACATTTACATAATTAACATTTTAGCTCTATAAAAAGGGCTATAAGAAAAATGTGATAAAATCGAAGTAACATCAAGTACCAAGATAAATGTAGAGATATGAGAATTCAAGTACGTATAAGAGCATGATCAAACAAGGTGGTAATATGGCCTTTAAATAACTAGAATGTTCTAGCATGTAACGAGAATGTACTTTTCATAACCTTGAAAGGGCTATGCACTAGAAAGTTATGTAACAAGAATGTACTAGCAAGCATGTTAATTCATAAGATTTACCTCGTGGATTTCACCTTTTTATAAAAAAAGTACTTCCAGCGTAATGCGACGCCAATGTTCATCATACCCCATGCTTTATAGCATATTTCCGGCCATCTGCCGATGGGGCTAGCGTGGAGCCCTTGGACACTATCCATGTCTGCTCTTGCATCTTCAAGTTATAAATCAAGCTACTTCCACGAGAAATAATAAAGTAGGCCAACAATACCAAGTCAAACAATAGTTTCATGGCAACAAAAACTAAGGTAAGAATGTACCAAAATGAACATGAGAGTTCAAGGATGAATTAGCTTGGACATTATACTACGGAGGAATTCTGACAGCATAACGGTACATTTCCATAGTTTCATAGTTTATTAATGACTTATTGAATAGGGTTTAGGTTCCAGATAATCAGAAGACCATCTAGGAACATAGTAGAATCAACCCTTGGGTCAAACCACGGATTGACAGCATTTAGACATAACACAGTCAAGCCAGGACCACTATCAGGAGGTAGCGGTCAAGTCAAGGCCGCTATCAGGAGTGGAGTCGACGCAGAAGAAGGGATAGGTCGACTCAGCCAGAAGCTGAATGAAACAAGGTAGCGGTCATTTGCAGATCGCTAGCACCAGGTGGCGGTCACGGGATGGCTGCTATCTTTAGGTAGCGGTCTCTTCCTGGCCGCTATCAAGACAATTGTAGAAAATGTGAAGTGCTTTCTAGACCTTTGGGTTTTTAGGGTACAACCAGCTTGGCGTCCTAGTGGGAATACCAAGCTCGCGGAGACTTACGGAGGTCTTGAAACAAGATCACCTAGTCCGACAAAAGGAATATCTGATAGAGAGGCTCTCAAGTCCAGGAGGTGTTCCTATCAAGTGCAAGTGATCTAATAGTGTCGTACCGGAGTACGAGCTATATTGTAAAGTAACAAAACAAAATGGGGATAAGAAAGGAACGTGTCAAAGCATGAATTAAAGTGAACTTAAGTCATGAAAATTTCCTTTAAATACAAAACTATATGGTTTGGGCTTGAAAATAACATATATGGAAAATAAGTCTTTAGCACATGCTAACACTAACTATAAAGTCATGACATGATCAGGGTCATAAATAAATGAAATAAGGCATGCTTAATATCATATATGATAGGACATAAACTGGGATTTAATTTGGTTATAGAAACCAGATAGCGGTCGGTCGAGGGCCGCTACTTGATGTAGCGGTCTCTGCAAGACTGCCTTCTGTCTGCATCAGACAGAAGAAAGATCCGACGTGTAGAGCCTATTCTACGGCAATCAATGCATGAAAGCTTTATAGAACAAAAAGATAAAATCATGATAGCATGTTTAGAATGAAGTAAGTGCATGGGAAAGACATGAATTAACTCAATGTTCTTCTCTTTTCATTAAGGTTATAGAGATAGCATGCCATAAAAACCCTAACAACATAGTCATGGAAAAACATCAAATACGGCGGGTATAGTGCATGAAATCATGAGAAATGAAGGGGATTTTGTTCATAACTTGAAGTTTTAGCCAACCATGAGATAACCTACCTCTGGGGTTGCTCCTAATCAAGGAATTTCTCACCGGAAGAGGGTGCTGATTCCTGCACGTCCTACGTAGAAACTGCTACTTCCGAGCGCCATAGCTCTTTAACCTCTTGACCTAGTAGCACGAAAGTTTACAGAGGGTTAGAAGACACTAAAGGGAACAATAAACCCTAAAAGATGAACCTGAAAAGATGATGCCTCACCTTCAAACAACGTGATCTAAAATTAAGGTTTGCGCAGGTTGACACTGGGTCCTATTCATAGAGGATGGCCTAGGGCTGAGGGATTAGGTCGAATTAGGAATCCTTATTGGGGTTAGAATTGATCCCTAAGAGTCCTAGACAAGTCCCCATGCCAGATCACATCGATCCCTGGCGATTTGGGGGGATAAAAATCCAATCTTTCTGGGGTTTATCACCTTCCGTTTACAGAACCAGGTGGCGGTCATGCTAGGACCGCCTCCTCCAGGTAGCGGTCTCACGATAGACCGCTACTTGCCTGGGCACTGGAACTTGAATTTAATTCAAACTTCTTCCTAATTATCCCCTAATTTATCTTATTTATCAATTTTAATTAGAAAAATCACCCTATTACGTTTCTAGGGTTGGGTTTGGGCCACAAGATTAGGTTTTTAGGATTTAAGGCCCATTCTAAGTGGGCCGAACCACTTTGTTATTAATTGGGCCAATTTCTCAAAGGCCTTAACCTGTTAATCTGTAATGATCCTATTTAATGCTTGATTAATTCTTTAATTTCTAAAAATTCCAGAAAAATGTAGATAATTACCAAGGTTGCTACTATTATGTCTCCTAGTTTTGATGATAACAAACCATGGTTTATTGTTGAATCCGTGTGGTGTGTTTAATGATTTTGTTTTAGTTGTGTTTTGGACAAGCTCAGGTGAAGGACACTTAAGTGTCAACCTATCATCTGGACGTGTCGACACTCCATGAAGAAAACCATCCTTGAACCAGTTCTGGTTGGGCTCTGGCATGAGCAAAGGGTTGACACCTCCTACAATGTGTTGACACATGTAGAAGAAAATTGTGTTTAAGTCGTCTCTAGTGGGCTTCTGTTTGGAACCATGTTTCGACACCATGTGGAGAAAGTGTCGACACCTTGGGTTCAACGCGACGGGCTTTATCTCTACTTAGCGCATATGTCTCGACACCTCCTATTGAAGTCTCGGCACGGTGGCACGATCCCCACGCAAGTATGGCGCCCGTGTCGACACTTGTCCATCGAAGTGTCGACCTATTCTGCATGGAAGCCATGATTCTTCAAGATATTGATGAGATGTGCTGACATACTGTCTGAAAGTGTCGACACGTTCATGATCACCCAGAACATATCTGAAACTGGAAGCGTCCGCTTTTCAAGATCTGAAACCTGTCTTGGAGGATCCGTTCACACTTGAAAAGCCGTCAGGAAGCTCACCTTGTCAGAAGATCTAATTGTCTGCCAGAGACATCCTCTGAGTTGTTGGTACCATTGCAGACTTGGTTCCCTACCTACCCACGTACTAGCAAGCCGGCAGAACAAAGTCAACGGAGCAAAGGAAGCATATCAAATAATGGGGATGCGACGTCCTGGGTATGGGTCTGCAGAGGGACAATGCAGGAGATGTCGTCAGCCACTGATAAAGGACAGAGCAGGAGCTCCAGTTCACGCTAGACAGAGTCGAACAAAAAGGGAGCGAGGAGAAGAAGAAGAAAAGAAGAGCGGTGGGAAGCAAGCTCGGGGAGACCTCTCCTTCCTGGTGTTGCTGGCGTAAGGGCAACGTAGCAGACCATCTTCTTCCACTTCAGGAGCTCTCACAGCAAGGAGATAGCATCCATCCATAGATTGATCAGGTGGCAGTGAAAGCTAAGGAGCTTATCCATCGTTCCTCTTACGGTCGTGGTGAAGACCTAGGAACAAGGCGATGGTGGAAGGATTTTAGATGGAGTTGAGGTGTGCCAGTCACATGAGTGACAGATTATTGTGCACTCGTTCTGACGTGGTCAGACGAATGTGAGATTCAGGTCAGGACCAGAAGTCCGCTATACCGATGAAGATGCAAAATCTCGCGTTGGTTCCTGAGCGGGCTGGTAATCACCAAGTTTGTGAAGTGCAAGACAGGAAACAGGTCAGAGGGCCCAGGGGGATTCCCTGGGGCAAAACCCTCCGATGCTCAAGTCAGTAGAGCAATGGTGGGAGCGACGATAGGGAGGAGAAAGTGAAGGCGCGAGATCCCTCTCCACCAATGGGGTGAAGTGATCCTTGCTTAGGAATTGGGGGTGGATCAATGCCCTTTTGGACTTACCTTTTACCGGAGGGTATCGCAGGTTTAAATAGTGCGCCGCCCTCTGGAGTCCTGCAAGCTTTTAATGCTACCTCTGTTCTCTAAAATGGGAGAAGTAATACGGTTGCCACACTGAGTAACTGGGGATTCTGGCCTCTGATCAAGGTGTCTCCCCATGTCAAAAGGTGTTGATAAACCAAAATTGTCCATTAAAAAAAAGGGAAAAATATGAACAAGTGTAAATCAAATTCTGAAAGAACAAATAAAATTCAGATGCACTCACTTATGTATCTCTTAAAGCAGTCATGGAAAGTAAACTAAGTAAGATGGAAGTTGGTTGAACTAAAATTTTATATGAGTTTGTAGTTCCTTTTTATTAAGAGTTGGTTCAGATATGAGTACAATTTCTTTTGGAAAAAACTTAGTTTACATCATTCTTAAACCATATCTGAGAATCAAGGATTCATAAGCTTTTATAATGAAGGAATTTAAAACTTAAATCCTATTTTTATGAAGTTGGTATCATGCTGAAAAGTTATATATCTCAATTTTCACTATTTGCTGAATCTGTTCATCCTATTGCTCTCTATCACTGTGCTTTAATTGACATTGGTTCTCATTTATGTGAGGCACAACTCTCAGTATAACCTGTTAACTTGCAGCCTTTGGATAACCAGAGTTCATCCTTGTACTATCAGAATTCTTACATCATGGATCATAAGGGAAGAATTCTCTGGTCTGTTTGAGAGACTATATGCAAAAGGAGACAATGTGCAAGTGTGTCTGATTATGTTGTTTGTCTGCATTAGCTCTCTACCTTCTGCCATGTCAAATGGGGAGTATTTGTTGCATATGCATGTCTGCATAAGTTGTTTGTCTAAGGGGGAGAATTGTTTTAATTGCTTCTGATATTGTGTTGCCCTCATCTGCTGAACTATTTCGGGTGTCTCATATGACATCACTAGATTATCAAAGTATTGTTCTTTTTTTGATGAAGTCAAAGGGGGAGAATACTTTGATGAGTCTAGTCTGAATATTCCATATTCCATTTCTTTCATTCATGAGACTCATAGTGTTGCTATCATCAAAAAGGGGGAGATTGTTGTGTCCCCTGTGGTTCTGGAGTTTTGATGATGACAAATATTATGTCTCCTTATGTTTACATGTTCATCCTTGATGATATAATCCTGATGTATTATGAGAAACTGTCAGAACAGGTTTAAGAATGACTCACAGGTCATGAAGTCAATTCAAGTCAAAAGTCAACCAGTGACAGGTAAGATCAGTGCATAGTCCGATCAGGTAATGCTCTGTCTACTCTCAGATCTGTGCATATGCTATTTCCTGTACAGAAATGTTGGTGCATGTGATAAGCCAATGCATTTCATGTCTCTCGTGCATTCTCAAGTCTATACACTTGTTATCTGCATTCACTGCATCGGTGCATTCATTGAGCATGTGTGCATGTCTGCACATTCCTTAGTGGCTTCCTTAGTGGCTAGTCTGTACAACCTCAGGTTGATTCATTCGATCAAGTCTATACAGCCACAGCCAGTACTCTTCATGCATATATAATGTCTGCACGTTATTAAGTCTGTACAGAGTCATGCTGCATAAACATAAAGTCTGTACAGAGTCTTGCTGCGTCTTGTGCATGGATCATTAAAGTCTATACGTTGTTCATTCAGCATCTCCAAGTCTATACATTCCTTTTCTTTACCTACGTATAGAACACCAAGTCTATACATCGCTTATGCAAAGTCTGTACAGCCAGTGCATTCCTTGAGATCAAGTCTATACATTGCATCGGTCAAGTCTGTACATTACCGCATGCGTCAGATAAGCAACTCTATACAGACTTAGTCCATGCGTAAGCCTGGCAAAGTCTGTACATTGGCAATGTCTGTACATCATTGGCTAATGCATGCATCATCTTTCAATGTCCATACATTGTCCTGTAGCTTGCACGAAGTAAAGTCTGTACATTATCCAGTGTCTCACTTAGCGTCTAAGTGAGTGTGAACATTGCATCGCTAAGTCTATACAATGCATCGTCTCATGCATCGTCTCATGCATCGTCTTTCAAGTCTATGCATTGTAAGACCATGTCTATACATTGCATCGTCTCGTGCATCGTCTCATGCAGCGTCTCTATGTGCAAGCCTTTACACTGTCTGGGTGCATAACACAAGTCTATACATCGCCACTTGGTTCGTGGCTTAGTCAGTGCATCCATGCATACATAAGTCTGTACAGCGCCATGTTCACATGCTTCAAAGTCTATACATCGTGTGCTTCGAGCATTCAAGTCTGTACACTGGTGTCGTCTGCTGTAGGCACAGCAAGTCTGTACAGCGGTTGCCTTCTTGTCTAGCAAGTCTGTACAGTGGTTGCATTCATGCCTAGAAAGACTGTAGAATGTCTCACATATGCAAAGTCTGTACATCGTTCTGCATGCTTTAGCTTTGCATTCACTTCAAGTCTATACACTCTGTGTGTCTGCATCGCATTCATCAAGTCTATACACTCTTTAGCTCAGTTCGCAGCTGAGCCTGAAGTCTGTACAGTTTGTTCTTCATACAAGTCTATGCATACATCAAAGTCTATACATCCGTCTCAGTTAGCATCTTCTAGCATTCACGCTAAGTCCATACACTGCATTTGGGCATTGTTCTTCACAGCAAGTCTGTACACTACTTTCTCATGCACATAATCAAAGTGTGTACAACCTGTGTTCGCATCGGTTAAGTCTATACATTTGCTATGGCTTGTTCATGCATCGTTCTCATCAAAGTCTGTACATTGCTTGACAGCACGCCTGAACTAACTCTGTACATCCCTCTAATATCTTCTTATGACTGCTTGACAGGTACATCCTTCGAGAAGAAAATGTTTGGGCACGTGATTCGAGGTGGGCACCTGGCACGTGATCCGAGGTGTACTCTAGACAAAGAGGGCATAAGCCCTACACACGCCCTAGCTGCTGCTATATATATGTAGCTTCCTCAGGAGAAAACGGATCGAGACTGTGATAGAAGAAGAGAGCAGCATATAGCAGAAGAAGAAGAAGAAGAAAGAAGTTGCAGAAGAAGAAAAGAAAAGAACAGCAGAGAGAATAGAAAGAAAAAGAAGAAGAGTGAAGATAGACTGAGAGCTCGTGAAGAAGAAGAAAAAGAGAAAGAGAAATAGAGAGAGGGTTCGTGAAGAAGAAGAAAGAGGATCCATCAGAAGATCTGTTCACTGGCATTTGGATCAAATCCAAGCCAGACTTGCTCCTGCGAGAGCTACATTTTGCATTGCATTTCCAGCTTTCTGATTACTGTATTTTCATTTCTTGTTTTCTTTTCTTTTACACTTGGCTTGTTGTTCTTCCGATTCTCTAGTGAGGTCGGGGTTCCTCCTGTTGATTCAGGAGAAGGGAGACTTGGAGTCTCCGGTTGCTAGTGACTGGTGTCACTAGCAGTTTCCCTCTGGATTTCAGAGGAAGAGAGACCTGGGTCTCTGGGTTCCCCTCCGGTTTGGAGGAAGGGAGGATTGGTCCTCTGGTTGCAAGCGGCTGGGTGTCGCTTGTGGGTTCCCTCCTGGGTGGAGGAAGAGAGACCTCGGTCTCTACTTTTCTAGTGACTGTGTGTCACTAGTGGTTCCCTATGGTTTGGAGGAAGAGGGGAGGTTGTTCCCTTGGTCAAGCTGTTTGGCAGCATTTGTTTGCAGACTGAGTCTGCTGTTCTAGCTGTTGCTAGTGGAAGCCTCACTCCGGTTTGGAGTGAGGGGTGGATATAGGTCTGTGGACCGAACCACCTAAAAAATCCATTGTCTTCGTGGTTTGTTCTTTTATCTATTTGTCGTTAGATGCATGGCTAGGATCGCTTCAACTGAATACTCTATCTGAATGCTTTGAGGCATACTCAGTTCTGATTGATTTCGTCTACGGCTTAGACTTGATCAGGTGTTAGTATTATTAGCAGTTCAACTGTAGTTCAACTGTTTGATCAAGTGTGTCTTGGAATCTCCTCTTGAAGAGCTCGATAGTTTTATTCCGCTACTGTGTCTAGCCACAAGTTTTAATTTGAGCAATTTTTGAGGAAGGATACATTCACCCCCCTCTGTATCCTTCGCACCGATCCGATCAAGTGGCTTCTTATCTTGGCAAAGAGATGAAGGGAGACTATGTCCCACTGGGCATGGCACTTTGGTGGAACGATTTTAGATGTCATTAAGACATGCCAGTCACATGAGTGACAGATTATTGTGTGCTCGTTCTGACGTGGTAAGACGAATGTGAGATTCGGGTCAGGACCGGAAGTCTGCTATACCGTAAAGGCCATAGCGTTAATTACATCCTCTGAGGAGGAAAACCCTTGATTAATTGCCAAGATAAGTGCCACTCGGGGCCGAATAATAATGATGTATGAAAAAGTGAAATAAACACAAAGCTATGCAGGCTTCTATGCTTTCTTTTATTCATGCAAGAGGAGTTAAGGTTTATTATGTCTGGACTTCAGTACGAGGCGGAGAATTTAGGTCCGGAGACCATCATCACGCATAGTGACACTTCCAGTCGGGCGTGACCCGGCCTTCTGTTGAGCCCCATTCTATATACTGAAGTTTGGTCATACATGCAAGCATGCACTATACTCATGACATGGGTGATTAGGAATTTTTATGTACCGAATGCATGAAACATAGGCGACATTGGAATAATTGCATTTATATCTATATATATATATATTCGCACATGCCAGTCGGTGGCGCCATGGCATTAAGAGCCTCGAGTCGGTGGCATCGCCACCGATAAGGCACTTAGGCAGGTGAATTGGTGGCGAGGCCACCGAGTCAAAAGATGAAGGGTGTCGATTCGGTGGCATCGCCACCGAATCAAATCCGTAGGCCAACGAGTCGATGGCGACGCCACCGAATCGTAGGGATCTATCAATCTTGAGCTCAGCTAGGGTACATTAAAGAAAATTTAAACAACTTATCCTCTAATTAAGCTTTCTCATGGTTATTTAGGTTGTTCTAAGGATATGATTGTCCAACTGTATGGGTGGATTAGGCAGACTTTCGTTCATTCAACTTTCTTCAGTCTTGCCTGTGCGAGGTTCCTACTCGAGCACAAGGCAAACATATATATAGACCCTTCTGAGTGTCAAAACTAAAAACACCAACAACATTATAATCAGTTAGAGATGAGGAAAATCATCGTGAAACTGTGACCTCACCTAAGAAAATTTGGCAGCATCTCCCCCGTATAGGGAGATGTTCAACTAAACAAGTGGCGTGACACACGGTCAAACGAGTGCCAAGCCATAAACACTGAAGAGCCCAGGTGGACAACCTCAGTTCCTGGGGTCATCACGAATAGAGTCTCGAGGGCCAGCCTACAAGAGACTCGTGATGATCCAGGGGTGCAGTGGGTCTCTGATTGTAGCCATATCAATGGCAATTTCATTGGATCACTCAGTACAAAGGGCTTCCAGGGGAACATGTGACAGGGCGACAGACCCCCTGGAACCCGGAGTGATGTTAATTCGTAGAAATTAAACAAACCGAGTAAATGGCTATACCCCTCCCCAGGCATGGACGATTATAAACAATCGAAGAAACCACACATCGATTAGCAACAATCGCAGAGACAACCCATATCATTTTGCTTCGCCACGAGGTAAGCTCTAATTTGCAAGCAGTCATGGTCGCTGACAGCGATTATCCTTATCTCAATAGAATAGTTTGAGAGAGAGACCTCACCTTTTAAAGACAAACCATTGAACACCAAGAAGGGTGCATATATATAGTGACTTTGAAGGAAACCGACAGACAACTGTGGCATCAACTATTGGAGTACACTGGCACCCTTACAACTGACGGAGGCGAGTGAAAGAGCACCCAGTAGCCTCTCATTCATTAGCCAATCCTTCGGTGAAACAAAGAGCAGACGAACATCAGCAGAGATACAACGTTGAACCATGTTAAACGACGAGAGGGGAAAAAGCCCCTGGGGAGGGGGTTTACTGTCGCACATCGAGGGCATGGCTACGAGCCAATATCATGGGATCGACTCATCACATGCCCTTTTTCCTCTTTCTTGGGCGATCCCAGGATCAATGGGAGCTTTAGCCCCCGAGGGGGGAAACCTCCTCACGCTCGGGAAGAGCTAGAGAATTCGAAGCAAAACAGCGAAAGCGGTACAATAGAGAAATTACCGATAGAATGGCAATCACAACGAGGCTCGAGCCTTGCCTTTTATTCAGTTTCCTCTCTGATTGTAGCAGAATACAAAAGAGGATTAAAATGTTTGGGGAATCGGTGAGAGGATGAAAAGAACTAGTCGAAAGAAAGAGGAAAATTGAAAGGGGAAGAATACAGAGTAGAAAGAACACGCAAAGCCCCTCACGGAACCCACCTTCTCCTTGCTCTCTCTGATTCTTCTCCCTGACTTCTTCTGCTCACACCTCTCACTCTCTTTCTTCGATTGATTTCTCTCCGTCCTCCTTTTTTCTGAGGGCCAAGGGCCCTTTTTTTAGGTGAATGTACAAAACTGGGCACCGGAACACCGATGGGATGGGCTCGCCGACTCGATGGGCGCCAATCGCGCTACCAAATCAACGTGAACAGGGGCTGCCGAATCAGGTGCGTCCGCGCCACCGGATCACCGCGAAGGGTCGCCATCGACTCGGTGTTACAGCGGTACCGGCTCAACCATGAAGCTAGCGCCGAATCAACCTTTCAGCGCCACCGACTTACTTCACAGTGGCATTTTTATAATTTTATCATTTTACCCCAAAATTAACCCGGTGAGAGCTCGTCGTCCGAAGTTGCTTTGGAGTTAGTGCAGTGGCCCCAGAATATGTTTTGAAGTGTTGATTCGGGGTTTTAGTAGATTTTTGGGATGTGTCGAACCCGTACTAATTTTTCGAGTTTCGTGCTGATTTGGCATTCAGCACGTCAATTCGTGCTGCTAACTTCCTCTAGAGGGCACGTAGGACTTCTTCACTGGAAGGGCCGCTCCTGGAAGGATTTTCACCCAGGCTGGACATCATTAAGGCCATTTACGGACCATTCCGGTATTCCACGTGTGTCAACGGAATTCCCATATTTTCGCTGATGGCACTATTGACCAAAAATATTGGGCCTCTAGGCCTGCCTTATGCTCGCGTGAAGCATTTTCATTAGATGGGCATTCATCTCAGAGATTTTCATTCCTCTGAAGTCACCTTTCGGTCGCTTACTGACCACTTCGGAATTTCGGGTGTCCTGATCGGGCGACCTGAGTTTTCCGTTGATACTGCCTTCGGGTCCCTATTCTGAGGGGCCGGGGGCATTTCTTCATCTCGAGGAGACTTCCTCATCATGCGGGAGCTGCCTGCTACATTCTCGTCATTGTCGGACAGGGTATGGAGGTATATCCGGCACGATTGTCTCGATGCCGATTTCATTGGCTCTAACCATCAATAGGCCTTAAGCGAGCTGTGGTAGAAGTGTACACCTGAGATGACGAGATGTTGAGTCCCTGGCACTTCTTGTAATGTGACCTGAGGTTTCAGCGGTCCGACTGGACCTATCTTTGACTTTTGGTTGACTCCTTCGGGCACATGATTATTGCCCAATCATATTTTGTGTGTCAACAGATGAAGAGAAGCCAAACTTCGTCCACTCTTCTCCAGACATGAGTTCTCTTCTCTCATAGAGTGTCATTGTTATACCTTGTCTGGTTCATCCTCTTTTGCTTTTGGTTTTCTCAAAACACAAACTCTTATATTTACTCCCTACCTGCGAGTAGGAAGACGGACAGTGTGTTCACTGGTCTGTGGGTGTTAGGTTGCATACCCTCAAGCTGTTTGGCAGCGGATAGAGAGAGTCTTCTCTCTGTTAGAAGCTGTGTATCAGTGGTAGTGCCTTTGCACTAGTGAAGCCTCACTTGGTTGAAGTGAGGGGTGGACGTAGGTCTCTGGATGGAGATCGAACAACCTTAAAAACCTGTGTTCTGTGGTTTGTTGTCTAGTGTGGCTCGACGCTAGATGCTTGGTAGGAACGCTATTGATCATCACTCTGGCATTTAGCTCGTTAGCTAGTAACTATTTCTTGCCTTACTGCTCTCAATTTTTATTTAGCTGTTATTTCCACAAAGAATGGCAAAAAAGGGGCTGATCTATTCACCCCTCCCCTCTAGATTCGCTGATCACTACTCAACACGTGGTATCATAGCTAGTCTCTTTGTATGTAGTCTAATGACCTTGAGATAACTGGTGATATGGCGACAAAGAGTCCTATGCCCGAAGGGCATTCCATAAATAAACCTCCCTTTTTCACTAGGACAAACTATCCTTACTAGAAAAACTGCATGTAGTTTTTCATCAGAGCCCAAGATCATGAAATCTGGTGAGTAATTAGCAAAGGTCCATTTGAGTTACCTGAAGATGAGGAAACATGGACAAAGGAGCAGATTAGGGCATCGATAGTGAACTGGGGTGCCAAGCACATAATGTAGTGCTCTCTTCACCCTACAGAATTCTCAAGAGTGTCAACTTGCGCCACTGCAAAAGAAATGTGGGACCGTCTTGAGGTAATATATGAAGGGACACAACAGGTACGTGCAACTAAAGCCAATATGCTTGTTTCTGAATATGAAAAATTTAGAATGAAACCCGAAGAGTCTATTTCTGATATGTATGCTAGGCTAACCATGTTCACTAACAGTTTAACTGAGCTAGGTAAGACCTACTACGAGTAGGAGATCGTGAGAAAGATATTAAGATCCCTAACTCCTGCATGGCATACAAAGGCAACAGTGGTTGAAGAGTCAAAAGACTTGGCTACCACGAAGGTGGAAGAACTCATAGGGTCCCTGATGACCTATGAGATGAATTTAAAGAACAAAGAGGCTGAGGTAAGCAAGAAGAAGCCTCTGGCTCTCAAAGCTGGGCCAAGTACCAAGGACATCTCTGAAGATGAAGAGCCTTCAAGTAGCAACTCAGAAGAGGACGAGGTTGCTGTTGGGTTCGGTGCGATGGATTCAGAGGGGGGTGAATGAATCCCTCTCTAAAAATTTCGCCTAATTAAAATCTATAAACACTCAGAGATGTGAATAGGAAACAAATTCAGTTCTACGGACTCTCAATACCACAATCAAACACACAGTGTGCAATCAAACCATATTGCCCCTATGCATTCATCTAGCGGAAGCATATACAGAAATCAAACCACTGTAGATAAGAGGACTTTTAGGTGGTTCGGCCCTCCAGACCTACATCCACCCCACACTTAAACCAGAATGTGGATTCCTGCTGACTCACAACTTGAACGGATGGGCATCACAGCTTGCCTACATCAGCTGGGCCTTACAGCTTGCCATCTCACCGAGCATCATAGCTTGCTGTCCAGAGGAGTCCACTTCTGCAATGCTGAGCATCACAGCTTGCTCCGCTGGGCAATACATCTTAGCCGTCCGAGGTATCCACCTCGCCCACTGAGCAACACAGCTTGCTGTCTAGAGAAGCATGTTCTCTACAACGCTGGGGATTACAGCTTACCCGTCCAGTGGAATCCTCCACTGCAAAACGCTGACAAATAGCTTGAAGAAAGGTTTAAAATGAAAACAAAAATAAGAAAAATCAGCAACGGAAAGCTGAAAATGAAGTGCACAATGTAGCTCTCGCAGGAGCAAGTCTGGTTTGGATCTGATCCAATTTCCAGACAACCAGATTCTTCAATGAATGCTTCAGACTCTCTGCTCGAGCTCTCTATCTCTCTCTTTCTCTTCTACTTCTTCTCTCTTTCTCTTTTCTTCTTTGCTGCTTTCACACTCTGCCTCTGCTCTCTTTCTCTTCTTCACTCTTTTCTTCTCTGGATCGTGCAGGTTCTCCTCTGCTTCTGCTCTTCTGCTTCAGCTCTCACAGCTTCGATCAGTCTTCTCCTGAGGAAGAAGTCTTCATATATATAGCAGCAGCTAGGGCGTGTGGTCTCCATGATTCCTGCCCAGAGGCCTCAGTCCACGTGGCAGCATTTCAGCACAGTGGTTCCACGTGTCACGATCAGGGCCATCTTCTATTCTTGGATCACGTGCATCATTAACCTCCTTGAGCAGCAGCTCTGTAATAACAGACTGTTATTAGTAGAAACTTAACTGACATGAAGAATTGAATGCATCGAGTCTGTACGTTAAATGAGTCATGGCCTGTACAGACTTGATGCACTAGATGCAGTGTGCATATAAAATAAAGTGTGTACAATGAGAATGAATGTACAGACATTACATTCACAAGTATACAGCCTTTGAGTGCATGTGATGCAGACATAAAGTGTGTATAGACTTGGGTGCTTTTGAAGCAGACCAAGTGTGCAGACTCTTGAATGGATGCGAAGCTGACAACAGGTGTGCAGGAGAGAGTGTATAGACTTCAAGTGCAGTGTGCAAACAATGTTCAGACTTGCTATGACATGTGATGCACAAAACGATGTACAGACTTTTTATGTATGCGTGAAGCACGACGATGCAAGAATGTGTAGACTTTGAATGATGCAGACTGGGCAAACTCTGTACAAACTTGTATATAAGACGCAGAACCATGTACATACTTTGCAATGCCTAGTGTTAAAATATGAGAGCACAATGCACAAACTAAGTGTGTGCATGTGTGGACTTTGAGTGCATAACACAGGGTGATGTACAGACTTGATGGTGTGTGTGCGAGACAATGTATAAACTTGATGCACTGTTCAAACGGGATGTGCAGACTTGGTAGCATGCAATGCCTAGACTTGAGAAATGATGCGTGAACAGATGGGGATGTATAGACTTAGTCTATGCAGCGATGTATAGACTTGCTCAGTTCTAGCTAAGGGATGTACAGACTTTGCATATGCATGAACATGCCATTTGAATGTATAGACTCTGCCTGCAACAATGTGTAGACTTAGTGTTTGTGCAGCTAGCCAATGTATAGACTTGGCGTTATGAAGCACACAGGCTGTACAGACTTGTGCAAATGCTGCAAGTGGACAATGTGTAGACTTCAGCTCGTGCAAGCGAAATGATGTACAGACTTGTGTGTACGTGCATGCTACAAAGCAATGTATAGACTTTGAATGCATGAAACACACCGGCTGTACAGACTTGGTCCGATGTACAGACTTGACCTTGCAAACACAGGCTGTACAGACTTTATGTTCAATATGCAGACGTTGTACAGACTTGCTAGCATGAGACGCTAAGTGAGACGGAGCAATGTATAGACTTAGCCAAGACGTCATGAGCAACTGACGATGTACAGACTTGAGTTCGTGCATGCTACAGGGCAATGTATAGACTTTGAATGTGTTCATGCTAAAACAGTGAACGTAGGTAAAGATAGGAATGTATAGACTTGATATGCATGAAGCACACGATGCAGCTAGACCCTGTACAGACTTTATGTTCAATATTGCCTTACATCTCTATGCAACAGAATGTATAGACTTTATATGTATGAATGCACCTTGTATGCAACAATGTATAGACTTGATGCACAAACATATCTCTGCGATGTGTAGACTTAGTAAATGCAACGATGTATAGACTATATGGCGTGCAACTGATGAATGCACCGATGCAGTGTATACATATAGCAGTGAACAAATGCAATGTCTACAAAACACAATGACTGGCTCACTGTGATACTCTCACTGTGTTGCTATCATCAAAACAGAATAGCATATGCTTGTGCCTAAGGGGCACAACATTCTCCCCCTTTTTGATGATGGCAACAAAGTGACAGAAATTTTCTCCCCCTTTGACATAATCAAAAAGAAAGAAAAACATGAGTGTAAAATGCAGAATATATTGCAGAATTCCCTTAGAACAACCCATTCTCCCTCTGAATTATTTTTCCCTGTTTGAGAAGGAATATGGACGGATGAAACAGATAATCAAAAGGTAGAGAAGATAGGAGGGAAGGAACATGAATAAGGATGGGGTCACTACACAACAACTGAAGCATTGGTTCAGAAGGGGAGCATGATTATAAACAACTGTTAAAGCATAAGAATCAGCAATATACAGTCTTGAAAAAATTCAGGTTTAACAGTGATAAAGATAGAGTAAAGCAGCTGACCACTGAAAAAGAGTTATAGACTCTATTTATAGCAGTGAATCTAGGGCACATGGTTTTAATAGATAAGTCAGAAACAATACCCTTTGTGATTAACCATGAAAGTTCAAGAAAGGCAACTTGAATATGTATTGAGAAAAATAATTTTCACTCAATGACTTTTGATTTCAAAGGGTTACAGCAGTTTATTTTTCACTTTTTAATTTTTTCAGAAACTGAGCTAAGTGAATAGACCAGTGGCATTTATGCTGTTGACATTAGGTGTACACCTTGATCAGAGACAGGTACCCCCAGTTACTAGGCATAAACTACTAGATCTACTTCAGATCAAGACCTACACGGAATAATTTTCACCTTTGACATTAAAGATACACCTTGATCAGAGGCCAGTATCCCCAGTTACTTGGTGAAAACTCCCCCTATAGATTTGACCCTATGAATAGAGGTAGTGTGAAGCACTTCATGACTTATGAATTCTCTTGCTTCTTTGGAGGAGATCACAGTTTCTCAGTACAATTCAGCCATTACTCTGTCACTGTGTTCAGCTCTTTACATTGATGATCTTATTTACTGCTGCCCTGATTTCTTTTAGAGTGATTGTTTAAAAACACTACACACTCTTATTCACCTTTTCTAGACATTTCCAGTTTAACACATTCAGGCATTAAAAAAAAACTTTTTCTATTCTAACGATGAGACAGAGATTAAGAGCTATAAAGGTTTTATTTTATCTCAAGTTCATAAGTGCAGACACTTAACTCTTCAATTTATAAAAGTTAAACCATTAGTTCCTTTCAATTTGCAAGTGTGATTCTTATAAATGAACAATTGCAATAACCACAGCTCAATGTACTAAACCAGAAGTAATACTGTTGTTCAGTGAAAGTGATAGGGAAATGATAGCAATAGGCATTAAGATCCAAGAGCATCTGATGTCAAAGAATATGAATGAATTGAGTGGGGACTAAGAGGAGTGAAAAAGATTCAATGTACTGAACTTAACTCTCAGCTCCCGCTGACACCAAGATGCAACAATTATGCTATGCAATGCTTTCAACTAATTAAATGCAGACATTAGACACATGCATCGACTGTATGCACTAAATGAATCATTCAAACTCGGTGCAAAGTGCATCTAGCATCTTATGTACACAGTGCAATAAATGGCAAGAGAAGAGCATTTAATTTGTGCAGAATTAAATTCAGTAGCTGAGTCTGGAATGCAGACTGATCAGCTAGATAAGAAGAGAACATCAGAAATCAAACAAACAAATCAACATGAAATTCACCCTTTTTGACTCACAATTTCAGATGATGAGATTTAAACACAGAGTTTTGGAACTGACCTGAATGGTGCAATCATGAGGTTTTCATTCTTGAGTGCCTTGGTTAATTCAACCCCTTTTATTTCTCCCACCAAGGCACACCTGCAAGTTCGCAAACTATTTTGCACAAATAGGCACCCAAGATGTCATGGGTCCTGACATGACAGTGACGTATCTAGCAGGTATGGTAGCCAATTTCTGTGCATGAAGGTCATCAATTCTCATCACATGGCAATCATTCATTGAATGACCTATCTGACCACAGTAGTGGCATGATGCAGCAGTTCTGAAATTTATTTTGTGCACATTCCTATGAGCAGGAGTTCTAAATGCATATGCATGAAAATTTTTGTTAACAAAATTAAAATTCTGTTTACCAAAACCAGTCTGGTTTTGATATCCTGCCACCCAACATGTTGCAGCCCTATGGCCAGATTTTCCACATTTGAAACATGCAATGGATTTTTCTTTAAAAATAGATTTGTTTCTATCAACATTTCTATTTGCAGGGAATTTGACAATTTCAGAATTAAATTTCTTTCCCTGAACATGCCAACAATCTTTTGCCCTATGGCCTAATTTGCCACAATGAAAACATTGAAGCTTATTTTTATGAGATGCATGATTTTTAGCATGGAACAGTTTATCATGCATTCCAACAGCAGACAGGTCATCTATTTCCCTTAGCCTACATTCACGCATGAGATGACCTACTTTATGACAATAAAAGCATTGAGGCCTTTTGGTTTGAACATAAGAGGGTTTCTTCATATTAGAATTCCTAGCATGAATTCTATCAGATTTCAATTCATCCTTTTTCATGATAAAACAATCAACCATCTCATGACCAAACTTTCTACGGTAAAAACATTTGACATTCTTGACAGTAGATTTGTTGGCCTGAACTTTCTTAGCATGCTGATTGTTATCATTCTTTTTCAATACTTTCCTTTTCTATCTTGTTTTCTTATTTTTTTGAACAACAGCTTGTTTAGGGGATGAGGTGGAAGTGCTAGGTATTTCTGAGCTGTGCGCACAAGTTATATAAGGTTTATTCCTCATTCCCTGTTTGACTTGAAAATTACTACCTTTCTTCATGCAGTTATCTTTGAAAATAACATTCTGCTTCTCTTGATTAGCATATTCAGATAGAGACTTCTTCAAATCCAAATTTTCATTTCTAAGAGAAGAGATGAGCAGTTCAAAGGTTGTTACTTTTTCATTAAGCATGGCATTGATGACTTTGTGACTGTCAATCTCTTCCATCAATGCACTCACTCTCTCACATTCATTTTTAAAAGAACTCTTCCCTTTTTCAAGTATTAAGAGCCTCTCAGACATTGCAGTATTTAGAAACTTCAGCTCTTCATTCTCCTTTTTCAGTTTACTATTTTGCTCTAGGAGTTCATCATCAATCACCCAATCATCTGAGGAAAACTGACATTTATAAAATATTTCCTGTTGTTTCTCAGATTGAGGTTTGTTGAGATTTTTCTGAAGCTCTAGATTCATTGCTTTTTCAGCCTCCAATTTCTCAGAAACCAGTCTATTTTCTTTTTCAAGATTCATTGATTTGTGTTCCAATTCTTTGGACTGATTTTTGAGTTTTTCGTTTTCAGATTTTAATTCTTCCAATTTAGAGTTGACACACTCTAAATCTCTCACCAATTTTTCATTCTGAACAGACTTAGATGAAGTCTTCTTCAATTTAAGGATTTCATTTTTTAAGGAGACAATAAGACTTTCTGAATCAGCTTTCTCCTTTTCATAGACAGTCAGTATTTCTTTTAGTCTTTCAAATTCACCTTCCAGAGAAGGAGTCACTGACCTATCTCTTTCTATTGCAAGCCATTTTTCAGAGAGAATAGTATTCAGAACCATTAACTTTTTATTTTGATCCTTGAGGTACCTATTTTCTTCAACCAGCTTGTTTTCAAATTCTTCAGCTTCAGTTTTCTTTTCTAGCAATGATTTATTTTCTTCTTTTAGAGATTTGATTAAATCATTTTGAAGATTATCATCAGCATCAAGATCATTTATCAAGTCTCTTAAAACTGTACATGCATTGCAAGAATCTTCTCTAATGAGTTTGGTTCTGAGGTTCACATTTTCAGATTTCAAATTATTCAACTCAGCTTTTAGGCAAGTGATATCATGAATCATTTCTTTTCTCATTTTTCTCTTTTCAGATTTTAATTTTTCACATCTATCAGACAGTTCCTCATTTATATCCCATAAATCATCAATCGAGATTTCTTCGGATTCAGAGCTTACCTTGGATGAGGCTTCCTCATCATCATTTCCCCGGTTTGCCATTAAGCATTGATCCTCTTGTTCGTTATGAGCAGAAATGACTCTGTCATATATCTCCTTTCCAGAAGTGCACCTGAGAGCAAAATGATATATATCAGTATTAATCGCAGCTCTCAAGATATTAAGAATTATGACATTGTCACGGTCCTTTATTCTGTCCTCTCTAGACCACTTGGTCTCATCATGAGGTAATTGATGTGGGCCTTTAGATAGTAGACTCCATAGTTTGGGATCAATGGAGTCTACATACACACATAGGCCTCCTAGCCAACTATTGAGGTTAGAACCATCATAAACCAGAGGACGAGCCATTTGGACAGATGACAAACAGATTCAGCGCACAGAACAATTGACAAGAAATGTACTAGAAGCGAAAAATAAAAAAACACCGAATACAGTAAGATCGGATCTGTAGGTCGTTGGACCCTCTGTGCAGACACCCGCTCTGATACCAAGTGTTGGGTTCGGTGCGGTGGATTCAGAGGGGGGTGAATGAATCAACCCTTTAAAAATTTCGCTCAATTAAAATCTTAGAAAGCTATCAAGACAAAATTAGACAAATTGAAAAACTAATCAAGTCTTCTGTTGAACCAGTAAATAAATATGTGGAGCGCACCTATGCATTCATCCAGCGCCAATCAGATAGAAGAAATCAAACCACAGTAGATAAGAGATTTTTAGGTGATTCGGTCCTCCAGACCTACATCCACCCCACACTCAAACCAGAGCGTGGATTCCGCTGACTCACAACATGAACCGTTGGGCATCACAGCTTGCCTACAACCGCTGGGCATTACAGCTTGCCATCCGCTGGGCAGCACAGCTTGCCATCAGCTGGGGACTACAGCTTAACCCGTCCGAGGTATCCACCTCGCCGCTGTGCATCATAGCTTGCACTGCTGACGAACAGCTTGAAGAAGGGTTTAAATCTAAAACAGAACACAAGAAAAATCAGCAACGGAAAGCTGGAAATGAAGTGCACAATGTAGCTCTCGCAGGAGCAAGTCTGGTTTGGATCTGATCCAATTTCCAGACAACCAGATTCTTCAATGGATGCTTAACACTCTCTGCTCGAGCTCTCTATCTCTCTCTTTCTCTTCTACTTCTTCTCTCTTTCCCTTTTCTACTTTGCTGCTTTCACACTCTACCTCTGCTCTCTTTCTCTTCTTCACTCTTTTCTTCTCTGGATCGTGCAGGCTCTCCTCTGCTTCTGCTCTTCTGCTTCAGCTCTCATAGCTTCGATCAGTCTTCTTTAGATAGAGAAGTCTTCATATACATAGCAGCAGCTAGGGCGTGTGGTCTCCATGATTCCCGCCCAGAGGCCTCAGTCCACGTGGCAGCATTTCAGCACAGTGGTTCCACGTGTCACGATCAGGGCCATCTTCTATTCTTGGATCACATGCATCATTAACCTCCTCGAGCAGCAGCTCTGTAATAACAGACTGTTATCAGTAGAAACTTAACTGACATGAAGAACTGAATGCATCGAGCCTGTACGATAAATGAGTCATGGCCTGTACAGACTTGATTCACTAGATGCAGTGTGCATATAAAAGAAAGTGTGTACAATGAGAATGAATGTACAGACATTACATTCACAAGTATACAGCCTTTGAGTGCATGTGATGCAGACATAAAGAGTGTATAGACTTGGGTGCTTGTGAAGCAGACCAAGTGTGCAGACTCTTGAATGGATGCGAAGCTGACAACAGGTGTGCAGGAGAGAGTGTATAGACTTCAAGTGCAGTGTGCAAACAATGTTCAGACTTGCTATGACATGTGATGCACAAAACAACGTACAGACTTTTTATGTATGCGTGAAGCACGACGATGCAAGAATGTATAGACTTTGAATGATGCAGACTGGGCAAACTCTGTACAAACTTGTATATAAGACGTAGAACCATGTACAGACTTTGCAATGCCTAGTGTTAAAGTATGAGAGCACAATGCACAAACTAAGTGTGTGCATGTGTGGACTTTGAGTGCATAACACAGGGTGATGTACAGACTTGATGGTGTGTGTGTGAGACAATGTATAAACTTGATGCACTGTTCAAACGGGATGTGCAGACTTGGTAGCATGCAATGCATAGACTTGAGAAATGATGCATGAACAGACGTGGATGTATAGACTTAGTATATGCAGCGATGTATAGACTTGCTCAGTTCTAGCTAAGGGATATATAAACTTTGCATATGCATGAACATGCCATTTGAATGTATAGACTCTGCCTGCAACAATGTGTAGACTTAGTGTTTGTGCAGCTAGCCAATGTATAGACTTGGCGTTATGAAGCACACAGGCTGTACCGACTTGTGCAAATGCTGCAAGTGGATAATGAGCAGACTTCAGCTCGTGCAAGCAAAACGATGTACAGACTTGTGTGTGCGTGTATGCTACAATGCAATGTATAGACTTTGAATGCATGAAACACACAGGCTGTATAGACTTGGTCTGATGTACAGACTTGACCTGGCAAACACAGGCTGTACATACTTTATGTTCAATATGCAGACGTTGTACAGACTTGCTAGCATGAGACGCTAAGTGAGACGGAGCAATGTATAGACTTAGCCAAGACGTCATGAGCAACTGGACGATGTACAGACTTGAGTTCGTGCATGCTGCAGGGCAATGTATGGACTTTGAATGTGTTCATGCTAAAACAGTGAACGTAGGTAAAGATAGGAATGTATAGACTTGATACGCATGAAGCACACGATGCAGCTAGACCCTGTACAGACTTTATGTTCAATATTGCCTTACATCTGTATGCCACAGAATGTATAGACTTTATATGTATGAATGCACCATGTATGCAACAATGTATAGACTTGATGCACAAACATATCTGTGCGATGTGTAGACTTAGTAAATGCAACGATGTATAGACTATATGGCGTGCAACTGATGAATGCACCGATGCAGTGTATACATATAGCAGTGAACAAATGCAATGTCTACTAAACACAATGACTGGCTCACTATGATACTCTCACTGTGTTGCTATCATCAAAATAGAATAGCATATGCTTATGCCTAAGGGGCACAACAGTTGCTATGTTAACAAGGAAGTTTAGAAAATTCTTAAGAAAGGAAGGTAAAGGCTTCACAAGGAGGAAGCCTTAGGTAAAAAGAAGTTTCAGGCCAAGACCTGAAAATGCTAAGAAGTTTGACAAGCTTGTCTGCTATTCCTGTAGGAAACCAGGACACATCAAGTCTGAGTGTCCAGAAGGAGTTAAGAAAACAATGCCCAGGTGGAAGGGCAAGACGAAACAGGCCATGGTATGTACATGGAGTGATGAAGAAGAGGAAGAAACAGAAGAAAGCTCCTCTGAAAAAGAGAAAGATGATCTCTGCTTGATGGCCAATGGAGAAAAGAATAGCGAGGTAAACTCTCCTTTTGAACACTTCACTACTGAGGATTGGGAAGATGCTTACTTTGAATTAATAGATAAATATGAAGTGTATAGAAAAGAAAACAAAGCCCTAAAGAG
Source organism: Amorphophallus konjac (assembly GCA_022559845.1). NCBI lineage: Eukaryota > Viridiplantae > Streptophyta > Magnoliopsida > Alismatales > Araceae > Amorphophallus > Amorphophallus konjac. The sequence continues at coordinate 308,799,096 of CM040122.1, read as the reverse complement.
AAAGACTGACTCCATTGTGCATGATCAAACTTTTAATGAAAAGATTACTTCCCTGGAAACTGAAATTGAGGATCTAAGAAAAATGAATGAAAACCTAGAAGTTGAAAGAAAAGAAATGAGGGATTTGGAAGATGAAAATGAAAACCTAAGAGATGAAATTGGTGAGTTGAAACTAAAGATGCAAAGCTATGTAAAAGACAACAATTTATGTAATGAAAAATCTGATGCATTTAAACAAGTCAACTCTCAACTATTGAAAGAAAATGAGAAGCTTTAAAAAGACCTAGCAGATAAACAAACAGCCCTTGAAAAATTCATTTATGGAAGTGAGAACTTGAATGCTCTACTAGGGACTAAAATGAACTTCAATAGGGAAGGGTTGGGATATGAGCCAACTAAGAAAAAGACTTTTGGCTTGAAAACAAAAACTTTTGTCTCATCTTCTGAAGCATCAACTTCTAAAATAACACATAGCCCAAACCAAGAAAAAGCTAGAAACAAAGGAAAAGAGAGTGGGAGAGCCTATAAAGAACAATCCTGAAAAATCCAAAAAGGCTCACCAACAACACCAAGCAGGCCGACACCAACCCAAGTCCAAGTCTGCACATCCTAAGGGTAGAAAGAATCTCAACAATGGCACAGGTCGAGACTACCCCAAGGACAGGTTGACACCCTCATGGTCAACCACCTGTCAGTTCCCTAGGTTTGCATCGACAGGTCGACACTCAATTTACAAGGACCCGACACATCTCTCAAACAGAGACCATTATACATCGGTAGAACGTGAGACAGGTCGACACTTTCATGACAGGAGGTCGACACATCCCTCATCAAGAGACCATTATAGATGGTCAGAACAAGGGACATGCCGACACTTCACCTCCTACAGGTCGACACCTTCATGGGTCTAGGGTAGTTATGCACCTTATGGTCACAGATTCACTCAACTTCAACAACCTTCCAGACAAACCAACTGGAACAAATGGTCCAAAAAGCAATCCTTTTCCAACACTCTTAAAACCCATGAAGCCCAAGAGGCTAAAAGAGAGAAAAGGAATGTTAATGAAGAAAAGAAAGACCAGAACTTCCAACCAAGCAAGAAAAATAAAAATACTAAGAAAGTCTAGATTTGAAAGCCCATGTTGTCTTGCTTTGCTGAGATGAGAAGACTGTTGGGACCCAATTGTTCTTGGGTTCCAAACATTGTGACCTAATTCCTTGTGCAGGAGTGTCTTGCAGCCGTGCACAACCGGTGGTACCTTGATAGTGGCTGCTCAAGACACATGACTGGAGACAGAACCAAATTCTGTCTCTTGGTAGAAAAGGAAGCTGGACATGTAACGTTTGGAGGGAACAACAAGGGAAAGATCATTGGTACAGGTAAAGTTGGTAAGAACCCCTCCAACTCCATTGAAAATGTATTACTTATTGATGGTCTGGAATATAATTTGCTGAGCATAAGTCAGCTTTGTGATAAAGGTTATACTGTGGTCTTTGACTCTAGTGAATGTAGGATCTTGCACCCGATTTCAAAAGAAACCAAGTTTTCTGGTAAAAGAGTCAACAATGTATACATAATTTACTTAGATGACCATGCTCGCATAAATCTTTGTCTTGCTGCACCTAAATCGGAATTAGCATGCTTGTGGCATCGTAAACTAGGTCATGCTAGCTACAATACCATTCATAAATTTGTGAAGCATTCTATTGTTAAAGGATTGCCTGAAATTAAATTCAAACTAAACTCTAAAATTTGTGATGCATGTGCTCAAGGAAAGTAAACCAGAAAATCATTTAAAAGCAGAACTGAAAGCCTTTCATCCAAACCACTTGAATTAATTCACATTGACTTGTTTGGTCCAACCAAAACAGCTAGCTTAAGTGGTAAAAGATATGACTATATTTTAGTAGATGACTTTACTAGATTCACTTTGGTGTTTTATCTTGCATAAAAAAATGACGCATTTGATGAGTTTCAGGCACTCTTCATGGAAGTAAAGCAAGATGATAAGTTCAAAATCTCCAACATACTTTCAGACCATGGTGGTGAATTTGAAAATGCTGATTTTGATAATCTTTGTAGGACTGAAGGAATAAATCATAGGTTTTGATCACCAAGAACCCCTGAACAAAATGGGGTGGTCGAAAGAAAGAGCATAACTCTCAGAGAGATGGCACACACAATGCTTGCTGAAAAGCAACTACCAAGGAGATTTTGGGCAGAAGTGGTAAACACGGCATGCTATATCATCAACCGCTCAATGGTAAGGCCATTCACTAAAATGACTCCTTATGAGTTGATCATGAAGTCCCGAGTTTAAATGGCACCCAAGAGGGGGGTGAATTGGGTGTTAAAAAATTAATGAAGATTTTTTTCTTTTTGTATAAAATATGTGATAGAATGCTATATGAGAGACAAGGTTAACAGAAACCAAAAAAACTAAGGCAAGATCTAAAAGGTGATAAACGGATTATTCAGGATAAAAGAGAATAAAACTAAACTGGAAATCACACATGCAATTTGCACAGAATGGGGATAGAAGAAAAGGAACAAACCACACGGCGACAACGATTTTTAGGTGGTTCGGATGCCACAACGGCAACCTACATCCACCCCTCATGGACTGTGAGGATCCACACACTATCTTGTAAAAAGTTACAAGATCAACCACACACAACACTTACACACTGGGAAGAGGAGTTCCCGCGAAGGTGTAAGAACACCTTAATACACACACAGCTACACGGAGGACACACACAAACACACACACACGGATCTAGGAAGATCCACACACACCGAAATATTTTAACAACTACAAGATCCACATATGAAGCTTAAGAAGGCAAAAAGAATTTAGAACACAATAGAAGAATCTTGATTTGCTCCCCCTTAATAGATGGTTGGATGCTTTGGATGCAGCTTGAATCCTTGGGCTGATCTTCACTTGACTTGATGAAGAAGGATGAAGAACTTCTCTCGGAGCACTGTTCACGTCTACAGTGCCAAATCCCTTCTCTTCCTCTTGGCAGCCTCCCTTTGATCTTCCTTGAGCATTAGGGTTTTCCAAACCCTCTTGTATAAGTTATATAGGTTCTTGAATGGTCCAAGGCCTCCCCCAGACCAGATCCACAATATCTGGAGAGTTTGGTAGCTTAGGGATTAAACAATTCCCATGAGAGTGGCTTATCTCGAAAGGTTAAAAAGTCAACAATTGTTGGCAGCTCGGGGCTGGCGGTCGACCTGCAGGGGCTGGCGGTCGACCGCCACTGAGAAACCTGCAGGTGGCCGGTCCCTGGGAAATCCGGTCGACCGGGATTTGAGGGGCGGTCGACCGCCACTGTGACAGACTGTAGAGAATTGCATTCTGTTATTTCAGGTCGACCGGGGTCATGCTGGAGGTCGACCGGACTATCAAAAAACCTGAAAAATAAGAGTTTAGCCCAGAGAACCATATCCACAAGATCGAGACATGAATTGGATGCATGTATATGGGAAATGTCAAGTTCATTTGAGATCTTAGAAAGCCCATTCGGAAGGCTAAAGCCTTAAGCAAAAGCATGAAAAAATCCGGCCTTGAAAACGTGTGAAAAACACTTGGGTCAAGGATTCCAAACAGGAGAGCCACCAAGGTCCTTGGTTTTGTTATCATCAAAAACACTGAGATAGATATACAACAATCTCCCCCTTTTTGATGATGACAAAACGCTAGGCTTACACACCAAGGTTTATGTTGTAAAAATTCAGATTGAACGTTGTGCTAGAAATGTCATTCACCAAACAAACCAATCAACATGATGTAGCACAGATCACTAGATAGGCAACAAGAATATGAAATGAGACACCAAAGCCAACAAATGAATTCAAACACCAGTGCTTTCAATTCATCATAGTTTCATTACAAGATACATTAGTGCAAGTGGATGCACGACTCTAAAACCAAAGTCTAAGCAAAAGACTAACACTACAGACAGCCCTCACATGACATGCAAGAAAGCAACCCAACCACACAACGACATACATAAGTAAATAATAAGCCTGCCCTACTACTTCTCCCCCTTTGTCAACAGCAAAAAGGGATGGGATAGACGAAGGAGGGACTCAAACTGCACTGGATCAAAAGAGAACATGCTAGAGGTGAAAGCAAAACAAAGCCTCATGGAGCATCTGCAGGAGGGGACTGATCGGCGGGAGGTGTAGGTGGAAGGCCAAGGTGCTGATGAATGGCGCTAAGTTGGTGGCCATGACTGTGAAGAAGATCAAGAACATGACCAATGGATACATCACGAGCCGCATCCTGGCGCCGCATGCCAATAAGGGAGAGCTGCAAGAGGGTAAAGGATTGGCCAGACTCAGCGAAATCTGCGCGGAGAGAAGTCATGTGGGTGGTGAGAGTGGCCATCTGAGTAGAGAGAGTCTCAAAAGCAGTAGAGAAGGTGTCCAAGCGCCCTGATAGGGTGTCAAACGCAGTGCCCATATTGTCTCCAAGGGTAGAGAGACGATCCCCAAGGTTATCCACACGAGTCTCCAAGCCGGTAAGCCGCCCGTCAAGAGCCTCGTAATCCACCGAAGGGCGCTGTCCGGCCCCCTGAGTGGAAGATTCCCCATGGTGAAACTGGGGTGGAGGAGACATCTCAAGATCCGGGTGAAACGGGGACGAGGGAGGAGGCTGCTCCTCAGCGGGAACTGGAGGGGGGACATCCCCGTCGCCTTGCTGCTGCGCTGGCTCATCATCTTCCTCACGGAGCTCATCTTCCCCATAAACTGGAATGTCCCGCACAAGCTCGCCGTCGGGACCAAAGTAGTAGCCAAAATCTGTGAAAATTTTATGCTTATTGTACACATCATCCGGCCGAACATAGATGAACTGCTCATTTGCCACATTAATCCCGGCATGAATAAAGACTCCGGTCAACTGCGAAGCATAGGGAAGAGACCGCCGGAGGTAGGTACGACAGGTTCCAATCAGATCAGTCATGAGCCGACCCATATTGATTTGAATACCGTTCATAACATGATAGAATAGAAAACGCTGAACCTCTGTAACCTCATCCCGACCGCCCACTTTGGGATAAATCAATGATGTAAACATGTGGTGCAGACTCGCTGTAGTGAGGAAAATGATTGGCATTTAGCTTGATCAAATTGCTCACACCGTGTACATATTCACAGCCTGTCATAGCAGTAAATGTTGCTGGAACTTCACCAAAACCAAATGCCCTATCTGCACCCATGGCGGATACTCCTAGGGCCTGCTGAAATAACTCCGGAGTGATATGAAGCTCCACACCCTCAACCGTGGTGTATAACTGGTCATTTCTCACAGCTAAAAAGCCATAGAACTGCTGCACCAACCGAGGATAATACCTATTGTACCGGGTAACAAAATCCATCCAACCGTCCTGAACCTCAAAAAGAGCGCACAAATTCGGGAAGAGCGCATTCACCTCATCAAAGTCAACCAAGCGAGGGTCGATAATAGGACGTGGAGGTAAGGGTGCTCGAGGCAGAGGAGGAGCTTGCTGAGATGGAGGAGCCGGGGCTGCTGGCCGTTGACGGCTAGCTTCACCTTGGGCAGAACGCCGAGAACTCCGTCTTGGCGGCATTCCGAACTTGAAAAACCCACCGGGAAACTCTTGGGGAATCGATCTCAACCCCGGGAACGTGGATGAAGCACAAGGGACACTTCTACGGCTTGGAGGAACTTTTCCACAGAGAAGAAGTTGAGAGAGATCTCCACGAACGCACACCCGACAATAAGGGAGAGGTCCCGAAGTGATGCCGGGACGACCGAATCAATGTGCGGATGGAGGAAGAAGGGTTGTGGAGGCTTGGATGGTGGAGATGAGGAGTGTTGGGGTTAGGGTTTGGTGGTAGAGAGTGAGTGGAAGTGAAGGAGAGAGAGAAAAGAAGAAAAAGGACCCATATAAGAAGGGTCGGTGGACCCCTAAGTCGGGCCGGTCCGCCGCCGGCGGTCGACCGGCGCGGGCCTGGCGGTCGACCGCCAGGACCAAAATCCCCAAAAATAGATATTTCTCTTTTTTTTGTTTCTTTCTTTTTCCTTTTTATTTTCCTTCTATTTTTTTTTCTTTTTCTTTTCTATTGGGGGATAGGCAACGGACTGCCTGAGAGGGGCCACTAATCAGGACAAGGGAAGTGAAAAGAGCAAGATGCATAACTGAGAAGAGGTTCTGATTTTCCCTAGTAAGTTCCTTTAGTACCAGCACACTGAGTCCACAGATGTTTGAGCAAGGAATATTAAGCCATAGAAGAATTATTCAAGAAGGGTTGGATATAAGTAGTAACAAACAGGCATGCAAGGTGAGTAACAACGTGAGAAACAACACATAAGAAAGAGAAGAGGCAAAATGCATGGTTTCTACCCTCGGTGCACATGATTTTTCTACAAATGCAACCCTATACCTTAGATGCAAACCTATGCATGTATGCTCTCACCCTTGCACATCCCAAGTTCTCTTCTTATCTTATTAAACTGATCCTGGTTTAGAGGTTTGGTGAAAATGTCAGCTAGCTGATTGTGTGTGTCAATGAAGTTCAATTCAAAGACCCCTTTTCCTACATGATCCCTCAGAAAATGATGACGAATATCTATATGTTTGGTCCTGGAGTGCTGAACAGGGTTTTTAGACAAATTTATCGCACTGGTATTGTCACACAGAATTGGAACAGTTTTCATTTCAACATCTAAATCAAGCAGTTGATTTTTGATCCAAAGTACTTGGGCTCCACAACTTCCGGCGGCTACATATTCAGCCTCGGCCGTTGAGAGAGCTACTGAATGTTGTTTCTTGGAGGCCCATGAGACTAGGCAACCACCAAGAAACTGACAGTATCCACTTGTACTTTTACGATCTACAATGCACCCAGCATAATCCGCATCGGTATAAGCAATTAAATCAAAGGAACCACCGATAGGAAACCACAAGCCAAGGTTTAAGGATCCAATGAGATATCTGAAAATGCGTTTCACGGCGGATAAATGAGATTCCTTGGGGCATGACTGAAAACGGGCACAGAGACATACACTGAATTGAATGTCAGGGCGACATGCTGTAAGGTACAGTAGCGATCCGATCATACCTCGAAACAGTGTAGGATCTACTGTTTTACCATTTTCATCTTTATCCAGCTTTGTGGTGGTAGCCATGGGAGTTGATATGGGTTTTGCTTCCGCCATCCCATATTTCTTCAACAGTTCAATAGTATATTTGGTTTGATTGATGAAGATTCCTTCTAAAGTTTGTTTCACCTGTAATCCAAGAAAGAAGGTTAGCTCCCCCATTAAACTCATCTCGAATTCTCCCTGCATGATTTTTGCAAATTCATTGCATAAGACATTGTTAGTGGCCCCAAAGATGATGTCATCTACATACACTTGAACCACCAAAATGTCTTTACCTGATCTCTTGGTGAAAAGTGTTTGGTCAACATTACCTCTCTTGAAACCATTTTCAACCAAAAATGAGGTAAGCCGTTCATACCACGCCCTTGGTGCTTGCTTTAGTCCATATAGGGCCTTTTGGAGTTTGTACACATGTTGTGGATGTTTGGAATCTTCAAAACCTGGAGGCTGTTCTACAAAGACATCCTCCTTGATATAGCCGTTAAGAAATGCAGATTTAACATCCATTTGAAATAACTTAAAGTTCAAAGAGCAAGCATAGGACAATAAGATTCGAACAGCTTCAAGTCTGGCAACTGGTGCAAAAGACTCATCAAAATCAATGCCCATTTCCTGGCTATACCCCTTGGCCACAAGCCGGGCCTTATTCCTAACCACCAATCCCGCATCATTTAACTTGTTTCTGAAGACCCAACGAGTTCCAATAGTGGGATGGTTCTTAGGACGCGGCATAGAGTCCACACCTCGTTTCTTTCAAACTGGTGCAGTTCATCATGCATCGCCTGAATCCAGGATTCATTTTGAAGAGCTTCACGAAAGTCCTTGGGTTCTTCTTGTGATAGCAAGGCTATCAAGTCTTCCTCTTCAACTTGCCTTAGAGAGGACCTAGTTCTTACCCCATCCTCCAAATTGCCTATGATGTTCACAGCTGGATGATCCTTTAGACGGGTGGAGGAGCTGGGTAGATCAGGATGCTGCACTTGTGGTTCTTGTAGAGTCTCGAGTATAGGATCTTCATCTTTTTCACTGTTGCTAGAGGTTGCTTCCAACGATTCATCCTTAGCCTTGACACTTATTGAGTTCTTAGGATCTTCATCTGCATCCAAGGTAGAAGACGTTTGGTCTATCAGTTTTGATTCGGATTCATCAAAGATGACATGAGGACTTTCTTCAACAACTAAAGTCCTTTTATTAAATAGACGGTAAGCTCTAGAGTTGAGTGCATAACCTAGGAAGATTCCTTTATCACTCTTTTCATCAAACTTACCCAGGTTGGACTTACCATTGTTCAAAATATAGCAGGAGCATCCAAAAGGTTTAAGATAAGAGATGTTGGGTTTCTTACCCTTGTAGAGCTCATAAGGAGTTTTCATCAGAATGGGCCTTACCATTGCCCTGTTGGTGATGTAGCAAGTTGTACTCACCGCCTCAGCTCAAAAATACTTAGGTAGGGAATTCTCACTTAGCATGGTCCGGGCCATGTCTATTAATGTTCTGTTCTTCCTTTCCACTACAAGTTTGGGTCCATAGGAGTTAGTCCAACTTCTTGTGGATGTTTTCTTGGTCCATGGAACATGATATTTAGGTGTGCTTTGTCTGAACCAGCAGTTGGACATCACGTGACCAAATCTACCACAATGAAAGCAATTAGCATGTGAGAAGGTTCTTTGATTCTTGTGTGGTTTAGGCTGAACATGTTGGGATTGAGAATCAGAACATGAAGCATGATTATAGTCCTTTTCATGAATAAGGATGTGGTGATCTTATGCTCAAAAGATTTTTTGTTTTGAGGTGTGTACCCCAAGCCTTCCTTTTGGAAGTTGACTTTAACTCCCAGTAGGTTATCCAGGTTTTGTTTCCCCTTAACAAACCTAGTCAAGGTGAGCTGAAGTTCAGCAACTTTTTCAGTCAAGACCCATTTCTCCTTTCGAGTTCTGAATTGGTGGATTTCAAAATTTGTTCTTGAATTTTGATCCTTTCACATGCTTCCTCCATTTCAGTTATCTTGCATGATAGTTCCTTTTTGGTCTTATCACATTCTATAATTGTTTGCAGTAGATTTTCTTTTTCTTCCGTAGCCTCAAACCATTCCTGTTCCAGTTTCTCAAATTTAGTAAAGATATCTTCGCGTGACAAGTCATCAAGTTTCTTTTTGAGAGTTTTATTTTCAGATCTGGTTTTCTTGTACTTAGTGTACAACTTTTCATATTCAGATTCCCATTGTTCATTGGAAATGAATTCATGGTCAGAATTTACCTCCGTGGATTCATCTTCATGTGCCATGAGGCACAAGCTTTCCACAAGTTCTTGAATCTCTTCATCAGATGGTTCATCTTCTTCGTCGCTCCAAGTGGCGACCATGGCTTTGGGTTTCTTGAAATTATCCTTCTTAAATTTCTTTTTAGATCTGGACATTCACCTCTCATATGCCCAGGCTTCTTGCATTCGTAGCATATGATGCTACTTGGCTTGCTCGATTCGCCTTTGGCTTGCATGGGCCTTCTTGGCCCCTTTCTAAAGCTTCCCTGAAAGTTTCTCTTCTTCCTTAGAAATTTCCTCACTTGGCGAGTTATCATCGCCAATTCTTCCTCTTCATTGCTTCCGTCACTTGATTCACCTTCTTGAGATTCGTCATCGGATTGGTGAGCTTTCAGTCCAATGACCTTTTTCTTTTTGATGTCTTCGTCAGCTGTTCTCTTTATATTTATCTCATAGGTCATGAGTGATCCTATGAGTTCATCCAAGGTGAGAGTTGACAAGTTCTTTGAGTCTTCAATTACCGTGGCCTTGGTGTGCCAAGCTGACGGTAGGGACCTTAACACCTTCCTCACAAGCTCAGAATTTGAGTATTCCTTCCCGAGACCTTTGAGACCATTTGTGATCTCTGTTAACCTTGCAAACATCTCAGAGATGGTTTCTTCAGGTTTCATTTTGAATAGCTCATAGTCCGTGACTAGGAGATTTGCCTTGGTTTCTTTGACCTCTGAAGTTCCCTCGTATATGAGTCGCAGCTTGTCCCACATTTCTTTGGCTGAACTGCACATAGAGACACGAGAGAATTCACTAGGGTGTATTGCACATTGCATAATGTTCATGGCATTAAAATTAGCAGTGCATTTCTTAATTTCCTCGGGCGTCCATTTTTCTTCATCAGCCCCGAGTTTATGAGGACCCTTGTCCACAACTCTCCAAACTTCGTACTCTTGCGCCCTCAGAAAAACATGCATTCTATTTTTCCAGTAAGAGTAGTTTGAGCCGTCAAAAAAAGGAGGACGGTTGATGGAGTGACCCTCGGGTATCATACCCTTGTTTGCCATTTAATCGGATCTTGCTCTAGATCGTTAGATCTGTGAAGGAAAGAGCCCTCGCTCTGATACCAATTGAAGTCCCGAGTTTAAATGGCACCCAAGAGGGGGGTGAATTGGGTGTTAAAAATTAATGAAGATTATTTTCTTTTTGTATAAAATATGTGATAGAATGCTATAAGAGAGACAAGGTTAACAGAGACCAAAAAAACAAGGCAAGATCTAAAGGTGATAAATGGATTATTGAGAATAAAACTGAACTGGAAATCACACATGCAATTAGCACAGAATGGGGATAGAAGAAAAGGAACAAACCACACGGCGACAACGATTTTTAGGTGGTTCGGATGCCACAAAGGCAACCTACGTCCACCCCTCACGGACTGTGAGGATCCACACACTATCTTGTAAAAAGTTACAAGATCAACCACACACAACACTTACACACTGGGAAGAGGAGTTCCCGCGAAGATGCAAGAACACCTTAATACGCACACAGCTACACGGGAGGACACACACAAACACACACACACGGATCTAGGAAGATCCACACACACCGAAATATTTTAACAACTACAAGATCCACATATGAAGCTTAAGAAGGCAAAAAGAATTTAGAACACAATAGAAGAATCTTGATTTGCTCCCCCTTAATGGATGGTTGGATGCTTTGGATGCAGCTTGAATCCTTGGGCTGATCTTCACTTGACTTGATGAAGAAGGATGAAGAACTTCTCTCGGAGCACTGTTCACGTCTACAGTGCCAAATCCCTTCTCTTCCTCTTGGCAGCCTCCCTTTGATCTTCCTTGAGCATTAGGGTTTTCCAAACCCTCTTGTATAAGTTATATAGGTTCTTGAATGGTCCAAGGCCTCCCCAGACCAGATCCACAATATCTGGAGAGTTTGGTAGCTTAGGGATTAAACAATTCCCATGAGAGTGGCTAATCTCGAAAGGTGAAAAAGTCAACAATTGTTGGCAGCTCGGGGCTGGCGGTCGACCTGCAGGGGCTGGCGGTCGACCGCCACTGAGAAACCTGCAAGTGGCCGGTCCCTGGGAAATCCGGTCGACCGGGATTTGAGGGGCGGTCGACCGCCACTGTGACAGACTGTAGAGAATTGTATTCTGTTATTTCAGGTCGACCGGGGTCATGCTGGAGGTCGACCGGACTATCAAAAAACCTGAAAAATAAGAGTTTAGCCCAGAGAACCATATCCACAAGATCGAGACATGAATTGGATGCATGTATATGGGAAATGTCAAGTTCATTTGAGATCTGAGAAAGCCCATTCGGAAGGCTAAAGCCTTAAGCAAAAGCATGAAAAAATCCGGCCTTGAAAACGTGTGAAAAACACTTGGGTCAAGGATTCCAAACAGGAGAGCCACCAAGGGTCCTTGGTTTTGTTATCATCAAAAACACTGAGATAGATATACAACAATCTCCCCCTTTTTGATGATGACAAAACGCTAGGCTAACACACCAAGGTTTATGTTGTAAAAATTCAGATTGAACGTTGTGCTAGAAATGTCATTCACCAAAACAAACCAATCAACATGATGTAGCACAGATCACTAGATAGGCAATAAGAATATGAAATGAGACACCAAAGCCAACAAATGAATTCAAACACCAGTGCTTTCAATTCATCATAGTTTCATTACAAGATACATTAGTGCAAGTGGATGCACGACTCTAAAACCAAAGTCTAAGCAAAAGACTAACACTACAGACAGCCCTCACATGACATGCAAGAAAGCAACCCAACCACACAACGACATACATAAGTAAATAATAAGCCTGCCCTACTACTTCTCCCCCTTTGTCAACAGCAAAAAGGGATGGGATAGACGAAGGAGGGACTCAAACTGCACTGGATCAAAAGAGAACATGCTAGAGGTGAAAGCAAAACAAAGCCTCATGGAGCATCTGCAGGAGGGGACTGATCGGCGGGAGGTGTAGGTGGAAGGCCAAGGTGCTGATGAATGGCGCTAAGTTGGTGGCCATGACTGTGAAGAAGATCAAGAACATGACCAATGGATACATCACGAGCCGCATCCTGGCGCCGCATGCCAATAAGGGAGAGCTGCAAGAGGGTAAAGGATTGGCCAGACTCAGCGAAATCTGCGCGGAGAGAAGTCATGTGGGTGGTGAGAGTGGCCATCTGAGTAGAGAGAGTCTCAAAAGCAGTAGAGAAGGTGTCCAAGCGCCCTGATAGGGTGTCAAACGCAGTGCCCATATTGTCTCCAAGGGTAGAGAGACGATCCCCAAGGTTATCCACACGAGTCTCCAAGCCGGTAAGCCGCCCGTCAAGAGCCTCGTAATCCACCGAAGGGCGCTGTCCGGCCCCCTGAGTGGAAGATTCCCCATGGTGAAACTGGGGTGGAGGAGACATCTCAAGATCCGGGTGAAACGGGGACGAGGGAGGAGGCTGCTCCTCAGCGGGAACTGGAGGGGGGACATCCCCGTCGCCTTGCTGCTGCGCTGGCGCATCATCTTCCTCACGGAGCTCATCTTCCCCATAAACTGGAATGTCCCGCACAAGCTCGCCGTCGGGACCAAAGTAGTAGCCAAAATCTGTGAAAATTTTATGCTTATTGTACACAGCATCCGGCCGAACATAGATGAACTGCTCATTTGCCACATTAATCCCGGCATGAATAAAGACTCCGGTCAACTGCGAAGCATAGGGAAGAGACCGCCGGAGGTAGGTACGACAGGTTCCAATCAGATCAGTCATGAGCCGACCCATATTGATTTGAATACCGTTCATAACATGATAGAATAGAAACGCTGAACCTCTGTAACCTCATCCCGACCGCCCACTTTGGGATAAATCAATGATGTAAACATGTGGTGCAGGACTCGCTGTAGTGAGGAAAATGATTGGCATTTAGCTTGATCAAATTGCTCACACCGTGTACATATTCACAGCCTGTCATAGCAGTAAATGTTGCTGGAACTTCACCAAAACCAAATGCCCTATCTGCACCCATGGCGGATACTCCTAGGGCCTGCTGAAATAACTCCGGAGTGATATGAAGCTCCACACCCTCAACCGTGGTGTATAACCGGTCATTTCTCACAGCTAAAAAGCCATAGAACTGCTGCACCAACCGAGGATAATACCTATTGTACCGGGTAACAAAATCCATCCAACCGTCCTGAACCTCAAAAAGAGCGCACAAATTCGGGAAGAGCGCATTCACCTCATCAAAGTCAACCAAGCGAGGGTCGATAATAGGACGTGGAGGTAAGGGTGCTCGAGGCAGAGGAGGAGCTTGCTGAGATGGAGGAGCCGGGGCTGCTAGCCGTTGACGGCTAGCTTCACCTTGGGCAGAACGCCGAGAACTCCGTCTTGGCGGCATTCGAACTTGAAAAACCCACCGGGAAACTCTTGGGGAATCGATCTCAACCCCGGGAACGTGGATGAAGCACAAGGGACACTTCTACGGCTTGGAGGAACTTTTCCACAGAGAAGAAGTTGAGAGAGATCTCCACGAACGCACACCCGACAATAAGGGAGAGGTCCCGAAGTGATGCCGGGACGACCGAATCAATGTGCGGATGGAGGAAGAAGGGTTGTGGAGGCTTGGATGGTGGAGATGAGGAGTGTTGGGGTTAGGGTTTGGTGGTAGAGAGTGAGTGGAAGTGAAGGAGAGAGAGAAAAGAAGAAAAAGGACCCATATAAGAAGGGTCGGTGGACCCCTAAGTCGGGCCGGTCCGCCGCCGGCGGTCGACCGGCGCGGGCCTGGCGGTCGACCGCCAGGACCAAAATCCCCAAAAATAGATATTTCCCCTTTTTTTTGTTTCTTTCTTTTTCCTTCTTTTTTTTTTCTTTTTCTTTTTCTATTGGGGGATAGGCAACGGACTGCCTGAGAGGGGCCACTAATCAGGACAAGGGAAGTGAAAAGAGCAAGATGCATAACTGAGAAGAGGTTCTGATTTTCCCTAGTAAGTTCCTTTAGTACCAGCACACTGAGTCCACAGATGTTTGAGCCAGGAATATTAAGCCATAGAAGAATTATTCAAGAAGGGTTGGATATAAGTAGTAACAAACAGGCATGCAAGGTGAGTAACAACGTGAGAAACAACAATAAGAAAGAGAAGAGGCAAAATGCATGGTTTCTACCCTCGGTGCACATGATTTTTCTACAAATGCAACCCTATACCTTAGATGCAAACCTATGCATGTATGCTCTCACCCTTGCACATCCCAAGTTCTCTTCTTATCTTATTAAACTGATCCTGGTTTAGAGGTTTGGTGAAAATGTCAGCTAGCTGATTGTGTGTGTCAATGAAGTTCAATTCAAAGACCCCTTTTCCTACATGATCCCTCAGAAAATGATGACGAATATCTATATGTTTGGTCCTGGAGTGCTGAACAGGGTTTTTAGACAAATTTATCGCACTGGTATTGTCACACAGAATTGGAACAGTTTTCATTTCAACATCTAAATCAAGCAGTTGATTTTTGATCCAAAGTACTTGGGCTCCACAACTTCCGGCGGCTACATATTCAGCCTCGGCCGTTGAGAGAGCTACTGAATGTTGTTTCTTGGAGGCCCATGAGACTAGGCAACCACCAAGAAACTGACAGTATCCACTTGTACTTTTACGATCTACAATGCACCCAGCATAATCCGCATCGGTATAAGCAATTAAATCAAAGGAACCACCGATAGGAAACCACAAGCCAAGGTTTAAGGATCCAATGAGATATCTGAAAATGTGTTTCACGGCGGATAAATGAGATTCCTTGGGGCATGACTGAAAACGGGCACAGAGACATACACTGAATTGAATGTCAGGGTGACATGCTGTAAGGTACAGTAGCGATCCGATCATACCTCGAAACAGTGTAGGATCTACTGTTTTACCATTTTCATCTTTATCCAGCTTTGTGGTGGTGGCCATGGGAGTTGATATGGGTTTTGCTTCCGCCATCCCATATTTCTTCAACAGTTCAATAGTATATTTGGTTTGATTGATGAAGATTCCTTCTAAAGTTTGTTTCACCTGTAATCCAAGAAAGAAGGTTAGCTCCCCCATTAAACTCATCTCGAATTCTCCCTGCATGATTTTTGCAAATTCATTGCATAAGACATTGTTAGTGGCCCCAAAGATGATGTCATCTACATACACTTGAACCACCAAAATGTCTTTACCTGATCTCTTGGTGAAAAGTGTTTGGTCAACATTACCTCTCTTGAAACCATTTTCAACCAAAAATGAGGTAAGCCGTTCATACCACGCCCTTGGTGCTTGCTTTAGTCCATATAGGGCCTTTTGGAGTTTGTACACATGTTGTGGATGTTTGGAATCTTCAAAACCTGGAGGCTGTTCTACAAAGACATCCTCCTTGATATAGCCGTTAAGAAATGCAGATTTAACATCCATTTGAAATAACTTAAAGTTCAAAGAGCAAGCATAGGACAATAAGATTCGAACAGCTTCAAGTCTGGCAACTGGTGCAAAAGACTCATCAAAATCAATGCCCATTTCCTGGCTATACCCCTTGGCCACAAGCCGGGCCTTATTCCTAACCACCAATCCCGCATCATTTAACTTGTTTCTGAAGACCCAACGAGTTCCAATAGTGGGATGGTTCTTAGGACGCGGCATGAGAGTCCACACCTCGTTTCTTTCAAACTGGTGCAGTTCATCATGCATAGCCTGAATCCAGGATTCATTTTGAAGAGCTTCACGAAAGTCCTTGGGTTCTTCTTGTGATAGCAAGGCTATCAAGTCTTCCTCTTCAACTTGCCTTAGAGAGGACCTAGTTCTTACCCCATCCTCCAAATTGCCTATGATGTTCACAGCTGGATGATCCTTTAGACGGGTGGAGGAGCTGGGTAGATCAGGATGCTGCACTTGTGGTTCTTGTAGAGTCTCGAGTATAGGATCTTCATCTTTTTCACTGTTGCTAGAGGTTGCTTCCAACGATTCATCCTTAGCCTTGACACTTATTGAGTTCTTAGGATCTTCATCTGCATCCAAGGTAGAAGACGTTTGGTCTATCAGTTTTGATTCGGATTCATCAAAGATGACATGAGGACTTTCTTCAACAACTAAAGTCCTTTTATTAAATAGACGGTAAGCTCTAGAGTTGAGTGCATAACCTAGGAAGATTCCTTTATCACTCTTTTCATCAAACTTACCCAGGTTGGACTTACCATTGTTCAAAATATAGCAGGAGCATCCAAAAGGTTTAAGATAAGAGATGTTGGGTTTCTTACCCTTGTAGAGCTCATAAGGAGTTTTCATCAGAATGGGCCTTACCATTGCCCTGTTGGTGATGTAGCAAGTTGTACTCACCGCCTCAGCTCAAAAATACTTAGGTAGGGAATTCTCACTTAGCATGGTCCGGGCCATGTCTATTAATGTTCTGTTCTTCCTTTTCACTACTCCATTTTGTTGGGGCGTCCTTGGTGATGAAAAATTGTGTGTATACCCCTGCTCTTCACAGAAGATGTTGAAATCATGATTTTCAAATTCACCACCATGATCACTCTGGATGGTGGTGATGAGGTTTTCTTGGTCCATGGAACATGATATTTAGGTGTGCTTTGTCTGAACCAACAGTTGGACATCACGTGACCAAATGTACCACAATGAAGGCAATTAGCATGTGAGAAGGTTCTTTGATTTTTGTGTGGTTTAGGCTGAACATGTTGGGATTGAGAATCAGAACATGAAGCATGATTATAGTCATTTTCATGAATAAAGGATGTGGTGATCTTATGCTCAAAAGATTTTTTGTTTTGAGGTGTGTACCCCAAGCCTTCCTTTTGGAAGTTGACTTTAACTCCCAGTAGGTTATCCAGGTTTTGTTTCCCCTTAACAAACCTAGTCAAGGTGAGCTGAAGTTCGGCAACTTTGTCAGTCAAAGACCCATTTCTGCTTTCGAGTTCTGAATTGGTGGATTTCAAAATTTGTTCTTGAATTTTGATCCTTTCACATGCTTCCTCCATTTCAGTTATCTTGCATGATAGTTCCTTTTTGGTCTTATCACATTCTATAATTGTTTACAGTAGATTTTCCTTTTCTTCCGTAGCCTCAAACCATTCCTGTTCCAGTTTCTCAAATTTAGCAAAGATATCTTCCCGTGACAAGTCAACAAGTTTCTTTTTGAGAGTTTTATTTTCAGATCTGGTTTTCTTGTACTTAGTGTACAACTTTTCATATTCAGATTCCCATTGTTCATTGGAAATTAATTCATGGTCAGAATTTACCTCCGTGGATTCATCTTCATGTGCCATGAGGCACAAGCTTTCCACAAGTTCTTGAATCTCTTCATCAGATGGTTCATCTTCTTCGTCGCTCCAAGTGGCGACCATGGCTTTGGGTTTCTTGAAATTATCCTTCTTGAATTTCCTTTTTAGATCTGGACATTCACCTCTCATATGCCCAGGCTTCTTGCATTCGTAGCATATGATGCTACTTGGCTTGCTCGATTCGCCTTTGGCTTGCATGGGCCTTCTTGGCCCCTTTCTAAAGCTTCCCTGAAAGTTTCTCTTCTTCCTTAGAAATTTCCTCACTTGGCGAGTTATCATCGCCAATTCTTCCTCTTCATTGCTTCCGTCACTTGATTCACCTTCTTGAGATTCGTCATCGGATTGGTGAGCTTTCAGTCCAATGACCTTTTTCTTTTTGATGTCTTCGTCAGCTGTTCTCTTTATATTTATCTCATAGGTCATGAGTGATCCTATGAGTTCATCCAAGGTGAGAGTTGACAAGTTCTTTGAGTCTTCAATTACCGTGGCCTTGGTGTGCCAAGCTGACGGTAGGGACCTTAACACCTTCCTCACAAGCTCAGAATTTGAGTATTCCTTCCCGAGACCTTTGAGACCATTTGTGATCTCTGTTAACCTTGCAAACATCTCAGAGATGGTTTCTTCAGGTTTCATTTTGAATAGCTCATAGTCCGTGACTAGGAGATTTGCCTTGGTTTCTTTGACCTCTGAAGTTCCCTCGTATATGAGTCGCAGCTTGTCCCACATTTCTTTGGCTGAACTGCACATAGAGACACGAGAGAATTCACTAGGGTGTATTGCACATTGCATAATGTTCATGGCATTAAAATTAGCAGTGCATTTCTTAATTTCCTCGGGCATCCATTTTTCTTCATCAGCCCTGAGTTTATGAGGACCCTTGTCCACAACTCTCCAAACTTCGTACTCTTGCGCCCTCAGAAAAACATGCATTCTATTTTTCCAGTAAGAGTAGTTTGAGCCGTCAAAAAAAGGAGGACGGTTGATGGAGTGACCCTCGGGTATCATACCCTTGTTTGCCATTTAATCGGATCTTGCTCTAGATCGTTAGATCTGTGAAGGAAAGAGCCCTCGCTCTGATACCAATTGAAGTCCCGAGTTTAAATGGCACCCAAGAGGGGGGTGAATTGGGTGTTAAAAATTAATGAAGATTATTTTCTTTTTGTATAAAATATGTGATAGAATGCTATAAGAGAGACAAGGTTAACAGAGACCAAAAAAACAAGGCAAGATCTAAAAGGTGATAAATGGATTATTGAGAATAAAACTGAACTGGAAATCACACATGCAATTAGCACAGAATGGGGATAGAAGAAAAGGAACAAACCACACGGCGACAACGATTTTTAGGTGGTTCGGATGCCACAAAGGCAACCTACGTCCACCCCTCACGGACTGTGAGGATCCACACACTATCTTGTAAAAAGTTACAAGATCAACCACACACAACACTTACACACTGGGAAGAGGAGTTCCCGCGAAGATGCAAGAACACCTTAATACGCACACAGCTACACGGGAGGACACACACAAACACACACACACGGATCTAGGAAGATCCACACACACCGAAATATTTTAACAACTACAAGATCCACATATGAAGCTTAAGAAGGCAAAAAGAATTTAGAACACAATAGAAGAATCTTGATTTGCTCCCCCTTAATGGATGGTTGGATGCTTTGGATGCAGCTTGAATCCTTGGGCTGATCTTCACTTGACTTGATGAAGAAGGATGAAGAACTTCTCTCGGAGCACTGTTCACGTCTACAGTGCCAAATCCCTTCTCTTCTCTTGGCAGCCTCCCTTTGATCTTCCTTGAGCATTAGGGTTTTCCAAACCCTCTTGTATAAGTTATATAGGTTCTTGAATGGTCCAAGGCCTCCCCCAGACCAGATCCACAATATCTGGAGAGTTTGGTAGCTTAGGGATTAAACAATTCCCATGAGAGTGGCTAATCTCGAAAGGTGAAAAAGTCAACAATTGTTGGCAGCTCGGGGCTGGCGGTCGACCTGCAGGGGCTGGCGGTCGACCGCCACTGAGAAACCTGCAAGTGGCCGGTCCCTGGGAAATCCGGTCGACCGGGATTTGAGGGGCGGTCGACCGCCACTGTGACAGACTGTAGAGAATTGCATTCTGTTATTTCAGGTCGACCGGGGTCATGCTGGAGGTCGACCGGACTATCAAAAAACCTGAAAAATAAGAGTTTAGCCCAGAGAACCATATCCATAAGATCGAGACATGAATTGGATGCATGTATATGGGAAATGTCAAGTTCATTTGAGATCTGAGAAAGCCCATTCGGAAGGCTAAAGCCTTAAGCAAAAGCATGAAAAAATCTGGCCTTGAAAACGTGTGAAAAACACTTGGGTCAAGGATTCCAAACAGGAGAGCCACCAAAGGTCCTTGGTTTTGTTATCATCAAAAACACTGAGATAGATATACAATAGATCAAAGGTAAGAAGTCATCTCTTTCCCACTTGAGAGTATTTGGTTCAAAGTGTTTTGTTCACAACAATGATAAAAAAGTTTTGGATAAATTTGAGCCGAAGAGTGAAGAAAGCATTTTTCTTAGATACTCAGATATATCTAGAGCTTATAGAGTATATAATCTTAAGTCACTATGTGCGGAAGAGTCACCTCACATCACTTTTGATGAGAATAATCATGGCAATACTTGCAGGGAAGATGATGATGGGGAATTTCTGAACATAAGAGGAAAGGAAAAACTTCCACACGAGGAGACACAAGCAAATGAAGACCAAGGAGAGTCAAGTAATGCTCTGGTCACTGATGCAGATAAAGGTAACACTCAAACTGATTTAAGAGTGTTAAAAGACCATCCTCTGGAAAACATCTTAGGTAATCTACGTGACCCAACTAAAATCATGTCTCATTTTAAAATTATAGATGAAATTGAACAACTTGCTCTTGTGTCTCAAATTGAACCTAAAAACATTATAGAGGCCTTAAAAGATGACAACTAGATAAATTCCATGCATGATGAACTAAACCAGTTTGAAAGAAACAATGTGTGGCATCTTGTTCCTAGGCCCCAAGAAAACATTGTCATAGGTACTAAATGGGTATTTAGGAACAAACTAAGTGAGGATGGTATGATAATTAGAAATAAAGCCAGATTGGTGGCTCCACGGTATAATCAAGAGTTTGGCATAGACTTTGAAGAGTCTTTTACCTCTGTAGCCAGAATGGAGGTCATTAGGATTTTGCTTGCATTTGCATGTTCTCATAAAATCAAACTGCAGCAAATGGATGTAAATAGTGCCTTCCTAAATGGGTTGATTAAAGAAGAGGTATATTTAGAGCAACCCCCTAGTTTTAAATGTTCACATTTCAAAGATCATGTTTATAAGTTAGACAGGGCTCTATATGGCTTGAAGCAGGCACCCAGAGCTTGGTATGATAGACTAAGCTCATTCCTCACCGAACAAGGGTATACACGAGATAATGTAGACCAGACATTATTCACCAAGAGACAAGGTAAGGACATCTTGTTAGTTCAGATTTATGTGGATGACATGGTGTTTAGGTCCACAAAGCCTCAAATGTGTGAGGAGTTTTCTAAACTCATGACCAATGAATTTGAAATGAGTCTAATGGGTGAGCTTCAATTCTTTCTTGACTTGTAGATAAGTCAATGCAATGAAAGTTGTTTCATCAATCAAGCCAAATAAGTGAAAGAGTTGCTGAAAAGATTTGACCTAATCAACTGTAAACCTTTAAAACTCCAATGGAGACTGCCACTTCATTGGATGCAGATGAACAAGGTATACTTATGGATGCAAAGAAGTATAGAGGTATGATCGGTTCATTACTCTGTCTAACTACATCTAGACCAGACATTCAATTTAGTGTTTACCTTTGTGCTAGATTTCAGTCTAGTCCAAGAGAGTCCCACTTGACTGCTGTCAAGCGTATCTTTAGATATCTTGCTGGCACTCAAGATCTGGGATTATGGTATCCTGCACCCTGTAAGCTTTCACTCATTTCCTTTTCAGATGCAGACTATGCCGACTGCAAACTGGATCACAAGAGCACTAGTGGCTATTGCCAATTTCTTAGTGGGTGTTTGGTTTCTTGGGCCTCCAAGAAACAGCATTTGGTTGCCCTCTCAACTGCTGAGGCAGAATATGTTGTTGTAGGAAGTTGTGGCACCCAAGTGCTGTGGATCAAACATCAACTCCAAGACTATCTAATAGATCTTGGATGTGTTCTCATTTTGTGTGATAACACAAGTGCTATAAACCTTGCAAAATCCAGTCATGCATCCTAGGACTAAGTATATAGAAATTAGGCATAATTTCATTAGGGATGAAGTCCTTAAAAATCCTTTTGAGCTCCATTTTGTTGACTAAGAAATTCAGATTGCAGATATCTTCACAAAACCTTTAAGCAATGACAGGTTCTCTACCTTAAGGAGAGAGCCAGGTCTATGCAGACCTCAATCAACTCAGGTTTGAGCTGTTTACTCCTTCTTGATGCTCAAGATACTTGTCCTTGCTATAATGGTTGCTAGTTATCTGATTTGTCTGGAAATGGTCTACTGTTTGAATGAGTGGTTTCATGAATAATGGTCACATTCAGGGGGAGCTTGTGTGCATGTTGATTGCCTTAAATTGCATATCATATTTTGACTACATGGTATCTCAAATGTTGAGTTGTGGAAAGTCAGGCTACGCCTATCAAGAAACTCTCACCGTGCGTGAGAACTGAACTCCGCCGTGTACCATGAGTCAGAATTGCATATTAAGAACTACATTGTTTATATTTAGTGCATAAGCATGTTTAAAGCTTTAGCATCAAATAAAGCACTTCTCACTGGTAGCAAGAAGGTAAAATTTGTGGATGACTGCCTCAAATCAGAAAATCAGGGGCACTGGTATCCATTTTTGGCAGAAGTGTTTCAGAAATAAAGCAAACAAAGAAAGATAAGAATCAGATTCACTGGGTGAGAACAAGTTCCTGAACAGGTCGACACACTCTGATAATGTGCCGACACATACAGGCCAATAGCCAAATGAAGGTCGACACTCTTTTTGGCCAGCAAGTAGATAAGGTCTATGCAGGTTTACCCACTGGCAAGATAAGGTCCGTGCCCTTTTGAAGACAAGGTCTGTGCAAGGTCTGAGCTCACTCTAGGTAGGTCGACACCCTCACAGGAAATGTCGACACTGTCACTCAGCCACTCTTGGGTATGTGATCTAATGGAGAGTCATTCTGATCTATTCACCCTACCTTATCACTGCCTTCTTGATTCCTTCATCACATATTTTTGCTTCTAAACCATTGCTTCCAATCATTACTTGCTCACCGGTCATTTATTCAGGGGGAGTTGAGAATGTTTTAATTCCTCCATGCAACCTTAGCTAAGTCATTTTGTTCTACCTCTGTTAAGGAAATGGTTTGATGTTTATAACCCTCAACTTGGTTGATAATCGTGTTAAGTTGCACCAACCTTGCACTCATAATAGGGTTAAAATACTCATCAAAGTCTTTGATAATCCTCATGGCCTAAACTTCTGAAAGTTAACAGTAAAAAGGCTTCTTTGGATAAGGAATCATTGCTTGTATTGTCCTTAAACATTTCACCTAAATTGAAGTCATCTAGTGAATATGCCTCCTAAAGCTACATTGCAAAAATTTCAGAGCAATGGCACTATCTTCAGAGAAACTGGATCATGCCTCAATGAAATGCAGATAAATCCAGTCATGATGAAGACTGCTAACTCTGCTAAAAAGAGAACAGGAAGATAAGCTACACTGAGTAACCAGGGACTCTGGCGTCTGAACAACGTGTTTCCTTGTGTCAAAAAGTGAATGCTATATCAGACTGTTTAATTTTAAAAAAAAATGTTTGGGGCTGACTCTGGGCTTTACTTCAAAAATAAAGGGTTTTTGTTTATTTTTAATACCTAATTAATTTTTCCTCCAATCTTGCCTAATGAACTTAACGAGTAAGATAAATAGTCTTGGTAATATCCTTTGACTTCTTTTAAATATTTTAATTCTATTATTTGCTGCAAAAATGGTTTTCTTAAACATTTATTCCTCTAAATTGAGCTTATACACCTTAAACCGTTTAAAATAACGATAGGGGTACTTCAACATTTCTTATCTAAAAGGGTGTTCTTTTAAAATGAGAAAAAAAAATCCCCTCTTCACCTTTTAAACCGGCCTGTGAATGTCTATCCTTCACTTTACCATTTCTCACACCCTCTCTCGCAAACCCTTTCTCCGGTGCATCTGCACTTCCTCACCGCGGAGGTCGACACTTCTCTCTGTCTCCCTCCATTTGTGCCGCCACCTCTCCCGTTAGCTCCAGCAGCCCTCCGTCACCCTCCATTCCTTCTTTCCGCCCTCGCCATGACTCCTCCGGTAACCCGTGGCAAGAAGAAGGATGCGGCAACATCCAATAAGGCTGCTGCTCAAGCTCCTGCAGCAAAGAAAATGCACAAGGAAGGGTGCTCAAAGAGCATTGAGGGCAGACCAGTTGCAGAACTAGCAAAAAGGAGAGCCGCAGAAGCGCATGGTTCAAACAGCGACAAGGTCGCGCCGCAAGAACCTCCGACCAAGAGGAAACGCATGTCCGCAGTTGAAAAAGGGAAAGAAAAATGCAACTTGCTCCTCCTCAGCCTAGTGCCACTCAAAATGTCAGGGATGAAGAGAGTGACCCCACCAGAATACTGTTTCCTAGGTATGTGGATTTCAGTGACCACCAGCTACTTGAAAAAATTCCTGAACTACTACCCCTCATAGAATTCCAAGGATGACGGAATTTTTTGTCAGCACATAGGGTGTACTACCCATTTCTGGTACAATAGTTCTACAAGAATTTAGTTTATGATTAGAATTAGAAAGCCCTTAGGACTGAAATTAAGGGTGTATAGATAAAATTGTCTACCAAGCTTCTTCATAAAGCCTTGCGTATTCCCTGGGTAGGAGTATTAGAATCTGAATTTGAGGTTGACTTGTCTGCAGTATACACCATTCTAGTGGGAAAACCCAGAAACACTCAGGATGAAACTCAACTACTAGTGAAACACTTTGACACCAATCGATTTCCCTCCTTGCATTGTCTATTGCACCACAATGATTACCCCACAAGGGGGTGGCAGGAGTCATCTTACTGAAACCCAAAGATTCATTTTCTTCTTCATATTCAACAATGTCCAACTCTGTCTTCCAAAGATTATTCTGCAGCTTGTGGGAAGCTGTATAGGGCACAAGCGCAGTCTACCCTATACTGCACATCTGACAGCCATATTTCAGAGAGTTGGCATTCCTCTGGACAATGAGAAGGTGAAAGACATCCCTAGGAGTAATGTCTACTGCATGAGATTTATTGAAAATTACATGCATTTCAAGAAGAAAGGAGACAGAATAGTAAGGGACTTACTTGGTCACTAGTCTGATCCTCCAGCAGCTGCAGCATAGCCAGCTCAACAGGAACAACCTGTACAATAAGCACAGTCACTTCAACAGGAATAACCAGCTCTACATGAGCATCTATATCAGTATGAAGAACAATTTCATATGGATACACACCTTGAACAACAACAACAGCAGCAGCAGGATGTACTAGAGGACACATATTTTGGTCCCATCATACCATTTGGGACTCTTCCCCCTCGGACTCCTCCATCTGACCCTACAGTTCATACTGAAGAAGAGGCTCATCCTCAATTCCACACTGAAGCCTCATCCTCAAGAGGGCCTCAACCTGCTGCCACAGAAGGTTCAATGGGCATTCGCCCAACCTTAATCAGATTCCTGACAGCACAATTTGCCAATGTCAACTCCTCCATCATGCAGCTTGACATGAAAGTTGACAGATTAGATGCTCGGTTTGTTCATGGTGAACAAGTTCAGAAAAGCCGATGGGAGAAATTTGTCACAGATAAACACAAGTTTGATGGTAAACTATCTGCATTTATGCACTCCCTGATAAATGTCTGTGAAAGAGCAGGGAGAGTCATGAAAAGACTACGAGAAATTCATGCTGAAACCCAAGAAAAAAAAAGTGAAATGGTCATGCATGCTTATGACATCCGTGAAGATCAAAGCAATCTAAACATTAAGTATGCACGGTTGATGGACACCTCAACTCACATCACAAAACAAGTGGCTGCAGGGACATTATCAATCCGAGAACAAGTGGCCGTTGAGACTATTAGAACTGTCAATGCCACATCTAATCTGGAAAGAACAGTTAATGCCACTGTTACACAGCTACTTGATGCCTCCAACAGAATGAAAGGAAAGATTTATTCTGACTCTAACAAGCTCTTTGATGCCTCCTCAAAGCTTGCAGAGCAAGTCCACACCGACACAACAATCATGGTGAATAGCTCCACTAGAGCTGAAGCAAAAATGAATGTTGTTTACGATAAACTGGATATCGTTGGGACTGAGATTCTGGAATTGATTCATTTACATAAAGCTCAACTCCAACTAGCTTTGGAAGACACAGGTGATGCATGGTGTCCTCCACCCACTGAAGCTACCTCCTCTTATGTATCACCAAAAGGGACTCAACAGAAAGCACATACATAGTACATATGTGACATGCTACACAACTGGCTGAATGCGATCAATGATAATATCAAGTCACTCCTCAAGTTTGTGAAACAAAGGGATGAGCAACTAACTCAGAAGGTCGATTCTCTAGCAGCAACATTCCTGCAACAACAACAACAATTCAACGAGGCACTAAAACTTCAATTCCCGGGAAGCACCAGTTCCAGCGCAATGCCTCCACCGCAGTCGCCTCCTCCTTCACCCACTTCTTGCTGATGCCAAAGGGGGAGACAACTCAATGTCTACTACAAGCTTGGACTTTCACATAGCATTAGGCATATAGATTCAGGCATCTAGTTTTCCTATGCATAGCTCCTTGATGAATGTATATGAAACTTTTGTTTGAAAAACCCTTTTGGTTCATCAATGGAAAACATTTTGGTTAATTCATGACCTTGTATGAAACTCTGTTCGTGTGAATGAAAAGTTTGTTTTTGAAATGTCTTAAATACTTATGAATGCTTGTAACTAATGAACCATGGTTGTCATCGTCAAAATGGGGGAGAATGTTGTGTCTCCTGGTTTGATGATAACAAACCATGGTTTATTGTTGAATTCGTGTGGTGTGTTTAATGATTTTGTTTTAGTTGTGTTTTGGAAAAGCTCAGGTGAAGGACACTCAAGTGTCGACCTGTCATCTGGACATGTCGACACTCCATGAAGAAAACCATCCTTGAACCGGTTCTGGTTGAGCTCTGGCATGAGCAAAGGGTCGACACCTCCTACAAAGTGTCGACACATGTAGAAAAATTATGTTTAAGCCATCTCTGGCTGGCTTCTGTTTGGCACCATGTCGACACCATGGGGAAAAAAGTGTTGACACCTTGGGTTCAGTGCAACGGGCTTCATCTCTGCTTGGCGCATATGTCTCGACACCTCCCATTGAAGTCTCCACACGGCGGCACGATCCGCACACAAGTATGGCGCCCGTGTCGACACTTGTCCATCGAAGTGTCGACCTGTTCTACGTGGAAGCCATGATTCTTCAAGATATTAATGAGATGTGCCGACACACTGTCTAAAAGTGTCGACACGTTCATGATCGCCCAGAACGGATCTGAAATAGGAAGCATCTACTTTTCAAGATCTTAAACCTATCTTGTAGGATCCATTCATGTTGTGCCCCTTGTGCTTTGTTGATGATGTGATGTTTTAATGATAGCAACATGAATGAGTCACCACATTGTCTTGAATATGTCTGACCTTTTATGTGGGAGATTGCATAAGTGTACAATGTCTGAATTGTGAAGAACGCATGTGTATGCTTGAGTCATGCTGTGATATATTGGCTTGTGCTTGATTTCTGTTCTTGATTTCTGTTCTGTGCATTGCTTCTCTGCTGATATGTTCATACATTGTCTTAGGCTAAGTCTATACAGACTTTAGCGTCTCATTTAGCGTCTAAGGCAATGTCTACACATTGGCTAAGTGTGTACTTCGCTTACATTTCTTGAGATCAAGTCCATAAGTTGCACTGTTTCTTCAAGTCCATACAGTGGCAAAGTCAGGACATTGTGCTTTGAAGATCACCAAGTCCATACATCGTGAAAGTCTATACACTCCTCTTGGCCTTAGCATCTGTTTTGAAGTCTATACATTGTGGCCTTGAAACTTCAAAGCATATGCACCTTCAGTGGAATGCATAGTGTATACGTTGCAGCGTTAACTCATTGGGCTGCAGCGTCAACTCAGCAAGTATGCACATTGCATTCAGACTTTGAAGTCTATACACTCCATCTTCATAGGTTTAAAGTCTGTACATTGGTTCAGACTCCTCAAAGTCTGTACAGCGTGAAGTCTAAAACAGTATTTTCAGGGCTTGTCTTCGTGTCATTTACTGTAGATACTCGAGTCATTTTCCTACTTTCTTTGTTTTATCACGTGTCGATTGAAACCGTTCCTGTCTTCTGCCCCCGTGTTGTCTTTCCTAGACCCCGTGTCTTCTCTGCTTTGTGACCACACTTCGTGTCAGTTTTTGTTTTCATCTTCGAGTTGGTTTCAGTCCATGTTGTTCTCGTGCCGTTCTCTTTACTGTTTGTTATGTCATGTTGCTTTTGTATTCATGTCTTCGTGTTATTTTTGTGTTTGAGTCTTCGTGTTATTTCTGTCTTCTGTCTTCATGTTGATTTTACTTCGTGCACTCTTCTCTAAGTTCAAGCGTTAAGTGTCTCAAGTCGAGTCGGACTGTGCTGTCTCCATGTCGTCCTTAGTTCGAGTCGGTTCTTTGTTATTTCTATCTTCGTGTTGCTTTTCCTAGACCTCGTGTCTTTCTTGTTTTGAAACCACACTTCGTGTCGGTTTCTGTTTTCGTGTTTCTCTTGTGTTTATGTCCGCGTGTTGTTTTGCTTCTACCTTCGTCCAGGTTTCCTCTGACCGCGTGTCTTCCTTTTTACCTCGTGCTGTTCTCTTTCTACTTCGTGTCATTCTCTTTGTGGTGTTAGTTTTATTATAATGTATCTCGTGTTCTCTTCATAGTGTTTGTTTTGTTACAGTGATACTTCGTGTCGTTTTCTTTGTGGCGTTAGCTTTATTTTTATGTATCTCGTGTCGTTCTCTTCGTAATGTTTGTTTTGTTACAGTGATACTTTGTGTCGTTCTCTTTTTACCTCGTGCTGTTTGCATCTGACCTCGTGTCATTCTCTCATTGTCTCGTACTGTAATAATATTGTGTATCTCGTGTCGTTCTCAGTAAAGTGCATCTCGTATTGCTATCACATACCTCATGCAGTTTTAGTTCTTGTGGCCCTCAGTGTTAATGGTTTTTATCTCCTTGCAGGTCCGAGGAAGAACATACACCGGTGTCTTGGCTGCACGTGATCCGATACTAAAGGAACCAATGCTATAAGGGCACGTGGCAAGAAGGTTCTGGATGAAGAGTGGGAGACACACGCGTTCAACACCTTACCCACCTGCTGCTGCTGGTATATAATGGAGCCTTCGTCTTCAGATGAAGGTTGATCGAAGCAAAAGCCTGAAGAGCAGAAAGCCCTTCGATCCAGAATAAGAGAAAAAGAAGGAAAAGAGAGGAAGAAGAGATAGAAGAGAGAAGCTGTGAAGAGATAGCGGTGAGTGAGAGATTAGGAGAGTAGAAGAGAAAGAAAGAGAGATAGAGAGTGAGAGATTTGGAGAGCAGAAGAGAAAGAAAGAGAGAAAGAGAGTGAGCGAGAGAGCTTGTGGAGAAGAAGGAAGAAGCTGCTTGAAGATCTGTCTTCACTGGACCGTGGATCAGATCCAGGCCAGTCAGCTCCGTTGAGAGCCACATTGTGCATTTCATTTTACAGCTTTCTGATTGCTGTGTTATTTTCCTTTATTGTTTTTCTTTGTTTTCTGATCATCTTTGTTCTTCCTATTGCCCTGTTGGGGATCGGGTTCCTCCTGTTGGTTCAGGAGAAGGGAGATCTGATCTCCAGGTTGCAAGTGACAGGTTGTCACTTGTGGGTTGCCCTCTGGTTAGAGGAAGGGAGGCTAGTCCTCCGGTTCTGGGCTTGTGGTTGCAAGTCCAGTGGTCCCTCCTGGTCTGGAGGAAGAGAGGTCTTCGACCTCTAGTTTCCAAGTGGCTGGGAGTCACTTGGGTGTCCCTCCGGTTGGGAGGAAGAGGGGAGACTGTTCCCCTGGTCAAGCTATGTGGCAGCAACTGTTTGCAGACTGAGTCTGCTTGGTTCTAGCGTTTGCTAGTGAAGCCTCACTCCAGTTGGGAGTGAGGGGTGGATGTAGGTCTGGAGGACCGAACCACCTTAAAATCTTTGAGCAGTGGTTTGCTTGTAGTGTGTTCTTCCATATCTCCTACCACCCTTCACAGATTGTCTTGATATTTCTTATTCTCATTTGTGCTGCTTCCGCTAGTTGGTTATTTGGGGGCCAGTTACATATTTTCTTCTTTGTTTAAAAGGATTTTCAACTGGTTCATCAGATTGCTTGATTTGCTTCCGCTAGATGCTTGGATAGGCACGCTCCAAGTGTTTGTATTTGAGTTGAATCAAATTGGTTCTATTCTGTGTCTATCTCTAGCTTCCAAGTTTTTATTTGGCCATTATACATAGAAGGATACATTCACCCCCCTCTGTATCCGGGCCTAGCACCCTAACAGTTGGTATCAGAGCGGTGTTTGCATACAAGGTCCAACGACCTGCAGATTCGATCTCTGGTTTTCGGTGCTAATTTGTTTTTAGTGCATCAATATTCCTATTGCATTAATTTGATTTGTTTTCAATGGTTCATCCACCGATTTTCAGTGGTACGCATTTTAATGCATGGTTCGCTAGTCTGAAGAATTATGTTAAATTTGTGAATCCAGACCTGTGGAAAGTAATTTCACACGGTCCTCATGAACTACCAAAGAAAAAGTCCAAATGGACTGACAGTCACAAGTCTAAGCATGAAGAAAATCATATAGCTATAAATCTGATGAAGGCAGCTATTGATAGAGCTTTCCATTCATGTTTCTTTGATTGCAGTTCGGCTAAAGATATTTTGGATACACTGAAGCGAATTCAGGAGATAGATGTGGACAGCTGCATGATGGTCAACAGAAGCAATCAAAGTGGCAGCGATCAAGGCAGCAATCAAAATGAAGAAGATGATGATGATGAGGTAAATGTCTTCGAGAATTTTTCTCTTGAAGATTGGGAGAATGCATATGCTGAATTATTTGAATCTCATGAACAGTTAAGAAAATAATACAAAAAATTGAAGAAGAATAGTAGGTCAGACAGTTTCAATTCTCCATGTAAAAACTGTGCTGAACTAAAAAATGTTCATGATACTTGCATGTCTGATATTCAAATGCTAAAGAAACAAATTTCATTGCTGAAAATTGAGAACCAAGATCATGTAAAAGAAAACTCTGAACTTGAGAAGAAGCTTAGCCAAACTTGTCATGAGTCTGTTCAGAGTAACGATTTGCTGAAAGAAGTTGAATGTGTTAAATCTGATCTAAACAAGCTAAAATCAGAAAATGATTCTCTTAGAGGGTTCTCCAAAGAAAATGAAGAAAAATCAGAGAAACTTAAACAGGAGAACAAATTGCTGATTGAAAAACATAATGTCATAAAGTCTGTAAACATAGAATTATAGAAAGATCTTGAAAACAGCAAAAAGATATGAAGGAAATTGAAAAATTGAAGCTGTTAAACAGTGGCATGTCTGAAAGACTTCTTACTTTGGAAAGAGGAAAAATTGTTTGTATTGAAGATTCTGATAAACTGAGCAATCTGGAAAATGAAATTGAAAAATATAAAACTGCCAACAAGGTGTTAACTGAATGTGTGAATTGCAGTGAACAAGAGATTGCCAGTTATGAGCTACATATTTCCTCTTTAGAAAATGAAATTCAGGATTTGAAAGTTTCCTTGTCTAAGTTTGTTGATGGGCAGAAAAACCTAGACAAGCTACTAGGTATAAAAATCAACCCTAGGAAGGAAGGGCTGGGCTACAATAAGATAAACAAGAAGGAACTTCAGAACAAAGTTATGACATCTTTTGTAAGTGGTTCAGATGTAGCCACCACCTCTAAAGATAAACAGCCCATTGCTCAGAAAAAGCTGGGAACAAAGATTAATTTTAAAAAGGAAAGACTGGGTTACAGTCCAGTCATGAGGAAGGTTTATGGAGCCAACCTGAAATCTGTCTTTGTCAAATCTTCTGAACAAGAAAAGCCTTCTACTTCATCTCCAATTCAGTACAAGGCTAAGAAAACAGAGAAACAGGATAAAAATCATAAAATGACTGGAGAACAGAAAATGAATAAAAAGGGTCCATCAGTGTTTGCTGATCACAGTCCTCACACACACTCACATGCATCTAAAAAGAAGATTATCTGTCATTACTGTCATAAAGTTGGACATCTGATGCATGAGTGTAAGTTGATGGAGAAGGATGATAAGAATGCTAGGAGATCTCATGATAAAAATTCTTCACCTCAGAAAAGGAGTGTCACATGTTCTAATTGTGGCAAATTAGGACACTCAATTGCTCATTGCTGGTTTGCTAGTGGTAAAAAAACCTTTTATTCATATCATGCTAAATTCCCTGCAAACCAACATGTTTTTAATAAAAACAAATCTGTTTCAATGAACCAGCATATCATCTGTTTTAATTGCAACAAAATTGGTCACAAGACATCTGAATGCTGGTCAGGCTCTTTTAAAAGAAATTCTATTTCATGCTTTGAATGTGGAAAGCATGGCCACAGAGCCATTAATTGTTGGCATGCTCAGGGTAGAAATGTGAATCTTAAACATGCTAAATTCCCTGTAAGACAATTTGCAAAACTTTCATGTTATAACTGTGGGAAGCCAGGTCACAGGGCTGCAACCTTTTGGCTGGCAGGATATCAAAACCAAACTGATTTTGGCAAACAGAATTTTTATTCTGTTAACAAGAAATCTCATACTTATGCACATAGAATTCATGCTAACAAGAATGTGCATAAATCAGATCTGAAAACTACTTCTAGAAATATGCTGAGAAAACCTGCTAGGAGTAATACTGTTTTGTCAGGACCCAAGACTTCTTGGGTACCTGTTTGTGTAAAATAACATTGCTATGCAGGTGTGCCTTGGGACTGGAATAAAAAGGGCTAATGATCCAAGGCACTCAAGAATGAAAACCCCTTCCTGAGTCTTTCAGGTAAAATTCTTGCACTTCCTATTTTTAGTTCTACTGCATGACATACTAAATCTATTTTTGCATAATCATTCTTCATCTGCATTGTCTGAATTGATGCCTCTGAACTCTCCTTATCTGAAGTGCATATATGTGATTTGCATATATTGTACATTGAAAAATCTGAACTGCATCTGAATGCTGTTTGAAATCTGTCCTTTGATTTCTGAAAAATCTGATCAGCTGAAATTTGATCCATGCATGCTGCCCATGTTGAAAAATCTGATAGGACAGTCTGATTGTGCACAAGTCACAATATCAATTGGTTTCATATGTTCAGTTTTTCAGTGCAAACATTGCATGTTTTCAGGGGGAGTAAGTTGCATATCCTTGCATAGCATTCAATGTTCATGCATGTAGTTACTTGCACTGCATTTCATGAAAAATGCCAAAAAGATTGTCTGAATGTATAGTGTTAGGGGGAGTCAATGCACTGCATATAGGTTGTCAAATGCATACTCATGTAAAAATTCATTACATATCCTTTCATTGATTCCTTTTGACCAAGCCGTGATTATTTTTGAAATCTTAAGCTTCAATATCTCTCCTATCAATTGATAACAATTAGTATCATTTGGTATCAGAATTCTATCAGTCCTTCATGAAGATTTCAATGGGCTATCTCGATCATAAATCTTAAAACTTTTGAACTAGAAATCTTCTATTATACATTTTTATGAATATCTGAAATAACTCAGGTGGTTTAAGTTTAATGTACTCAAGGTTTGACTTTAAAATCTCTTAAAAATATCTGAAGCATGTTTAATAAACATTAACCATCTGTTTCATGCTGTGTCTTGAAAACCTCTGAAATCTGCACTTTTGAATGCATGACTTCAACTGATTAAGTACATGAAACTATTATTGATTTGAAGCAAATGAAATTTTCTGAAATGTCTAAAGGGTAATATCTGTCAGAGCAATGACATTGGTCACTGAGAAACACATGTCCAAGGGACTGTGTCATGAGGTGTCTTAGTTAACTCTGATTAAGAATTCATTGAAATTCAGGCAGAGCAATGGCTTGCACACTGAGAAATACAACTCACTCATCAAGAAATGATTTAGAGTGTGTCATGATGTGTAAATGCTATCTCTGTTCATATATAGCATGACAGTTAGTCACACTAAGTGCTTAGGGATATTGGCCTCTGATCAAGGTATATCCTCTAGTTACAAGGTGTGAACTGAACTAGACTGCTCGTAAAATTTGTAGCATGAAAAATTGTTGAACAAATTGAAATATCTGAATATTGATGCTAAAATCAAATTGCTACAACCCTAGACAAAATCATATGACTTCATAATTGTTTGACCTCAATACTAGTGCATGTAATTCTGAAAGAAGTGAATAGATTTGATTGTGTAAGAGAAAGGGAGATTAATCAAGATAAATATGAGGGCTTAGTTCATCTTTATTAAAACATGGTTTTAGATATCAATACAAAATTTTATTGATAAACTCTGCATACATCATGTTTAAACCATGCTGTTCAAAAGGCTCATTCATAAGTCCCTATAATGGAAGACGTTGAAAAATTATGTTTTGGATTTATGAGATTGATATCTCCTTGAAAACCTTTCTGCTCACTTTCCTTAGATCATTGACCTGAACTTCTCCTTGTCTGCCCCTGTGGTCTCCTTCTCATCTATCTCATAGATTCCACTTATTGAAGGGGAGATTCCATGTCATGCATCACTTGCATATCAAGTGGCATCTATTCAGGGGGAGCATTCCTTGTCATACTGAATCATGTTCATATCATTTGTGGCCTTGCATTCAAATCCCTCATGATCAGATTTATGCATGATCAACAAAAACTGTATAGTCAACTCCTTTCTTATCAGTTGACTGATTCCATCTGTATTTTTCTGACCATACAAATGTGAGGTGCCACTCCCATTATTACCTTGTTCACTTGCAGCCTTCTGAACCTCAGAATCTTTATGATGGTGGATTTCAGATTGATTCCTGACTGTATTTCTCTCCACACTGTTGGAATCTTCCATCTTGTTCTGTAATAAGTTCTGATTCTGTGGTATCTTCACCAGAATTCAGATTCTTTGTAATGGCTGACTTCAGATTGATTTATTGGATAACCAGAGTCCATTCCAGTGCTTCAGGGGGAGTTATGGTTTATTTTCATCTAAGGGGAAAGTAGTCAATCATGCATGTTGATAGGGGGAGAACTGTTTTATGGTCATAAGGGAGATCTTCATTCTAAAGAACCTTGACTCATTCTCTGCATTGTTGTGCTGCATTTGACTATCAAACCATTTCCCTTCTTTTTGATTATGTCAAAGGGGGAGAATAGTTTGATGAGTCAGTGTGACTCATTATGTTGCCATCATCAAAAAGGGGGAGATTGTTGTGCCCCTTGTGCTTTGTTGATGATGTGATGTTTTAATGATAGCAACATGAATGAGTCACCACATTGTCTTGAATATGTCTGACATTTTCTGTGGGAGATTGCATAAGTGTACAATGTCTGAATTGTGAAGAACGCATGTGTATGCTTGAGTCATGCTGTGATATATTGGCTTGTGCTTGATTTCTGTTCTTGATTTCTGTTCTGTGCATTGCTTCTCTGCTGATATGTTCATACATTGTCTTAGGCTAAGTCTATACAGACTTTAGCGTCTCATTTAGCGTCTAAGGCAATGTCTACACATTGGCTAAGTGTGTACTTCGCTTACATTTCTTGAGATCAAGTCCATAAGTTGCACTGTTTCTTTAAGTCCAAACAGTGGCAAAGTCAGGACATTGTGCTTTGAAGATCACCAAGTCCATGCATCGTGAAAGTCTATACACTCCTCTTGGCCTTAGCATCTGTTTTGAAGTCTATACATTGTGGCCTTGAAACTTCAAAGTATATACACCTTCAGTTGAACGCATAGTGTATACGTTGCAGTGTTAACTCATTGGGCTGCAGCGTCAACTCAGCAAGTATGCACATCGCATTCAGACTTTCAAGTCTATACAGTCCATCTTCATAGGTTTAAAGTCTGTACATTGGTTCAGACTCCTCAAAGTCTGTACAGCGTGAAGTCTAAAACAGTATTTTCAGGGCTTGTCTTCGTGTCATTTACTGTAGATACTCGAGTCGTTTTCCTGCTTTCTTTGTTTTATCGCGTGTCGATTGAAACCGTTCCTATCTTCTGTCCTCGTGTTGTCTTTCCTAGACCCTGTGTCTTCTCTGCTTTGTGACCACACTTCGTGTCAGTTTTTGTTTTCGTCTTCGAGTTGGTTTCAGTCCATGTTGTTCTCGTGCCATTCTCTTTACTGTTTGTTATGTCGTGTTGCTTTTGTATTCATGTCTTCGTGTTATTTTTGTGTTTGAGTCTTCGTGTTATTTCTGTCTTCTGTCTTCATGTTGATTTTACTTCGTGCACTCTTCTCTAAGTTCAAGCGTTAAGTGTCTCAAGTCGAGTCTGATTGTGTTGTCTCCATGTCGTCCTTAGTTCGAGTCGGTTCTTTGTTATTTCTATCTTCGTGTTGCTTTTCCTAGACCTCGTGTCTTTCTTGTTTTGAAACCACACTTCGTGTCGATTTCTGTTTTCGTGTTTCTCTTGTGTTTATGTCCGCGTGTTGTTTTGCTTCTACCTTCGTCCAGGTTTCCTCTGA
This sequence comes from Amorphophallus konjac, assembly GCA_022559845.1. Classification (NCBI taxonomy): domain Eukaryota; kingdom Viridiplantae; phylum Streptophyta; class Magnoliopsida; order Alismatales; family Araceae; genus Amorphophallus; species Amorphophallus konjac. The sequence continues at coordinate 308,762,492 of CM040122.1, read as the reverse complement.
CCGCGTGTCTTCCTGTTTACCTCGTGTTGTTCTCTTTCTACTTCGTGTCGTTCTCTTTGTGGTGTTAGTTTTATTATAATGTATCTCGTGTCGTTCTCTTCATAGTGTTTGTTTTGTTACAGTGATACTTGGTGTCGTTTTCTTTGTGGTGTTAGCTTTATTTTTATGTATCTCGTGTCGTTCTCTTCGTAATGTTTGTTTTGTTACATTGATACTTTGTGTCGTTCTCTTTTTACCTCGTGCTGTTTGCATCTGACCTCGTGTCATTCTCTCATTGTCTCGTACTGTAATAATATTGTGTATCTCGTGTCGTTCTCAGTAAAGTGCATCTCGTATTACTATCACATACCTCATGCAGTTTTAGTTCTTGTGGCCCTCAGTGTTAATGATTTTTATCTCCTTGCAGGTCCGAGGAAGAACATACACCGGTGTCTGGGCTGCACGTGATCCGATACTAAAGGAGCCAATGCTATAAGGGCACGTGGCAAGAAGGTTCTGGATGAAGCGTGGGAGGCACACGCGTTCTGCACCTTACCCACCTGCTGCTGCTGGTATATAATGGAGCCTTCATCTTCAGATGAAGGTTGATCGAAGCAAAAGCCTGAAGAGCAGAAAGCCCTTCGATCCAGAATAAGAGAAAAAGAAGGAAAAGAGAGGAAGAAGAGATAGAAGAGAGAAGCCGTGAAGAGAGAGCGGTGAGTGAGAGATTAGGAGAGTAGAAGAGAAAGAAAGAGAGATAGAGAGTGAGAGATTTGGAGAGCAGAAGAGAAAGAAAGAGAGAAAGAGAGTGAGCGAGAGAGCTCGTGGAGAAGAAGGAAGAAGCTGCTTGAAGATCTGTCTTCACTGGACCGTGGATCAGATCCAGGCCAGTCAGCTCCGTTGAGAGCCACATTGTGCATTTCGTTTTACAGCTTTCTAATTGCTGTGTTATTTTCCTTTATTGTTTTTCTTTATTTTCTGATCATCTTTGTTCTTCCTATTGCCCTGTTGGGGATCGGGTTCCTCCTGTTGGTTCAGGAGAAGGGAGATCTGATCTCCAGGTTGCAAGTGACAGGTTGTCACTTGTGGGTTGCCCTCTGGTTAGAGAAAGGGAGGCTAGTCCTCCGGTTCTGGGCTTGTGGTTGCAAGTCCAGTGGTCCCTCCTGGTCTGGAGGAAGAGAGGTCTTCGACCTCTAGTTTCCAAGTGGCTGGGAGTCACTTGGGTGTCCCTCCGGTTGGGAGGAACAGGGGAGGCTGTTCCCCTGGTCAAGCTGTGTGGCAGCAACTGTTTGCAGACTGAGTCTGCTTGGTTCTAGCGTTTGCTAGTGAAGCCTCACTCCGGTTGGGAGTGAGGGGTGGATGTAGGTCTGGAGGACCGAACCACCTTAAAATCTTTGAGCAGTGGTTTGCTTGTAGTGTGTTCTTCCATATCTCCTACCACCCTTCAAAGATTGTCTTGAGATTTCTTATTCTCATTTGTGCTGCTTCCGCTAGTTGGTTATTTGGGGGCCAGTTACATATTTGCTCTTTTGTTTAAAAGGATTTTCAACTGGTTCATCAGATTGCTTGATTTGCTTCCGCTAGATGCTTAGATAGGCACGCTCCAAGTGTTTGTATTTGAGTTGAATCAAATTGGTTCTATTCTGTGTCTATCTCTAGCTTCCAAGTTTTTATTTGGCCATTATAGATAGAAGGATACATTCACCCCCCTCTGTATCCGGGCCTAGCACCCTAACAATTCACACTTGAAAAGCCGTCAGGAAGCTCACTTTGTCAGAAGATCTAATTGTCTGGCAGAGACATCCTCTGAGTTACTGGTACCGTTGCAGACTTGGTTCCCTACCTACACACGTACTAGCAAGCCGGCAGAACAAAGTCAACGGAGCAAAGGAAGCATATCAAATAATGGGGATGCGACGTCATGGGTATGGGTCTGAGAAGGGACAACGCAAGAGATGTCATGAGCCATCGATAAAGGAGAGAGCATGAGCTCCAGTTCATGCGAGAAAGAGCCAAACAAAAAGGGAGCGAGGAGAAGAAGAAGAAAAGAAGAGCGGCGGGAAGCAAGCTCGGAGAGACCTCTCCTTCCTGATGTTGCTGGCGTAAGGACAACGTAGCAGACCAACTTCTTCCACTTCAGGAGCTCTCATAGCAAGGAGATAGCATCCATCCATAGCTTCATCAAGTGGCAGTGAAAGCTAAGGAGCTTATCCACCGTTCCTCTTACGGTCGTAGTGAAGACCTAGGAACAAGATGAAGAGAAGCCAGACTTCGTCCACTCTTCTCTAGACATGAATTCTCTTCTCTCATAGAGTATCATTGTTATACCTTGTCTGGTTCATCCTCTTTTGCTTTTGGTTTTCTCAAAACACAAACTCTTATATTTGCTCCCTACCTACGAGTAGGAAGACGGACAATGTGTTCACTGGTCTGTGGGTGTTGGGTTGCATACACTCAAGTTGTTTGGCAGTGGTTAGAGAGAGTCTTCTCTCTGTTAGAAGCTATGTATCAGCGGTAGTGCCTTTGCACTAGTGAAGCCTCACTTGGTTGAAGTGAGGGGTGGACGTAGGTCTCTGGATAGAGACCGAATCACCTTAAAAACCTGTGTTCTGTGATTTGTTGTCTAGTGTGGCTTGACACTAGATGCTTGGTAGGAATGCTATTGATCATCACTCTTGCATTTAGCTCGTTAGCTAGCAACTATTTCTTGCCTTACTGCTCTCAGTTTTTATTTAACTGTTATTTCCGCAAAGAAGGGCAAAGAAGGGGCTAATCTATTCACCCCTCCCCTCTAGATCCGCTGATCACTACTCAACAGCTACACCCTCCCCCACTTATTAAGAATTTGGTCCTCAAATTCATTGCATGGGATATATGGAGAGTGTGTTTTACTTACAATCAAATAGCTCTAAAAATCTCTTATGCATAGCTTCCTCCATCTCCCATGTTACTTTTTGGTACAGGCATTTACTCCATCGGACTTTTACCAGGGGAATGGTTCTGTTCTGAAGCTGACGTACCTCTCGATCAAGTATTTTGAGTGGCCTTTGCTCGCACGTTAGGTCCTTCTGTATTACAAGATCATCATGACTGATAACATGAAATGGGTCATGAACGTACCTTTTAAGCATGGAAACGTGGAACACATCATGTACTCCAGATAATTGCGGTGGCAAACTTTCTGATAAGCGACCTCGCCAACCCTTTCAAGAATTTCAAAAGGGCCAATAAACCTCGGAGTAAGCATGCCTTTGATGCCGAATCTTCTAATTCCACAACCTAGAGAAACCTTGAGGAACACATGGTCTCCCACTTGGAATTCCAGGTCTCTTCTCCTAGTATCAGCATATGTCTTTTGTCTGGCTTGCGTCATCTGGAGTATCTCTCTGATAAGTTTTACCTTCTCGGTTGTGTCTCTAATAAGTTCTGGACCTAGAAGTTATTTTTCCCCAACTTCATTCCAGTAGATTGGTGAACGGTAACACCTTCCATACAATGCCTCAAATGGTGCCATTTGAATACTAGCTTGATAGCTATTGTTGTAGGAAAACTCAACTAGAGGCAAGTGGTCATGCCAACTTCCACCAAAGTCAATAGCACAAGCTCTAAGCATATCTTCAATCACCTAGTTTGCTCTTTTGGTTTGTCTATCTGTTTAGGGATGAAATGCTATGCTAAAGTTTAATCGGGTCCCCAATGAGTGTTGTAGACCCTTCTAGAATTGTGATGTGAAACGAGGGTCTCAATCAGATATAATTATTACAAGGACTCCATGCAATTTAACAATCTCCTTCAGATATAAGGCTGCTAGAATATTCATAGACCATTAACTTTTAATAGGTAGAAAATGTGCAGATTTTGTCAATCGGTCAACAATCACCCATATTCCATCATGTCCACCTCTTGTCTTTGGCAAACCCATGATGAAATCTATCCCTATGCTCTCCCATTAACACTCGAGAATTTTCAAGGGATGTAACTTCCCAGCGGACTTTTGATGTTCCGCCTTAACTTGTTGACAAGTGAGTGTTTTGGTTATTTTACCAACATTGGAGTCGGTGACCACGGTTTGAAGGAGAATAAAGCGATAAAGGAAAATAGGGGAGTTTATGTTATCTCAGGGATATTTTCCTTCGTATCCGTATGCCTCTCATGGCAGTACCGTACACTCACCTTTTACGGAAAGTTGAGAGGGGTCAACTTGCACGAGATGTTTCCAGGAGTTAGGGTGACTAGACAGGGTGCGGGCATGCTAGTCGATTTTTCAATAATCACCTATGGAACCAAAAGTTGACTGGGGAAGCATCACCAGGACAAGGCACATGGGCACGGGGTATCGGGCGACACATGGAGAGAAAGGAGGTTCCACGGGTGTGAGTGTGCAGACGATTGTGGGGATTCGTGTATGGGGCATCTTTCCTCACCGACCATAAGCAGTCGGTGTTTAATTACATCGGATTGAATATGAACACCTTTGTTCTGTGCTGAAGAAGAGCCTGGATATTTCTGAAGTCAAGGACAGGGGACCGGGTACACCCTGCAGCTGTGGGGTAACAATTGTGCTTGACTGGAGGGGTTGGTAAACTGAGATCCGGGAGACTGGTTGCACACAGGCTAGTGCGGGTAAGAAACTGGGACCCAGGTATGGGCCATCATATTCAACTGGTTTCATGCTTAATAGGTCCCACGTGGGCTTTACAAGTGGGCCAAAAGGGCAAAAGTATATTTAGTGCAAGCCACAAGACAATTCTAACTCGTGGGTCAGTCCCCAGGTCGTTGCAGAATAAAGTGGATTATCCGCGTGTTTTAGAGGGGCCCTCCATAAGGAGCTAGGGACGTGCCCGTATCGCCGAGGGAGGGCTACACTGGATGGCAAGGGCGGCCACTGGCTGGCGCCTAAGGGAGGCCAGAAGGGGCTTGAGAGGAGTAGTGGGGTACGGTTCCCAGAAGGCGAGTGTCTTCATGCTGGGAAGTTAGGGCACGGTCTCGGGAATGTTACTTCTGGGCCAGGGTTCGGCAAACTCGGGTCAGCGGTTGGGACCGTCGGTGGTCGGCTAGGGGTGAGCGGCGGGCACGTGGTCCGATGGCTGGACCAAATCTGGCATTGTGGCATGCACGTCATTATCATAACGTGCCATACACGGGCGGACCCGATGTGCGGGTGTCTTCACCGTTATCATAACACCTTATATGCGGGGGGATGGACTTGAGTGAGATAGCTAGACGCTATGTGATGGGAGTACGTTTGACATACCCTCGGCATATACGAGCCGATCAACAAGCCACCCAACACGCGCTTAGCTCCTCATGTCCTTATCGGAAGCCTTGGGGCTTGAGTCCTCGAGTGCTTGTAGTTGAGTGCCCTTATGCATGCACGTCCATGTGTCTTCTTGCCCCTTGAGCTTGTTGAGTCTCTCCAGATGATTTTGATGATAACAAAGCCCTGGTATTACAACCTAAGTAATAACTTGCTTAAACCACTCCCAAAGCCATCATTAATCAAGCAAATGCCTAAATCTACCATGTTTCAAGAAATGCCCAAGATAAGTTCAACCAACTCATTGTGATTGGAACAGGATGTGGTCATAAGATAATTTGTTCACATATTATGATTTATTGGCTAACTCTCTAAAACTACAGGTTTTCCAAACTAGCGGTCGACCGCCAGACAGGGCCCGGTCGACCGATTTTCCCAGCGTTGAAAGGTTCAATGACTGTAAAATTCTGGTCGACCGCCCCCTCCTGCCCAGTTGACTGCCAGCTTCGCAGCCCCTACTGTTGACTTTCTTTTCTCCACGAGGATGGAGCATCTATCTAAGGTTTTTTAATCTCAAAGCCTCCAGACATGCCATGATTTGTGGATCTGGTTCCTGGCTTGTCCCTTGACCATTCAAAAGTTATAAAGACATCATATTGGGGTCAAAAACCCTTATCACTCAAGGAGATCCAAGGGAGACCATCTAAGGGAGAAAGTGAGCTACTGCAAGAACCAGAAGAGCTGCGTGAACAGTACTTCATCCAGCCATTCTTCATCCATTTCCAATTTTTTGAAGATCATTCTGAAGCCATTCAAGGGAAGATCAAGCTGAAGAGCAAGCTTCATCAAAAATCCTTTTCATCCATTAAGGGGGAGCATAAATCAAGATTTTTCTTTCGTGTTTCTTTTCTCCAATCTCTTGAGCTTCAAGTGTCATTTCTTTGTAATCTTTAGACATTCTAGTATGTGTGGATCTTCCTAGATCCGTGTGTGTGTGTTTGCGTTCCTTTAGAATCGTGTGTGTTTAGGTGTATTTACACCTTCGTGGGAGTTTCCAACTCCCTACGTGTGTGTGTGTGTGTTTAGATCTTGTAATCCCTTACAAGATAGTTTGTGAATCCTCACAGTCTATGAGGGGTGGACGTAGGTTGCCGTTGTTTCATCCAAACCACCTAAAAATCGTTGTTTCTTGTGTGATTTGTTCCTTATCTTCTACCTACAATTCTATTCTAGCATGTTAGCACATCGCATTTGCTGATTTCATTGTTTAAATCTAAATTGATTGATCATTCTCTAGTAGATCTTTGGTATATCAAGAGCTGGGTTCGGACCAACAAGGTTAGTCTTGTCAGGAAGATAACACCTTGCGTGAGAGAATCTTTGGATTCGTAAACTCCTCCTAGTACCAAGAGCTATTGTAGTGGTGATTTTGATAAGATCTATTTTACTCTGTATCAGATCTAAATTGATAATTGCTATTTCATCATACAAACTTCAAATTGGATAAAATTTTCTTAAAATTTGTCATCACCCAATTCACCCCCCCTCTCGGGTGTCATTGATCGCGGGACTTCAATTGGTATCAGAGCTAAGGCTCTATTTCTTTCAGATCTAACGATCTAGAGTAAGATCCAGATCAATGGCCAACAAAGGAATGATGCCTGAGGGTCACTCCATTAATCGTCCTACCTTATTTGATGGTTCAAACTACTCCTACTGAAAAAATAGAATGCACGTTTTCCTAAGGGCTCAAGAGTACGAGGTCTGGAGGGTTGTGGACAAGGGTCCTTATATCCTTCTGGACGAAGATGATAAATGGACACCCGAGCAAATTAAGAAATTCACAATTAATTTTAATGCTATGAATATCATGCAATGTGCTATTCATCCTAATGAATTTTCTCGTGTATCTATGTGTAGCTCAGCAAAAGAAATATGGGACAAGTTGAAGCTTATCTATGAGGGTACCTTCGAGGTTAAGGAGACCAAAGCCAATCTTCTTGTCAGGGATTACGAGCTATTCAAAATGAAGCCAGAAGAAACCATCTTTGAGATGTTTTCAAGACTGACTGAGATCACCAATGCTCTCAAGAGTCTTGGAAAAGATTACAAAAATTTTGAGCTTGTGAGAAAAGTTCTAAGATCGCTTTCACCGGCTTGGCACACTAAAGCCACTGTCATTGAAGATTCAAAAAATCTATCCACACTTTCTCTGGATGAACTCATAGGGTCACTCATGACCTATGAGATAAACATGAAGAGAACAACCGAGGAAGAAATGAAGAAGAAGAAGACGGTTGGTTTGAAAGCCCATCAAACTAATGATGACTCCCAAGAAGAGGAGTCCACCGAAGGAAGCAATGATGAAGAAGACTTGGCTATGTTGACCCACCAAGTGAAGAAATTTTTGAGAAGAAAGAAGAATTTCCAAGGAAATTTCAGAAAAGGCCAAAGAAAGCTTGTTCAAACTAAAGGGGAGCCAAGCAAGCAAAACAACATCATTTGCTATGAATGCAAGAAACCCAGGCACATGCGAGGAGAGTGTCCAGATCTGAAGAGGAAGTTCAAGAAAGAAAAATTTAGAAAGCCAAAAGCGATGGTCTTTACATGGAGTGACGAAGAGGAAGAGCAGTCCGAAGAAGAGCTCGGGGAGCTCATGGAGAGCCTGTGCCTTATGGCACACGAAGATGATTCAACTGAGGTAAACTCTGACCTTGATTTTATTTCAAATGAACAATGGGCGTCAGAATATGAAAAATTGTATACAAAATATAGAAACATCAGACCTGAAAATAAAACTCTCAAAAAGAAGATTGATGATTTAACAAATGAGGATATTTATGTGAAGTTTGAGAAACTGGAACATGAATGGTTCGAGTTAACTGAAGAAAAAGAAAGTTTATTACAAACACTCTTAGCCAGTGAGAAAAATCAAGAAGAATTGATGTGAAAATTATCCGAAATGGAAAAAGCTTTTGAAAAATGAAAAAATGAAGAAGAGGTTCTGAAATTCATAAATTCAGAACTTGAAAAGAAACACGTGAGTTTGGTTGAAGAAGTGGCTAAACTTCAGTCCACTCTGTCTAGGTTTGTCAAAGGCAAACAAAATATAGACAATTTGTTGGGAGTCAAGGTTAACTACCAAAAGGAAGGATTGGGATACAGTCCCCAAAACAAAAAATCCCTTGAGCATAAGATCATTATCCTATGTTCATGAAAAAGAAAACAACTATGCTTCATGTTCTCACTCCAAGTCAAAACATGTTCAACCTAAACCACGTCAACTCCAAAGAAGATTTTCAAGTGTCAATTACTTTCATTGTGGTAGATTTGGACATGTTATTGCTCATTGTTGGTTTAAACAAAATAATCAAAGAAATCATGCCATTTGGACCAGTAAAAGATGTGCACATAACTGGACTAACTCCTACGGACCCAAATTGATTTGAGTACCAAAAATAATTGGATGAGAATGTTGTTTCTTGCAGATATGTCTTGAAACTAGGGGGAGTAAATGGTACCTGGACATCGGCTGTTCAAGGTATATGACAGGGGATAAAAAAGTGTTCGCTACACTGCAAGACAAGGATGGAGGTTCAGTTGCTTTTGGAGGTAAAGACAAAGGTAAAATCATTGGGATCGGCAACATAGGTAAGAATTATGAAACCTTGATTGAAAATGTTCTGTTAGTGAAAGACTTGAATCACAGTCTGCTAAGCATAAGCTAATTATACGATAAGGGCTTTAAAATTGTTTTTGATGAAACTCACTGCCTTGTTATGAATAAAATCTCTAATGAAATCAGATTCATCGGTAAAAGGAACAATAATGTGTATACAATTGATCTTGATGATGTTACCGGTGATGATGTGTGCTTGGTAGCAAGCAACTATGATAATGCATGGCTATGGCACTGAAGGCTAGGTCATGCTAGTTTTGGAGTAATCTCCAAATTGTCTAGACATGATTTGGTGAATGGGTTGCCTAAATTAAAATTTGAAAGTGATAAGATATGTGAGGCTTGCACAAAAGGTAAGGAAACATGTATCTCTTTCAAGAATAAAAACATTGTTTCTACCGCTAGGCCTTTAGAACTGTTGCACCTTGATCTCTTTGGTCCGACTAGGACATCCAGCCTAGGAGAAAAATCTTATTGATTTATAATTGTTGATGATTACTCCGGATTTACATGGGTGTTATTTTTAGCCAATAAAAATGATGCCCTGATGGAGTTTCAAGTGTTTTGCAAAAAAATCCAGAATGATAAAGGGTACCTCATCACCACATTTCAGAGTGATCATGGTGGTGAATTTGAAAATCATGATTTCAGCAGCTTTTGCCAAGAGCAAGGATACACATACAATTACTCATCACCAAGGACACATTAACAAAATGGAGTAGTGGAGAGGAAAAATAGAACCTTGATAGAAATGGCACAGACCATGTTACGTGAGAACTTCCTACTTAGATATTTTTGGGCCGAGACAGTAAGTACAGCATGCTACATAATCGACAGGGCAATGGTAAGGCCCATTTTGAATAAAATCCCATATGAGCTCTACAAGGGTAAGAAACCATGTTGGGTCTCCTTTGGAGTTGATCAGCAGTGTGGAAACTGCTGTGTGTTGATTATGTTTTGAATGATTGGCAACAGTAGAGTTGACTTGGTTGACTGTAGAGTTGACTTTGGTGACTTTATCTTGTGTATTTTGATGAATTGTTTATATATCAGACCTTTTCATAAAACACTTCTGCACACTTTGTTATTCTGCAACTAAAGTCGGTGCATATCAGTTTTGGTCTTCAATGAGGTCGGTGCTAGTAGCATCTCATGCATACTTAAGGTCGGTGCTAGTTGCATCGCTCATATAGTGAGGTCGGTGCTAGTTGCCATGGTTACATAAGTGAGGTCAATGCTAGTTGCGTCGCTCATGTAGTAAGGTCGGTGCTAGCAGCCTCTCATGCATACCCAAGGTTGGTGCATAGTTGTCATATGCATATTGGAGGTCGGTGCATGTCTTGATATACGCATGCAAGGGTCGGTGCATTGTCTGCTTCATGCATATAAAGGTATGTGCATGTTTTCATACATGCGTAACAAGGTCAGTGCATATCCGTTATAAGGCAGAATAAGGTCGATGCATATTAATATATGCATAGACTTTGGTTAGTGCACATTTGCATCGTGCATAACCAAAGTCGGTGCATGCAGTGTCTTATGTATGTAAGAAATCAATGCATTGTTTGCCTTACAACTATAGGGGCCAGTGCATCTTTTACTTTGTGCAAAATCAAGTCGATGCATATTTTGATCGGCCAGCATATAAGTCTGAGCATATTCTTGCTTACTCATCACAAGGTCGATGCTAGCTATATTCCTTTTTGAGTCTGGTCGATGTTAACAATGTTTTACATTTGGTAAGGTCAATGCATGTGTTGTTCAGGTCTGTGCTAGCTTCATGATATAGTCTGTGCTAGTTCTTCTTGCATTTGTGCCTATACACATAGACATGTGAATTATCTAAGTCCATAACACGTGACTGATACTTTGTTCATTACAATGATAGGTGAGACTCATGATCAAACACCTGACACATGTCCCAACTACCTACGAACTTTAAGTCACGAGCAACTAAAGTACCAGGATAAAAGGCCCGTGATCCAAGGCAAAAGGTGAAGCGCTGTGTTTGACACGTGGAAAGCAAACAAACCACGATGCTGCCACGTGGCCATCTCAACTCAAATCTAAACAAATTTTTGGGCGGGAAACATGGTTTCCACGTGCCCATCATCTGCTATCTTATAAAAGGGGGCAGATCGCCCAATCTCAGGATAGAGAAGATACAGAGAGAATAGCAGCAGCCAAGTCAAGAGAACCAGAGCAAAGAGAGAGAGAGCGAACCTGAGAAGATCTTAGAGAGAGAATTTGAGAAGAAAAGAAGAGGGGCTTTGAGAGAAGGGCAGTGCATCGTTAGAAGGGTGTGAGTCTTAGCTTTGCAAGCTGTTGTTTCTGGCTTCTTGGTTCAGAACCAGAGCTGATCTGCTCTTTGTAAGAGCTACCATTTCTATTTTGCTTTTCTGATTTTCTATTTCTGATTTGAAACCTTGTTTTACAAGCTGTGTGTCAGTGATTGTTGGCAAGCTGTAAGGCCCAGCTGCAGAGGTGGGTTCCTCTGGGTAGCTTAAGCTGTAAGGCTCAGCGTGTGTTGGGAAGTTTTCTCCGAACCTGTGGATCAACAGATTGGAAGCTGTGAAACAACAATGAAGACACACATGGTTTAAGTGTGGGGTGGGCGTAGATCTCTGCAGGAGATCGAACCACCTAAAAATTATGTGTCTATGCTTGATGGTTTGTGATTGTTGCATTTATTCATCTGGCTATTATCGTGTTTCTTTAGGTTGATATATTGAGTATTCAAGAGTGTGAAGAAGGTATATCAAAAGGTACTGCTCGAAGGATAAGGCATGCTTATCTGAAAAGTGTTTGTTCTTGCGTGAGGACACTCATTGAGTTCAAACTCTGCCAAGTACCTCTTCACATTTCATTTATCTAAAATTTAGTTATGCCACTATCGTGGTTTAATTGTTGTAGATTGTGATAAATCCACACATGAAGAAGAGTTTAAATATGAGAAAACACAAGGGGGAGAGATGATATAATAATGAATAAAAGAAGCACGTGGTGCTACTAAGGAGGGTGATCGCCAGAGGGGTTACCTCAAGAAGAAACAAAGAAGATCGCGAATACCTGGTGGAAAATAGAACGCGGGCTAGACTGTGAATTCCTCCTCCTCCTTCAATCGGCCGGCCGATGAAGGGGGTTTTCCTTTATTGATTACCCTTACAAAAAAGATAAAACAAACAAATAAAGAAGTGGATCAGCCAAGTGAATATAGTATCAATCCCAAGTAGATGATATGATGATGAATAGAGAATAAAACATGCGCACCTTTTTTTTTTGTTTTAAAACCCCTAAAGAGTTAGGGAAGGAGAAGATATGATGAAACTAATGCAAAAGGAGAAAAACGTATGATGACCGACGAAAAACACAATTAGACGAACAAAGACCCCTGCTATCCCTGATGACAGTAAAGGGGAACCGAAGTCGATGCTGTTGACAGGAATAACAGGAAGCAGAGAGCTTTTTAAAGATTGCACAGGAAGAAGATGGATAGCCTCCGTAAGTTCAGCATCTACGTATAAAACTCTGATCTCGATAGCCTCTGATCTCGTCTGTTCTCGTCACCTCCAACCTCGCGCGAGGTCGATCAAGACATCCCTATATAGGGTTCCAGATCCAAGATAACCTTAGATTCGGAAGGATAAGAACGGGCAATGATCAAAAGAAGGTAGGACTCTAGTTCCAATTCGAGCAAGGAGACCAATGGAGGCAAGGAACTACTCAGGAAAGACGAGTTCAAGCAGGACACCGAAGGATAAAACACGACCTTCAGAAGGGCATCAAATCACAAATTGACGACCTACATCAAGACGTTACTCAAAAACACGCCCATGATCAAGGGCGTCACTTCTTGGATTAAATTTTGGCAATAAAACTTACTTTATTTGAAAATTATGAGAAAACGTCTGAGATGAAGGCGTTACTTGAAAACACGCCCTGAGGAAGGACGTTAATCCATAACTTGAATATATTTTGAAACCGGATAATACCAGGAATTGACGTCGTGACATTTGGTCGTCCTTTCTTTTGAACACGCCCTAGATAAGCTCGCTATTTAAAACACGCCCCTCTTCAGGTCGTGAATCACAAAAATACAAAGATCAAACCAAAAACACACAAAAATAGAAAAACTTCATATTATGAATGTATTAAAGTTCACTTTGGGGCGTCAACATAGTGACATGAGATTTGATCAACATAGCGTCAATTTTGGCGTGTCTATAGCTGCCCCGCCTTGGCGTCTGCTTTGCAAGGGAGTGAGACGAAATGGAGGTGAAAGTGCAACAAACGGAATGAAGTGGAACGAACTGATAAGTAGATGCCAAGGTGTGATGTAACACGTCTCAGACACTAAGTATTGGAAATCTTTCCAAGATTCAAAGTGAAACAACTCCGAGTGATTCCAAGGAAACCTCAATTTGCTGGATAAAGGAGATTAAACTAAACAAGTAAAAATGTGCGCATGGCACAATAAGGAGACACCATTGGAGAGCGGTTACCAGCCAACGCGGACGTGCTACAACCAAGGTGTATTTGTGGGAAAAATAAAGGGAATTGAGATGGAGACCCAGCAAAGGGACATTTTCAAGTAATCAGCCTAAGCGACTTCAGAGAGAATAAAGTACTCAATTTGGAATGGAATATCTCATGTCAACTCAATCAAGAGCGAGTGACCTTCATTACTGCCATAATATGAAGATTTTCAGCATGAAACTCAAAGTCCTACATGATGCATGCTGGGCTAAAAGAAAAAGATAAGATAAACTAAACACAGAAAATAATCAAGGATAATATTGTTAAGCCATCTAGATTTGGTCAACAATCCAGATCTCTGAACTGACACTAAGCCGAAGCCCGTTTGTCCGTGCATCAACTCAGAAAGTGGAACCATCGTCCCAGACCTTTAATGACTCAACGGCCTATCCGTGTGATCAAGATTTTCCTGGAACTATCACTATTTTTGATGAAGGGGAACTCAAATTCCAGGTTCATCAGAACCACAAGGTCCTTGATATACTATAATAGTGTAGAATACCATATAGTAATAATGCTTACAACAAGATGTTACTTCCGCAGTGATCCAGGCATCTCGAAACCTGCAATCTTCTGCACTTTGAAAGTTCATTAGCCCTCCCAAAATTTCAATATAAATAATCCTCAATTCAAAGCATGACATGATCATAAGTGCTAAATCAAATAAAATTCTGACAAAATAATAGCACTTAAGTTCATCAGAGCATGTAGGGAAGCAAATTCATAAATTCACAAATTCACGCCTATACCGAACAGCATCAAAACATGAAACGCGCCTTTTTATGAGGGCGTCAAAAGGAGAAACACGCCCTTCACTAAGGCGTGAAATGCACCAAGGGTTCAGGAATAAGACGACCCTGGAAAGGGCGCTACACAAAACACGACCTCGGTCCGGTCGTCAATTCAACAATTGACGCCCTAACAGAAGGCGTTAATTAAGCACAAACTTCCGTTTCCGATTCGAAAGCTAAACCCAGTCCTAATAGCCATAAACTTTCTAACTCCGAACAGCCTTAAGACTCCCCGGACTCCTATAAAGGGAAGGCACACTTCCTCAAATCAATCAAAGCAATCCTCCGAGCTCTGTTTCTTCTGCTGCTTCTTCTGTCTGTTCTTCTGCAGGCACCGCGACCGTCCGAGCTTCTTCCTGCAAACCGAAGATGGAGAGGGCAATTAAGAGGTCCAAAGCTTCCACTCCCAGATTAACTGAGATCAGCGGGCACATCAGCAGTAGAATCTCCATGAACCAGGTAAAGATTGAGTCTTCTGTTCTTTTCCACTTTTGTCTTAAATGTTCTTCTCTTCTGCATGCTCATTTATCCTTCTTTCTCTACATTGTTCTTCCTTTCTTCCTTCCACAGGACTACCCGAATGTCTCAGGAGCAAGGAGATTTACAAAAATTAAGTGGCTGCCTCTCATACTCTCCAAATTTTCTTCAGATATGAGGGTGTACTTAACAAGATGGCACCTTCTGAGTCTAGTCACCCATGCCAAACATTACGATCAAATTCATCTTGACTGGGCAGCTATAGGGGCTCTTGTAGAGATATGGCATCCTTCTACTCATACCTTTCTCTTCTCTACTTTTGAAGCCACGATCTTATTAGAAGAATTGGAGATGCTCTTGGGTTTAAAGAGAATGAAGCAAGGAGATGAGGAAAAGATGGCCATCATGCCAAAACCAATTTCCTCTCATGAGCTATTAACAAGCTTGATATCTAGCCCCAACCTAGTGAATCAAATCAAAGCCACCAAAGGAATCAATCTTCTAAAGCTCACCTCATGGGTGTACAAGAGAGCAGATCAAGTCAAAGAAGATGAAGAGATAGAGCGGGTAGCAAAGGCCTTCGTGGTGTGCTTAGCAGGAGCAATCTTATTCTCATCCACGGAGGACTTTCTAGAAGAGGCCCAATTAAGTGCTATAGTGAGCTTATGGGAAGGAGATAGAGTGGGACCGGTGATTCTAGCCTATCTCTATAGCGGGCTAACCTCGGCGGCGATGGGAAGGCCCATCTACGGATGCATGCTAGCATTCTCTAGTTGGGTAGACCTTCACTTCAAATTCGATCCATGTGGTGAGACCCAACAATCCTCAAGAATCTTCTCAAAAAGCCCACTCTCTTATATGACCGGTTCACTTGGGATAAGCAATAGAGTGATGAACCGAATTCCTCAAATTAAGAAGAGAGTGGAATGGAGAGAGCACCTCAAAGTAATGCCAAAGAACCTCTTCACTTGCGCCCCGGGAATACTCAAGACTCAAGAACTCCGTGCAAGATTTTCTCCCGGGACGGACCTTCGGCTCATAGGCGCTTCGGATTTCGTACTATACAACTCACATCGGTGCCTTCCTCAACTCGGGCTTCCACGGCGAGTATTCGAGGGCCCATCTCACCTTCCTCCAATCAAGACACGGGACCTTGGCAGTAATGAAGATGGTGAAGAATGCACA